>CM031080.1:17837936-18437936 GCA_018257905.1 Gillenia trifoliata | reverse complement strand
AAGCTAGTCCTGCCACAAGACTGAGTACTGATACCCGGGGTGTTATATATCTACTGATGAGCAACAATATAGAAATATGTATGGCAATATAATACGAATGTTCTACCTCCAACATTCGAATATGATATGAGTTATGCTAACAATTTAAAGAAAGCATTGAAAAACCATACGTAAATATACATTTATCAAAACAAAGACCCACTCACTTACCTGTAAGTAGCCGGGTAGTAGCCTCCTGTCCTGGGTAGCCCCGGTAGTCCTCTGGATAAGTCTCAACTATATGAGATATCACTATAGTAATGATTAAACTCATAAAGGTTACTAATTAAACTAATTAATTAAACCTATCCTTTGATTGCTTAACACTGAGGTCTGAAACACTCCGTAAAATACCATACGTACTGCCCAGAGGTAGTACGCGTCGTCACGAGTCGCCTCGCGTCGACGGAATTGAAAAATAATGCTCCATGCGCCCTCATGCACGGCCCAGTCGCGACTCACGCGCTGGTCAACACGTCAATCAACGCGCCGGTCAAACTAACGGCGTCAACTGACGCCGTCAGGTCTAACGGAATATTCCAGCATCTCCATTAGATCTAGCGGAATATTCCTAACGTCGTTAAAAGGAATATTCCCTGGAATATTGGACCGGTTGATGACGTCAGCGTCGGTCTCTGCTACAACTTTTTCTGGCTGCCGGTGACGGAATTTTGGCCGGTTTCTGGAGAAATTTTCAAATCTCCATAACTTCTTCATTTCTCGGCCAAATTTCACGTTCCTTATACCAAAATGAAGCTAGAGAGGAGTAGAATGACTGTGTACCTTTGGTTTGGCCGTACAAGCTCGGGAAATGGCCTATAATTGCCTCGAAAGGCCGCGGGTACTATAGCTTCGTCGATCTACGTCAAAACTCGACCAAATCATTAAACAAGTCTATTCCAATTTAAAGTAAGGAAAAGACTCGAAATCTCCTTTGTTTGCTCGTTTCGGGACTTGAAATCGTTGGAAAAGTGGTTCACGCGCTGCCACGTGCCGCCACGTGCCACCACGGGGCTCTACGCGCCTCCACAAGGCAGCACGCGCCATCACGCGCGCCCACGCGTCATCACGCGTCGTCACGCGCCCACACGCGCGCTCACGCGCTCACACGCGCGCCACGCACTCACACGCGCGCCACACACTCACACGCGGGCTACGCGCCCACTGTTCACTCGCCGTTAACTTTAACGGAATATTCTGTTTGATTGACAGAATATTCTCTAACGGCGTTACAGAATATTCTGTTACCGTTAGGGAATATTCCTTGACGGCGTTAAGATTAAACGGAATATACCTTTGGAATATTCCACCGGTTGAACCGGGTCCGCTGACGTCACAGACCAGTTTGCTGACGTCAGGACCGGGTTTGATGACATCACTCCTCCGGTGACCGCTGCAACTTTCGGGCGCTGCTCGCTGGTGCCGGAATCTGAAAAAACTCGCTGGAATTTGGAATTTTTCACAGGTTCTTCAAAACTCAACCATTTTTCACAAAATTGGTGTCAAATTGAAGCTAGTGAAGAGTAGAGTTCAAATTTACCTACTGGGGACCCAAAAAGTGGCCGGAGATGGCCGGAAATGGCCTCGAAAGAATCGGTCAACTTTGAAACTCACCAATCTCGAAGAAATCTTCACATGCAGGCCTTGGGTTGTGATCCCAAGGTTTCCAGATGTCGTTTTGTGTAGATTTGGGGCTAGTTCGAGGCTCGGGGTGGAGAAAATCAGTCGGGGAAATTTTTTCGAACTCGCCGGAAAAGCTCAACTTCACTGGGGTAGGGTTTTGTTGATTTCTAGGCTCATCGTGGTTGGGTTTTGTTGAGGAAAAATGATGGTGATGCACACCATTGCAATGCTGGACTGGGGTGAGGCCAAGAAAGGTAATAGGACAAGCTCGGGTGGCTTGAGTAATTTGGTGAGTTTGTCTTCGTTTCTGCAAGCTTGCAAGTAAGGTCTATGTGTGTTAAGTACAGTGACGACGTGATGTAGAGAGGGAAACAGGTAAGAGCGGTTGGCAAATTAATTTGGTGAGGTTGGTGAAGAATGATGCAAGATCCTACACGGGTAGGAGTTTTTAAAGATCAATACAGCAAGTATTGCTCCATGCATGCCGACAAGCATGCACAAGTTGTCTGAAAAGAAAACAGAGGTGCAGAGCACCTTGGTTTCAAATGAAACCACGGGAAGAAAATCCACTGTTTCACAAAAATACCGCAATTTGGTGAATTACCAAATTGCCCCTGTTTATAACTTGTTCGTTGTTAGTCCGAAATTTGTCCCGTTCGTGTCTACGGGTTCGTAACGAAATGTACAAACTGGAAAGTACAATAAAAGTACGAAAATAAGTCGATAGAAAATAATTGTCCACATAGGACTCAATAAGCCTCCAAGGGCATTTTCGTCAATTTACACCGTCTGGGAATAAAATACAATAAAGTTAGAGACGGGATGTAACATATGTGATAATAAAGTAAAAAGATTTCTCGTAACATAGTTGAACAAAATTAGAGGAAGTTTTCATTTTATTTTGATAAATTACAACAATCTCTATAATAAAAATAAAACTAAAATGTGAGAAACATAAATAATTTTTTGGAAAGAGTTCAAAATAAATGTGTCACGATCATCTTATTCCTAGTTATCCATCTCTTTGACATGTAACACAAGTCATGAAATCTATCCAGTGCGTTAATATTCTAAAAGTGGCATTATCACGGGCCGCCCTTGCTCTTATCAACCATATATAGTTCGGCATCCTTGGTCTCTTCCTTCACAGTCTCAATCAAATGCGTCAATTATTAGATCAGATGGACTTCACCTAGAAAAAGCTTTTAGTTAAGTTGAATTAGTTAGATTCTTTTGTGTTTTCTCAAGTTAAGTGGCTGCATGTTTTAGAGAAATGATACACCACACATTTTTTTTTCTTCTTCTACACACTCATATTTGATTATGTATGTACTTTTTATTTGATTTATTTAATTTAATGACTATAAATAAATAGCGATATGTAACAGGCTAATTAATAATAGTGTGTGAAAATCAACTCTTCGTGTTTTATTGTTCTTAGGAGATGCTCCGTTTTGTGCTGAGTTGCATGACAATTCAATTAAAAAATAACATGCCTTTAAGATAATTTTACATTTAAACACATGTACTTGTTTTTTTGGATATAATGATATATTTACATTAAATGGTGAAGAAATAAATTGATTTTGAACTCATCATTTACGATATTTGAACCTAAGACCTCACTTACAAGTGAAGATAAATATTATTAGACCGTAGTATTAAGTGGCTTAAACACATGTGTTTTAACTGTGTTATTCTATCACTCAAAAGAAGTATTTTACTTTTTTTGGTGAGAGTGCTCAAAAGAAGTATTGCTCCATGTTGATTCCGCAGTGAAATCATTAGAGCAATCGGCAATGTGGAAGCACATTGTACATTGTTACTATTATTGCAAGGGAATTGTTATTGACACTATAAAATTCTCATTTTGCAATTAAAATTTTCTATATGTAGAAAGAAAAATACATTTGTGAGGAATGCAAAATAATATTTTTGAAGTGTCAATATTAGTTTTCTATTGCAAGTGCACACTTTTGTCACACAGTGTTATACTTGTACGTTGTGTTTCACATGAGAATGATGATGTTCAGATAGTAATGCTTGAAAGTACTTATCAAAGATAGAGCGGATAATTATACATACACTCCCTGAGGTTTTTTGGGTTTTCACAAAGCCCCCTCAGGTTTTGAAAGTAACACAAACGCCCCTTGATGTTTCAAAATCATTTCACAAACCTCCCTCCATGATAAAAGAACCCTAATAGTCATGACAAAAGTTGTGAAAATACCAAAAACCCCTTTCAGCGTTAAAATAGTGTTTGGCTACAAGTTTTGGTTAGACGATGCTTATCATATACAAAAAAAAACTGTCACAGCCCGTTCAAAAATATAAATTATTTTATTCCCGAAAGTGGGAAATGACGTTTTTGCCCCTGGGTTGACTTTTTGGTTGACTTTTGCGTCGTAACTCGTACGACGCATCCACTTGTATTTTCTTGACGTGCTCGTCGATACGAATTCGTAGACGCGAGCCGTACGTCGTTCGGACTCCGAACGAATATTTTACGGGCGTTGGATTATCGACGTTACCCGTATTTTATATTTCTGGACAGTTTGGTGGTTGGGCTGGGGCCCAACACCCCTGTTGGACCACGTGGCCTTGTCCCTTTCTCTCTGTTTTTCCCTCACTCTCTGCATCTCACTTTCTCCCTCTCTTTTTCTCTCCGTGGGTGCATAGTGCACACTGACGGAAACCCGTCGAATCGAAGCGAACGAAAATCACCACTTCCTTCGTCTCGACGCCGTGGACTCAACGGTGCAAACCGTTCGTCCAAACTCTCAACCGTTTGACGGGAAACGCAACCGGAAGAACCGGACCTTCTCGGCCATTTTTCGGCCAATCTAGACCGAGGTGAGGTTTCTAACCACCACCATTGTGTTCCTCTCGTTGAGTAGATGAATTTTCATAGGTCGTTTGCCTGATTTGGTTGAGTTTTGACGTAGTTTGACTTTGCTACATTGAACCGCAACCTTCGAGGCAATTACAGGCCTTTTCCCGAGCTTGTACGACCAATCCAAAGGTACACCGTGATTCTACTCATCTCTAGCTTCATTTTGGTACTTGAATCGTCCATTTTGGACTTAAAATGAAGAAGTTATGAAGCTTTGAAATTTCCCCAGAAATCCGGCCATTTTTCCAGATTCCGGCTACGGCGACGGCGGTGGCGGCGACCGGAATCCTGGCAGGGATGACCGGCGCTGACGTCATCGGACCGGGTTGGACCGGCCATGCTGACGTCAGTAGACCGGTTCAGACCGGATTTGCTGACGTCATCGGCTTAAACCGGCTTGAGCCGAGCCGCGGTGACGGCTTGAGCCGAGCCGCGTTGACGGCTTGAGCCGAGCCGTGTTGACCGGCTTGAGCCGAGCCGAGTTGACCGGCTCACCGGCTCAGTTGACCGGCTCACGCGTGAGCCGCGCGTGGAGCTGCGCGTGGAGCCGAGCTCCCGACCTTCAAGCCGCGCGTGAGGGCGCGTGGGAGGTCCTTTTTCGAATCTGTTTTCACGGGTCGACTCGTGACGACGTGTACTACCTCGGGGTAGTATGCATGTTAATTTTTGAGGTGTTTTGGACCTCCAAATTACAAAAGCAAGGGATAGGTGTAATTAATTCGTTAATTCGTAACCTTTTTGAGTTAATCATTGTACTGGTGATTTCTCATATAGGTGGGGCCTATCCAGAGGACTATCGGGGTTACCCAGGACGGGGTACTTCGACCCGGCTGCCTACAGGTGAGTGAGTGGGTCTTTGTTCGATAAATGTATATTTATACGTATGGTTTTCAACGCTTTCTTTAATTGTTAGCGTAGATGCATATTCATTACGTGTGTTGGAGGTAGAACACTCGTACTATATTGCCATGCATGTTTTCATACTGTTGCTCATCAGTAGATGTATACACCCCAGGTATTAGTACTCAGTCTTGTGGCCAGGACTAGCCTTGACGTTTGGAGTAGTCACTATCTGTACCGTTACGCAGCTTTGGATCCATTGTAGGTACTAGCCTGTCTTAGGTTGCACTAGGCAACTCGGACTTGTGTGACTGCACTTTGTGCACCAGCGCTTAGCGCTAGACTCGCGTCATTGTAGTACTCAGCGTATTACTTTTATACCTAGCCTGTTCATTGTGGTTTAGCCACGTGAACTTGTGTGTTTACATATGGGTGAGCAAATGTCAGTAAAGTATTAGCGGGGAGTACCCGCATGTTTTCACGACAGTATTTTGAGGTTCATGCCTACGGGTATGACGTATTTTCTCAAATTATACTTGTTTTCAAACGAGGGGTTACTAAACTTTTGAAAACAACAGTTTTATCAAACTTTGCTTTTTGACCCACTCACCGTTTTATGTTTTGCGCCCCTCCAGGTTAGTTGGCTGGGATCTTGCGACGTCGATGGCGCGGTGGTATGACAATGTAGGGATTTTCTACGTTTGTAGTAACTTTGTATCCCTTACTCTACTCGCAGTGTATTCTTTTAAATTCTTCCGCCCGCACTTTCCGTGCACTCTGACTTTATCTTTAATTCAATTTGAATTCTTTTTTTTCTCTAATTTCTTTTTGGCTTTCGTCACGCTAACGCGTGTCGGCCAGCACTTCCGACACCTGGCTCGTCCGGGATCGGGATGTGACAAAAACCCTAATGATATTTTTGTCGTTGAAATCAACGCACATAATCGCCAAAAATTTGAAGAATTCTACAATGTTATATCACCCACATTGAGAGATAAAAATCAGAATATGCACCATAATCCAAAAGGCGTGATTTAAGCACGCTAGACATTCCAATGACCTTTGCAGCAGTCACAAAAAACCTCAAAGAGTGTATGTGTAATTAATCCAAGAGAGAGCATTGATGCATTGCATGTAAATAATTCCATACATGCATCATAGAGATTCATGTTAAAACATTCTCAATTAATAAACTTACATTCTGTAATGCTCTCAACCGAGAAACAAAAATAGAGAATTGTTTATTGCCATTTAAAAATTTATTATGCGCTCTAAATTTATATAAATACAAAAAAAAAAAAATTGTATAGAGATAAATGCCAATAACACCACCTTAAAAGAATGCTCATTTTTCCTTAGAAAGCCTCTTGTATGAATAATGGCTATTTCCAACGTAAGACGGAATTTGGGTATCTCCAATTACATTTCATTATTAAACATCATTTCTTCTTTTAATTTCACCACAATTAAAATATATAGCACGAATCTCCTCCTACATCAATCTCTCATGCTTGTAAAGAATTTGACCTCGAATTTATCTTAAACTGAAGTTGATCTAAAACAGAGACTGAAAAGGACAAAAACCTTATCTTGTGGGTTATTGGCCAAAGCTTCACCAGACTTGGACGAAATGATCATGAATCTAATGCCATAGATGAGTTTAGAACTAGCATCCTGATACCCACACTTCACTCCGGTATAATTTTCTTGCGTTCAAACTTGCTTGTATAATTATTCATGTACTTCATTTCCACTTTGGTTCGTTGCGGAATATCAATATTGATTCAACTGGCTACAACAATGTCATCGGTAGAATTTTATGATTCAACCAAGTGGTCCTCAACCTTTAGAGCTCATTGGAACTCACTTGCAAAACTTTTTTCTTAATATTTTTCCAATTTTCCTTTAACCTTCACTTGATGAACTTGACTTCGAGTTCTCTTTTATTGAAAAAAATTTGCCACTGTGATTGTTGCATCAGCCAAAATAGCTACTCGAGAATGTTATTTTTATGAAACTCGTGATAACCACACTTTACTTTGGCATAAAATTCAGTTACCACTCATTATATTATCACTATATATCATAGTACCAAGTCATTCAACTATTAATTTTGCATTGGCATTACGAAGTTCTCTCAACATAAATTGTGCAATTCAATAATTTTTTTTTTCCTGCCCCTGGCATGGTGTGCATATATCAACAATCTTATTAATTTATTATATAGTTTCATAAACATTTCGTGTGGATGTTATTCATGCAATTTTGTATGTAGGTTGGTTGAGTCATTACACCAAACTCTAATTATTAAATCCCGTGGGACCCCAATTGACAAGACTCTGGCCGGCACGTAGGTCTCTAGACTCTAGCATAAATAAGCCAAATGAAATCCACACATAAATAACCATAATATATAAGAACACTAAACAGATTTTATATGTAATGATTGATTGTTTAACTTGTGATTAGCCACCTTATCCTTTATTATACAACAGATTAATTAAAAATTAGGAAATATAATAATAGACAGGTGCCAACTGTGATCTAGTTTGTCTAGAAAAAATGATTTAATAATCAAAAGCCAATGAAATTTGGTTAGCCACTTGACAAAAACTGTTTGGCTATTTCTAAACTAGGTGACACGTTGCATTATTATGGATGACCACATAATGTTATAGCTGCGAGTTTAGTAGTGTGGATTTGGAGCTAATTAGGGCCCAGTTTGGGGCTGCTGAAATTTTTTCATAAGCAGCTTATTAAAAAAGTTGAAGCCCAAATTATGTTTGGTAAAAAAAAAAAAAACACTTTTTTTTCACAATTATTAGTCCAAAACAGCAATAAGCAGAAGCAATAAAATCCTTTTTTCTCAGAAAAGCGCTTTTTTTGGACAAAAGGCGGGTAAACAGTACCATTTAATGAAAATTTCATAATGACAATCCTACCCCCATATGTTTCTCTGAGAACCAACCATGCCGAGCGATTTCAGACGGAGAGATTATTCCCAGCCTCCAGGAAACCTGCACTCCCTCCGCCTGGGTTCTCCTTCCTCACCTCCGCCAGATCTGTCCCTTTCATCAAGTTGGAGCATTCTTCACCAGCAAAAGGGTAAGTATCCTTCTCTCTCAACCTCTAATTCTGCTTATTTGAACATTTTGATGTTGGGATTGAATCGGTGGGAGCGTGGACTCCATCAATCTCGCGTTTCAATCTCGCGTTTCAATTCAGCAGCTAACGAAATTAGGGTTTCAATTTGTAATCCAACTATTTGATTGAGCCATTAATTCAGGAAGAAGAAATCATGGGCTTGTAGTCTGCTACAACTACGGCTGCCACTCCAGAAGGAGTGCAATTGTGCATATTCGATTTGAGGAGGGGTCAGAACGAAGGGCAAGAGTTGGACAAGATACTGTTCTTCTTTCCAGCTGATTTGCCCTTCTCCGCCCAATTCTCTGTGATCGGGCTCAGTGAAGGACTCATCACATTTACAAGGTTTCTACTTTTTCTGCAGTTGTATTTTATTTTCTGTACTTTTTGTTTTTAATTAGAAGAAATGGGTTGTGTTTTGTGCAGAATCTTCTCTCCAGAGGCTGCATGTGAGGTCATTGAAGCAGAGAGGCATTCCCATGTCTTTTACGAGGCGGAACCCGATATCTGGATGGTCATGGTGAGCTCTCGTTTCTTCAATTCCAATTATAATTTCAATTATTCTTCAGTTAGGTTCGAATCCCCCTTCCCGCAGTTTAGATTAGATTAGAATCATTGCTCTACATTGTGGTAGGTACTAGGTAGTGGAGAAAAACAAGGAGTTCGAACCGATTTGGAGAAGTGATGCATTGAGAAAGGTTCTCAAGGAAGTACATTCGCTTTTCGTGATGTTTCATGGATCGACAAGAGCGTTGCTTGATAAAGACCCCGGTGGAGGACTAACTCGATCTCATTTGTACCATTTCATCATGGACTATCTGGGTGGTAAGTCATCGTACGGTTGTGTTCCTACTAGTTGCATTGAAGTCTAGTTTTATGTTGCCTTTGGGGTTAAAATTTCATTGTATAGTCACTAATTGCCAGCATTTGAAAAGCAGTCTCCATTCGATGAGTGCTGCTGGGGTAATTCTGAGTACTTGAATCTTGTGCTGGGAACATGCCATGTCACTCACTAATCTTGTTTCAGGACCTGTTGGTGTCCACGACCCTTTCTCCTGTATGGTTTGATCTTACCATTGATGTTTTTTTAATCATTTTCATATGCCATTTTGTTTTAGTCTTCAAGTTCAGGAGAAGCTTAAGAAGTGAGATCAATTTTAAATTTTTCGAAGTTTATTTTGGAAATGCTAACTTCCGTGAATTTTGTTTTCCTATTTTTGTTAGGATGATACTGTAAACCTCTTTGCATATGCTGTTTTAAGGTTGACTCCCCGTGCTTTATCCTCTGGAGTAAGTTCCTGGTCCTATTTACGCAAGGGAGCTACATCTCATGTTTCCTCAAGTTCTACCTTGGCCCGTCCTGGTGCTGTATCCAGGGCTTCTCCACCAGGAAAAGTCACAACCCTCACCAAGGTAAAGCATCCTGCCAGAGTGTTTTGCTTACTCTCTTGTTCCGCAGTTCCTGTTAAAAAGTAGCCATTTGGTTGGTTGCTGCAAGATAGGCTTAGTGGTCATTGACCAGTCTAGATCTCATCAAATTAATGCTGATTTATGACTTTTATGTATTAATTAATTGCTATGTGCAATTTCCTCTTGAAAACTAGTCACACTTCTTAAATGTTTCAGTTATATCATATTCTTGTGTTTAAAGTGAAAGAAGAATGTCATGAAACAAAATGTTTTACAATCTACAAAAGGGGTTCCATTGGTAGATGTTATAATCTGATTGGTTGATAACAGACAGTAGTGATGTAGAGGTCCTAACTAGTTTGGGCCCAAGCATTATTCTTATGCGTAGGATGGATCTTGTTGATTTTCCTTTAATACCTCTTTCTGGTGCTTGAAAATGTATGTTCTACAAGTACTGTTAGCAAACATAATGAATTTCTTTATGTCCATGCTTTTTCACTCTTTGCTTCTTCAAAGAGAAAATATTTTTTTCTTAGGATATTTTGGAGATAAAGAAACATGGGAGATGATTAAGTTGTGGTTCTGCATTTATATAAAAACAAAACATCGTCCTCTGCAGGTGCTGAAGAATTTTCTGTCTTCTTAATAAAAACTATCCGAATTGGCAAACTAATCACAACTTTGTAGTTTTCTCCGCAAGCTTGTAGTTTAGTTCGGATTTTGATAGCATGATGCTCACAATCCATTAGGCAGAAAAGGTGTTGGCATTCTGTCCGTTTTTTCTCATGAACTAGCCACTTCCCCTAGTGTTTTAATGATGTTACTTTGTCTACTTTCAGCTTTCCGCTTTTGGAGGGTATCTGGTTTTGAGGTGAATTTGGGCAAGATGGCAGGAAAGAAGGGATAAAAAGGATGAGTCTTCAGATGACGGACGATCTTCTGCTGATGAATAGGTTTTTCATATGTTTACTACGCTTGAAATATGGAACATCGAAATTGCAAGTTACTTTCTGGATTCCTTCCTGTTGTAACAGAATCAGTACCTGGAAACTTGAGTGTGCTTAGTAAAGAAAGTGTTTTCCCTTTCGCTTTCCGGTGTTGATTTCGTTACTACTTACAAGATTCACTACTATTTATTAGATCCGTTGATTGTTTT
The DNA here is from genome assembly GCA_018257905.1 of Gillenia trifoliata. Taxonomy (NCBI): domain Eukaryota; kingdom Viridiplantae; phylum Streptophyta; class Magnoliopsida; order Rosales; family Rosaceae; genus Gillenia; species Gillenia trifoliata. Next base: position 18,426,831 of record CM031080.1, on the reverse strand, counting down.
TTGGGATTTGGTTTTATGTTCATATAAGTGCTGCATTGCCTTGTGAGTTGGAATGAAAGAACAAAATGGAACAGAAATTAGCACAAAACGACTTAACCTCCTCAGTTGAAAAACCTTCTTGGCTCGAAATAAGACGAACAATATAAGAAAAAAAAATATATGTAATGAATTGACCAATATTTTTGGCAAACAATTAAATTAATAATACATACATCAATATGCCATTTTTAGTCATTTTACACAGTCACAGCAGTTTTATATACAATTTTACCAAACACTCTGAAACTGCTTTTTTTTTCTATAAGCACTTTTCCAACTACAGTTTACCAAACACTTACCCGCTTTTTTTCACAGCTGCTTTTTCTCTCAGCACAGCAGAAGCAGTTTTTTAAAAAAGCACAGCAACCCCAAACTAGGCCTAGATAATTTGGTTTGTTACTACTGAATGCTTTAGGGTTAGTCGGAAATGGTGAGGAAATGATGAAATACGATAGGTTTAGACTTCGATTTCATGCAATGAAATTTTAAAGAAATTATTCATTTATTTAGTATGATAACATTACATTAAATAACTCTTCTCAAATTAATGGCATATGATTCAAATAAATGGCTAGCAATGACCGTCGTGCTACAAAAAGCTGATTCAAATTTCAATCCCATAGGCCCCGTTTGGTATTGTTTTTTTTTTTTACTAAAAACTGCTTCATTTTAAAGTTAAGCAGATAAAAAATGTTTGGTAAAAATGAATATACTGCTTATTTTAAAAGTTGTAGCATTAAAACATCAACTTTTAAAAGCAGCATGGAGGTTGCTTTTAAAAGCAGTTTTTTTTTAAAGCACAGCAATCACAAACTGGCCCTTAGTCATGCAATCGATGATCTTACAATATATTTTGTTTCATTTTCACTCTCTAAAATATTATATATTGTATTTATGTGTTTTGAGTATCATGGTCGGCTATGAGGGACTGCGGGTGGTGCTACCTCACAAAGCCTCCCATTTTTTGGGGCCCCCAAATTTTTTCTAGCCCGTGGTTATACTATATATATTCTAGTATGCGTTTTTAGCGCAAATGGTAATATATCAATATGGTTAAAGGTATATACCAATACTGTGAACAGGATTATTAAAATTCACTTCCAGCGCAAATGGTAATATACCAATATGTGTTTCTATCTTCATGGGGACGGCCCGCGTTCAATTCTTTTTGTGTTGTTGGAGATGTCGATACTTTTTCTTATTTTATTTTTTGCCTCTCTTTAAGTTGAAAACAAATCAAAATTTAAGCTGAATAAGTTCAAACAAAAATCGAACCCAAGAGAATACAAGTAAGCAAAAATCAACTATACAACTCAACTTTTATTAAGATGCCAACTTGTAGGTATTGTGACACATCCCGATCCTGACACGCCAGGTGTCGGGAAGTGCTGGCCGACACGTGTTAAGTGATGAAAGCCAATTATGCATGTACAAGTGAAAAAGTGAATAGGTTTTGAGTTGGAAGCGGAAGTCAGAGTGTGGTGATGGGTAAAACTCATTATTACAGGTGCATAACAGTCAGAACATAGTAAATAGTGCAAGAAATATAAACATTCACATCCTCGTGAGGATGGATAAGTAGAAGTTAACTAAAAGTAGGAGCAAATCCTACATAATTTGAAGACACTGTCAGAACCACCAACCACAGCCGAAGCAAGCCCACGTCTCACTGGGAACTGAATCCGCCACTAAGTCTTGGAGGGGCGCAAAACATAAAAAGGTGAGTGGGTCAAAAAGCAAAGTTTGATAAAACCTTTGTTTTCAAGAGCATACTATCCCCTCGCTGAAAAACATGTATAATTTTTGAAAATACGTCATACTCCTCAGTATGATCCTCAAAATACTATAATAGTAATACGGGTACTCCCCGTTCATCAAACTGAATGCTCAAAACACGGGTACTCCCCGAAAATCAATGACTGATTGCTCATCCATATGTAAACACACAAGCCCAAGTAGATAAGCTACGAGGAACATGCTAGCTATATAAGTAATACGCTGAGTACTACAATGACGCGAGTCTAACGCTAATCGTTGTGCACAAAGTGCGTCACACAAGTTCGAGTTGCCTAATGCAACCTAGAACAGGCTAGTACCTACAATGGATCCAAAGTTGCGTAGCGGTACTGGTAGTGACATCTCCAAACGTCAAGGCTAGTCCTGGCCACAAGACTGAGTACTGATACCCAGGGTGTTATACATCTACTGATGAGTAACAGTATAGAAACATGTATGGCAATATAATACGAATGTTCTACCTCCAACATTTGCATATGATATGAATCATGCTAACAAATTAAAGAAAGCATTGAAAAACCATACGTAATAATACACTTATCAAAACAAAGACCCACTCACTCACCTGTAAGTAGCCAAGTCGTAGCCCCCTTGTCCTGGGTAGCCCCGGTAGTCCTCTGGATAAGTCTCACCTATATAAGATATCACTATAGTAATGATTAAACTCATAAAGGTTATAATTAAACTAATTAATTAAACCTATCCCTTGTTTGCTCAACACGGAGGTCCGAAACACTCCGTAAAATACCATACGTACTGCTCCTAGGTAGTACGCGTCGTCACGAGTCGCCTCGCGTTGACGGAATTGAAAAATAGTGTCCCACGTGCCCTCACGTGCGGCCCACTCGCGGCTCACGCGCGGGTCCACGCGAGGCTCACGTGCTGGTCAACGCGCCAGTCAACTGACGGCATCAGATCTAACGAAATATTCCAGCATCTCTGTTAAATCTAAAGGAATATTCCTAACGGCGTTAAAGGAATATTCCCTGGAATATTCTCGATCGCTGACATCACTTGGCCGGTCTGGACTGGTTGCTGATGTCAGCGCCGATCGTCGTCGCTGGAATTTTGGCCGGTTTCTGGGAAATTTTCAAATTTGCATAACTTCTTCATTTCTTGACCAAATTTCATGTTCTTTATGCCAAAATGAAGCTAGAGAGGAGTAGAATGATGGTGTACTTTTGGTTTGGCCGTACAAGCTCGGGAAATGGCCTATAATTGCCTAGGAAGGCCGCAGGTAATGTAGCTTCGTCGATCTATGTCAAAACTCAACCAAATTAGGCAAACCACATATGAAAATTCATCTACTCAACAAGAGGAACCCAATGGTGGTAGTTAGAAACCTCACCTCGGTCTAGAATGGCGAGAAAATCGCCGGAAAGGTCCAGTTCTTCCGTGAGCTTTTCCCGTCAAACGGTTGGGAGTTTGGACGAACGGTTTGCACCGTTGAGTCCAGGGCATCGAGACGAAGATGGTGGTGATTTTAGTTCGCCTCGGTTCGACGGTTTTTTGTCGACGTGCATTGTGCACATACGGTGAGAACTAGAGAGAAATGAGAAAAAAAAAAGAAAATAAGGATAAGGGAAAAATAAGGAAAAGCGACGGGGAAGAAGAGAAGGAAAAGATATTTTGGGTTTTGGGGGTATTGTGCACCCACCAAAACAGTAAGATCACACGATCCCGTGTACAAAATAATCACGCACGTGTCCAAAATATCTCCCGAAAATTATTTTATAACAAACGTTTTACGGGATGTTACATATTGTATTTATAATGATTAACTTTGGTAAATAAAAAGATTAAATGGAGAAAACCTAGCAACCAAAATAGTTAAAGAAAAACAAATTTTTTTACCTAATTCTTAATTGTTTACTAATATTAGTAATATGTCGTGCTCCTCCCTTTCAAAAGAGAAAAAGAAATGTCTTCCCACCTTTATTTTTTAGTGAATTATTATATTTTATTTTACATAAATTCATGAGAAATTTAGTCTCTTTAAATTTTCATGTGAGATAATGATATGCTCTCGATTTATGTTTCGCACAGGGCTTCTAAAATCTTAGAATCGACCCTGTTGAATATGAAATAGAGTTTCAGATGACTTATTTGAAAAGAACGTTAATGTAATTTTAATTTTTTTAAGATATATTTGTTATTTCTATAATCTAAGTAGCTATTGATTTAATAATATACTTCTCTTTCAGAATTCTTTAAGTTCAAATTTCAGCACCTTCATTGATAAGAAAAAGAACTAAAAAACCTACTATATTAAAATTTGGGTTTCACTATTTAAAGGGTGCTTTTCGAATTCGAACAAACAAAAATGGTGCTTGTGTTGTGTGCCTCAGAAAATAGAAAGAAAAAAAAAATTGTGGCCGGAAAATAGAAAGAAAAAAAAAATCAGAACAAAAAGTTATGCGTGTGTAAAGGGTGGACCGGCTTCACACTGTATGATGATGATGTCATCTATGACATGAATAAGACCCAACCAGATAATGGTTTGTGGGTCCTATCCTGGACGCAAAAGTCTAGGAGGCTTTTTTGTCTGAGGTCTCCCCGTTGTCTGCATTTTTTTTCGTTTCATGCTTTGGCCCATTTGGACATTTGCAAAGTTTCATTTTCATGGATACAAAACCTACTTCAGTTTGGGCCATCGTGTTTTATTTTTATATTTTTTTAAATTTATCCCTTGTACATTTTTTTTTCACAAGTAAACGGTTGATATTTAATTAATTGAGCTTTAGTTAAATTTCAACAGTTCACACGTGAAAAAAATGTGCGGGTGAGTAAAACTCTTTTCCCTTTCACTCTAGAAAATTATCAAAACTTTCTTGTTGGGATCAAGTGAATAAAACCATTCATTTATGAACTCTAAAGTCACTCTTATAATTTAGGTTAACTATATTTTATACCTTTCAGGTTTGTAGTGATTTTCAAAATGGGTCATACCTAAGACCTGAGCCTAGGCACAATGTTCACTTGAGACTTTTGGCTCTCAGGGAAATCCTCTCATCTCATACCGGAGTAGGCAACACATGAAAGAGGAAGGAGCTCGAGAGAATTCAAGATCAAGCTCTACTGGTTCTTATCGCCAAGCACGATCATAAGCAACTCACTCACCATCTAGAGATGAACAACCTACCCTGCAACAACAACGCGAATGGGCAAACCACCGGGAAGAGCGTCACAAACGTGCAGGTGGCCGCATAGAGCAGCTCGAGGCACCATTGCCCCAGTAGAGGCAAATCTAGGAGGACGTTGTAAGGCTCTTAACTGAGTGATTGCGTGGTTTCCAGCACATCGAGACGGTGGATCAAGTGCTTTGAAGAGATGTGACTAACATGAGCATGTCACCATTCAGTGAAGAAATTGAGCAGACGAATCCACACCGCAAGTTCAATATGCCGTGCTTCATCCCTTTCTGAGGAGGTAAGGATCCAAAGAGGCATCTCAAGCACTACGACAATACCATGATCCTATATTAGAATAATGACGCATTCATGTACAAAATATTCGTCACAACTTTGCTAGGCGGAGCGCAAGACTGGTTCTATAACCTGGCATCGCGGTCGTTTCAGAACTTTTATGAACTCTCCTTGGTTTTCACCAAGGAATATTCGTCTTACCGATTCATCAAAATGGAGTCTGAAATGCCTATTCAATATTAAAAAGGATATAAAGGAGACAGTTCGCAACTATGTCAAGAAGTTTAGGGCAAAGAAGGTGAAGATCGTCAACTGCATGCTCAACAACAAATTCCATGCTCTTTGGTATGAGATGGTAAATTAATTCTCCGACACCCATCTTGTCACGCCCCAACCCACGAATAAGGACTATTCACGAGTTAGGGTGTGAGTCATATCTTAGATATGAAAATAAATTCTATAACCAAGACATAATGAGGAAAACTAAAAGTACAATTTATTAGTAACAATTACACAATACAACGTATAACACTGATTAATAACTTTTACATAATAAACACTTGAGTTTACTACATTCGAATTCCAATACATAAAATCTATCGTGTACACAGCGGAATGACATTAGTGCACAAATTAATTCACAACCAAATGTACCAGCTAAATAATAGTTAAAATGTAACAATTCTTGCACAAGCATCGTATAATAAAATTATGCAAATGAGATGCATGAATGAGCTCACTCCTTTCTAATCGCACTAACACATACTTAAGGCACCTAAGCCTGCACGTCTCATACCATGCTTATACGACTTGGCTTCGAGTACGTTAGAATATGAGTTAGCACATGTCCATCCCTTAATCCCAATTTTTTAATTAAATTCTCAATTTTCACTTTATTATATAGACACTTCCCTAGATGCCCAATTGTATACTGAAGCCCTTCCCTTAACACCTGACATATACACAGTTTCATTGATATATTGATATACATATATATATATATAATTTAAAATACTTACACATTTGGGTATGCTCTCCAGTGCGAGAGGGTAGACTAATTCCCCGACACCCATCTAGGTATGCTCTTTAATGTGAGATGGTAAACTAATTCCTCAACGCACATTGGGTAATGTTATCCTTTCGGGAGAGGGTAAATTGCCCAGATGTTTAGACGTAGACGAGTTCGGCTACCTCAGTATAACTGGACGCACGACAACTCTCAACAACGTTTCTCATAATTAGCCATCATGGTATCTTCTTGGGATCCCCAAACTAGACCTAGCTAACTGAAGAATTCCTGCCCCTGGCCGAATCCATGGGAACCCGAGCTTTTTTTACTGGAAGGAGCATAAGCGCAGAATATTCCTTTGAATTGTTGCCCACGAATTTCCATACAATTGCACACATTTACTGTGACTAGTTAGCGATTTTTGTTCTACACAAAACCCTATAATGTCGTGCTACGGGCTACGCATTTCAAGGGATCAGTGACTTAATACTATAAGCGTAACAAGGCTTTCGAGCTAGCCGCCCATGAATCTCCGTTGCTTTTTACAAAGCATGATTTTCATGACACAGAGACTTTGAACAAAAATATCAAGAACAGTACAACTTCCGAGCGGCCTACATGAAACTTCATCATGCCACATGCCGCAACCTTGTGGAGTACAAGATCTCGTAAGCTCGAAGTATGCTGCCCGTGGAACCTCACTTCAGTCGCATAAACAGGTTCTCATGTTAGACGAACTTCATTTAGGCAATGGAGTCAACGACTAGCTTGGCGATTTCAACAACACATGGTCTAAGGCAACAATGCGCGATGAACTCAACTGATCAAATCCGCTCAAATAGTTTGTACTTCTATGACGAAATTTTTGCAACATGCTTCAAGCAAGCAAAATTTTAAGAACATTCAAAGCAAATGAATAACGAAGATGAAGTGCAACAAAAAGAAACAAAGTCTAGACAAAAGGGAAAAAAAAATTCTAAGTCTTCAAAGCAGACTACTCATTAGAAGCTTAGATGATCTCTGGCTTTTCATCAACAACATTGCCTCCAGTAGTGCACACTTCTGTCATTCCATCTTTAGCAGCTCTAATCTTGGTAGCTCAGTCGAGAAGTCGGATTCCCACTTCAAGTCCAGAAGGTTTAGCACGTAGACCAACCTACCAGTGAGGCCTCGTGCTTCTCTTGCGGCTTCAGCCCGCGATACCTCTCTCGTGGCTCTAGCTCGCAACTCTATTCATGACTCTAGTCGAGCCACTGCACCACACGTAGCTCCCGGTCTGCACCGCCTCCAGTCTTCTCTCTCGCGGGCCTCAACCGCCAAATCCAATGATGCCATGCGGCAATAGTAGCTAAGACTGTCAATTTTTTGCACGACTAGTTTACTCGACATGAAATAACACGAAAATAACAGGTTTCGAGTCAACCCGTTATCTTAACTGGTATGACACGTAAACGACATGAATATGACATGTTTGCCAGGTCTAGACACTATGTAGTACTTGAGACAATACAAACACGACTCAATTTTCTTAACGGGTCAAGTTATTTTACTTGTTAATTTTAACGGATAAATTGACCCGACTCATTAATAATCTGTTAAGATAACAAGTTTGACACGACACGACCCATCAAGATAACAAATATTACACGAAAACGACATAAACACGGCAAACACGACAAGATCGCCAAGTCTAGCAACAACAAAAAAAGAAAAATTACGTATTTTCTTACATGATGATGCAACGCGATGGGGGCAAAGCACATGAGCAACAACTTGTGGAACATGCAAAGAAAAAAATTGGGGAAGAGGGGGGCCAAAAATTCTCTCCCTCTGGTTTTCTCTCTTTCTCACTTGGAAATCAATTGCCTTTTAGGTTTATTTAATCCTCTATTCATACTGGAGATAAATAAATCCTATGGGCTTTTGGATTTCATATCCAGAAGACTTATAATACAAGTCAAGGAAAGCTCAGAATTCAATGCAGTCAAAGAGTCTATTTTTGGTAGTTTTACTCAACTTGAGATTTCTACATCTCCTGCACTCCCTACAAGCAGCACAACAAATGTGGGGGCATTTGTGGAGCCAAAAATAATTTACAATATTGTGGAGCCAACATGTGGATTTTCATCTACTATTGACGAGAATGCCCTCATTAATTGACAAGGCCCATATTTATTGAAACCCTAGTCCAATGAGCATTAAGGACTAGTGGGTTCATTTAATTCGATCCACGAACAGAAGGCCCACATTTATTATCCGACAGTTCAACTGAGCTAGAAGCCTTGAGCTGCTGACTACAACTACTTCAAGCTCGACTGCACATGGCAAGGAAGTAAGACAAGGAAATTAAAGGTATAATTAATAATTAATTCCTACCTTTAAGTTTTTCTAATTGAAGAAAGATTCATTTAATAAAGGAAACACAATCAAATCCAATCAATAATTCTCCAAGATAATTCTTAGAATATTATTAATTAACTTAATAACATCTTCAAGGATTATTCTCAAGCATCTTTAAGATATTTTAGAATTTTAAAGATACTTACTAATTACATTCAACGGATGACACATTTTAGCCAATCGGATGTCGACACATGGCATGAGATCCCCTACACATATGGTCGTCCCTAGCTCCTATAAATACCCCTTCACCAGTTCATTCTCAAGTAAGTTGGTTCTATGCAATTCAACCCTCAAACACCCACTCATTTCAGAGATACTAATTTAGGTATCGGAGGTTCATTGGCCAAACCCTCCTCTGGGCTTGTGGTTTGGTCTTTAACCAAAGGTGTCTCTTTGTTTTGTAAGTACAGTTTCGTCAATCCGAAGACAACAGAATTTTGCTACCACAATGGCGAGTTCTAAAACCTAAACCCTAATATTTGTTTTTAAACAACGATATATTTCAAACTTAAGACCTCTCATCTTAAAGTTGAATAACACTAAATTGTAATACTAACTACCTACTAAGTGACAAAAAAACTACTTACTAAGTGACAAAAGCTAGTTATTTCACTTGAATGACAATATTTGGATCTATGGTCAATCAATCACAGGTCACCATGTACATGAAAATAGGTAAACAGAAGGACTAACCATCACAATGTATATGGTTAGCATTTAAGCTGAATTTTTTTTTATAGAGACAATCTTTTGTGTTATTTTCTTATTTGTACCACGTTTCAAAGTGTTTATGTAGGAAAAAACACGCGACACCAGCTAATTAAATTCTCATACTGAAAAAGGGAAATTTTTTAATTTTTTTAACTAGCTCTCGGTATGGATAAAATGGTGTTCAACAATGACAAGTACTTCAAGCTGAGGTGCAACTGCAAACTATATATTTTCATCTCTCTTTTATGTAATCGTTTGTCCCAAATCCTTGTCATCATTGACTACAAAAGTCATGCCCATCAACTGCTTTACTAAATTCAATAGTTAATTGATTTTAGCAGATTTAGGTTTAGTCAAATTAATTAGAGCAGTATGCTCTTTTCTCTGCACTCAAGTTTAAATTTTCTGCTTCATAATTTGGATAAATTTAGTGTACCATATCATTTGTATAAGAAAAATAGTTAAATGGTTCTATATTTGTCAATTTGATCATTATTCTTTAAGATTCATTTAGAGTGATTTTGAGAGCGACATAACCATATATGGGGAGCACCTTCTATATGCTTCTCCATAAAATCACTTAAACATCACTCCCACAAAGTGATTCGGGTAGCGCCAGTGTCATCTTAAAAAATATTACAAAAAAAAAAAAAGGAATAATGATTTTCGTTAGAACAATACTATTTTTTTTAATACCGATGTGGTAAGTGGTTCTAATGGCCATATCAATTAATGAGTTTATCTCACTTAATGTTGATTTTTATCTCATTGTTTATTGAATTTTTCTCATTGAAAGTTAATTTAATACATCACATGTCACATCATGTGGCATATATGTAGAAAATTAGGTTTTAATATTATTGTTATTTTATTTGTTTTCTTGTGGGCCAAGGATATTAGATTTTCTTGCCTGTTAAGTATTAGAGTTTACTTAGTTTTCTCTATATATAGGAGTCTTGTATTCGTTTATTTACAAGTTACTCACAATGCAGTCTTACGAATTATACAGCCGTCTCAGTGAATTTGTAGTATTCTCTTTTGTTTCAATTAATAATTTAATAAAGTTTTATTCATAGTTTTATATTCGGTTGTTTGTCGCGTACTTTGATATTCAACTTGGTATCAGAGCTGATTGAATCCTTCGAGTTTTAATCTATTTTGGGTTGAAAGTATGTTTGTCACTTCTTTATCTTTTTCGCTTCCTCGTTGTTGGTTTGCTTTCTTGTTGTGCCTAAGTTGATTAGGGTTTGTTAGTTTCTTGATTGAAAAAAAACATTAAAAAGCTGCTAAAATTGGAGTCGAGTCGCTCCGAGTCAAGTCGTCTTATTTGTTGCATCTCGTTGTTGCTCTAATTGTCCCGCTGTTGCAAACTGTCTTTATGTGGGCCTACTGTTGAGCTCGTGTTTGCATTGGTTGTGTCACATCCCGGACCTGCTCTGCCGTAGCACGATATTGTTCGCTTTGGGCCACGCCCTCACGGTTTTGTTTCTGGGAACTCACGAGCAACTTCCTAGTGGGTCACCCATCATGGGATTGCTCTAGCCAAAAATTGCTTAACTTCGGTGTTCCGATGAAATCCGAAGCCAGTGAGCTCTCAAAAGGCCTCGTGCTAATTGGAGGTGAGCATGTACATATAAGGCACATCACCCTCTCTCCGTTGATCGATGTGGGATATCATAATCCACCCCACTTAAGGGGAACCCAGCGTCCTCGCCGGCACATCCATACCAAACGGCAGACTCCGCCGTAGCACGATACCATTATGTCACTTCCCAGACTGACTCCGCCGTAGCACGATATTGTCCGCTTTGGGCCACGCCCTCACGATTTTGTTTCTGGGAACTCACGAGCAACTTCCCAGTGGGTTACCCATCATGGGATTGCTCTAGCCCAAACTCGCTTAACTTCGGAGTTCCGATGGAATCCGAAGCCATTGAGCTCCCGAAAGGCCTCGTGCTAAATGGAGGTGAGCATGTACATATAAGGCACATCACTCCATCTTCGTTGGTCGATGTGGGATGTCACAGGTTGGTTGAGGCCTACACCCTTGTATTGGAAAGTCTGTTGTTAACTATCACAATGATTGCTCGAGTGCTTGGACTGGTGACCACTTGAGTGACGTTGTGTACATGGTGAAAAATTGGATTGTTTGTTTGTTTGCTCGCTTGAATCGCTCGCATGTTTGTTGGCTTGAATTGATCGCTCTCTTGAATTGTTCACTTGCTCGTCTTGTCGTGTCCGCCTAACGGAGCATGTCTTGCCTTGTCTGCCTAACAGAGCTTGTATCCGCATCTGCTTTCTTGTGGGCTAAGGATATTAGAGTTGCTTGCCCGTTATATATTAGGGTTTACTTAGTTTCCTCTATATATAGGATTCTTCCATTCGTTTATTTACAAGTTGCTCACAATGTAGTCTTACTAGTTATGCAGTCGTCTTGGCGAATTTGAAGTGTTCTTTTTCATTTCAATTAATAATTTAATAAAGTTTTATTCACGGTTTTATATTCGGTTTGTTCGTCACGTACTTTGATGTTCAACTATAAAATGTGGTAAGTATAACATTACTATTTTCGTTACAAAAGACGAGTACAGTAATAGTGTTAAGCATAATGTATAACATCACTATTTTTAGAAAGGACAACGTGGCTCCTTTCTTGGAAGTAAGAATTCTTTATATTCATACTAGTCACAATGCGATACGTGTGCAAAAATAACTTATCAAAAACACGAAAAGAAAGAAAAATTACTGCACACATACCATAACCCAAAGCTTACAATCACATTTTCCAACCCAAGTACAAGTCCTGCCCTTGTTTAAGGCCTCTTCCCAGTCCAAAACCATATCTTTTTCTGGGCCAGGCCCAAATTTAAACCTCAAGCCTCATAAACCCTCCCCATTTACCAACCAAAAAAACAAAAACAGAAAAAGAAAAAGAAAGAAACCCTCCCTTTGTTTCCCTCCTGAGGTTTTAGGTCCAATATTCCAGAGCTGCTCGCTTCCTCCATTCGTGCATTCTCTCCAACCAGACAAAAAGATGGGGAAGAAGAAGAGCAAAGATGGCGATGTCGGCCGACCGAGAACCGAAAGCGAGCACTCCCCCTCCACCATCTTCGTCTCCAACCTCCCCTTTTCTTTCACCAAATCTCAGGTGCTCTCTCTTTTCCCCATACCCCCAGCTTTGCGTTTTTCTCTCTTTCCTTTGCTGAAATCGAATGACCCAGCTTTTCGTTTTTCTCTCTTTTCCCCAATAGTTGAATTACAATCTGTTTAAATGATTTCTGTTCTCTCTTTTCCCCAATAGTAATGTAAGTTTTGTTTAATTGTTTGTTTTTCTTTTGGGCATCAGCTGGAAGAGACATTCAGCGACATCGGACCGATTAGGCGGTGTTTTTTGGTTATGAAGAAGGGTAAGCCGAAAATGTTGCAAAAATGGAACTTTACTATTTGATTTTTAGTTCTAACACTTGTGTTTTGATAGAAGTTTTACTTGTTCCCCGTTGTTCTCTGTGGTATGATGAATGTGTTGTAACTAGAAAGATGTAAAATATCGTTTACATGTTGAGCAATTTTGATACTTTATTATGTTTTTTTTTGGTTTGTAAGTAACAAACATCAGATGTATCGAATGTTTTTCAATAAGTTTTCTGCATCCCATGATGGGATTTGTTAGGCTTTGCTTGAATGGTACTTATCTGCCTGTGTTATATTAAAGCCACATCAGCTGCAGAATAAGGCTCAAAGCTCAGGTTGGATTACTTGACCAACCCCCAAAGTAGTAGCACACCCCAAAATCCGATTAGAATTTGCTGTGTTGAGTCACCACAACACCGTCTTCAGAAAGCCAGTCCTCCCTTGCTAAAACAAGGTTTTATAACTGCCAACATGTTCACCCTATATAACCTTGTGAAATATTTGGTGGCACTTTAAAGGAAAAGAAACCCAAAAATAGCAAAGGAGATTCTCTAGCCCAGATTAGGCTTAAACATCTCATTGTACTTAGTGGAGGTGTCAGTCTCACTATATTCATTCTGGGCCCCCATCTCCTTGCTCAAAACAGTCTAAATTGAGCCGAGCCTTCTTCAAGTTGGAGGGAGATTAGAGGGTCTACCATCTCTTCTCATACATCCTTCGTGTATATGTTATGCCGGGAGGTTTGTGTCCTAGGATTACTGTCCTTTTCTGATTGGTTCCTCCAGTTTGGGCTTACTAGAGTTACTATGAACCATGTTATTGTGGACCGACTATTTCCTCATCGTTTTCCTTGATCCTGTGGTATCTGATGAGGATTTGCCAAACCTCAACTGGAATCTCTTCTTGTATTTGAAATATTATAGAACTTACCTATCCATGGATTCCTTTAGGTCACCCTTGGTTCTCATCCTTTTAGTGAAAGCTTTAGTAGTCAAGCTTTCTCAACTCCAATTGCAGCTAGAAATTATCCCTAGCTTGAGGTGATATTTGAGTGTTAACTTTATAGGTATGCCCTAGCACTAGAACTATACTTACTTTAAGAAGGGCTTTATTCTCAAATGCTTGTTAGGAACAAAAGAGTCTTAGCCGATCAGTTGTATGGGGAGTTTCCTCCAAATCAGGTTTGACCCCATGCCTTTACTTAAGGATCACCAGTGAGTGGCCAACATTAATATAGGAACCCTCCATGAGCACAAAGAGCAATTCCTCCCTCATATGGAACTTAACAACATAACAGTAAATTACCTAGATAAAAAAATTGGAAATCTCTCTTCAAACGCCATTATCAGGTAAAGTAAAATCACTGTGGGTATGCGGTACAAGCATGCTTTAAACAAAAACAACATGAAACAAGTGAAACAAGCGGTTAAAAAATTATTAGTAAATCGTGTGTCTTATAAATCATTTTCTATGAGGGATTGTGGAAATGATTGAACACAACAAGAAGAAGCTTGATCAATAACTTGTTTCAAAATGAGATTCCATGTGTCATATGATTTTCATTTCCTTATCTTGGTTATCAGTATATTTTTTTTATTTCGTGGATTTAACTTGGTTTTTAACGGTTAAGTCAAAATGTTTCTAATCTTTCTCATTACATTGTTTACAGGGTCAACTGAGCACCGTGGTTTTGGTTTTGTTCAATTGTAAGTCAAGATCATTGTTTTTCCTTTGTTATGTATCATTTTTTTATTGTTATGTTCCCCAAGTTAGGCTATTTCTTTTACTTTGAATTAGTAAATCATGATGGCCACTAGTATTACGGTCTAGTAGTATTCTTCTTCACATGTAAGTGGGAGGTCTTAGGTTCGACTCCCGTAGATGGTGAGTTCAATACCACATTATTTTTTTCTGTTGTCAAGAATACCACGTTATTATGATGGGCGCATTGTTTGGCCTAGCACAAATCCCCCTACCCCTTAGTGTAAAATGTTGTTGTATGAAAAAAATCATGAAGAATAAGATAAAAAAATTGTTTTGAAATTTCTTGACATGTTTTTGAGGACTAAAGGGTTTCTTCAGGAGTTTTAGCTTTAGGAGATATTGCAGCAATATGAGCCTATGAAATTGGGTTTGTGGTTACAAAATTTTGAACACTTTTTTGTATTTTGCATCTATTTGTAGTGCTGTCACAGAAGATGCTAATCGTGCTGTTGAGCTAAAGAATGGTTTGTCCATTGGAGGTCGAAAAATTGCAGCTAAACATGCCATGCATCGTGCTCCGCTTGAACAACGAAGACCAAAGACTAATCAAGGTTAGTATTACTCATCTTACTTTTGATTTGAGTACAATTCTCTAAACTGAAGTGCACATGAAATGAAAATAAGGTCTGATTGGTAATGTTTTTGTTTGTAATTAAAAATACAGAAGGAAAAGGAAGAAGAAAGTGATAAGAAAGATGATAGAGTTGACGAGGAGAGGAGTAAAATACACAGACTACTTTAGTAAATAAAAACTGAAAACACTTTTAAATTAATTTACTTGTGCATTCTCCTCCCTCTCTTCTTCACCCCTCAGATCTCGCCTTCATTTCTCATTTCTTTATCTTTCCTCTGTTTCCAACAGGTTCTTAATAGCCTCAGTTACTTCTTCTGCAAATTTGGTTTGTTTTCTTACTACCTTTTGGTTTTAGGAATTGACGTGGATGAGACCGTGAAGACAGAAAATGACAAGGATGGTGAAAATTCCCAAGGGGAAAAGGATGCTTCAAAATTGCAGGAAAGAGGTCAATAATCTTAACATTTGAATCTTGCTATTGTAATCACCAAAAAAGAATAAAAATTAGCTATTGTAAATTTCACTCATTTTGCTTAGCTATTTGTAGTTGTTACTTTGGAAAAAAATACAAAGAAACCTGTGAAGACTAGAAAAGCAGTAGCACTAAGTAATGATAAAGTGGCAAAAGTGGGTGGTTCAGAAAAGCAGAGGTAGGTGATTTTGAGATAGAAAGTCGATTGATAGCATCAGTTTCCAGAAATGTGGTCTGATGTACTTTAATCTCTTGTTGTTATGCAGGGTTGCTAGAACTGTCATATTCGGTGGTCTTCTTAATGCTGGTATGGCGGAAGACGTTCATCGCAAAGCTAGGGAGATTAGGGACGTATGTTCCATCACTTATCCTCTTCCCAAAGAAGAGCTTGAACAACATGGTAAGGGAATTTTCCTTTCGTTTTTGTTTCTTCCCCTGCTACTACCACCTGCATGTTTCTTTTACTTTTCATAAGTAAATGGGGTTAGTTGGTTTAATATTAATATTTTAAGTTGAAACTTGAAAATTATTTTCCTTTGTCAGTTTTTTCTTTAGCCATTGTCGCTTGTGGGTTAGTTGGTTTTTAATATGATGAGTTACAAACTGTTTGATTTTGTCAGTGTTTTCTTTGGCTATTGTTGCTGGAAATTGTTGTTATGGAGAATAATTCTAGCCATTCCTGTAAATTTTTGACCTCATATATTATGCTGTTCCCAATTTATTGGCATTGCAGTCATGTAAACAATTGTTTGTAGTTGTACAACCGTACGTAGGTCACACACAAACCTGTAAGACAAGATTCTTTTTACTGGCTCTCTTTTAATTCATCGGAATGCATGAAGCATGGACAAGCACATGGAAAATTGTTGTATGTAATATATATGCTGTACAATTACTGATACATGTATGTGTAATTTGTGTGACATACTCAATGTATTTCTTCATAACCAGATGGAGGATAAAAACTAGGATTTCCCAGTTAACGTAGAACACAAGAAACATAGAAAAACTCTTGCAGACTGAAGAATAAAATATGATTGTTTTGAACCAAAAGGAAAGAAGGTCAACAAGCACAACAGAATTCTAGGATGATAAAATAAAGGAATAATTGGGAATACGAAGACAGGCTTGTATTCATATAGAAAATGATGCATTTGAGGTGATGATCTTGTCCTCGCTCCCTCTGTCATGCTTCTCTCACTCTCCGTGTCATGCTTCTCTTAAACATGCTATTCATCAATGTCCTTGATTCCTTTTTCATTTGTCTTTGCCTTTGATTCCTATTTATTTCTTTATCTCTTATAAAAGCCTCAACACAATGTAAATTTTAAAGAGTACAACAAATTGTCCTCCTTTGTTTTCAGTCTATGTCTGTGACTTTTCTGTCTCACACTCTCATTTGCATATGACATGTTAAATTAAAATATGGATTGGTTCTCTTGATAAAATAATGTTCGAAGTATCTATATTAAGTATAATTTACAATTCGGATGACGATTTAAATTTACATAATCAATACTCACATGATAGTTGCAACAAACTACTATAGGGAAACACTTGATACTTTTAATTTGGTTGTCGTAGTTGATTACATGCTTTCCTAATTGAATTTTGAAGCTTAAGTGTTACCAGACAGACAAAAGGTATTGTGTGCACTCATTTAAAGTCATTTTTTCTTCACTATATGTGGTGGCTTTACAGGTCTTGTGCAAGATGGATGCAAAATGGATGCTTCATCTGTGCTTTATAACAGTGTCAGATCAGCTCATGCTTCTGTTTCTATGTTACACCAAAAAGAAATAAAAGGCGGTATTGTTTGGGCACGTCAGCTGGGTGGGGAGGTAAATTATACGTGTACAGCTTACTACAATTTCAAGCTGAATCGCTCTAGCTTATACATTCTTTATTTGAATTTGATTCAATTCATGGAGTTTCATTGCTTCATTTTTTTCAATGCAATTTTGGCTTTGGATTGTTCCCAGTTCAAATTTAGTTCTATTTGAGCTTGGCTATGGTTCAATGGATAATAAAAAAGATGACGCAAGGATGTAATATGTTTTAGCACTATCTGTTAGGGAACTGCAGGGATCAGAAATAAAAACAAGTACACATTATAGTAATGTTGATAGGCTCTTACTTTGCATGCCATACAAGTCCGGATTTGTTTTTTTGTTATTCAAGTTAGTCATTTACTTAGCATTACGGGTTGTTAGTGATGTTATTTTTGTTATTTTTGTTATTCATGTTATTGGTGGTGGTGCTATTATATTGCTTCTAAACAGCTTGATTCTTTTTGTTTGGTCAGGGTTCCAAGACTCAGAAGTGGAAGCTCATTGTTAGAAATCTTCCTTTCAAGGTTTTTTGCTCACTGTATTTTTATATGACATTTTGTTCGTAAGGAGAACTTCAACTGAGAGTTTTCTTACACAAATGCAGGCCAAAGAGAAAGAAATAAAAGACATGTTTTCACCAGCAGGGTTTGTCTGGGATGTTTTTATTCCACATAATCCTGAGACAGGGTATATTACCATCGTCCAGTATTGTTTCTCTCTCTCGATGAAATATCAAGTTCTCTATTTCTTCAACCCTGTTTATATTCCTTGCTTGCAGGTTATCTAAAGGTTTTGCATTTGTCAAATTCACACGCAAACAGGATGCGGAAAATGTACATTGTGATTCATGCTTTACATCTGGAGTACATAATGAAGCTGTGGGTTCTTGTGCTGAGTTACGTGAGCTAACATTTTTCCTTTGCTTTCTCAGGCAATAAAAAAGCTAAATGGACAAATGCTTCATAAAAGATCCATAGCTGTTGACTGGGCTGTTTCAAAGAAGATATATGGTAGTGGCAATAATGCCCTTGCTTCAGAAGATGGTACTTGTTATATTACTGTAACTCCTTTCTCATGCAGCACACCTTTGTCTTACTGTTTCGTGTAGAACCTTGGATTAATAATCAATTGTATTTTAGTAATCAACTAACATTTTGTGCTTTGTTCTTTGTGAAAGAGAATGATGATGATAAGATGATTCACAGAGTGTCTGATTAATAAAATGATTTAATTGTTCATAATTTTCTAAAAGACACCTTTACACTCCCCATTTTGAGTTACTTTGTGATACTTGAAATTGTTTTTATCTTGAACGATTTTATTGATAAATATGCACTTTATTTTTAGTACTTGTTTCTACATTTTATAATGCAAAAGCACTGATTTTACAGGACAAGAGGATGAAAGAGATGGGGAAAGTGACAGTAGCAGTGATGATTTTGAGGATGATGCTGGGGATGTCGGTAAAAAGTCCCAGCGCCATGATGGAACAGACAGTGCTCTAGATGACTCTAACACCACAGAGAAAAAAGACATCCCTACTGAAATTAATTTTAAAGAGGAAGCAGACATTGCGAGGAAAGTTCTGAAAAACTTCATCACGCCCTCTGGTATAGCAACTCCTGATGATGATTCTGCACTGCCCAAAAGGAACAAGGAGACATCTATTGATATGTCTGTTGACGAGCCTAAGAAATTATCTTCTGAGACTACAAAAGCATCAGAGATTGATAAGCCTGGAAAGAAGAGCAAAACCATGGCATCAAATCTTATTGATGAATCTGTTGATGAGCCTAATAAGCTTAAGAATTTATCTTCTGAGACTACAAAAGCATCAGAGATTGATAAGCCTGGAAAGAAAAGCAAAACCATGGTATCAAATCTTATTGATGAATCTGTTGACGAGCCTCATAACTCATCTCTTGAGACTGCAAAAGCATCAGATGTTACTGAGCCTGGAAAGTTGAGTAAAAGCACGGCATCAAATCTTGAACAGGCAGACTTAGGAGAAGATTTGCATAGAACAATTTTCATAAGCAATCTTCCTTTTGAGATCACTAATGAAGATGTCAAACAAAGGTTTTCTACCTTTGGGAAAGTTGACTCTTTTGTCCCAGTCCTTCACCCGTTCACCAAGTATGTTTTATTTGTAGCTTGATACGATTCCTGCATCCTTATTATGTTTGAAATTACATATGATATCATGTTGTGGCAGGCGACCCAAAGGATCTGGCTTTCTCAAGTTTAAAACAAAAGATGGAGCCAGTTCTGCTGTTTCAGCTGGGAGTGCGGAATCTGGCTTGGGAATTACTCTGAAAGGTAGACAATTGACAGTGTTGCAGGCTTTGGATAAAAAATCGGCTCATGATAAGGAATTAAATGTGGCCAAGAAAGAGGACCTAGACCACCGCAATCTCTATCTAGCAAAGGTTATTTCTTCTACAAGCCTCCTCCCCCCTTCTTGCTTTATTTTGATTTTACAGTGTTCTGTGTGTGGTGGTTATTTTGACGGATTGTCCTGAATGGCTGGCATTTTCTTTCCTCAAATATTAACAGGAAGGTCTTATTCTTGAGGGAACTCCGGCTGCAAAAGGGGTTTCGGCTAGTGATATGTTGAAACGCCAAATGTAAGTTTTGCATATTTTTTGTTTGCTTGCGTATTGCATATCCACAGTTTGTCCATGGGATGCTTGGAGCACAGTTCAATTGGGTCTCACCCGATTGTCTCCGGACAAAATCTCTGATTATTTTGTAATATCATTCTCCATTCTTGGTCCTTGTAGCATGTATTTACATTTTAGTTACTATATTTAGAATTATTTTTTTCAAAATCATTTTTATGGGGTCTCTCCTGTTTTATAGTTCTCAGCCCATTTTAACTTTTTTTTTACATGATTTCTAAACCTGGTAAAACTTCTACAAGTTTTAAAATATCTAGAAATTTTTCAAGAAGTAATATCAGACTCCATAGTTTTTAACAGCGAATGCTGATTATTCTTCTGCTACTTTGTGATTTGCACATTCCTTTGCGACAGGTTTTAATGAATTTCTGAAACCATGCAGGGCGGAGAGAAGCAAGATGTCGAAGCTTCAATCTCCAAATTTTCACGTCTCCAAGACAAGAATAGTTATAAAAAATTTGCCAAAGTCCATGAATGAAAAGGAACTAAAAAGACTTTGTATTGACGCAGTTACCTCACGAGCTACAAAACAAAAACCCGTTATTCGACAGGTTAATTAATAGTTAACATTTTGTCTCTATTTGTGATGGTTTTTTTGTTTATTAGATTGTATGAATCTTTCCCTTATTTATATTTGGTATTGAGCATGCAGATAAAGTTCTTGGAGGATGTGAAGAAAGGAAAGCTTAACACAAAGAATCACTCTCGTGGAGCTGCTTTTGTTGAGTTTACAGAGCACCAGCATGCACTTGTGGCGCTCAGAGTTCTGAACAACAATCCTGGTAAGTTGTTTCTTCAACGGAATTGCATTATCCATGTTGACATAGGACACCGATAATAGTAATCTTTATACTGTAGTCCCAGTTTCAGTCCTATTATGTTGGAAATAGATATTGAAATGCATTGAATCCATTGTGTTGTAGAAACTTTTGGTCCTGAGCATCGCCCAATTGTGGAGTTCGCACTGGATAATGTCCAGAAATTGAAATTACGAAATGCTAAGATTCAAGGGCAGCAGAATGCAGCTCGTTGTAATCCAGGTGTACAGCAAAAGGATGGCTCAAATAGACCAGAAGCCGATCCAAGCAAGAAGTTCAACAAACGGAAACAAAGTGGTGACAAGCAAAATCTGGATGACTTGGTACCAAATAAAGAAGATGAAGTGGAAAACAGGATTGGTGATGGAGCTGCAGCTGACCGACAGAGAGCTTCTAAGAGGCAGAAAAATGGTCCATTCGGAAAGGAAAAAAAGATCTCATCAACAAAAGTATCAGGAGGTTCAACAGAGAAGGCGGAAGGCTCAAAACATGAACCAAACAGTCATCAAGATGGTGCGAAGCCTGGTCGTGGAAGACCGTTCGAACGTGAGTCCATGGCCATTGATGCACAAAAATCAAAATCTTTGGGAAAGACAAATATACAACCTAAAAAGAGGAAGCCTCAAGAGAAGAAAGAAGTAGAGGGGGGAGAGAATGAGACGAGGAGAAAAAGGCCAAAGAAGAATAAAGACCCATTAGGGCGTGACGTTGTGGATAAACTCGACATGCTGATCGAACAATATAGATCCAAGTACTCACAACGGAGCTCCGCCCAAACTGATGGCGAAAAGCAAGGTTCCAAGAAGCTTAGAAAATGGTTCCAATCATAAAATTTTGTTGATTTTGTAGTATTCCAGGATGATAAATCTCTTGAGAGAGAGTAAACTTTAAAAGCAATTGCTGGATATGCAGTTGCTATGAATTTTGCGATTGTTTAAATTTTGACAATATTGATTAAGCATGAAATTTACTATTTGTTTGAGGGTTAGGTATTTGATTACGGATTTCAAGGGAAATCTTAACACTTTTTGTTTCGATTCCTTACGTGTAAGTAAATGCAAATAAAAATTAAGGAATGAAATTATTCTCTTACTCACATTTTAGTAAACAAAACACAATGAGTTACCAAACAGACCCTTATCAGTTTATCATGGCAGTTGTTCGGCTGCTAGGGTTTTGGCAACTTGCTGTCAACCACTACCTAGCGCAAGAGTGTTATATGATGAGTGATGACAAACAAACAGCACCTAGTGGGAAACCAAGAAAACAGGGGAAAGATCTTGAGTGGTACATACCATTCAATGGTACGGCTATTGAATGGTCCAGATTAATTTGCAGTGGGCTCCAAATAAATTTGAACCATTTAATAGTACGTACCATTGTGCCATGATGAATTGAAGGCTGCATGGAGGTCTCTCTTTCTTGGTCTCGTGTGTGTGTGTGTGTGTGCGCCGGGGCGCGGGCGGGTGTGGGCACTTTGTACACATTTTAGAAAACAAATTCAGCAAATCATAGTTTAACACATGCAATCCTCATGTGTACAATTGCGGAGAGAAAAGGCATGAAACATGCACAATTCCAAGCAGTTAAGAGCGTTTAATCATGCAACTGAAGTTTTATGCTCAATCAACTGAGAGGAACTTGACTCTTTAAGATTGAGGAGGAGTTTCTCCTTAATTTACTTCGTGTTCGATTCACAAAACTTTGTGTTTATAATCGGTACCGTTTATATTATAAATTACTTTGTACATATCATCTTTACAAAAAAATCAATTAAAACTAAGGTCTTTTTAGCCAATCAACGGTAGCAAAATAGATAGACAGTTCATAATGTTTTATTTGCTTTTGTATAGTTTGATGACTAAATGATCTCATATTTTATTAATTTTTTATAGAGATGATCTTTATAGAGTAATTTATAATATTAACGATTTCGATTATAAACGTGAACTTCTGTGAATCGGCCACGAAGGAGGAACTGAGTTTTGCTTGTAAGAAAGTAAGGGAGAGGAATGTAGAAAATGCATGCAAAGAGCCAAGTATAATCTAAAAGATTAAAAAGAATTATGTTTCCCTTTTTTTGTCTGAAGAGGCACACTTTCTTAGGCAAAAGGAACCAAATGAAGGATCCTATGTCCCAACTTTTGACTCTTAACTTCCTTTCTTTTAATTTTGTTAATCAAACTATTGCGTCTTTGCTGCTTTTTGTATTTTGTGACAAAAAAAAAAAAAAAAAAAGTACTCGAAATATTTCTTAATCTCAATTAATTAAGACACAGTGCTACAAAATCTCACTTCTATCCATTTTTTAGTAATTATCCGAAAACAAAAAACATATAACTTTCTTCCTACTCAACCACCCTCAAATCCTTTCAAACTTCACTTATAATTCTGCCATTAGGAGTTTTCAGTATAACATGAGATAGCATAATTTGAAATCAATACAAAGTTAATTAACAAGTTAGGATTAACCATCACTAATTGACACCAAATATAAATGACATGACTTGCTAACATAGAAATGACTAGTATTTCAATTTGTTTTCTATTTCTCAGCATTGTTAGATGAGTTGTTATAAACATAAGTATATGATCTTTTTTTTTTTCATGGTTTTGGTGGCAAATTACATGTGTATTGGTGTATGAGTCATCGGTTTGTTTTAGAGGTATAAATGTCGTCGTTACTAAACTTCTATATGAAAATAAATTGAGTTAAAACTTATTTGTAAAGAAACGATTATGTTGTAAGCAACTTTTTACTGTAATGAGTATCTAGTCATCTCATTCTCACTTTAGGTCCACTCAAACGAGTATTAGGAACGTAGGAATTATTGACCAGAAAAAAAAATCTAGAAGTTTTATTGATATTATTATTAATATTATTTTTGTTACTTGTTGGCAGATGCAGCCATGGCTTTTGTAGTTTTGGTACTACAGATGAGATGCCACCTGTACCATGTCCCATGTGTTTCCTTGAGAACCACAAGCACAAATATTAAGATTGGTTTTTGGAGGGAAACAGAACCACGGGATACTAATTTAAAAAATAAAATTGGTTTTTGGAGGGAGAATTGATTTTCTAATATTATTTTTGACAAAATTACAACCATAAAAGGGAAATTGCAGATTAGGGTTTTCCTTCCTCTTTGCGGAACTAGAGCACCTGATTGTTTTGTCAATTGCCAATTTAGGGATGTTTAGGAATGAAGATTGGATAAAAATGACTATTGTTTTGCATATATTCACATGAATTATATACGACCGTCAAATGATAATTGTATTAAATACTTATAAATATTATAGCCAAATTCCAAAATTAAATTGACAATAAACCAATAAATAGTATTATATTTACCGCTTAGAAGGGTGCTAGCAACCATTGGGAGAACGCTCACTCCTTTAACCACTATGGTGAATGTCATGTGTATATTTAGCATAAAGAGCCAGATATCTTGTTCATGTATAATTGCCATGCAAGAGAGCTGGTGACTGATAGAGCGAGTGTTCTAGCGATGATCACTAGCACTTCTAGTGTCAGATCTGTTTAGAAGTATTTTTAAAATAATTAAAAGCATTTTTAGATTATTAAAAGCTCTTTAGGTTTAAAAAAAAAAGCATTTGAAGTGCTTTTCTAGAAAACCCTTGCATTTTTATTAAAATTTTTAATGTGCTTCTAATAGAAGCTCTTTTATTGGAAGTGCTTTTATAAGAAGCAATTCCAAATGAGAGTTTAGGGTCTATTGGTTCTATTTTTTATTAAAAATTTGTAATCAGTGTTATAGTTGTGCGAGAGATTTTTTAGTGTATTCAAAACACTAACCGGTACACCACGTATTATTATACAAATAGAATAACTATGACACGTGATGTACCGGCAACTTGTGTTCCAGGTATATAGAAAAATGTCAAACGAGGGGGTACTTTTAAAATATCCCAACATTATTGTTTCCTTCCAATTTCCAGCATGCAGCCACTATCAGTCTATCACTATGAAAAGTTTTAAAAAATGAATAGTCCCTAAAGCTTCCAGTAGCAGCAGAATGCAGATGGGTTTTGTCCTCCAGTCCAAATCAACCCCATTGCGCTCCATACATTCACCAAACGCATTTGTTGTATTTTTCCTTCAAGTTTGGACCTTCACCTTTTGCTGCTTCCTTCCCACAAATTTCTTGCCTTTCATTTTTCCTTGTTTTTTCTTATTAAATTTCAACTTCTTGAGCCAAATGTCACTGTGCATGTCTACAGTAGTAAATGTGATTCCAGACAAACTGAAGTGACCAAATTTCAATCTTCCACTCTCCCATTATTTCCCATATTTCAGATTTCTCTCTCCCTCTCCTCTTTCTCTCTCTAGAAACAAGAACAATGGGGACTAAAAGCTCAGCTTTCAACTGGGTTCTGCTCTGCTGCTGCATAGTGTGGTCTTCTCTGTGTGTTGAGCTGACACAGTGCAATGTTGTGTATGATAGGAAGGCTCTTGTCATCAATGGGCAGAGGAGACTTCTCTTTTCTGGCTCCATTCACTATCCCAGAAGTACTCCTGAGGTACCATTTTTCCCCATCCAAAATTTGGAATTCTAATTTCCATTTTTTTTGTAACCAAATGTGGTTTCTTTTGAAAAAAATTTGATGACCCTTTTGCTAATTGGACGCGATAAGTGAAATGCAGATGTGGCAAGGACTTATTCAGAAGGCCAAAGATGGTGGCTTGGATGCCATTGACACCTATGTTTTCTGGAACCTTCATGAACCTTCTCCTGGCAATGTATAATATTTCCTTACACTTCTCTGTTTTTTTTTCACCTTGCTGTAAACTGCATTTTGTGCACATTTATCCCATTTCTTTGTTTTAATGTATTGTTCTTGCAATTTTTGGGTTGTAGTATAATTTTGAAGGGCGGAACGATTTGGTTCGGTTCATAAAGACGGTTCACAAGGCAGGGCTCTATGTTCATCTTCGGATTGGTCCTTATATTTGTTCAGAATGGAATTTTGGGTAATGATCATTTTTCCTCAGCAGTTTTTCGTTTCGTCGATGAATTTGTTTTTGAATGTTTCTATCTTCTTTAGGGGGTTTCCAGTTTGGCTGAAGTTTGTTCCAGGCATTAGCTTCAGAACAGATAATGAGCCTTTTAAGGTCTGTGTTTCCTTGTTTGCTAAGGAAGGATATGTAACTTGAAAAATTGAAGTTTTTCGGTCAATTGTGTGAATTAATCAATGACTAGTGTTTTGATTATTTTTGGTGTTGCAGTCAGCAATGCAAAAATTTGCACAGAAAGTTGTCCAGTTGATGAAGAATGAAAAGTTGTTTGAGTCACAAGGTGGCCCCATTATCCTCTCTCAGGTAACTTCTGCTACCATTTTTTACTGCTGTGTAACATTTCAATCAGCTTAATTTTGATATGTACTAGGTTACCGCCTGACACTGTTTTCGGCTTGGATAGATGAGAACACTGATGAAGCGTAACACTAATAGTATTCGGATTAATTTACTTTTTGTGCAGATTGAGAATGAATACGAGCCAGAAAGCAAGGCTTTTGGGTCTTCTGGTTATGCATACATGACCTGGGCTGCAAAGATGGCTGTTGGAATGGGTACCGGGGTCCCATGGGTCATGTGCAAAGAAGATGATGCCCCTGACCCGGTGGTAAGCGGAATGTCTTTGCACCCGCTCTATGCATACATCTCTGAACAAGTCAATAAGTCACATTCAGTTCTCACTCTCGTCTCCTTTGTTCACCCATCAAACTATATTTTCTACTAGGATTTATATTAGCCAATCATCCCATGATTTGCATTTATATTAGCCAATTATCGCTAATTTAACGACTGGCAACGAAGTGAATCTAAGTTAGAGTTGCTAGCAAGTCTAATTTATTTTGGATTCTTTGAATGTTGTTGACAGATAAACACTTGCAATGGTTTTTATTGCGATTATTTTTCTCCCAACAAACCATACAAACCCACAATGTGGACTGAAACTTGGAGTGGCTGGTAAGTTCTACATCGACCTTTGCTCTCAGAACTGCAGCTTGAAAAGTAGTAGATTGACGTTTTCCTGTCTTCTTAAAGGTTCACAGAATTTGGCGGCCCAATTTATCAGCGACCTGTTGAAGATTTGGCATTTGCAGTCGCCAGATTCATTCAAAAAGGAGGCTCCTTCATAAATTATTACATGGTCAGTCAATCCCTTTGCCGTCTGTATGCTTTGAGATAGAAGACAAAAATTAAAGTATGAAAACTTCTTATACAAAACATTCTGCAATCAAATGGTGCCTTATTTCTATCAACGTAAATTCGATATATATTGTGCATTGTTGTATAGTACATTACTCCCAGAGGTAACTAATCATTGCATGCAGTACCATGGAGGGACCAACTTTGGAAGAACCGCTGGAGGCCCTTTTATCACTACCAGCTATGACTATGATGCTCCCATTGACGAATATGGTGAGAAAATTGAACTTATTCTGCAGTAACCTTCAAAATTCGTAGTGTTACATTTTTATCCGTAATGTTATCTTTCTTCAGATGACTGACCATGGGAGCACCGTTATGTTATCCTGAGGTGTAAATAGTACTAGACTACTAGTTTGCAGTCTTCTAACTCACAACTGATTTTACAGGCTTGATCAGGCAACCTAAGTATGGCCACTTAAAGGAACTCCATAAGGCTGTTAAGCTATGTGAGCAAGCTCTGCTGAATGCTGATCTTACTGTCACAACCTTAGGGAGCTACGAACAGGTTTGTCCGCTTCTCTAAGAGTCAGCGTGTAAGTAAGAATGTCATCACTCTAAATTCTACAGTAGAAATCAGTAGAGTTTCAAAACGTCTTTATACATTAGTTAAACTGTTAAACAATTAATCACATGAAAAAAATAAGTAAGCTATCTAATGGTCAAAGGGACTCTGCGTTGAATCAGGCCATGCCAAATTGTCTACCACCTCCTTTGAGAAACTATGAACTAAGCTTAAGAATGTCTTTCTGGTAGTTTTCGAAAAGAAATCTTCCTTGAAGATTCATACAAATCAATTTCAATCAGATTGATGTTTTTGCAAATTTGAACATATGGAAGTCCATTCTTGTTTGTAACCAGATTGACTCAAATTCCAGGCACATGTATTCTCTTCTGAGTCAGGAGGCTGTGCAGCTTTTCTCTCAAATTTCAATACAAAGTCAGCTGCAAAAGTGACTTTCAATAACATGAACTTTCACCTCCCCCCTTGGTCCATCAGCATCCTTCCAGATTGCAAAAATGTTGCATTCAACACTGCCCGAGTAAGTGACATAAATGACGGTTATTTTGGAATGCTTCTTTTACTGGTTTTGTTCCACTTTTGGTATAGCGTATACACAGAAATGATAAACGGGTAGCCATGCATTCCATTGCAGGTGGGAGTTCAGACATCCCAAACACAACTTCTGCCCACTAACTCTGAGTTGCGCTCGTGGGAAATCTTCAATGAAGACGTTTCTTCAGTGGCTGGTGATACTACAATCACGGTTATTGGCCTCCTAGATCAGTTGAACATCACAAGAGACTCCAGTGATTATCTGTGGTACACAACCAGGTGAGATAAAACCACTAAAATGTTGTATACTCAACATATCTTTGAACATGTAAATCTTGTCATCAAAACTAAATACCAATAACTTGATGTTTATAGCGTTGACATAGATCCATCAGAATCATTTCTGCGTGGAAGTCAGCATCCCAGTCTAACCGTCCAGTCAGCTGGAGATGCTATGCATGTCTTCATCAATGACCAGCTCGCAGGTAAATGGTTGATAAGCTTGTGCTTAGAGAAGTACACCGGCTAGTTATGATTTAATGGAATATCGGAGTCTGTTTAAAAGAAGTATACACCTGACATATAAATGTTCTATAACTATAGGATCGGCTTATGGGACTAGGGAACACAGAAGATTCACTTTTACAGGAAATGTCAACCTGCATGCTGGACTGAATAAAATTTCACTACTCAGTATAGCTGTTGGATTGGCGGTTAGTTACTTAATTTCCATTTTCGTTAACTTCCATTACTTCAATACACAAGGGAATTTTAGCATTCGATATCATGTCTCAGATTCCTACATTGTGCCTTCTCTGTCTCTCTTCTCTCTCTCTCTCTCTATTTATTTGAACCAAATCCAAAGTTCAACTTTAACTGAACTATTTTCTGGTTGATGTCGTCAAAGAACAATGGTCCTCACTTTGAGACACGGAACACAGGAGTGCTGGGACCAGTTGTTCTACATGGACTAGATCATGGAACAAGAGATTTATCATGGCAGAAATGGTCATACAAGGTTCGTCTTTAAGTTATACTTCCACTTATTTTTGGTGACTTGCGTACACGTGGAGTCCCAACTTACTATTTTTTCTTTATACAGGTCGGCCTAAAAGGTGAAGACACGAATCTGGATTCTCCAAATTCCATTTCGGCTGTGGATTGGATGAAAGGGTCCTTATTAGTGGCACAAAACCAACAGCCACTGACATGGTATAAGGTATGGAAATTCAACTTCCAACGTTGAAGCTTGACCAAATGTTTCCGTTTCTTCTTTCAAATGGTTGGAGGGTGAATTGGAGTTCGTTCGGGCTCTTCTGCAATGTGGTTTAACAGTTGTACTTGAATTCTCAGGCCTATTTTGATGAACCAAATGGAGATGAGCCCTTGGCTTTGGACATGGGTAGTATGGGGAAGGGTCAAGTATGGATCAACGGGCAGAGCATCGGAAGATACTGGACTACTTACGCTGATGGTGATTGCGGTGCATGCACGTATTCTGGTACATTCAGGCCTAAGAAATGCCAATTTGGTTGTCACCATCCAACTCAACAATGGTACAAACTTCTTTTACGGTTTATGGTTCTGTAAATCAATTCGCAAAACACAATAAGAACCACTTCAAGAACTGAGCTTTTCGTTATGTTATGTTTCAGGTACCACGTTCCTCGCTCTTGGCTGAAGCCGTCTAAGAATCTCTTGGTAGTATTCGAAGAGATTGGTGGTGATGTATCAAGGATAGCGCTTGTGAAAAAATCAGTGACAAGTGTTTGCGCCGAGGTTTCTGAAAATCACCCACACATTACGAATTGGCACACTGAGAGCCATGGGCAACCGGAAGCGCAACAAAAGCCTGAAATCAGCCTCCACTGTACAGGTGGACAATCCATCTCTGCTATTAAATTTTCAAGCTTTGGAACTCCATCTGGAAGCTGTGGGAAATTTCAGCATGGTACCTGTCATGCTCCAAACTCAAATGCTGTCCTGCAGAAGGTACTTGTCGGATTGCTCATAATTTAGATTTACTGCAGTAAAGAGTAAAAGTTTTTCACAATTAATTCATAGAGCCTAATAAAGATTTTTCTCATGTTTATCTTTACAGGAGTGCCTAGGTAAGCAGAAATGTTCAGTGACTGTATCGAACACCAACTTCGGCGTGGACCCTTGTCCAAGCAAACTGAAAAAGTTGTCCGTGGAAGCTGTTTGTTCCCCGACAAGTACTTGAACTGCCAGAACCGAATTCAAAGGTATAAGACGGAACTTGTTCGGAAAGTGTAATTCCATACGAAAATTGGACTTGGCAGCAGAGCAGAGCAGTGTTTTAGCAGCAAAATATAGAATGTCACATTGGTTGGTGTATGGAAACGTTGAAGTATTTTCTACAGAAGTAGGCATGAAATCACAAAGCTGTAAGGGAGCATACTATTACTAGTTATAGTTAAAGCTTCTTCCTGATTCTGCTGTTACAGAGCAATATAATCAACGAAAAGCAACAAGTTTAGTTGTGTGGTTCGACCGCGTTTAACTGCGTTTTGTTCATGCAGCGTTCAGTTGTTTCGATTAAGTCTATGCCTGCAATTACATCCAAAACTAGAATTCAACTAAACTGCAAGACTGAAATTGGTGTCAAAATCCAGACAGTCCTTGGCAATAACTGCATTTGGTGCGAGGTAGCTTGCCTCTGTGCTTTCCGGCGCTCATATGCAGTCAAGCTGTCCGCAATCTTGTCGGATTACATGGTCTCTGTGAATTTGTAACAAGAAGAATTCTTGAATTCGATTTCCCCTCGTCGATTAACTCCTAAAAAAGCTAATACTACTATTGACAAATATCAAATTACCAATTCAAAGACGAGACTGTGCAATGGTACAAGACTAGCTTTCCATTCCATGACGCCTATAAAATCTTTGGCCAATTTGCGGGAACTAGAGTGTTTAAAAGCTTGGATGTAAGACAATAATTGAAAAGCTCAACAACAAGACATTAGGATCACAATGAAATATACCAAATAAATAACTTATCTGTAGAAGAAGAATACGTGATTGATGTCACAAGAAGATCGTCTTCTACACTCTATAGAAACTGGAATGCTTATGCTCTTTAATAGTCTCATAACCCTAGCTATTGATATCCCACCTATTAGGACCGTCTACTTTAATAGTCTCTAAATAACTCACCATTAACTGCAACAAAGTCTCCTACATTAATGTCTTTAATGTTTCATATAATCCGCTGTTACAAAACTCTATCAACTTAAGTTATACAGTCATATCGGAATAATGATTATGTTTACTCAAAATCTTACATTAGAAATTTTCGTTTTACTTTCTCGGCTCTACTTCGCATCTTGCAATGTTACTTGA
Source organism: Gillenia trifoliata (assembly GCA_018257905.1). Classification (NCBI taxonomy): domain Eukaryota; kingdom Viridiplantae; phylum Streptophyta; class Magnoliopsida; order Rosales; family Rosaceae; genus Gillenia; species Gillenia trifoliata. The sequence goes on along the minus strand of CM031080.1, from coordinate 18,395,238 downwards.
TGATTAGAACCGTCTACTTTATAGATCAGCCTTTAAAGATTAACTCTGCAAAAATCAACCAAATCAAAAATCGTTTAACTATTCAATTGAAGTTGTAAAAAAATTTCATTGTTTAAGTGAGAAATATGACTTGTCTGTTTATTGGACGACTGTTGGATGATCAAATGATTTCAGATTTGATTAATTCCTTTCTTACAAAGTAAAATGGAAGCCGAAAAGATTAAACAAGGAGGTCCAAATGAACAAGTTGCTGGAAATCCTACTCCACAATATGGGTATCAACTATCAAGTATCGACTCATCTAGTACAAATATATGGTCTACATTTCACAAAAATTCTACGGTGTTCGAAGTATAGGATATTCTGTAACAACCCATCTCATTATCTTTCACACAAGCATCTAATTTCCCATCTCCTTAGCTTTCACACAAACATCTAATTTCCCTTAAATCATACAAACGTTCTTAACCAAATCATCAATGGGAACTTTTTCATCAACATTTTTCATTTTCTCTTGACATAAGGTGAGTAGGTAGACTCCAAAATATACAACTACCATATTACAATGAGAAACTTACAACTACAACGAAAAAGATTAGTGAGTTCTGTTAGTAAAGCCATTTAGTTAGAGATAATTTTCCATGACTGTAATTCATTGTATAATTTTTTATTTATTCTTATTCATTGTATCTAGCAATTGGAAGTATTCTCTGTACCTTTGAATATGAAGGGTCATTGTACATCTATATATAATGTATTCTTTTCACTCAATTCAATAAAAGAAAATCAGAAACTTTCACATGGTATCAAAGCCTTGATCCTTTTTTTTTTTTCCATGGCTTCCTCATCCCCCTCTTCATCCTCTGCCTCCTCAATCACCATCCCCAATATTTCTACCTTGGTCTCTATCAAACTTTCTGAAACCAACTATCTCTCATGGGAGAGTCAGGTGAAACCATTTTTAATTGGCCAAAACTTCTGGCGTTTTGTCGATGGATCGTATTCGTGCCCTCCTCATGTCATCCCTACTACTACTCCAGTTGCCTCTCCTACTACCTCTGCCGATACTGATACTTTTACTGTTCTTCCCCCTGTCATCACTTCTTCTCCCAACCCCGAGTATCTTGCCTGGTATCAAACTGACCAGACCCTTGTCAGTATGCTTCGTGCCACCCTCACTGAGCCGATTCTTGCTTTAACAGTTGGGCTTTATACTTCTAGTGAAATTTGGGAGCATCTTCGTCAGAATTTTTCACAACAGTCCCTTGCTAATGCCACTCACTATCGGTTTCAGTTGTTTTCACTTAAAAAGGGGACTAAATCCATTGCGGATTACCTTGGTCAAGCTAAGGCTATTGCTGATCAGTTGGCATCCATTGGTTAACCCATTGCCAATGAAGATTTGGTGTCTTATGTGCTTCGTGGCTTAGGACCGGAGTACAGTGTAATGGTGGTGATGTTGACTAATTTTCCTCCTTTCCCGCCGTTCAATGAATTGCGTTCTCGGTTGCTTTTCTTTGAGTCACAATAGACTGTTTTTGAACTGTCCGCATCTGCTCCTCAGGCGTTTTATTCTGCTCGTAATGGTGGGAATGGTTCTTCAGGGAGCCGTACTGGTGGTGGGCAGCTTCCTCGAAATCCTGGTGGTCATGGTGGTTTTCGTGGGTTTCGTAGACATAGTGGCAATGGTCGTCATGCTCAAGCTTCTGCTATTGGTGGCGCTAGTTTGGGGCGTTATAATCGTGGTGCTCACTATGGTAATTCCTTTGCTCCTGGGCTCCTTGGTCCTTCTCCCAATTCTCGTGGTCCTCAGTGCTGGGCATGTCGCCAATATGGACATATTGCTATCCAGTGTCCTCAAACTGCTCGTGGTGATGATGATTTATCAAGGGCCTTTGTGGGAATGCATGTTACTTCTTCTACAGATCCTTATTGGTATCTCGATACCGGTGCAACCAATCATATGACTAGTGATGCTCATCCTATGACATCTGCTACTGGAAATAGTCAAAATGGTCAAGTGGTTGTTGGTAATGGTGATGCTCTCCCTATTGCGCACACTGGTAATATTTCCTTTGAGTCAGGGTCTTTTATTTTTCGTTTGTCTCACATTCTACATGTTCCTGCCATTCGTAAAAACTTGTTGTCTGCTGCTAAATTCACAAGGGACAATTGGGTCAGTTTAACGTTTTTACCTTGGGGGTTTATCATTCGTGATTTAAAAACTGGTGTTATTTTGTTTCAGGGCCCAGGTGAGGATGGTCTATATCCTATCAAACTTGATTGTGCATCTAGGCGTAAATGTTACAACCCGTCCCAAAATTTATGTGAAATGACCAAAATACCCCTAGGGTCAAGGTTGACTTTTGTTGACTTTTCGTGACAACTTGTGAAAAATTATTTCTTTACATATTCTTGATGTACTCGTCGATACGAACGCGTGGACGCAAGCGGAACTCAATTCGGAGTTAAAACGAACGTTTTACGAAGCTTTAAAGGGTAGGGGCATTTTGGTAATTTTCCACTCCGTGTGTGGGAATTAGGGTTTTTGGCTGACTGCACAGCAGCCAATCCACCCCAATCATTCTGCACGTTCTTTTCTCTCTTCCTCTCTTTCTCTCCCATTTTCTCTCTAAACTAAAAACTTCACCGAAACCCTAACCTTTGGACGAATCACAAAACCATCAATCCGTCGCCCAAAATCCATACCATCACGATCGTCTCGTCATTCTGGACGAGGCTGTGATTTCAGATTCTCCAAACTCGAACCCGATCGTTCAAATCGACGTCGGAACGGTTTAGGCAAACTGTCCATCCATTTTCTGTGCAAACCAGACCAAGGTAAGCCTCGAGACCATTACCATTGGTTTTATTGGATTGAGTAGGTTCAATTTGATATAAAGAACGTCCAATTTGGTGCAATATTGAAGGAGAACGGAATTAGGGTTTCCCGAAGCTTTCCGGCCAATTTCCGGCCATCTCCGGCCATTTTTCCGGCCTCAAATTAGTATGAAAATATTCTACTCCTCAATACCTTCAATTTGATATATGGCACGTCAAGTTTGGACAAAGAACGAAGAAGTTATGAATTTTTGAAATTTTGGAATTAATTCGGAAATTTTCCAGAAATTCCGGCGAACCAGGCGGCGGCTCCGGCGACCGGCGTGAGGAAGAAGGAGACGGAATATTCCGTTAACTTTAACGGCGCTGAAGTCAGCAGGCGCGTGGCTGACGTCAGCCGCGCGTGGGACGGCGCGTGCAGGCGCGTGGGGCGTGTGGGTGACACGCGCCAGCGCGTGGGTGACACGCGCCAGCGCGTGGGACACACGCGCCAGCGCGTGGCGACACATGCCAGCGCGTGCCGGCGCGTGGCGGCGCGTCCGACCGTTTCCCGGCGTGTGGCGACGGTGGACGGCGGCTGTAGGGTTTTCGGGCTCTGGAAATCGTTTTTCGAGCCCGTTTTCGCTAAAATAGTATTATTTTTGGGGTATTTTTCTATTGGGCCTATTTTTAATTTATTTTAAGGAAGGCCTAATTTGTTCCCTAATATCAAATAGGTAATTCTTCGACTCCGCACACCGAGGAGGGCAACACCGAGGGAGATTTCACTCCCGATCACCTGTGAGTGGACATTTACTTTATAAAATGGTTTCTATGATTATGAATGATTATATTTATGATTATATATGGTTTTAAAATGGCTTTTAAAGCATGACACACCCCGACCCGGATAGCCACGTGGACCCCGGATCTCAAGGCGTGCTGACCGACCACTCCGTAGGAGTGACGAAGTCATAGGAAAATTAATTAAGGGATTAGAAATGATAGATAAAAATTAAATCAGAGTTTAACAAAAATACGGAAGTGTAATGTGGGTAGAACCCATTATTACATAGTGTCAGAGCTAGGTGCAGTAGAGGAAATTATTCCCATCCGTAGGATGGATATAGCACACAACAAAAGGAAATTAACATACACTGCAGAAAGAAAATCAGGCTACCAGCAGCTGCCACCACCGAATCGTCGCCAACTAAAGTCTAAGTCCTGGAGGGGCGAAAAACAAGGGTGAGTGGGCCAATATCGATTTTCTAGTAAAACGTTTCCAAAACTTTAGTTATAACCCCTCACTGTAAAACCCGTAGATTTACCAAAATATTTACTACTAAAGTAAGTCTCTAACATAAGTAAACGGGCCAACGCCCACAAGGATACGGGTATAAATCATTTATCACAGTGAAAATCAACATTACTTATCACATGGAAATATGCAACAAGTCATATAGAAAGTAGCTACATGACAGGCTGGGTGTTTAATATAACTACGCTCTAGCACTACATACACGTGAAGGCTGGCACAAAGTGTGCGTCACAACAAGTCTAGACGCCTAAGGCAATCTAGAACATGCTGGCACCTAATCATGGATCCATGTCGAGCGTAATGGTGCGGGTGTGAACGATCACGTGAAGCTGGTCCTGGCCCGGACAGTGCTAACACCGTGCATAATGTGAAATAAGTAATACAATTAAAATCATGTGTATGCATGCCCAGTTTCATCATAAAACTCAAATCATAAACAATCATCAATAAATAAGGGTTTATCACAAATTAATCTAATTTCATAAAATAGGCATGCCATACACATATATATATTTCAAAAATACCATAAAACACATTATAATACTCTAAAAAGGGTAAGTACTAGGCCCACTCACTGATACGTAGTCGGATCGTAGCCCCCGTAGTGTGCTTGAGCTCGTTGCTCCTCCGGATAGGTCTCACCTATATGAGAGTTTACTAAACTAATCATTTAACAAGTCTTAATTCAATTAAAGTAATGAAAAAGACTTGAAATCGCCTTTGTTTGCTCGAAACGGGACTTGAATTGGTCGGAAAATGTGTTCACGCGCCGCCGTGCGCCGCCGCGGGGCTCCACGCGCCGCCACGCGCCGCCACAAGGCAGCACGCGCCGTCACGCGCGCCCACGCGCCGTCACGCGCCCACACGCGCCCCCACGCGCTCACACGCGCACGCACGCGCTCACATGCGCACGCACGCGCGCTCACGCGCGGTCACGCGCCTCACGCGCCAAACAGTCACGCGCCGTTAAAGTTAACGGCGTGCCGTTAACTTTAACGGTATATTCGTTTTGGCTGACGGAATATTCCCTAACGGCGTTACGGAATATTCCGTCGCCGTTAGAGAATATACCTGACGCCGTTAGGGTTTCGACGGAATATACCTTCGGTATATTCCCGGTTTGGACCGGGCTGGACCGGGTTGAACCGGTGGTTGGCTGACGTCACGAACCGGTTCAGACCGGGGTCGATGACGTCAGGTCGTATGAACTCCGGTCGCCGAGATCAGCCGTCGGCCGCCGTCCACCTCGCCGGTTTCTGGGTTTCGTCGCCGGAAAGTTTCTGGAAATTGCAGAATTCAGATTTCACCACCAAAATTCATAAATCTTAAATCAATAAGAAGCTGGAGTCGCGAGGAGGTCAAATTTACCTGTGGTTTAGTCAGGAGAGGCCGGAGTTGGCCGGAGTTTGAGGTTGAGTTTCACGGCCAAAGATCGAACTCACTGTTCTTGGCCAAAACTCGACATGCAGGACTTGAATTGGAGTCCTAGAGCCCCAAGGATTCAAATGGCAACGATTTGGAGTTGAATCGAGGTCGAAATGGTGGTGGTCGTCCGATCGAAGCTCGCCGGGAAAAATGGCAGAGCTCGGTTCTTCGCCGTTCGTGGGTTTTCTGGGTTCGAGAGTAACCCAGAGATGGTGAGGATGATGATCTTGAGCTTCTGGAGTTCGAAGATGGCCAGAGGTTCGGTGACAGAACCTGTGGGTGTGCAGAGCAAAAACTCGGGTCGACTTCAGTAGCTTCTGGGTTTCTTTGACAAGTTGGGTTGCTCGGGGTTAAGGACGAGGAGGGTGAGGTTCTGCAATTGAGTGTCCAGATCGAGGGTGGTGCTGAGTTGGGTGGCCTTAGTAATTTTGGGTATCAGAGGTGTGCAGGAAATCTGCATGCACAGATGGTGTGTGTGAATAAAGCTCGGGAGGAAGAAGGCAGGTGAATGAGGGTGGTTGAATGTAGTGCAGCAATGCACAGTGAGTGCACAGATTTAAAGCCAAAACCAGTCGAATCTGGTTCAACAGAAACAGTGGGTGCTCACTGCAAATTTGACATGCATTGGCTATCTCAGGAGGTGGGTGCAGGCCTCGTGGCTTGCAGAAACCATGGGCTAAGCCCCCCGTTTTCAAATACTGCTCGAGAAAAAAAATTACCGTTTTGCCCTTGTTCGTAACTTGTCCGTTACAAGTCCGAATCAGGTGTCGTTCGCGTCAACGGATTCGTAATTTAATGTAGACACTAAAAGTACACCAAGATTTCTGAAAATACCTCGATAGAAGGGACGTAATCCCGAATGATACATTATGCCGCTAAGGGCATTTTGGTCATTTTACACTGTCGGGGAATAAAATACAATAAACGTAGGGACGGGATGTAACAAAGCATGTCTACTTATATATATTTATTTATAAATATATATATACTTATTGATTATTATTTGTGCAACCATAATTGTTTAATTTATGGTATATATATTGGAAAATGGATTGATTTGGTGATTTGAGATTATTTATCAAGTATGATAATATGCTATGAAATGGGTTATACTTGGTTATTGCTTTTGCATAAATATTAAATGATATTTTATTATATGGTTTTGAGGGAAATGTTTATTTATGCAATACTTGATATTTGGGAATTATGAATGGGATTTTGGCTCCTATATCTATACACATGAGTATGTATGTATGTTTTCAAACACACTTGGTATGCTTTCACTACGTTGTAGTACCGTTCTCATGGCCATAGGACAAGTCTCACATGTATGGGTCACACGCACTGTACTCCAAGGGTATTGTCCGGTAAATACCTTAGTGCAAGCTTGTCTTACGTTTATTGTTGTTTATGGGGAAAAGGCCCCACTACGTAAGGACTCGGGTGTGACGCGCTGCGGCGCCAGGACTTACATGTGTGTGGTACTAGGAGTACAAATGATTGGATAACGTATTGGACTTGTACGGTGATTGAGAGGTTGTTCCTCAACCCGTACATGGGTGATCGCGTATATACCCTGTGTTGGTTTTTCCTTATATATATATATATATATATATATATATTGACGGAAATATGAACTGTGATTTATTGTTATCGTACCTTTTGATATATTACTGTATACTTTTAAAGTATCTTTCGAACTATACTATGATAGTATATTTCTACAACTACTGGTTTTCAAACAGGGGGTTAGTACATTGAAAAGAGAAAGGTTTGTGAAAACTTTTATTTTTGTCCACTCACACTTTTGTTTTTGCGCCCCCTTCAGGACATAGTGATATTGCATCCGGCGCTGTCGAGGATATTACGTGGCAGCTCTGAACATCGATCCCGACCATGTAGGGATCTATCTTTTACTTTCAGTTTCTATAATAATATCCATCCCTGTTATGGATAGAGATTCTAGGAACTCAATTTATTATTTGTTTTCCGCTGTTCAACATTAGTACGCTCTGAACCATATGCATATTGACGTTGGATTTTATAACTTTAATACAACTTAATTTCGTTTCCATCAAGTGTTGTCATGCATTTAATGGCTTCGTCACTTACGAGTGTCGGCCAGCACGCTCGCACTCGGTATCCACGTGGGTATCGAGGGTGGGGTGTGTCAGTAAATCTTCTCAAGTTCATGCCTTTGCTTCACTTTTCGCGTCACCCTCCTTGTGGCATCATCGTCTTGGGCATCCGTCTCGTCAAGTTCTTAGTGTTTTAGCGTCTAGTCATTTGTTAGGGACTTCCTTTTCTGTTTCAAATAAAGAATTTTGTAATAGTTGTGCATTGTCTAAGTCCCATTGCTTGTCGTTTAATTCTTCAAACCATTGTTCCATCTCCCCTTTTGATTTAATTCATTCTGATGTTTGGCTGTCTCTGGTAGCTTCTGTATCTGGTTTTTGATACTATGTCTTATTTTCAGATGATTTTTCTCGGTACACTTGGATTTTTCCCATGTCTCACAAATATGAGGTGTTCAAACATTTTAGTACTTTTTTATCCTATGTTCAAACTCAATTTTCTAAGACTATTAAACAGTTTCAAAGTGATGGTGGTCGGGAGTTTAATAATTCATCCTTCAAACAGTTGTGTGCGTAACAAGGGATTCATCACAGGTTCTCTTGCCCTCACACACCGCAACAAAACGGTCTTGCTGAACGCAAGCATCGCCACATCACTGAAATAGGTCGCACTCTTTTACTTGCTGCCAAACTTCGGTACAACCTTTGGGCTTCTCCATATCACACTTTGTTTGGGTGTGATCCGGATTATCTTGCTCTTAGTATTTTTGGATGTGCTTGTTTTCCATATTTGGGTGATTACACTACTAACAAGTTACAATCTAGATCTCAGCCCTGTGTTTTTCTTGGCTACAGTGAGCAATACAAGTGATATCGTTGTTTACATCTTGCTACTGGGAGGGTTTATTTATCTCGCCACGTTGTTTTCAATGAGAACGAGTTCCCTTATGCTTCTCTTTCTACCACTCAGAGTGTGGATTCCTCAGAACTTGTTTTTGTTCCTGTGGTGCCTGTTGCGTCCTCACCTACACCTTCAGGCGATGACACATTGCCCCCACCGCCCACCTCTTCATAGAATCTGCCTTCCACAGATGCATTACACCTTGGTACTGCCCCAGATAATCCTGTTGCTGCTTCATTGGTCGCTGACCCACCTTCCCATGAATTACCTCTAGCCGTGCAACCTGTTTTGCCCTCCACTAGTTCTCTACCATCTATATCAATTTCAGCCCCATCTACTGGCCCACACACACGGTCCAAGTCTGGCATATCTAAACCCAAAGTCAGGTCCTATTTTGCTTCTCCCCACCCACTTCCTCAAGTTTTTACAGCTCTCGTCGCTGAGGACTTTGAACCTTCTTGTTAAAGTCACACATCCCGTTCTCCCTCATGGCGTCAGGCCATGGTTGATGAATTTAATGCCTTCCTTAAGCAACAGACGTGGTCTCTTGTTCCTTCCGTACCTCATGCTAACACCGTTGGTTGTAAATGGGTCTTCAAGTTAAAGCGCAATTCAGATGGTTCGGTCGAGCGCCATAAGGCGAGTCTCGTTGCCAAAGGCTTCCATCAGCAGGCAGGTGTTGATTTTTCTGAGACTTTTAGTCCCGTGGTAAAACCGACAACGATTCGTACTGTTATTAGTCTTGCTGTCTCTTTTGGGTGGCCTCTTTATCAACTTGATGTAAAGAACGCTTTTCTTCATGGTTCACTAATGGAGGATGTTTACATGACTCAGCCCCCGGGTTTCGTCGATCCAAATCGTCCTCATTATGTCTGTAAGCTTCACAAGGCAATCTATGGCCTCAAGCAAGCCCCCCGTGCTTGGTTTCATCGCCTTATCTCCTTCCTGATTCACTCTGGGTTTCTCCAGAGTCAAGCTGACAATTCCATGTTTATCTTTCATCAGGGTTCTGTAATTCTTGTGTTTCTCCTTTACATTGATGACATTGTCCTCACAGGTAATTCTCCAACTTTTATTCAATCTTTTATAACGATGTTGGGTCGTGAATTTGAAATTAAGGACTTGGGAAAGTTACATTACTTCTTAGGGATTGAAGTTTCCTACCTGTCTACTGGTGTTCACTTGACTCAAAACAAATACACTTTGGAGATTCTGAAGCTAAGCAATCTTCTTGAATGTAAACCATGCTCCACTTCGCTAGCTGCCAAACAACAGCTCTCTGTGCAATCAGGCTCTCCTCTTCCTGATGCTTCCCTTTATCGTCAACTCGTCAGCGCCTTTCAATACCTAACACTCACCCGTCCGGATATTTCGTATGCAGTGCAAACGGTCTCTCAATTCATGGGTTCACCTACTACTGCCCACATGGACGCTGTGAAACGTGTCTTACGTTACCTCAAGGGAACTCTGGGAAAGGGATTATGCTTCACTCATTCTTCCTCACCATTCCATCTTGTTGTTTATTCGAACGCTGATTGGGCAGGGTGTCCAGACACCCGTCGGTCTACCACGGGATATGACTCCTTACCCCTCTTGTTGTAATGAGGTTGCTGAAGCTGAAAATCCTTCCTCTTTCCATGGGGTGAATAAGTTTGACGTCCTAGCGGGTTGCTAGATGAGACATGAGAGGATGTAGCAAGTGTCTGAAAGATTCGGACTTTCCCAATTAGGAAGATTTGATTTTCGCTTCCCATTTGCTTAAGGGGTGTGGGGGGGGGGGGGGGGTGTTGTAGGGGAATTTCCTTGATATGTCTTTGCTTCAGTGGAGGCATGATTGTAGGTCTGCATCATTACCTCAGAGTAAGTCTTCCAAGCATTGGCATTGATCATGTAATTGAAGAAACATTCATGCATGCCTACTGTGAAGGCCTTGAGAGCTGTCATGTCATCTGCCTCTGCGCACCGAGAATACTCATGGCTGAAGCGATCGTCATACTCAAGCAATGATTCGTCTGGCTTCTGACACATGGTGTATAAATCATCTGTGGAGTGCAAGCGATGAGTCTTCTTAACTCGGTGAAAGAATCTACCGTCTTAGGTTGATGACGACAATACCAATTGACGGCTCCACTGGAGAGAGCGAAGCGGAAAAGAAGGCACCGTTTCACATGGTTGCGTCCTCGGTACACCATGGTGGATTCAAAGAGGTGGATGTGCTCAATCGAATATTCCCTCTAGTGTATGATTGCAAGCTAAGCTTTTGCTTCGTTTTTCCTTGTAGAGTGTTAAGGATCCTTCTTGTCAAAGGGCTAGGCCTTGGCTGATTCCAAACAAGTATCTCAGCTTGGCGATCAACCTTTAGCTTGTTCACCTCTTCAAGGAGCTATTGGACTATAGGGTCTTTGGCGGAGTCAAGCACTAATGGAGCCTTCCTTCGCAAGTTTCTACCATTGTTTGGAGGCAGGGAAGCTTGGTCAGGGACATGTGGTCTTTCACTAGACTCAAAAGGCTTCTTTATGCTCAGTGGTAGGTTCATAGGGTTCAGGTTGTTTAAGCATTCTAAAGAACTTCTTGCATTGTTCTTGGTGGACCTCATTCTTGGTCGCTATTTTGTTGTTTTACACTTTAAGCTCTTTGATCTTAGCCTGAAGGGCAACTTTCTTTCTTTCCCTCCTTCGTTGCCTCACAATATGCATGAGGGGTGTGTCGTTTTGATTATTGTGGCTCCCTTGACTCCCCTTGTAGGAGAGGGATGTTTGATTGAAAGAGAGTGTATGAAAGATGGAATTCAGCTTGACGAAGCTGGTAATAGAAAGTAGGAATCAAAATGTCGATTTCCACAGAAGGCGCCAAATGCAGATGCACAAAAGCGGGTGGACTTTGAGTCAACGTAAAGTGTGGTGAAGCGACCTACACGAGGGTGCTTTGGTCATTAAGTGATGGTGATATGTAAAAAGATAAGGGTATGGAAGTAGACACGATATGTACGTGGTTCACCCTAAGTTGGGCTACATCCACGAAATTAAAGGAGTTCTCATTAATAATGTAGTGTTTACATAATACAATGGTTTAATCATAAGCAAAGGACTAAGCCTGGATTAGGGGTCCTAAGATCTGAGAGCCTTTAATTGTGGGAGAAGAGTCTCTTTTTATAGTTAAGAAGAGTCCCCATTGTGCGCGGTTGATGTAGGACTATAGGAGCTTTGTTGTGGTGTTGACATGTATCACATTGTGATTGGTCTCTAAGTTGAGGAGAAACTCATGTGCTTCTGCAAGGGTGCCTCAGCAGGGATCCTTCGGAGGGTTACTGAGGCTTCCTAGTTGACCGGTACTCGGTGATTTCGGGGTCGATATATGGTACAAACAAAGTTTATTATGGTATTAGGCTATTCTCTCGACACGTTATGGGCCATAGTTACTGGGCTCGAACATGCTTCTTGAAGTTGGGATTTCAAAAAGATGTGCTGGCTCCAACTTATGGCTACTGAATGACTGGGCCTTCAAAAAGATTGGTGTTGGCTCCAAAGACTGCATTACTGACTGAATACCGACCAATCGAGCTCTTGAAAAAATTGGATTAGCTCTGGTATATTGACTTGACCACTTCCTAATGTGGAAATTAGTTTCTATTGTGACCCCATGTGGGTCACTCGTGAGGGGGCGTGTTGGAGAATAGGATCCCATATCGGTAATATCACTGAGGACTTTTGTGATAAGACCTAACACTTTGTAATCGGTGGTTAAATTAGAACAATATGAGTGATGTTAGTGGTGGATATGCATGAGCCATAAAGTTTATAAGGTTACCGGATTTAATCAAAACTATGATTGTTTATAATACGACTTTTAGTGTGGCTATAAGATTTTAGTTGATCACTATATGCGAGATTTTTTAAAAGTTCGAAATTCGACGGTTAAGTTGCCTATATGATTTATAGTGAATTAAGAAGTGTGGATAATTTCTAAAAGTTTTAAGTTTCTCTTTGTAGTATGGTAGTTGTATATTTTGGAGTCTACCTACTCACCTTATGTCAAGAGAAAATGAAAAATGTTGATGAAAAAGTTCCCATTGATGATTTGGTTAAGAACGTTTGTATGATTTAAGGGAAATTAGATGTTTGTGTGAAAGCTAAGGAGATGGGTTGTTACAATTGTGGTATCAGTCTTGATCCGAAACAACATCAAAAACAACACATAGTATTTCTTCATATAAAATCTGTCATGCTTACTCTAGGCATGAAAACGCAGTTTCCTACTTACCTCACACCTTCAAAGAAGTCAGTATTCTCCTCACTTCACTTCCTCTTTGTCAACTTCTCCGTCAACAGATATAACAAATCGCATTAAAATGGGTTATTAAATATTTCAAACTTTTTAACCGTTAAATTTTAATTTTTGTTTTATGGTCGCAATTCCACACCTGGGGAAGTCAAAACAAACTCCATGTCCCCAAAAGTCAACAAAGAAACCGTAATCAATACGTAGAATAAAATGTCCTCAGTAAGAAAGCAGCTGTTATCCTCTGTGCACGCGTCCATCCTACGATCCTGCAAGACAACCCCTCCTACGAACTATCCCACATTTCTTCTTCCAAATTCCAAATTCTGCGTGTCTGGTTTGGGCGATGAGCTTCTAGAATCTCCGCCATGGCCAAACCCAAAGCTCCGAGACGAACGCTCGACTCCTACACCGTCAAGCCCATCAACAAAACTATCAGAGGTACACCACTACTACCACTCGCTACTAAGAATTCGATTCCCCAATTCAAAAAATTTAAAATTCGATTCGAATTCTCTGTAAATTTGATTTCTGTGTTTATGGAGCAGCCGGGGACTGCGTGCTTTTGCGGCCGTCGGAGCCGGGGAAGCCGTCGTACGTGGCGAAAATCGAGCGGATCGAGGCCGACAGCCGCGGGTCCAACGTCAAGGTCCACGTCCAGTGGTACTATCGGCCGGAGGAGTCGCTCGGCGGCCGGAGGCAGTTTCACGGCTCCAAAGAGGTCTTTCTCTCCGATCACCACGATGTTCAGAGCGCCGACACCATCGAGGCCAAGTGTACGGTCCACACCTTCAAGAGCTACACCAAGCTCGACGCTGTTGGAAACGACGACTTCTTCTGTCGTTTTGAGTATAATTCCTCCACTGGAGCTTTCAATCCCGACCGCGTCGCCGTGTATGTTTGCCCTTCTCTTGCATTAAGTTGGCTGAATTGAGCTGTGATTTTTAAATTTTGGTTGTTATTATTGATCTTGTGCTGAAATTGATATGATTTGGTTGGTCTTCTATTGTTTTTGGAGTACATTGAATGTAAAAGCAATGAACTTTTGCTCAATCTCTTCATAGTTAGTTCCATCTTGTAGAAATTTGAAGAGAATGAAAGAAATGAGATGAGAGATTAATGTGAAAACTCACTTGTGTTCCTTGAAATCTTGATAGTAATTTTGATTAACCCAATCGTAGAAGAAGAAAAAGACTTCAGATAGCAGAAGAAATTGACAGCGGAAGAAATCAGGATCGAAATCAGCGATCAGCTATGTCTGGCAATGATACCGTCTTAGATAGCTTGAGAAGGAGGAAGAAGAAGATAGAAGAGAGAGAAATGAGAGAGAGAGAGAGAGAGAACAATCTGTTTGTTATTTCTGTTTCTCAATAATAAGCACTCTGCTCTTCAAACTTCACTTTTTTTTGTAATACAACAGTCTCACCAATCTAATCAATATAACTAACTGACTAATCTAGGATTGTGACAAGACAAAAATGAGAAAGAAATGACCGAGATTATGTAAAACTAAAACTAAAAGCTCAAAACTTGTCTACATTTATTCTAGTTTTTAGGTTTTATATGTTGTAAACCATGCTATGCATCTTCATTTGATTTTCGACGGAGATGGAAGTTCAAGATTTCTTTTGCACTCTTTATCTTATATAGGTGTCTTACATGCTATTTGAGTTTGATGAAATCATAACCGAAACACATATGAGCCTTGAGCTTAAGTGTCCATTATTTTATAGTTGTATAGGTTTCCCACTATTTTTACTTTTGCTCATGACCATTAAGTTGTCAGCTCTGTTTGACCTTTTATGAACAAGCTCAAGTTGTTGCAACATTGAGTTTTGGGATTACTGATATCGAAATGCCTCTTTCTGAGTTTCTGATGTTATGTGACAGGTATTGCAAGTGTGAGATGCCTTACAACCCTGATGACCTTATGGTTCAGTGTGAAGGTTGTAGCGATTGGTAAGTTAGATGTTTAAGTTATTCAATTGTTTGTGCCCTTCTAACACTTTTGCCTCACGTAGTGTGGATTAAGATTATTATCATAAAGTTGAAAAGTTGCCCCTTCTTCTGAATATTTCTTTCATCTCTACATATATTTTTATTTATAATGTTTTAGTTTAGGCAAACATTCAGTTGTTATCCATGTCAACAATGAAACTTTACTATTTCCTTTTACTAGATTTTTTTAAGATAATGCCTTTGTATTTCTGATGCATTTCCCAGACAGAACTTTCTGGCGTCAATAAATTTGAAAAGGTTGCTTCATTATTCTGCACCATTATTTTTCTGGGGTATTTGTGAAATTAAAGTACATAGATTTTAATTTTAAGCTTAAAGTAACTGTAATGAAGTGACTGGTAGCTGAAGCATTTTAAAATAATTGTTATTCATTGCTTGAGGTTAATCGAATTTGCAATGATACACTAGTCCAGATCAGCATTCAAACATATATGGTTAAGGTCCCATATCATCATGTAAATAATTATGAGGAACTGTTTGATTGTGAATCAGCTTGGCGTTTTTGTCTATTTGTGCACCGAATGAAATCTTAAATTGCTGCTCGTTCTGAAAAAGTTTACCATTTAGAGAAACATTAAAAATTGAATATATCACTTTACCCTTTTTCTGTATGCATATATCTCTAATGTTTGTTCCAAATTCCCAATGCTTACATGGAATGAGGACAAAGTATGTTGTTAAGTGTGTATCCTTCAGCATAGCTGAGCCGCTGCTTTCAGCAGCTTCTGAGACTTGAGGGGCTATTGCTTGAGAATAGTGAAAACAAAGGCATCGAAGCATGGGATGCCTACGTCTTTTCTCAAGTGATATGCACTTTGTCTATTTTCATCTGCACTTTCTTCCCCTTTCCAGTCCTTTTATAATACAGATGCAATATTCAATTTACTGCACGTGATTCAGGTTTCATCCTGCTTGTATAGACATGAATATACAGGAAGCCAAAAGACTAGATCACTTCTTTTGTGAAGGCTGCTCTTCGGAGGGTCAAAAGAAATTGCAGAATTCCCATACTGCTTCCAGAAACCCTGATACAAAGGTACTTTTCTTTCATAAGTGTTGGATAAATTTGAAACTAGGTTTACCATTATCATTCTCGATTGCTTGTGGACTCAATTTGACTTGCATGTCCTACGTAAATTGACAGGTTATGGGACATGTTTCAAATTTCTTTATCTACTAAATAGAATGATTAACTTCTGTTTTTTTTTTGGTTCACTTCTTATTCTATCTATTATTAAATGATCCAAAAACACATAGGGGCTCGTGATGCATAAATACTCAGAGTTTTGAGATCAGATTTTTATGTTGAATAGAAAGAACCGGAAAAGGGGGTTAAAAGAAACCATACATTGAATAGAAAAAACTTAGTACAAATTTCCTGGACAATTGGTTGTATTCTTATGTGTTCATTAAGTTGTGCGAGTTTATATGAATTTTAAAGTGTATAATTTGTTATGAGAACAACTAGTATATGGAAATGTAGGCAATTCAATGGGTCTGATTGGAAGCTTGATTTTGTCAAGAAAAAAAAACCAGCACGGTGTTTATCATTGATATTTGTTGGTGTGTAGCATCTCTTTGAAGCCAATGGTCAGAGAGTATTCTTGAATTTCATTCATGTTGTCTTTCAGGTGGATACAAAACGGCGTCGGAGGTGATGTATATATAAGTCAATCTGATAAACTAGAGGTTCTCGCGTTGTGATCTTTGGTAGGGCTTGAGCAAGTACGGAGCCCAGAGACATATCGTGCATCTCAAGTTGTGTATTTATGAGTTGATTGGAAGACGAAAACTAGCTTGAAAACTGTATGTCATTAAGTAGATGCTCTATCTTTTGAAGGTCGAGGATGTGTTTGGATGATGTAATTATGTAATGTAGATCCTCTCTTTTTCTCTCCCTTCCCCGCCTAGGAATCGGATTGTGAATATTCCTTACGAACGTGTTTTCCGCTTTTACCACAATAGCAATAGGTATAGAGGCCTCCTATTTAATCTCCCTGCTTAGAGTTCATTAGGTTGGACACTATTTCCCTGTTCCTGCGTTCTCAAATCTCAACTGCAAATGTATATATAATGATGCCTTAGAGTTTCTTCCTTCTAAAATTTGATTTTCTTTTTATATTTTTTTTAGCCTTCTTTTGGTTCTCATATCCCACCAGTTTGGTAAATTTTCAAATTCTAATCTCGCCAAGGGACATGGGCGTTGTTGATAATCACTTGATTAAAGGATTAAAGGGCTTGACGGATCTTGTAAGTTGTGAGAGGGAGTGAGGATAAGGAGATTCTCTTGAAATCAATACATACTCTCAGTGACGTCAGCGGTCCATTGAATGTTTGCCACGTGCTCTTCGACACAAAGAAACAACGATCATGACAAGGGATGTAGATGGTTAGAAGATATGAGAAGGAAAGAGTATGTAAACGATCATGACACTTCGACACAAAGAAACAACGATCATGACAAGGGATGTAGATGGTTAGAAGATATGAGAAGGAAAGAGTATGTAAACGATCATGACAAGGGATGTAGATGGTTAGAAGATACGAGAAGGAAAGAGGATTGCCGCCGAAGACAGAGTTGACGACGAAAGATTTATTTACTATTTCTATTTTTCCCTCCAGCAGTGAGGAATATTTATTTATTTATTATACTAGCAGTCTCTTAAAAATTATATGAGAGAACTGCAGCACTCTTAAAAATTAAGAAGAGTAAGAGTAACATGCCACGCCCACACGAATTAAAATTTCAAATACACGATGTAATTCTTTTAGTGGGTTAATGGATTCTCTAGCTGGAATGAGTCGTCTTTGCATTAAAAAAAAAAATGTTAACCAGAAAAAGAAGCGAAAAATAATTATAATGAAGCAGGGAAAACTTGAAGAGAAAATTAGACCATCTCAAAAACCATATTTAATAGAGAATTACATAATTGAATTAAAATTTAGTAAGAAATAAAATTACATCAAGGAGATTAAAATCTTAAAACCTATGTGCCTATCTTACAAGAAACGGAGAAATTTTCAGAAGTTGCCCACAAAACTCATAATTTAGTTCATTATCGCTTTTATTGAGTTTTTGGTAATCCATTACAAATCAAAGGTCATCATCTTCATCTTTAAATTTGTAATCCATCACAAACCAAAGGGCATCGTTTTCATCTTTAAGGGCCCACAGATGTACAGTTTTACCCACCGTAAATTTCTCATCCCACACAACCTTATACCAACCATATGTTAGATGATGCCCATACTTTTCAATGAAGCGTAACCTCACATGCTTTCGTTCAAGTGAGGGTCCTAAGACAACTGCTATTTGATCACAACCAATTTCTACACCACACAAGTGCTCTACGGTAAGTGGTAGCGGTAGCGTGAAGCAATCACAGTCTATATTGGCTTCAGAAAATGTCACCTCGCCAAGGTAGGTTTGTCGAGGACCGTCAGTATCCGTTTCTAACATCTCGAGCATATGCTGAGGGACTTCAACCATCTTTCAAGATTTTATTTGGTTTTTGATTTTTGGATTGTCCAAGATTGTTGAGTTGTGAGAGGGAATGAGGATGAAGGGTTTGCAATAGTCTCCTATATATATAGCATTTGAAACTTGATGTATAAGGTGCTTTTGATATTGAAACAGGAAATTCGTATACTTACTCAATTTCAACTTTCAAAGATTACCTTATTTACACGAGATTTGTATGAGATTGTTTGAAAAATTAAAAAAAAAAAAAAAAAGAAGATAGGTAAGGTTTATTAAAATTATATGATAATATATTTGCGGCATTAAGAAAATTTCACACGAATTAAATAGTGAGATATATCGACTCTAGACAAAATTTAACAAATGTTATTAAAAAGCAAAAGCGAAATTCCGTTGCCGGGACTTGAACCCGGGTCTCTCGGGTGAGAGCCGAGTATCCTGACCAACTAGACTACAACGGATGTTGATAATAGGTGTAGCTAAATATTATATAAAGAATCTTTCATTAATAGACAGCAAACGCTCGCAATAAACGCATAAATAATATTAGGGTTAGGATCAAGGACATCCAAGGTCGAAATTAAGAGTGATTTGGAGACTTTTAATCAATAAACGACATGGACGATGATGTGGATTGGCCTTTGTGAGGACTAAGTCGAGAAAGGGCTATTGCAAGAACCACACTCAACATTCATAAGCAATAATATGGGAAATAATTTTCGCACATTCGTGTTTACACATCTCTTGATTCTCCTTTGATTTATTCAATCTAGAGCCTAAAAATAAACAAGAGTTTGCATGAGAAGGAAAGAGGCGTGCATAAATCACTTCCCTATCAGAACTTTAGATCTTATTTATAAGAAAAAAAAACTAAGCTTTATTCTATCATCTACAAAAAAACGTACATATATCATTCGCATAGGTCTCTCTCTTGATTCAAAACAATTTGGTGGCTTTGATATTAAATTGGCAAAAAGGATACAAACACTTGTACAAGTAATGCCACTCTATTCCTTATCTGATTAATAATACATTATACGAGACTTTCTAACGTTTAAACCATTTTTCGGGAAAAATCGAAAAATGGAAGAATTATATAGTCCGCGATCGCGAGTGTGTGAGTTGAAACTTGTATCTCTGTATATGTTTGTTTTAACCTGTCTTTGATCTCTTCCATACAATAACCGTTCCGTAGAAATCAGATGATGCTAACAAGTTCTCTCCATGGTTCCAAGCAACACCAATAACTGGAAATCGATGACCCTGCAGTCGGATATATTTTGGTCTTTAGGGTCCAATTTGATACCACAGGTAAAGAGTAAAACCTTGTGTAAAAATAAGACGAACCTGTAGCTTGTTTACACAAGTATGCTTTGGCCGAGTTAAATCGTAGAAGTAGACATTTGAATCCTCACTTCCGGAAACTAGGCATTATAACAGTATGACAATGTCAGCAAACACAAAAGAAAAAGTAGTAATGAAGTATGTGGTAGCATTGATATTGACATACAAACCTATATATTCTCCTTTTTCAAGGGAAAGCAGAGGGCAGAAGGAAGCTCGGATGCTGTATATTCGTGGATTTAGTTTAAGTGAGCATCGGAGAGTCAAATAACCCTGTATTTCCAGAGCAACGCTACAACATACCAACCTTGCTGTCAGTGGTTTAAATAAACGACAAAAGTAACAAGGCAGGTTCAGCAACCAAACCTGAAGAAAGATAAACTTCCATCTTGAGTACACGTAAGCAAGACAGGGCCCCGAGCCAACAGAGAAAAACTTCGGTACTGCACAGTTGTGACTGGAGATTTCCGCCTTGTGCTACTTCGGTGACGATGGGAGCGGGACAATATTCCCGTGTGAGAATTCATAGTTATAGAATATATACACCCCTGTAACAAATTATTCAATAGAGTATATGAGTAACAGGATATGCAAGCTCATTGGAAGAAAACTGTAAATGAATATATGCAATAACACACCGTTGCATCACCACAGAAAATGAGCTGTCCAGTGTGAGCATAGTCCATGGAGGTAACCTCACTGTCAAAGAATATTTTATGAATGACCCTCCCAGTGCTGAAATTGAAAACCTGAAATATAGATGTAGAAGTTCCCCCAATCAAATACACTCAATTATATTGATAATATCCTTGCAACCCTATAACATTATTGGATTAAAAAAAATTGGCTCCCTCATGTTTCGGGAAAGGATAAACAAAAATCAAAGTAGCAATAAAAGCTTTTTGTGTGGGGATGTCTAATGAGATGTTCCATTATAATTGTAATGCAATGCATACAATAAATGACCTAGTGTTCATCTTATCAAGAGCAGTAAGATCTTTAGTTATAAAGTATGAATCCATATTCATATTAATTTGAGATCCAAGGTATTATTTCAACTAAAAGAAAGACAATTTATAAAGTACATATGGCTGCAGGACCATCGGACCCGAAGACCACATACTCTAACAAAACACAAATTTTAATGTATATCATAATCATCCTAGCTCAGATGAACCCACAACTGCCTTCCAATCTAAAAAAAATTCCACAAGTTCCATCCTAATGCCCAAAATCTGACTTGCTCCAAAAGCACTTCCACACCAACCCCCTTATATTTCAAATATCCTCTCATTTTTCTCCAACCAAATAACCCAAAGAACTGCTATCACCATAACACATAAGAATACCATACAACCCATAAGACTTTAGCTTTCTTCCTGTCCCCAATACTTTTCCTTCACAAAGTAGAGCAGAATAACCTCTTCGAATAATCCATCTCACCCCAAACTCTGAGAATAAACGCTGCCACAAATTTCGAGCAATGGGACAAATTAAGAACACGTGTTCAGTACCTTCCCCAGCAACCATACACCAGTAAGGAGATAGGCACACAGTAAATTTCGAGCAATGGGACAAATTAGGAACTCATGTTCAGCACCTTCCCCAGCAACCATACACCAGTAAGGAGATAGGCACACAGTTGGGCCTTCTTTTCTGATTACTTGCGGTCAGATGAATTGATGATTAACAGAACATGTATCATGTGCCCTGAGCTATATTAGTTGTAGTTTCGCAGGGAAATCTCCCATTTACTCTTCTACGGTGCCAAAATTCAGTCTAAATGAATAGATAATATGACGATAAGACTCAAATATCTGCACCTCATGCACTTTACATCAAAGTACCAGTTATAGAATGTGTTTCAGGCTTTCAATTATGAATGAACATAAGGTATGCAGTCATTACCGTAACTTCTTTGTCTGCATTGCCAACTGAAAGAAAGTTGTTATTTACCTGCACCGAGAAGATCAACAGAAAACAAAACCTTAAATGGCAGTATTATCATGTATAAAATAAATATAAAAAAGGGTAAATGATTTTCACTTTGCACTATAGTCATCCACAGAATTTTTTTTATGAGGAATAATATTTTATTAGGTGCTCAAAAAGCGGTACAAGACCCATTTAATGATACCTTTTCCTCTGACTATCTGTGGATGACAATTTGACACTTCTAGTCATCCACAGATAATCAAAGGGAAAGGCAATATTAACTTAATCTATGAAGGTTTAAAAGGGAACATTATTGCAAATGAGTGTCATTCGAGGCTAGTGAAAATAATCTTCTTTGAGAATCTGGTAGAAACGCAACCAAAGAGCCTGACAGATATCCTATGCTGAAACCAGCACTTGGTTTGAATAAAATGACTTGCACTGATGAAACACAAAACACTTTAAACATGCATTTATAGTAAGATAACCAATATAAGAAAAAGATTGCGCCAATTTCGAGGGGCCAAAATTTCTTAATCTTTGTGCACACTTACAGGGTGAAAACGAATACACAGTTGCGGAGACACTCCATATATTACTCGAATGCAAAGGCCTTTTGAAATCTCCCATACTCGTACAGTTTTATCCATTGATGAGGATGCAATGTATTGATTGTTTGACGAAAAATCAAAGTCTGAAAATGAACCAGAATTTCAGAAACATGATGATTCCAGACAGAAAAGTGACTTTCATAGAAAGATAAGCTAAAGAGATTTGCATCTGGTACAAATTAGGGACTTGGTGTTCACCTCTGTTGCATATCATGTTTCTTTTACGTTTTAATCATTAGAACCACTAAGAATACAACCTATTAATTTACTACCAAAAGTTGATTGCCTAAACCAAAAAGAAATTTTGGTGGTACCAAAGTGTTTACTTGGAGCAAATTGCAACCTAGCACTTCTTTTCTCTACATCTCATGGAATAAGAAAATTAAAGTCTTTGACCATGAGAGTTTACTTATTATGTAGGCAAGAAAACATGGGTACAAATATATCATTGCAAAAACAAAGAAAAGACCACAGTAGCAATACCAGTCAATCGAACCTGTAACATCTTTGGAGTGACCGTGCAGATGCTTGAGGATTGAAGGTGGATCAGAAACAGTGCATACTGTCAAGGTTCCATCCGATGCTCCATATGCAAGCAGATCAGAACTCATGTGCCCAAACTTCAAAACCGTAACTGTACATAAAAACCAATGAGGTTTCCACCTTTTTAAAAATCACATTCGATCTCAACTTAATAACACAACAAGGGGATCAATCTAGTGTAGTACTTGAAGGAAAAAATTACCAGAGTCTTTGCACTGATCAAAGATGCAATGCATTCCTACAAATGAGTATGCAGGTTCAGCCCGCCGAGGACGTGGGCGGTCGCTATCACTTATACTGGAGCCAAAACTTCTGCGAGGCGAAGGTTGACTGCCACTCTGGACGTCCTAAAATAAAACAAATAATATGAAAGTATGAGCCTATAACAATAACAAAAAGGAAAAATCCAGGTATCAAAGTACAAATTCAAATTTCGCATTGTAGTCCCAACTTCTGTTTAAGGGTCATCAAACTTACGGCTCGAAAAGCTAAATAATTACATGTCCTCATTCAATCAATGGAGACCGATTAGAATGTGCAACAGATGCATAATATATAGGAGTAACAAAAACGCATAATGCAATGGAAATCGAACTCGAAATGCATTGCATACCCTGCCAGGACTCCAGCTTTCGACATCGTACAAAAGGGACAGTGGACTTGGAGGTGGAATCCATCGCCCACTGATGCATGAAGCAGTAAATTACCCTGATGTCAGCATACATTACGAATTTAAGAAAACAAACAAAACACTCACTGGTCAGAAAATTAACTTTTGATTTTGCAAAAGCTTTGATGTGAATTGGTCGCCGACCTGTTTCCGGGAGTGGTCTGGAGGCTCGGAGTCTGCATACTCTCCCAATTCCTCGGCCGCCGGATGAAATTTCGAAACGCGACGTACCCTTTTCCGTTGCATCTCCAATCCTTCAGCAATCAAAAGCAAAGAATCAAATGAACGAATGAAATTATTAAAATTGTTGAATAGAGAAGGAGGAGGAGGAGGAGAATACTCGGCGGCGATGAAATGGGGATTGGGGCTTGCGAGAGAGGAGAAGGCGACGGATGCCGATGTAGTCGGGATCGGAGTCGGCGGGAGCAGGTTGAAGCAAGCAGATCAGCAGTTCTGGATCTCCATTCTTCTCTTTCTTCTTCTCTTCCTCTGGTGGAGCACCACCATCAGCATTATTATTGTTCTTCTCCTCCTCTGCTGGACCACCATCACCCCCACCGCTGCCATCGCCGTCGCCGCTTTTCTCCGCCATCTGGGTTTTGGGTTTGGATTTAGAACTTGGGTCACGTGCCTCTCTCTCTTAACTGAGGAAGGAGAGATCGTTTGACTTTTGAGGAAATTTTAGCTTAAATTGTTGTTATTAGACTCTTTACCTCGTTTATGCAGCTGGATCACAAAACAAAAGAAACAGAGATCAAAGCTCAAAGCTCAAATTTGGTTAAAATTAGCTTACTTTCCTATGTCTAATTAAACTATAATCATAGTTAACATTTAATTCGTAAAGTTTAAAATTGGATTCTATTTTAGGAAAAATCTTGAGTGGTAAGCACCATTAAATGGTTCTGTCAATGAATAGTTTCAGATTAATTTGCGAAGAACTCCAAATAAATCTTTAATCATTCAACAGTGAATGGTACGTACTATTGAAGTACCTTTGTGAGTCAGAGGAGGCTAAAAAACCTCTGTGAGTCTTCACGGCCCCCAAAAGAGTAGATTGTCGTGACTTAGCCACCAGCTGGTCCCTTTTTAAAAAATAAAAAAATAAACAACAACACTTGAGACATTAAGATAGTAAAAATGTTTCAAGTGGTTGGGGCAAATTCCAAGCATGTACTCCGCGCAGCTTGTCTTGGGTTCAACTTCTGATGCTGGTAAATCACACGATGATAGAGGCTAAAATGCCTCTGTAAGTCTTCTCGGCCCCCGAAAGGGTGGACTGTTGTGGCTTGCCACCAACTGGTTCCCTTTAAAAAAAATAGTAAAAATGTCATTTTGCCACACTGAGATGAGCTGCTATTATATAGAAGTCAATACATTAAATTTGCTTGATTGAGAATTGAATTTGCGGTAGTTAATTTTAATATTGGAAAAGTCGTATTTAACTTTAAATTGGGGGGAATAAGAATCACGTGGCAAGTACTCTATTGATTTGGATGAAATTTTAGAAGAGTATATTGTACATAGACTTTGATGGACTTTACTTGACTCTCAAATTCAAGTGAATTTAATATAAATTTTTAAGAAGTCAACAAAAGTCACCGTGTATTGAATAAAGACCCTTTATAACTTCTAAAAAGTTTACGAAAAATATTATGGTATTCAATTATGATTTTTTGTGAGTCTACAAAAGTTCAGGTGTATTCAAAATTTTATTGATTTAGAGGAGTTTAAAAATCATGGATTTTGATTGACTTTGTGTGTTTTTATGGTAATTTTTTATCATATCAAATTCAACCTCTACCCCTAAGACTTTGATGAATTTCATTTGTCCCACTTGCTATACTTCACCACCGACCACAATGTAATGACTATCACTACCACTTCCACCACCATGTTGTCACCACCACTGTCACCATCGTTGTCGCCACTGTCAGTGCCATGAGCATCATCGCTAACCTTACAAAGACTATCACTGACACCATCATCATCACCACCCCATCACCACCGCCCCCACCCTTACTTCTCCACCACCCAACACATCACCCTGCCATCACAATCACCACCTCTGCTATTACCTCAACCACCAAAACATCAACTTTACTACCACCATCTTGTTGACAAACACCACATGACACTTCTACCACAATTGTTGCCACCACCACCTCATAAGACCACTTTGGCAAGGTCATGATCACTATTTCAATAGTGAAAACTAAAAAATAATAATGCTTACTAATAAATTGGTCATTAAAAAATCCATGATAATTTACAAAATTCTAAAATATTCTAGCATTGAACTTTATAGAATTCTGCAAAAGTCTATCATTTAACTTCTTTTTACAAAAGTCTATCATTAAAAGTCTATAGAATTTTATGGAGTTATTGTTAGTAAAAGTCAATCAGTTAAAAACTCAACAAAAGTCCGTATAAATCTTAATACACTAGTAGAAAAAAACTATTTGCACGACAAATATTTAGGCGACGACGTCAATTTCGTCGCCCAAGAAGCATTTAGGAGACAAAAATTCTATTTCGTCGCCTAACATGTGTAGGACAAAAAAAAATTAGAACCTTTAAGCGACGAATCATTTCATCGCTTAAACAATGTATGGGCGTCGAATAATTAGATTCGTCGCCCAAGACATGGAAAAACTGGCGGTAAAATGAAGATTTGGTGCCAAATTGTGCACGACAAACTAAAGTATTGGGGCGATGCCATGTTTCGTCTCCTAAGATAACTTGCGCGACGAATGTGTTTCATCCTTCATCGCTCAAAACCCCAAAAAGTTGCGACGAATTGAGGGACATTAGGCGACGAACATCTTCATCGCGCAAAACCTACCTATTTTAATCCCCTTCCTCAGTCCCGAGAGGCAATTTTTGCAGAATATGCAAACTACCTCTCTCACTCTCGATCTCTCCCTCCAAATCTCTCTCTCTATCTCACTCATCTCCATCTCTCTCTCCCTATCTCACTCCTCTCCCTCTTCCCATCTCACTCTCTTTCCCTAGCTACCATCTCCTCCTCCCTATCCCTAGCACCTCCTCCTCCACCAGCACCATCTCCTCCTCCAGCACCACCACTGAGCCTGGTAATCGTTAACGATAATTTTTATTTTTACTATTTAATAATTTTTGAATTAAAAATAACAAAAAATAATTTATTTTTTTTATAGGTTTATTGCATAGGATTGTTGTTGGAGGACCAATTTGAAGGTATTTTCTTGATCATTTTATTTTTATTTACATGGTACTTTGATGTAACATCCCGTTCAAAATTTTAATTTATTTTATTCCCGGAAGTGGGAAAGGACGTTTTTGCCCCTGGGTTGACTTTTTGGTTGACTTTTGCGTCGTAGCTCGTACGACACATCCACTTGTATTTTCTTGACGTGCTCGTCGATACGAATTCGTAGACGCGAGCCGTACGTCGTTCGGACTCCGAACGAATATTTTACGGGCGTTGATTTTCGACGTTTCCCGTAATTCACTTTTGGACTGTTTTAAATTATTTGGGCTGGGGCCCAATTGGCTGCAGGCCATGTGACCAATCCCTGGAAACCTGGGATTTGGTCTGGCTTTGGCTCTTTGTGGCCGAGCCTCTCCTCCCTTCTTCTTCCTCTTTGTTCAGCAAAGTTCATCACCAAACCATGGCCAATCTTGGCCATTTTGTCATCACCAATCCTCACCCAAAACGTACCCCAAACCCTGCAGCTCGTGGGTGTCCAGAAACCTGGACAAACCCAGGAACCCAGAACCAGGAAAAATCTCTCAAGCCACCCGTGGCTTTCTTCTTGGCCATTCTCGGTGATCTCGACCTCCATGGTCCTCCCTGAGGTCACCAAATCACTCCTGGAGGCCTTGGGAACCCAACCCAAGCCTTGAAACTCGAAATGGCACCGTGGACGGAGGAGCACCATTTTGGCCGGAATTTCCTCCTCGATTTCAGGCCACTTCTGGCCAGTTTTTGGTCCCCAAAATGGTACAATCTTATTCTACTCATCTCTAGCTTCATTTTGGTACTTGAATCGTCCAATTTGGACTTAAAACGAGGAAGTTATGAAGCTTTGAAAATTTCCCAGAAATCCGGCCATTTTTCCCAGATTCCGGCGACGGCGACGGCGGCCGGCACGGCGGCCGGCGGCGGCGCCGGCGACCGAAATCCTGGCAGGGATGACCGGCGCTGACGTCATCTGACCGGGTTGGACCGGCCATGCTGACGTCAGCAGACCGGTTCAGACCGGATTTGCTGACGTCATCAGCTTGAGCCGAGCCGCGTTGACGGCTTGAGCCGAGCCGTGTTGACCGGCTTGAGCCGAGCCGAGTTGACCGGCTCAGCGGCTCAGTTGACCAGCTCGCGCGTGAGCCGCGCGTGGAGCTGCGCGTGGAGCCATAGGCTCCGACCTTCAAGCCGCGCGTGAGGGCGCGTGGAAGGTCCTTTTTCGAATCTGTTTTCACGGGTCGACTCGTGACGACGTGTACTACCTCGGGGTAGTATGCATGTTCATTTTTGAGGTGTTTTGGACCTCCAAATTGAGAAAGCAAGGGATAGGTGTAATTAATTCGTTAATTCGTTACCTTTTTGAGTTAATCATTGTACCGGTGATTTCTCATATAGGTGGGGCCTATCCAGAGGACTACCGGGGCTACCCAGGACGGGGTACTTCGACCCGGCTACGTACAGGTGAGTGAGTGGGTCTTTGTTTGATAAATGTATATCTACGTATGGTTTTTCAACGCTTTTTCTTTAATTGTTAGCGTAGATGCATATTCATTACGTGTGTTGGAGGTAGAACACACGTACTATATTGCCATGCATGTTTTCATACTGTTGCTCATCAGTAGATGTATACACCCCAGGTATTAGTACTCAGTCTTGTGGCCAGGACTAGCCTTGACGTTTGGAGTAGTCACTACCAGTACCGTTACGCAGCTTTGGATCCATTGTAGGTACTAGCCTGTTCTAGGTTGCATTAGGCAACTCGAGCTTGTGTGACTGCACTTTGTGCACCAGCGCTTAGCGCTAGACTCGCGTCATTGTAGTACTCAGCGTATTACTTGTATACCTAGCTTGTTCCTCGTGGGATTTAGCCCCTTGGGCATGTGTGTTTACATATGGGTGAGCAAATGTCAGTAAATTATTATCGGGGAGTACCCGAACGTTTTAAATGATAGTATTTTGAGGTTCATGCCTACGGGTATGACGTATTTTCTCAAACTATACTTGTTTTCAAACGAGGGGTTACTAAACTTTTGAAAACAACGGTTTTATCAAACTTTGCTTTTTGACCCACTCACCGTTTTATGTTTTGCGCCCCTCCAGGTTAGTTGGCTGGGAGCTTGCGACGTCGATGGTTCTGGTGGTATGACGATGTAGGGATTTTTATACGTTTGTATATCTTTGTATCCCTCACTCTACTCGTTGTGTATTCTTTCAATTCTTCCGCACTCTGACTTTATCTTTAATTCAATATCCTATCCTTTATTCTCAATCTTCTTTTTGGCTTTCGTCACGCTAACGCGTGTCGGCCATCACCTTCCGACCCCTGGCTCGTCCGGGATCGGGTCGTGACATTGATATGTCACGTACGAATTTATTTTATATTGTTGTGTATGCAAATAATTTGTATATCACGCATGACTTTATGTTGTGTTGTACGTACGAAGTTAATAGTAATTAACTTCACAAGAATTTGTTCAAGATAAATGTAGTTTCCCATTTGAGAATTAGTTGGATTTTGTGCATGGATGCGAAAGCATGAGTGCGATCCAATTGATTCTTGAATTGTCCCATTTTTGGATAGTTTGGGAGTGCACATTTGTGTGTTGTAGTTTGCGGTTCACATATTAGGTTTCGATTGTGGGATTTTTTGTAACATTTTCTTACGTTCTTCGAGTGCATACTAGGTATTTGATATCTACGTCGTGCACTTGGAGAACTGTAGGGAGATGCTGCCAAAATTTCCCACGTCAAAATCTAATCTTGGTGGATCAGTAAACTACGAGACATAAATGTGCACTCTCGAATGGGATAGGGCCTTTACTAGAGGCATAAGGTGACGAGACATAGTTGAAGTTGTTCTAATGCCGCCCTCTCTCTATTTAAGGTGTTAACAGACAAAATGGACAGACAATGGATACATAATTCAAACAGATGTGCTGCTGAATATTTGGATGTGATAGATCAGTTTATTGACTTCGCTATGAGACACAACCAGGGTTCAACTCAAATCAAGTGTCTGTGTCAGACGTGTAACAACTCAATGTGCGAGACATTAAAAAATGTTTGATATCATTTGGTAAGAAATGGGATGATGCAGACCTATACGAGATGGAATCATCATAGGGAACCATTAGACCATGCTTCGTCTTCATACCAGTCACGAGCGGAGACTGTTAAAGGAAGTTTATCTACTAATGACCAAGTCATGGACATTGTAAATGACTGTTATCTATACGCCTCGACCAATGACAATGAGTAAGTGGGAGATGATGTGCCTCCTATCATGGACAAAGAAGCATTTGATAAGTATGAAAGGCTATTGAAAAATGCCAAGCAAGAATTATATCCGGGTTGCGAAGACTTTTCGATACGTACAGCCTTGTGGAGTTGATGCAAGGCAAGATGAAGTTTCGTATGTCAAACCGGTGTTATGATTACTTTATGGAGATTTTGAAGAGGATGCTTCCAAAGGACAATTGTTTGCCTAAAGATTACAAAAGTGCGCAGAAGGTGTTGAACGGTCTCGGATTGAGGTATGAAAATATTCATGCATGTGTAAATAATTGTATATTGTTCTATAAGGAAAACAAAGTGTTGGATAAATGCCCTATCTGTAATGAGCCGAGATATAAAATGACTCCTTAAAATAGAACGACGAAGATTCCACAAAAGGTTATGCGTTATCTTCCATTAACGCCTAGATTGCAGCGCTTGTACATGTCGACGCACACTGCAACCGACATGAGATGGCATAAGGAAGAACAGGTTAATGATGATGTTATGAGGCATTTTGCAGACTGACAGACATAGAAATAATTCGATCAAACGTACCCTGATTTTTCAGCTGACCCACGCAATGTCAGATTGGGACTTGCTACTGAAGGATTTAATCCGTTCGAGGTTCTGAGACCAACTCCAATGGTGGCCTATGGCCAATAACATATTTTGGCCTTTGGCTTTTGACCTTGGCCAGAAACTGTTTTTTCTCTCCAATGGTGTGGCCTAAAGTTTAGGCTAAAAAGTTGTTAATATTGTTTTAGCCTAAATATTTTTTTCCGTTAACTTTTAAAAATAATAATATTTGTTTAGATTAATTTAGCTTAATTTTCTGAACATTTCTACCTAAAAATATTTTAATTCCGATAAAGTATGAAAAATGACACAGTAGACACATATGAAAAAATGAAATTTGGAAGTGGGTACAATGAAATTTGAAAAATCACACACCTCTCACACCATACATCCTACCAACGACACCCCCACACCACACATCCTACCAATTTAGAAGTGGGTAGAAGAAGAATGCCAATTTAGAAGTGGGTAGAAAATGATTTAGAAGTGGGTACAAGGAAAAATGAAATTTGGATGAGGAAAGGGAAGAAAATTGATTTTGTGTGGATGTATGACCAAATGAATGGGTATTTATAAAGTTTTGGGGTGAAATTTCAATTAAATATATTTTTTAAATTATTTTAGCCATTGGATTTTAATTTGGGCCATTGGAGATTTTTTTTACTGTTAGATTTGATATCATTTGATCACAGCTGTTGGATTATAAGTAAAAGTAATTTAAAAAAAAAGAAAGTTTGAAATATGACCGTTGGATCAACCAACGGTCAATTGTTTTGGACCGTTGATCTCCAATGGATAGATTGTGGTGGCCGACATGATGACGACACCGTGGCCCACTTGCCCAACGGTAGGCGCGTGTAGTGAGTGACCTCTTCCTCCGTGCGTTCCACTCGCGCAGGCCCACTCGCAAGGTGGGACTCGCATCAATTGACCGGGCCAATTCTTTGGCCTATTTCTACCTCTTTTTTTTTTGGGTTCACTTGGGCCTAAATGTTACCCACTATTGGAGAACCAAAAGCAAAGGCCAAAGGCCCAAATTTGTTGGCCATAGGCCACCATTGGAGTAGGCCTGAACCAAACCCACAGCAGTTGGCCGTTCGTCGTAGTTCCTCGGTAAGTGTATTCACTATTTACTAGTTCTTTTTATAATTAAGTCAAATATTTTTAATATTTTAATAAAATTTTTTGATATTTGCAGGTGAACTTTTACACTGACGACCTTAATGTCGACCGGACAATGTACATAGAGGAGCTCTTCACACATCGGTACGCTGAATGGAATAGCAACCTCCACCACCATTTTGAGTCTTATCCGGGCGCGGAGACTGCTCTAGCCGAAGGATGCCCTCAGGATTTGGTGACGCGACCTGAGCATTGGGAGTGGTTATGTAAACACTTTCAGAAGCCTAAGTTTTTGCTAAGTATAATAATTTTTTTATAATTTTATTCCAAATTAATATATGCACTAATAAATTTTAGGTTTAACAGAAGTGATCTCGAGCCAACAAGCTGAATAAGTCCAAAAAGAAAATTCTACACCACTCCGGTTCGAAGCCCTTCTCCTATAGATTGGAGAATTGACGAGATGTAAAACTATATTATATTTTTAAATTTTAATATAAATATAAATTTTTGAATTTTAAATTTTAACATTCTTTGATTATTTCTTTAACTGTTTTTTAGGAAGGTGCAAAGTTTCCGGGGATCGACATGTTCGCGGAAGTTTATGTTTGCTCCGGGGATGAGACGGCTCAATGTAAGTTTCTCTAACTAGTTGTTGCTTTTGTTTCATTTATAGTTATTAAAAATATTAATATTTATTTTCTTATTACAGACCACTGTGGTGGAAAAGAGTAATGCTCTTCTCAAAGAAGTGGCATCGCAGCTTCCCCTTGAAACCCCAATCGAGCAAGTGACTCCGACCGAGGATGCTGGTCTTCAGATATTGACAGAGACGCTAGACTAAACCCTTGGTCATAGGCCTGGTAAGGTTTACCGGGGGATAGGGAATGTGTGACGACTCCGTGACATGGGTGCCTCGTCTTCTAAAAACAATTAGGGAGAGGTCACCTCGTTGAAGGGGGAAGAGCAGGACCTAAGGTGGCAGCTCGCAACTTAGGACAACCAGATGAGCCAGATCTTACACGCCCTCCAATTGTCTTGCATTACATTGAATATGCCATCATCCGATTCCCAACCACTTGGTTCCCTGCCGCCTCACTCAACAAATTTCCAGTCGCCACCTCAATAGTCATTTTGTATTAGGATTATATAATATTTTTTAATATTAATTTGTACGTACATTTCTATATATAATATAATTAGCTTTTGTACATTGTTTATTATATTTTTTTGTGTTTTAAAAACCAATTCATCAAATTAATTAAATATCTAATTTAATAAAAAATAATTAAATAATTCAATTTAATTGTGAAAGAATTAATAATATTTTGCGCGACAAATTTCTTATCAATGCCTAAAACTCACAGCTAATACAACTTCCGTCGCCTAAAAGTTAGGGCCACAATTTATTCATAAATAAAATAAAAAAAAAATCAAATATGCGAGGTTAATTTTCGTCGCCTAAACTCTACGGCAATTAACTCTTGTCGTCGCTTAAACCTTAGGGCAATGAAGTATTTTTGTCGCCTGAATGTTTGTGCGACAGACTCTTTTCGTCTCTTGTATTTTATTGCGACGGAGTATTTTGTCGCTATAAGTTTAGACATACGGATTCTTTCGTTGATTTTCAGACCCAAAATTCGTCGCGCAAAGCACATTGCGCGACAACTATATTTTCTTCATTGCCCAAATGCTTGCTTCGCGAGCTTTGGGTGACTACAGAGTGGCGATGAATGTTTCGTCTCGCAAATGTTTAAGCGACGAAATTTGTCCTTGCGGGACGAATTGTGTTTTGTCGCGCAAGTACTTTTTTCTACTAGTGATACAATGCACCCCCCCTTAAGTTGGGAAGGTAATTGATTATTTATAAAAGTGTAGGGGTAATTGGAGGAAATAAAAGTTCAAGGTGAAAATTGAAAAAGTGGTACAAGTTTATACACAAATCAACTTAAACATCTCTTGTTATTGTGAGATGAGGTGCTTTAAGAGAGAAACTTAGATGCAATCGGTTGTATATGACT
Organism: Gillenia trifoliata; assembly: GCA_018257905.1. Taxonomy (NCBI): domain Eukaryota; kingdom Viridiplantae; phylum Streptophyta; class Magnoliopsida; order Rosales; family Rosaceae; genus Gillenia; species Gillenia trifoliata. The sequence goes on along the minus strand of CM031080.1, from coordinate 18,361,600 downwards.
TTTAGTCACATGAAAAGTGCGATAGGCTCAAAAAGATAAAATTTAAGTTGTACTACAAATGTTGTCCCACTCGAGACCCAAAATTGCAATCTTAAACTGCAAGTTATAACACAAATTATAAGAGCATTTGTTTGTATAAAAAGCTGAATATATACTTACATGTATTTAATACAATCACCACTTGATGGTCAGATATAATTCATGTGATATATGTATTTAATACAATCATCATCTGATCGTTGAGATGGTGATTGTATTAGTATTACATACATGTAAGTATTGTAATCAAATCCTACTTTTTATTTGAAATTACAATATCTTAAATATAACATTAAAAAGCTTACTTTACATTTTTTTAACCACGGATCTCAAGCACACAAATAAATGCTTTTAAACACTTGAGTTACAAGTTGTTGCAAATTTGACAATGCTTTATAGAGGGTATATCTTCCTCAGTGTTTTACGAACAAATGGCCGAGTGGATCGAAGACGAAATGGAACAAAGGAAGACAAAAGGATGCAGTGGGAATTTGCAGATTTAGCCTTCGAACTCCGTTTTGGGCCCATGATACTATTGTTTTTCTTTTTTAAAAAAAGGACCAGCTAGTGGCCAATCCACAGCAGTCCACCCTTCTAGTGGCCGATAAGACTCATAGAGGCATTTCAGCCTCCCCCTGCCCACCATCGTGTGATTCACTAGTGATAAGAATCGAACCTAGGACGAGCCGTGTGGAATATAGACTTGGCATTCGCCCCAACCACTGGGCCACCACGTGGCAGTTGCCCATGATACCTTTATGAAAAAAGTACGACGTCGCGGTTCAAACTCACTGCTTTGTTGTGATACACGATAGATTTTGGCCATCCGAGGCTGTTTAGGCTTCCAAAACTGCATTCTAAATTTTGTAATAAAAATCGGACTTTTCGTTTGTCGTCCGATTAATGTCGTTTTAATGTCATTTCATTCCCTAAGGCCCTTTAGCTTCCCCAGGACATTGTGATTAAGTTATTTAAGCCTTTGTCTCCCAATGTAAACTAATCATTGAAGAATTAATCAAATAAATCTTTCGGTTCTCAACCAAAATCCGGTGGACTTCAGAACTTTGTTTTTTAAGGGTTTACGTTGGTATCCCTTAGTATATTTATCACTCAATATATCAACCAAGTTAAAGCTTGGCTCATCCTTCAACAGAGAAAACTCAAGTTGGTAGAGAAATATTTAAGTCAACAACTCACCAAGATATTGAATGAAAATTTACGTAGCATTTTCATAAATTATTTTCCTATATTTGATCCCATAGTATATTTTTCACTCAATTGCAATTAACTATTTTGTGTACTATTATCCAACATCAATTTCTAGGCATGCGTAGAATTCGGGCTAGAAATCAAGCTTGAGTTTGTGTTGGATTTAGGCGGGCCAGGCATCAAACCCAACAAAATAAGATGATAAGGACGAGGTCCGGTTAGGGTTTATGTGGATATTCACCTAACTGCTTCCTGCCGATCAGGTTAAAAGTCGGATTATGTTCAAACCGGTTCAAGAAAGTAAAGATGAAAGAACAGGAAGCTAACAACTTATACATAAAACTAAAGTATTTTACTTAGTACTACGGTCTAGTAATATTACTCTTCTTACAAGTGAGAAGTTTTAAATTAAAATATCCTAGATGGCGAGTTCGATACCAATTTTTTCCCTCCCCTTAATATAAATATATTTTTGTACAAAAAAAAAAATATTAGAATATCCCCCAAATCCAAAAAAATGCTCCCTACTCGATAAGTACATAAAAGTTCTTCACTATTTTCCTTTTTGAAGGTTAAAATAGATTACGGGCAACTCAGTAATTAGATTAATTATACTTTTCATAGACTTAACCTTTTTTCATACCTCACTTTTTCCTTCTGTTCTCCCCCTCTCTGTGGGATTTGGCTATATTCCTTTTTTGGTTTTGGGATTTGGCCACTAGTATAAATATAGGCCTAAGTATTGACCTCAATACAAAACCACCTTCAATTTCCTTGGCTACGTAATTTGCTTTGGACGTCTTCAAGTGCCTCCTTGCCTTTGTTTTTCGTGTAGTAGTATACGTTTTAGCTGATTTTATTCATTAAGATGGATTCTTCATCAGTGAAGCCGATTAAAACCAAAAGCGAAGGAAAATCGGAAGAAGCAACTTCAACAACACCCACAGCTAAAGAGGCTAGATTAATGCGACCAGAGGATGTGCAGTGCCCACCAGCCCCAAGAAAGTCCCGACCTTCTAAAGCAGCATATATTAATGGAATTGGCTTTCCCCCGGTAGTTGATTTGGAGAAAACTTTCAACAACTGCTAAGAGAACAAAGTACTAAAGATTAATGCAGAGATTAAGAGTCTTAACTTGTTTTCTTTTGCATTTTAAATAATTACTAGTTATCCTTCCATGGATGGATGCTACTTTTATCTTTTCTGTAATCATTAGCTGAGAGGAGCTTATAACAATGAATAAAGATTTATTATGGTATTTTATGTAATCGGTCTCATACAGTCTATATATATTTATATACGTGTGTGGGTGTGTTTAGCTTTAGTGGATGTTTCTTTTTCTGTTTAATTAGTTGAGTTGAGATTATTTTTGCATGTGTACCTGGAATTTGGAATAGAATACGGGGATTAACTAGTAGCACCAGTGATTGTCATCGCTTGTTGCTATGTTCGTAATCTGCAGATACTACTAATTAACTAATTAAATTTGGAGTTTATGTGTACATGCATCAGAATAAAAAGTACATATGGAGTTTACGTTTATAACTGGGAATGCAAATAGATCAGGTTACATATGGAGTTTACACTGCAAAGTTAAGATACAGATAGGCGGAGAGATGTGAAACACAGTGGTGTGAGATAATAAGGCCACCGGGAAAATTTGCAGCGGCGATCCAACGAGGCAATAAGGAGCACAGTTGTGGGTGTGGCTTTGCACTTTCGACTTCGACTTCTTCGTCTTGGTCTAATTTTTGATCATCTTATATATACATTGCATAATGTAAATGCTTGACCGAAACCGGAAGAGATTTCTTTGAGTTTGAGTAGTTAATTAACATATTACAGTAAATTATAAACAATTGGCAAAACAATAATCAAAATAATCACAAGAAGATATCACATGTTCCAGGAAACATGTTTTATTCATTACACCAATAAAATTGTTTAAAATAGATAATACTGGTTTCGAAAAGTTTAGGGAGAGGGGAATAGAAGGTACTTAATAAAGCACCATCTACTGAAGCAACTCTTCCAAGTAAAAACTGATATTCGTGGTATCATCAGCTGGGGCAGTAATCGGTTTCAGTGCTCCATACCAATTAAAATCATCAACTTGAGCCAGCTGGGTCTGGGTGGGAAGGGAAGGTGAAGCAGATTTCATGGGCAATTTCTTATTAATGTATTTTTTTTTTACTGAGATTACAAAACATTTCTACTGAAGATAAAGGTTTGTACAGTTACAACATAAATATCCATGGAAACAAACATGAAATTGCACTCAACTAGAACATTTAATTATAATCGACCGGATGTGCCGCAAAATTCAGGTTATTCAGTCACCATGCTCTTACGCCACTTCCAATAGTTAACTCTTATCTTATCGGATCAACCTTTTCCAAGAGCGAGCAAATTGTTTTTGCCAAGTTTGATTCCGCTTCTACCAAGTTTGAACTTCTAAGAGCATCCACAGCATCTCTGAGCTCTTCACTTGCTTGGAAACCATGGCGGATGAGATCCAAAATTGTGCTCAAAGCAAAGATATAATCGTTGTTCGCACTTAAAATCTTCAAGCATACTGTGGCAATTTGAGAGTTGTTCGCCCAAGACTGATTGTCGTTTTTGTAAAGCCCTCGAAGGTATCTCCATGAACTTCATTCTCCGGGTGGGCAACAATGGCCTTAAGAGTATAAGGCACGTCTGACTCTCTCATAGCTGTTAGGCCTCCGAGGAGCGGAGATCTTGTAACGACAAAATATCTCTGATTCCATGCAGAATTGTTAAATACGTCGTCTTCAAGGAGCTCATGACAATAGTCAAGTTCATCTTCCCACCCTCCAAGTTCCTTAAGAACCCAACCCACTGCCTATGAGACCAAGCATGATAGTTTTTCGCATCACCCGAGAGTATCTTCTTCGTAAACTCAAGTTCCGCGCTTGTAGCATTAGCGCCCAATATCTCAGCCACCCACCGCCTATGATGCCACAACTGATAATTTTTGGAGTTCCGCTGCGCAATATGTTCGGTGAAGTCAAGTTCATTCTGTAAATCAGCTTTAAGTGTCTGCAGTATTACGCGCCTGAAATGCCATATAGTGTAGTTTCCTGAATTCAATTCGATGGCTTCGGTGGTGAGCTCAAGGGCGCGAGGCGATCGCTCGTCGGCTTTGAAGAGGGCTCGGAAGTAGTTCATTGTCTCTGTGAACTGTTCCTTGTAGGCTATGGGGACGACCGGGTCTGGACTGTCGTCTTGCTCAACCGGAATCATGTCCGACCATTCCGGCCTATTCTTGAATGTGACCCACTGTTGTTCTTCGTTGGAGTCCATATCTCTCTCTCTCAGCAGCTTCTTCCTTAATTCGGGCAATTTATAATTTTACTAATTAAAGTTTTTTCATACCTTAATTAATGTTTTGTCTTATTTTCTCCTATTCTCTCTAGGATTCAGCTATATATCCCTATTATGGTAGGAAGGCTCTCTCCCCATCTTTGGTTAGGAGTCCGTCCCTTTTCTATTTGGGAAAGGAAAACTACCCGACTACACTTGTATAAATAGGGCCGTTGTATTCTCGGCAAACCCACCTCTAATTTCTTTGACTACTTAGCTTTGTACATCTTCAATTTGCCTCTCTGTATTTGTTTGTTGTGTAGTAGTGTGCATTCTACTTGATTTCAGAGATCGAGATGGAGAGTTCGACAGCCTCAACATCTAAAGAAAGCAGATTAATCCGACCCAAAGATGTGCCGTGCCCGCCAGCACCCAAAAAGTACCAACCTCGTAACAGTAGAGTTGGCTCTTCGGATATCCCAAAACGTGATTTGAATAAAGATTTCAATGAGGGAGCAAATTGAGTTAAGAAGCAATATCAGGCTGCGAATAATAAGATGGAGTTCGAGTTGAGATTAATATTTAGGATTTAGGAGTTTATTTTGTTGTGTTTTATCTATTTGGTTATCTTGTACCATTATGTTACTTTTATGATGTAGTTTTTTTATATTATATTTTTATGTTACTTTTATATCAAGTTCGAGTTTATATTAATTAGAATTGATTGAGGAGTTGATTGTTACGAATGAAGATTTTTCTTGTTATTTTAGAACTAAATGTAGCATATATACTGGAGATGGGCTTAAGTCATGCAAATCAGTAGTTCTTTTCAATGTAGGTTCCAGATGCTTTGCCTCTTTTTTTGTTCCACCAATGCTTCTAGCTAGTTTGTCATTTTGTTTGTTGCTTTTATCTTATATCAGACCCAACAAAGAAAAAGAACCTCAGACTTGTTTTTGTCGTAATTTGTATATATGTCATGATATCAGCTGCCTTTGTTGGAAGAGTTTATCCGAACTACGACGTCGGTTCAATCTGGAATTTACGTATGCACTTACACGAAACCATGCACATGAAGCTTCCACGTTTTCTTTGTTCAAACTTTTCATGACTCATCTATATATATCTTGGCATTTACTCATCAGTCATCACCATCACTATACATGTCTCAAAAACCAACCAACCTCGGAAAAAATGGATTCTACTCAGCAAAGAAAAACCAGTGTTCTTATGCTTCCATGGCTAGCTCATGGCCACATATCTCCCTTCCTAGAGCTAGCCAAGAAGTTGTCCACTAAGAGAAAATTTCACATCTTTTTTTGCTCCACACCTGTCAATCTCAACTCCATCAAGCCCAAACTCCCTCAAAATTACTCTCATTGCATTGATTTTGTGGAACTACATCTTCCAAATGACTTGCCGGAACTGCCACCTCACTACCACACTACCAATGGCCTCCCACCTCATCTCATGCCAACTCTCAAAACGGCCTTTGACACGGCTGGCCCTAACTTCTCCAACATCCTCAAAACCCTAAAGCCGGATTTGCTCATATATGATTTTCTTCAGCCATGGGCACCCTCACTAGCTTTGTCACAAAATATTCCATCCATCGTGTTCTTCACCACAAGTGCTGCCATGGTTTCATTTTGTGATTACCATTCCAAAAATCCTAGTGCCAAATTTTCTTTTCCTTCAATATATTTTCGGGATTATGAGTTAATAAAGTTCAACAATTTGGTAGAATCTCCATCAAATGGCCTCAATGACCGAGAGCGTGTACAGAAATGCAGCGATCAATCTTGTAAGATCATTTTGGTAAAGACTTCTAGAGAGATCGAAGCAAAATATATCGGTTATCTCTCTTGTTTAATGGGTAAGATGATTGTGCCTGTTGGTTCACTGGTTCAAGAACCTATAGATGAAGAAGGGGAGGAAACAGAAATCGTCAAATGGCTAAACACCAGAGAAAGATCTTCGGTCGTGTTTGTTTCCTTTGGGAGTGAGTACTTTTTGTCCAAGGAGGAAACAGAAGAGATAGCTCATGGTTTGGAGCTTAGTCAAGTGAGTTTCGTTTGGGTTATTAGGTTTCCTGTGGGCGAGACAACTAAAATTGAAGAGGTATTGCCAAAAGGGTTTATGGAGAGAGTGGGAGAGAGGGGCGTGGTAGTGGAGGGTTGGGCTCCACAAGCAAAGATATTGCAGCAACCTAGTATTGGTGGGTTTGTGAGTCACTGTGGATGGAGCTCTGTATTGGAGAGTATCAAGTTTTGTGTTCCAATTATAGCCATCCCTATGCAACTTGACCAGCCTCTGAACGCTAGATTGGTAGAGGAGGTCGGTGTCGGTCTGGAGGTTCGGAGAACAGGAAGTGGTAGCCTTGAACGAGAAGAGGTAGCAAAGGTGATCAGAGATGTGTTGGTGGAGAAAATAGGACAGAGTTTGAAAGGAAAGGCAATAGAATTGAGTGAAAACATGAAAAACAAAGAGGATGAAGAGATAGATGGGGTGGTGGAGGAATTGATGCAACTTTGTATAAGGGAATCAAGTAGTAGCACATAGGACTACATTTTTCCACTTTTAAATGGTGTTAATCTCTAATTATATTGTTATCCTTGAATAACATCAACTTTTAGTAATATCGGGTGTAATATCTGAAAGAGAAACACGCGATTACGACAACATGACATGTTTTACACTTTACATTTTACTTATTTAATTTTTCAATATCAAAAGTCAGGCTCACTTGTTTTACTCAATTGATTGTATAAAACGGTACGCTTGTCTACGACAATAATCTCTACTGAAGAAGCTCTATCTAGACTATGACAATAATTTCAATTAAAGATGCTTTGCTAAATCTTAATTGATGATTATTCACAGTTGGTCATGAGTGTATGCACATAATATTTCAATTGTGATTCTCATCCACCAAAAGCAAATAATTTATTATGAGTTAAAAGCTATACTAAAAGAGTCCAACCGATATGATTCTATACATCCTTGTCTTTCTTTTTTTCCAACGTTTGAAATGCTTTGACAATATGCCATTAGCTGTTCTACGTTGGAAGACTTTATCCCAACTAAAACGTCGACTGAATCTGGAATTACGTATGCACTTTACTCGAACTTTTTGTATGAAGCTTCCACGTTTCTCTTCTTCAAACTTTTGTGGTGACCCATGAATCATCTCTAACATGAGTATGCACCCTCTAGAACACTTTTGGAAAGGCAAAATTTGCACTTTTGATTGAGTTTTTATTTTATTTTTTTAATAGTACATATTAAAAATTGCTACAAGTGATATGGAAAATAAATCGCTGAGATTAAAAATTGAAGATCCAACAATTGTGAAAATCAAATATAACGGCTAACACACTTGTAGCACTAAGTGCTACATAGCATGAAGCCGCACCCAATTTTTTTGCTTGAAAATTAAGATTGTTAAGAACACTTGAGTTCAATAGCAAGCAAACCCTTGGGTTCATTTTTTTCGTTTTTTTTGGTTGAGGAATATACGATTTTTATTAAAAAAAAAACTTCAACAGTACATTAGAAAACCACATGAGGAAATCGTAATGAAGTTCTTTAAATTGGGGTAGAAATAAAATGAGAGAAAGCTTTTTAGAGAAAAATTTGAAATGAGGAATGAGCAAAAAAGAGATGATTGGTACTGAAATCCGACGCATGACTCAAACTCTAAGAGACTTGTTACTCACCGAGAGAAATTTTCACGTCTTCTTTTGTTCCACGCCTCACGCCTGTAATACTCAACTCTATCAAGCCAAAATTCTTTAAATATTTAATAAATAAAAAACATAGCTGGGAATTCTCAAGCAATGCCGCGAAAGTGTAGAGAGAACGATTACAAATGATGATTTGAAGAATTTAAGACAAGAACAAAATTTAAAGCAGCCCCGTAAAATGCAGAGAGAACCGATTTCAAATGATATTTGAGTAATATTTGCTTGGAATAGTTCACCGCCTTCCTCTCAAAGTCGGACGTCTGTGATTATAATCACATTAATTACTGGAAATAATTTGATCAAGCTCCTTGGCCTATGAAACAGCGACAACCGTATGGAGCAAAACCCATTACCATTAATATTTGTGCAATTGATTAATTTACTAATTAAACTTTTTTGATACCTTAATTAATCTTTTGTCTTATCTTCTCCCATTCTCTCTAGGATTCAGCTATATATCCCTATTATGGTAGGAAGGCTCTCTCCCCATCTTTGGTTAGGAGTCCGTCCCTTTTCTATTTGGGAAAGGAAAACTACCCGACTACTTAGTTTTGGACGTCTTCAATTTGCGTTCTACTTGATTTCAGAGATCGAGATGGAGAGTTCGACAGCCCCAACATCTAAAGAAAGCAGATTGATCCGACCCAAAGATATGGTCCGTATCTGTCAGCACCCAAAAAGTACCAACCTTGTAACAATAGAGTTGGCTCTTCGGATGTCCCAAAACGTAATTTGAATAAAGATTTCAATGAGGGAGCAAATTGAGTTAAGAAGCAATATCAGGCTGCCGAGTAAAAGATGGAGTTTGAGTTGAGATTAATTAAGATTTACAGTGTAATTTTTTTTGTTATCGTATTATTATGTTACTTTCGTGATGAATTTTGAGTTGAGATTAATTATGATTGCTATGAACGAATATAATTTACTTGTTGTTTTATGTGATGGTTTTGACATATCTATATACAAAGTGAAATTAGTTTTGCAAGTGTATGTACTTGGCACTAATTCGAATGGAATACAACATTTAAAATAGTTTTTCCTTTTAAGAAATTTCGATCGACAGTACGAGGGATATTATATTGAAAGGGTTGGTCAAACTAAAAATTTATAAGTTATACTTTTACAAGAGGATGGAGGCTTCGATTTTAAGTTTTTCCTCGGCTTGGTTAAGAGTCCCTCTTTTGTTTTGGGAAAGGAAAAGCTAGTCGATCGACAACACACCTGTATACTTTGCTCCACTACTTTGCTTTAAATTGGACGTTTTCAATTGCCTTCATTTGTGGTGTAGTACGTACGTGCTAACTGATTTTAATCATCGAGATAAATTCAACCTCGGTGAAGCCGATAAAACCAAACCAAGAGGTAAAGGAAGCGAAGATGAATCGGAAAAAGAAACTTCAACAACGTCACCTGAAATTCCATGGAGTACGGAAGGTTACTTCATGATCTTCAATATTCTTTCTTTGAATTTTGAATCTTGTAGTTACTCATACATTTGTGTACATACGTTACTAATTAGGCACTCGTGGGATTTGAATCATCAGCGGGATAATAGTATCTGTTGAAAAGCCAATTGGAATCAGCTTCTACTGCATATCCATCTTCGTTGCGGTGCCAGCTAAAGTAAGCATGGGTTTTGTTCTTGATGTCAAAGATGCCGTGACCAAAACTGGCCTCCCGGAAAACTGAGTAATCTGGCTGTGGCTCCTTCATACTGCACCACGAAAGAAAGCACGAAAACACAAAAAAATTCATGTTATAGTATGCAGTTCTAATAAAAAATAGGACGGCACTGAATAAGAAAATACTGAATCTATCGTGTATGTTGATATTCTTACACGGTCGATAAGCCTTCAAGATTTCCTCCATCACCAACAGTAATGTAGACGGGTGCAGATTGATCTTTTACAGGAGTGCAATTAGCATTCACAATGTCATATGCAACATTTGAGATGCGTTCCTGCGATACATACCGATCACTTTTCAAATAATGACATCAAAAATTGAAATGATACTGAAAAATAGGATCAATGTTTTGAGTGTCAAAAATTAAAATTGACGAATGGATGTTCTGCAAAGAGAATCTCATTACACACACACATGTATATTTTATATATACACTGGGCACTTACAGATCGCTCGTAAGCATGGACATGACCGCTAAATACCACATCGACTTTGTACTTCACAAACCAGGCCTCAAACATCACCCTCATGGCTTCTCCTTCCATATAGTGCGACTTGTAGCTATTATACCATGGACAATGCATTATAACAATCAACCAAGGGGTCTCACTCCTGTTAACTTTCGGTAGCTCCTCCTGGAGCCATTCGTACTGCGGAGTGTATGTACCTTAAGAAAAAAGGAGATGATTATATGTCACATTAAGCTGTAGAACCACTCGATTAAACAAAAACATTGTACAGGCCAGATGACCTGACCACCAAATCAGAAATTGAATGGATTCTGTATAGTATATGAAATACGTACACTATTCCCCTACCGTATGCAGAATAAGAACCCAAGACTATAACGTATGCTGAAGCTCTTTTGATTGAGTACCAGAATGGGGCGGTACTCCCCGATGCATTATACGGGACATAATACCGGTGAGTGTAAGGCTTAAAAGGTATTAATTCACCCTGCAACAAAAGTTCCAAGCTTCTTTTAGCAAAATACTTGATCACGTGTGCAAAATATACATTCACGAAATGAGCAGCACATTCCGATTTAATTTAGAAATACAATGGCATCATAGTTGAGGAAGAAACTATATTCCTAGTTCATTAGCTATATATCATTTTTAGCTTACAATTTCTGGGGCAAAATCAATTTCATGATTCCCTGCAGTCCATATCCAAGGTTGATAAGCAGCACTTCTTTCGGTGAATCTTCCCCACGTATCCCACCGGATATTATCATGATTCGGGTAGTCATCTGCATAAGAGAGGTCCCCAAGAAACAATATTGTTTGTCCTCTCAGCGGGTTTGATTCGTAATGAGTAAGCGTCTTGTTTGAATCAAAGGTCTGACCCAGATCCCCTGCAAATAAAAAGCAGACTGTTTTATACGATAGACTTGCGCGCCAGGGAATTGCGAGTTTCAAAAGATTTAAACTAATAAAACCTTGCAACCCACTCAACAGCATCAACTTATCTTTGAATCAGAAAGCCAAAAGTTAAACCAAGTCTAACTAGCTACGTCACGTTACGATGCATCCATCTTTGATATATGACATATATACTCACCTATGAGACCAAATGTGTAAGGTACGTCCCGCCCAACTTCAGGAGGAGTTGTAAACCAGAACTGCCTCTCCGTTTCGCCAATTCCAACCACATAATAATATTTGGTGTTGACCTGCATAACAATTTAGATGATTAAGAACATAGTATAATCTATAAACTCGTACTTAGTCTACATTCGTAATTTCAATCAGCAAATTCCAAAACTTTCACACCAATTCCAGAAACTATACAGTTGAATATGAATAAAAAAAATGAGGCAAAACATAAAGCAGAGGCAATGTACCGTCAAGTTTCCGATCATACAATGGTGAATGTAACCAGAAGTGTAATTGTAAAAAGTATAAGTTGTAATTATGCCCTCAGCCGTCTGGTTCTCGCTATTTGCACTCCAGTAAACCACCTTACTGTAACCTGGTTCGTCGGCAGTGATCCATGATACAATCACCGCCCTTCCCGTATGGTCTCCTTGTGTTATATGAACCTTTACTCAGCACACACATTTCAGACAAGTAAACTACATCAAAAATTAAACGTTCGAAACTACACAAATTAGCCAATCCCATCAAGAAAAGAAGCAAAACGATGTAGTAAACAATAAGTTTTCGAAACCAAAATTATATAAAAATAGTAAGGGTCTTGTATATATGGTTCCACAATTGAAAAGAATGTGAACAATAAAAACAAAAGACAGGACTGCATTAACAATGTATCGTAATTCTAGTGAGAGAGAGAGAGAGAGAGAGAGAGATTATACTTGTTGAGGTGCATTGTGACCAGGAGGGACTCGAAAGACGTCACTGTCAAGCGGCATATCAGCGCTGTAATCAACTTTTCGCACGAAAGCGCTTGTTTGACCTCCATTACAAACCACTGCAAAGTTCAGAACCAAACCCAAGACTACAACAATGGCTACCCTTGAACAAGTAGAAGAAGCTAAGCTCCCCACTCCCATCTCGGTCATATTATCCAGAGCACCCCATTGAGCTCTGAACCCTCATCCTCCTTAAATATACATGGAATGGAACAATTAAATAAAATTAAAACAATAAAATTCTATAATTTGTCATACAATGTGTATACAGATTAGATGTCAACGATATGAATGAAAAGAGAGCTGGGTTTGCCAGGATCTGTGACTTCTTCAGCAGATTCTTCTATTTGTCTTCCATTTTTCATTAGCTTTGTCCGTTATGGATAGGGTTGGGTTCGAAAAACCGAAAACCGAAAAAAACCGAACCGAACACCGAACCGAGGCCGAAAAAAACCGAACCAAAGTACAAAAAACCGAACCGAACCGAAAGTGGTTGGTTCGGTTTCGGTTTCAGTGGTTCAAAAACCGAACCGAACCGAACCGAACCGAATAAATATAAATTAATATTTTATTTATTTATTTTTTATTGGGTATTAATTTTTCAAGCCCAATTCCAAATATTAGTCCAATTTCAACACAAGTTTAATAGGCCCACACTTAGCCCAAACATTTAAAAAGCCTTATTCCCTATATTAACCCTAGACTACCCTCTCTTTTATTTGGGTAGTGATTGAATAGTGTAATTTTATTTGGGTTGATGGGTTTTTTGTATTTTTCCTAATTTTCCTACTTATTAGAATTAACTCTTGATGATTTAATATGTATGTCTTTCGTCTATTTGTTTGGTTGGCTTTGTATAATCATTGGTTGATCAATTTTTTTTTTTTTTAAAACAAAAGAATTTTCGTAAAAAAAAAAAAACCAAAAAAAACCGAACCGAACAGTAATTTCGATTTGGTTTCGGTTTTGGCCAAAAACCGAACCGAATGGAACCGAACCCAGCCCTAGTTATGGACTCTGTTTCCCCCTTTGCCTATGTTTTGCCGCTCTGCTATATATACTGTTTTGTCTTTGGCCCTGTGTTGGTGCAGTTTTGCTCTCCCACACCTCATGGGCTACGTGTGGTAAGTGGAAATAAATTCAGGGGAAATAACTTTTCATATCTTTTTTATGAGATGAGAAATGAATTATAAATGAGGGTAGATTGCTCATAAATAATAATTAATTTTTTATGTTGGTTTCCCACAAGAAGGAATTTTTCGAGATAAATGGAAGGCTTTATTATTCTCAACAAGTTCCTCGCTACATTCCATTTCAAAAGTTTTCCTCATAACAAAGGTTAGACATCAAAACATGTAGACTTTCGTCACAAACTAAACACAAAATATATCTACCTGTAATTTCTTAAAACTAAAGTTTATCCATACAAACTATTCCAAATAACACGCACTTAAGCCCAAGTATTTCAACTATAATTCAATACTCGAGGAAAATGTACATATTCCAATTGCAAATCTGCATGTAAGAGAAACAAAATAGTATTTAGTTCATATATGATAACTACTTTACATATAACGAACCAAAATCTTGAAAAATTTGATTGTAAATTAAACTATTAGAGTGCATATTTTTCTTTCTTGCCCCCTAAGGCTTTGAAATTGTATCAATTTACACATTTTTTATATTTGAATGTCTAATTGTCTATTAAATTAATAAGTTTTTTAGGCTACATGGTACAAATGTGACTTACATGTAACTCAGTTACGGATTTTATGCTCATTATGTTATCAAGTTAATGAAAATTCATATAATTTATTAGACAAAATGTGAAAATTGATACAATTTCAAAACTTTAAGAGGTAATGTGTGAAAATTGAAACCTTGTGGCCCACTTTGAAAACCACCTTAACTTAAGCTTTGAGAATGTAAAATGTAGTTAACCCAAAAAATTTTAAAGGTTAAATTTCATGAATGATGTTAGTTTGGGGTGCTAGATTTTATCTTTAGCCCATGACCCTTGCCCTTACCATTAGACATTATCTTATAGTTGCACTTTGTAAAAAACCTCCCTAAGCTACAACCCACTGTAGTCGTGGGTGTATAGCTCTGCCCTTGTCAACAACTGTAACTACAATGTGTTATAACATTAAGAGTGTAACTACAATATAATTCATACTTTTTTTTTTCTTGAGATTGGGCTCTTCAATTTATACCTAAGCGTAAAAACGTTTTTGCGCATGCAACCAAAAACAATGACTTATGATTGCTCAACAACTAAAACTACAACTTACAATAAAACTATGAGTGCAACTGCAATACAATTCACACATGTTATGTATTTTATAGGTATTGTTTTCAAGTGTAACTAGAAATTGTATGTATGTTTTAGGTATGAATTCGCAATTTAAAATTTGATGTTTTTGTTGGAGATATTGAGTGCACACTCGAGTGAGCACATACTTGCAACGAGCAAAGCCACTAGTCGAGCCGCCTCGCAACAAGCATAACCTCCAACCGAGCAACCACCTCGCCCGAGCACAGCCTCTAGCCGAGCAGCCTTGCAACGTGCACTACTTGTTGGCAAGTATTGCCTCACGTTAAGCACCGCCTTATGTCGAGTTAACGGTGTGCCGTTAATTTTAATGGAAGATTCATAATCTTCTAACGGAATATTCTAACGGCGTTAACTTTAACATCGTTAATCAGTTAACGCAATATACTTGGGACTAATGGTATATGCTAAAGCCGTCATCGTTACAGAATATTTCTTCGCCCTCTTCCTCTCGCCGGTCACCGAAGCCAACGCTGAAACCGCCGCTCGCCGCTGTTTGGTTCACCGAAATATGGAAATTTTGGCTGGAAAAATCCCGATTTTTCAGAGTTTCATATCTTAGTCAAATCTCAACCAAATTGCACGATTTTTATGTCAAAATGAAGGTATTGAAGAGGGGAATACGTTCGTACCAATTTGGGGTTGAAAAAGTGGTCGGAAATGGCCTGTAATTGGTCGAAAAATCTTGGAAAATCACCCTCTCCGTTCTACCTCACAACTGCACCAAACATCACGTATTTTATATCAATTTGAACCTACTCAACGATATAAAGCTAAGGGTAATGGTCTCGAGCCTTACCTAGGCCGTAATTGACGTGTAGCTTGCCGGAAGATCTTCGTTTTGCCGCGGGTCTTGGTTTTGTCAATTTGAGTTCGAGCTTGACAATTCCAAGATTAGGGTTATGTTTAGGACGACGAGGCGATCACAATGGATGTGTTTGTGGGTTGTGGTTCGACGGAATTCTACGATTCCAATTTTTTGTGGGATTTCGGTGTGTGTATAATTTTGCTGAGGAGGAGAAATTAGGGTTGGGGAGAAAGTTTGTGGGAAAGGGAGAGAGAGTGACAGCTTGAGGAAAAATAACTAGGTCAAAACCCCACTAAGAAAAACCCCAGTAAAATACAGACGTGAAAATTACTAAAATGCCTTTGAACTTTGAAGTCCCGTAGATTATTCATTTTAGCTCCAAAATTCACTCCGCTTGCACCCACGCGTTTGTATCGAGGAGTACTATAAGGATAAGCTGAAAGAATATTTGATACTTGTCATGACAAGAAAAGTCAACACTTACCCTCTAGGAGTATTTTGGTAATTTCACAACTATGTGCGAAAATTTACTGAAAAAATTAGGGACGAGTTGTAGCATTGTACTACTAATAAACAAGTCTATTGAAAACAAAAACAAAAATAAAAACAGAAAATTTTTTTTTGCCTTTTACATTCATTTTTAGACTGTAATATTATATCAACCGCTAGATAGATATTTTATAGGAGCTTTAATGAAAGTCATTGAGAAACAAAAAAATTAATCATAAACACTCAATAACAATTTAATAATAATAAGAAAAAAAAAGACAGTGATATTTTCATAAATAAATTAAAATTTAGTGGCGGTATCATAATAAAATTGAAATTAAAAAAAAAGAGGCAGTAACATTTTTGTAAATAAGTTGAAGTTTAGGAAACGGTGATATTTTTGTAAATAAATTGAATTTTGATGACACCGACTGTTTATGCATGATTAGGTCAAGTGTTATTGAATATTTATGATTAATATATTGTTCAGATTTGTTGTCTTTATTATTAGTAAATTATTATTAAGTGTTTATGATTAATATTTTCTTTGTGTATAGGTTTTTCATTAGTTTTCAAATATTTTATTTGAAATTTGAATGCAACGGTAAATATATTTTGCGTACATTTGGACTCTGTCCTATTACAATTAAAACTGGGAAAGCTTACATGCTTACGGGACTGGCTACAGTGCTCACAAGCATTGAATGCTCACACCGATCTCACCCTCCTTTCTCCTCTCTCCTCTCTCCTCCCTCATTTTAATGGTGAGATCGGTGTAAGCATTCAATGCTTGCGAGCATTGTAGCCTACTCCATGCTTACAGCTATACTCTCTCTCCATCTGTCTCTCTGTCTCTCTCTGTCTCTCTCTCTCTCTCTCTCTGTCTCTCTCTCGACTAGAATCGAATCGCGCAGATCTCAGACCTCAAAGATTTCGCCAATTTCACTTGTCAGGTTTGCATCTTCTCCATTCGCATCTCTGCAATTTATTTGTTTCTTTTTGGGTTTTGTACTTTACCCTCCTCCATTAACGGCTACCCATTATTTCGCCCGCCGACCTCGTCTATAATTATAGGGATTATGGTTTTTTGATTTCTAGGGTTTCGATTTGGATCGGGTTTCGTTTAATTTTAGGGGTGCCTGAAGAAAGGACCGAAATTTGGGATTTGAGAATCGGGGGGGTTTGTTTGGCGGGTGACATTGGCTTTGGGATTTCTAGGGTCTCTTTTGTTACTAAATTAGTTGTTTATAGTATGGCCACTAAGTTGGTGAGGAGGACCGCCAATAGACCCGAAAGATCACCGTATGCCCGACCGGTGGCACTCGGAGGAGGGCCTTCAAAACCTGTTTGTTTTTATTGGTCTGCTGGAAGATGCACTAAGAAGTTCTGTAAGTACTTGCACCCGGATGCAGCACCTTCAGCCATGAACCCTCACAAGTCAAACCCAAGGGGTCTTGTTTGGACCAAGGAGGAAAATGCTACCGGAAAGGGAAATCTGTGCAATGCCGGTCAGATAAGCAATGCTGCTCAGAAAAGCAGTGCAACACCAAAGTGCAATGGTAGTCCAAAATCCGTAGGAAAAGTCTGCAAGTTCTGGATCACTGGAAATTGTGTGAAAGGTGACCGATGCTCGTATTTGCATAAGTGGTTTTGTGGAGAGAGCCTTTCCATGTTGCCAAAGCTCCAGGGGCACAACAAGGCTGTCACTGGAATTGCACTTTCTGAAGGATACGACAAGCTCTTTTCAGCTGGTAAAGATGGAGTCATTAGAGTGTGGCTACTGGTCAGTGTGTTAGGGTGATTGATACTGGTGGCGAAGCAATGCTGTCAAGGCTTGGAACGTTCAAACAGGTGCTCACTGCTCAGTTTAACTTGGATGGACCTGTTGGATAAGTGCATGCTATTGAGGTTTGGAATGAAATACCTTTTGCCGGGACAGAAGACGGTGTTATATTGGTGTGGAAAGGTTGTTCTGAAAGTAATCCGTTTCTTTCTGCTGCAACTCTGAAAGGCCACACTCGCGCTATTGTGTGTTTAATTGTCGGAGCCTTTACTCGGGTTCTGTGGATCATACGATCAGGGTGTGGGACGTTGATGCCTTACAGTGTGTTATGACACTCAATGAGCATTCTGATGTGGTGATGTCTCTTATCTGTTGGGATCGGTATTTGCTATCATGTTCATTGGACCACACGATAAAGGTGTGGGGTGCTACTGAAGAACGTAACTTGCAAGTGATGTACACTCACAATGAAGAGCATGGTGTTCTTGCTCTCTCTGGACTGACTAACTCAGAAAACAAGAAGCATATATTGCTTTGCTCCTGCTACGATAATTCTGTTCGGTTGTACGAACTGCCGTCATTTGCTGAAAGAGGCAGGTTGTTTGCGAAAGAAGAAGTTAGGTCATTTGAGGTTGGACCTGGAGGATTATTCTACAGTTGAGTCTTCCTGAGTTTTATTCTACTGCCAACAGTTCTTTCTGTGAATATTTTATTTTAGCCTGGTTTGACACGATTCTTTTGGAATGGTTTGCAAGAGCCATTCTATGGTGGCCGTGGAGCATTAAACCACAATTAGTTGTAGCAATTTTGAGAAATTTACGGCTGATTAAGATTTCTAATTGTTAAACTTGTTTGTATACGTTTGTGAATTTTGAGTAACTGATATAATAGGTGCAATTTTGAGTTCTGAATGTTTAGCTGTATGAAATGTTTGTACTCTTGATTTAACACAAGGAGACTGGCTGGGAAAAGCAGTGATTGTGTCATGCTATTGACTGGTTCAGAGGTTCTTGTAATGAGCCTCTTCCATTCTTCTTGAAAGATCTAAACCATATATTAGTGCTTTATCCTATGAAACTTGTGCCCTAGCGTGCAACGCTGCAATTTGTTCTTTTAATAAACACGCTTATATTGTTCTTTTGAATAAATTCCCAAATGTATTAGCAAATAGAAGATTCAATACTTTCTTCAACCTTATGTTTTGGATACATGCTTAAAAGTTGAAGTATGAATCTCTTAATTCTGTGTCGTTCTGATGGGCTTTTAAAACAATAACTGCATACAACTTCTGCTACATTATTAGAAGTGAAATTCTGCATCTCCAACAGTTTTGCGAGTTTAACTATAGAATAGTGTCTAAAGTTTTTCTATTATATTATTTAAACAACCCATTTTTCTCATCCTTTGACATCTCTTTAAATTCTCTCATCCTCTTTAAATTTATAGAATAACTATTCACAAAACTAAAACTGAGAGTGGAATATAGAGTCTCTTGGAGCTCGATTTTCTTCGTTTGGCTATTTAAAATAGCCATCCAAGAAGTTTAAAGAGTCTCTTGGAGATACTCTAACCCAATCAGAAGAGCATAAGCTAGAGGATTGTAGGAGAGATGATGTTTATCAAAGAGTGGACAAATGATGGTAGGAGAGATGTAGAAAAGAAAAATGTACAAGGAAAAAGCATACAAAATAAAACTAAAACCAAAAACTATTTCAAATTGTTTTCACTTTCAAAAGTTATCATTCTTCTTTGTTTACTCCCTCTTTCCAACCAGCCTTAATTCATTCCTCTTTTCATATCTTAAGTACAAAAGTGAAAATTAAAAATGAAAACAAAATGATTATTAAACATGCCCGTATATTTCAGACTCAACTATAGTATTTGTTATTCTTAAAGAAAACGTATGAGATCGATTCCAATTCCCTAAACCCGGTAATTATATCGTTATAAAAAAAATATATAATGAAACTGACTTAATTAAAAACGGACATGATGGTCACTTTACCCTCTTTGGCTGACAAAGAGGGTTTTCATAAGTATAGATTTTACGTTATTGGATAAATTGGTCACATGAGAAAATAAATGTGCTTAAAACAAAAAACTCATATCACAAAAATTAAGCCAAATCTCTTACCAAACTCATGCTACCCAGAACTACCTAAACCTAAATCAAACCAAAACTCCTGAATCATGAGTAGCACCACAATCACATGAAGGAGTGATGCCATCAAACCACTTGTATTTAGTCAAGAAATAATTGTAGAACGAGGGCCGGATCTTGAGAAGGCTCGATCTTCAGCAATCCAACTTCCCAAGCAAGTTAAAATTAGATATAGAGGAAATGAAAAAATTTAGTGGGAGAGTTTTGGGAGAATGATAGGATTGAAAATGGGACAAAGAGAAAGTATCTAAGCATATATTACTTAAACAAAGACCAAGTCACCACAAAAGAGGGACAAAAGAGGGGAGGGAGAAGGGGAAGGAGAAGGACTTCCTCCTCCATGATCTTGGCTCTCTCTCTCTCTCTCTCTGTCTCTAAGCTAGGGTTTCCTTTTCCTGTCATGAACAAGCTTCTTTACAGAAGCTTCCTTTGACAGGTTATCCTGAGTACTTTAATCAGCAAGCATTCGTTTTTGTGACCGCCAGAAAGCTCAAACATAAAAATTTTAAGTAAATTAAGCAAACGTACAAATATTGAAATATCTAAGAGAAAATAGTAAAATCTCAAAACAATATATATATGACCAATCACCAAACACTAACATTAAGCCGTACGTTCAATTAAGTAGAAAAATAATAATATGAAGATCCCTATATATCTATATCAAGTACATTATTCCTATATATCTTACTCAAAGGAAGAAAAAAAAACATGGTGAAAATGTCGTTAATTGATCATAATTCACTCGAAAGCCCACTGGTTCTCCCTACGAATCTCTTCTTCTTCCTCAGGAGTGAAATCATTCTTGATGTTGAATGTCTTGCGAATCTCTTCAGGTGTCTTCCCCTTGATCATGTCCGCCACAGTCTGGGAAGTCAGGTCAAGCAGGCCCTCGATGTTGAGATAGTTTGCAGCCAATATTAGGTCAAAGAGAGTGTTCTGGTCGATCTTCATGAACTCAGCGTCCCACTCCTTCAGATTCTTCTCGCCGTCAGCAGCAGCCCCCTCCTGACCTTCACGATGCTTCCTGCAGTACTCGATGACCTTGACCAGGATGACGCTCGTCACGTTCGGCAAAGGTATCGCATTGTCAGCGCATCCGTCCTCCACCATGTGCTTGATGGTCTGCGACTGCACGGCCACCGCCTCTTCCACCTCGAACATCTCCCCGTCCGAGCTCTTTAGGGTTATCTTCTTCTTCTCGTCAGCTGATGATGAGGCCATTGTTTTGTTCGGGAGATTTTCTTCTTAGCAGCTTTCAATTCGCTTCGAGGGTTGGTTGATTGATTGATTTGTGCTTCAAAGGGGAAGATATGGGGGGATTTTATACTACCCTGTCTAGAGAGAGTTTTATCTTCTCCGTGTAGGAAAAGGAGTGCAATTCCTTTTTTGTTTCCGTATTAGTTTAGTAAATGTAAGAAATATTCTCATACTTGGTATAGGAAAGTATTTTTTCTGGGTTTTTTCCCCCTCCGTGTAGGAAATATGAAAGTATCTCGCTTATTTTTCTCAACTTTTTCATGTAAAATCTTATATAGTGTCAACGTCACACCATCACGTAATGTTATCAATTTATTTATATTATCTCGCTTGCATGTATTAGAATACATGAATTAGTAACATTATGTGTTTGTATAGTTTGTAACATACAAACATTTCTCCTTCAACATGTATTTTCTTGTGTGACCAATTTATCCCAAGACGCAACATTACTTAATTAATCAAACATGTACATGGTGTAAAAGGGGTTGAAAATCTAATATGTTCTTTTAAGGGAAAAAAATCTTATTAGTTGAATATGAAATACTTGGGGCCGTTTTATAATCATTTCGTATATGAGGAAAAAGAGGAATGAATATTATTCTTTGTTTTCTCTCCTCTCTCTAGAGGAGAGAAAACAAAGAATAATGAAAGAAAACAGAATCTTGAAAGTGAAAATAGTTAAAATAGTTTTTACTTTTCATTTTATATACCTTTCCTTGTATATTCATTCTACATCTTCCCTACCATCCTTTGCCACTCTTTTATAAACCTCATTTCTCCCATTTATTTCTCTCTATTTCCAACACAAAAAATAAAATGAAATAGTTATCAAATTTAAATTCAATGGTTATGTGGCAAATTGACATATTTTAAAACTTTCTATTCCACTCAAAACTTTCTATTCCCCCTGATATTTCAAAATTTATTAGTTTGGACTTTTGTCAAATCATTCTCATTCATTTCAGATTGTAAATCACCGCTAGCTTCTGTCTTGCTGTTTTGATGGGTTTAGAATCTTCTCTTTCATATAATTGTTGTGACCTAAAATTTAGAGAGAAAGAAAGAGAAGGTACATCTGAGAGAAGAAATGGCTTGATGAATTGTAGTAGTTATTCCTCATGCCTAGTGCCTATATTTAAAGTAATATATTAGAGGGAGAGAATAACTTGCCCTCCAAATAATACAAAGTCTAATAGAATAGATCTTCCAGATCCCGAATGATTCTTATATTATCTCTACTTAGAATTTACACAATCATACAATGTTAAATATTAATTGCAACACTCCCTCTTGTGTGTGTAAATACTCAAGTAGTAGTCGTATCAGATCTTCAGGTTGTAAGTTGAAGTTGTTGATGAAGTCGTCTAGTAGGCACTGATGGAGAACACACGAGTTTCACGTAGAGATTTGCATGTAGGAGTAAGTTTCACCAAAACCTGGCTATAGTAAAACCTAACGAGACAAAATCCAAAGTCTAAGGAAAAATAGGTGAGTTAATGCAACATGTCGATACTTAACATCTTAAAGACGTAAGTAGTAGAAAAACGCACACAAGGGTATGACAGTGGAAAAAATGCTCCTGAACTAAGGGAAAAAAAGTAAAGGTCAAGTGAGTATACTTCAGGACACTCCTTCTGACTTCAACAAAACTCCTCCTGAGAACTACAAGCGTTGAAAATGAGATAGTTTGCGCATACCAATTCCTCAAACAAGTTTCTGGAAGGTTGACTTCGGCAATGACTTCGTGAAGAGGTCGGCAAGGTTGTCTTGGGATCAGATCTACTTGACTTCAATCTTCTGATGCTCATGCTGATGTGAGAATTGAATGACGCAATATGCTTGGTGTTGACTTCGTTGATGTATCTTTACTTGATCGTCATTTGGGACTAAACAATGGATGAAAAAAAACCGCAATTGCTTCGAATATGCTCCCATGTACACATGCGGCGTTGTGTATGACGATGAGCTTGAAGACATCGCAACTAAGGGTTTGTTAGTTGACATCCATGATATTGCGGTGCTCCTAACAGTAAAGACATAATCCGTTTGGAAATGTACCTTGTGCGAATCAGACAGATAGTCTGTGTCAACATATCCTACAAGATAGGCATCATTCCGAGAACAAGGGGTTGTGATTCATTCCGAGATGCGTAGGGATATAATAAGCCCAAATTCATAGTACCTTTTATGGTAACAGAAAAACATCTTTCTAACACCAATTTGGTGGTGACGTGTAGGCATAGTGTTGTATCTTGCCAAAAAAAGTATCAACGAAAGAGATGTCCGGTTTAGTGCTTTGAGCTAAGTATATTAAACACCAATTACCGTCATATATGGAACTTTGGGCTCCATAACCTCTTCAGGGGTCTCATTTGCATCTAGCACACTGACGATTATGGGTGTACTCGGAGGCAACACCTTCTGGGTCCAATTTGGCTGATAGACCAAAATACCGTCTAAACAATGCTCGAACTTCAAGTCGAGACGAAAATGAGTTTTCCCAAAATCTTTCATCTCAAACTCCAATTTTAGGTGCGAGGCAGTTTTTTGAAGCTCTTTAGGAGTCTAAGTGAGATTTATGTCATAAACATATACTGCAACTCTATCAAATTCGGATTGTACACGCAAGGGCATAGTAAATCAAATATTCACTTGGACGGGTATACCATATCCGCCCTGATTGTTCCTCATAAGGTGAACGCCTCAATCTAATAGAGAAGGTGTTATGTAGTTTAGAACTATTTGAATCAGTACCATGTAAGTCCTTTGGAAACTTCCATGTAGATTTACGTATCATGATCCCTATACATAAGTTGCAACCACCTTCATAAGCTGCAATCAATCTAAGGCGTATGAGACAAGCCTTGCGCCTTAAAGCGGCATTATATCACAGTTTTTCATTCATCTCATTACGCTTCCCATTTGAGTTGGATGATGTGGAACTACTAGCCCAAACAATTTCTGCTTTGCCGAGGAATCTAATTCGTCATAGGGGTAATTAGGTATGAAGTTAGCACATGGAACCCGACAACTAACTTTCCTACAAAACATAACTATTCATGAATTAATGGAATTGGGTCACATGTATTTTTTTGAGTCAATTAATTCATATTCGAGAATAGGTAAAAAAAATATCCAATATACTAAAACAAACACCAACAATTAATCCGAAAACAAGAAAACATTGTTCAAAAATTAAACCAAACGAGGGTAAAATTTTTGCCACTAAGGGAAATTTCGGCCAACATAGGTCTCATGTCTAATAATTCCAAGTTCCTTAGGTGCTGAGGCGTGTTGGAAAGTTGAAATTTCCAAAGTGGTGTCTTCAGGATCACTTTCGTGAGCAAAGTTTGACTCTCAATGCTTACGACGTCTCATGCTTCAAGCAAGAAGATCAACTTCGAGTGATCAAGGTGGTTGACTAGAGCAAACCAAAGAGCATGGGGGTCCTCCTTAACGAGGTATTCTGGGTGCATTGCGTTATGCAAGTGTCTTTGGATGAAGATTATGGCGGTTGCTTGCTAAGCTTCGCCAGCCGGAATGAAGCTTTAATAGTAGCTCATAAGCCTTTTGCAATCAAGTGGAGCTTCACATCTTGCACCCAAAATAGTTTCTGCCAGAAACTTCCATAGTAGTGAAATCAAACTTGTTATGGTTCGACAATTTGATGATTGGAGGGAGTAAGGTCGCGGTTAGTGCTTATGGAAAAAGGAATGTCCATTAGCACCAATATTTAAAACATTCGGGTTCTATAGACATGTTTGGTTTAATTAAGGCATGAAAAACTTCTAGTTTCTATGGCACTGCTCGATCCTTCAGGTTCGAGGTTTAATATGAACTTCAGGTACATGGTACATGCATTCAAATGCAATATACAATACAATATATAAAGCAATTAAAAAACAGATATAGTGAATGTGGGTAGCTTCGGGACACATGTGTGAGTAGTATGTGGGACTAGGTCTGCGGTACCCTAAAAATATTGGGGCTTCGGACCCAACTAAAAAATGTGTTTTGTATGTTGCTGGGCTACTAGTCAGCAGAGGAAAAAATGGGTTGACAAACCCAGGTCCATATCTAGGCTAAGAAAGACATCCGAAATTTCGGATTCCTTCTTCAATACGTTGCATCATGTTCAACATAAACATTCGGGAAAAAAAAAAGAAGCAATTGAATTAATAACAAGTAGATCAATTCAATAAAATAAGAAATTAATCATAATAAGAATTGATTGAAACGTAAAACTCTCCTATTTGAAAATGGTTAAAACTCATGTATAATTCTCTTTAGCCCAGTGTCAAGAGTGTGTTGATGTTGTGACCTAAAATTTAGACAAAAAGGGACAGAGGGTACGCCAGAGAGAAGAAAGAGCTTGAGGAATTGTAGTAATTATTTCTCATTCCTAGTGCAATTATTTATAGTAATAAGAGAGAGAATAACTTGCTTTCTAAGTAATACAAAGTCTAATAGGAAAGATCTTTTAGATCCCCAAGGATTCCTATATTATCTCTACTTAGAATTTACACAATCACACAATATTAAATATTAATTGCAACAATAATGTAAATTTAAAAGCTATATGCTTTTATTGTTTAAGGCCCCATTTGGTATTGTTTTTTTTCCACTAAAAACTGCTTCACTTTAAAGTTAAGTAGATAAAAAATGTTTGGTAAAAATGAAATGTACTGCTTATTTTAAAAGTTATGGCATTAAAACAACAATTTTTAAAAGCAGCATGAATGTTGCTTTTAAAAGTTGCTGTTATAAGCAGTTTTTTTAAAAGCACAACCCCAAACTGGCCCTAAGAGCCCATGAAAACGACACAGAATTATGAGATTCAAATTTCAACTTGAAGCATGTATCCAAAACATAAGGTTGAAAAAAGTATTGAATCTTCTATTTGCTAATACATTTGGGAATTTATTCAAAAGAACAATAACAGTGTTCATTCGCTTCTCTGTCATGATTCGGCACTTGTGGAATCATCTACAGGGTGATAGAATCTGTTGAAAAACCACATAGAATCGGCTTTTACTGCATATCCATCTTGATTACGGTGCCAACTATAGTAGGCATGGGTTCGATTCTTGATGTCGAATGTAGCATGACCAAAACTGGCCTCTCTATAAGCTGAGTAATCTGGCTGTGGTTCTGTCATACTGCACCAATAAAGAAAAAGTTCAGAGATTAAGCATGCAGTTCTAACAACTAGAAAGACGATGAGTCAAAAAATGCCAATCTATCAAGCATACTGATATACTTACTTGGTCGCTAAGCCTTCAAGATTTCCTCCATCACCAATGGTAATGTACACTGGAGCATATTGATCTTTCACAGGTTTGCAAATGCCATTTACGATGTTGTATGCAATATTGGATACACGTTCCTGTGTTGTATAAAATCACTTATCAAGTACTGACATATTAAATCATCACCATGGATGGAGGATGGTAAAAGGAAAGTTGTATTAGAGATAGACATTTCTGCAATATACCTGTCATTAAATGGATTTCCTATACTTTATCAAAAGATTAAAATGTTTGATAAAGCTGGTCGTTTCATTGAGTTCAAAACTTTGTTGCACAAACTAAAAGTAGAGACAAATGTTTTAGGTATAATGTCCAGTTCTATGCAGATATCATCACGTCAAATAACAGAGAAACTAAACTCTTTAATAGATATGAACATGTATATCAAGAACTTACAGATCGTTCATACGCATGGACATGACCTGCAAATACAACATCGACTTTGTACTTCACAAACCATGGCTCATACATCACTCTCATGGTTTCTCCTTCCATATAGTGATAGTTGTAGCTGTTATACCATGGGGAATGCATTAAAACAATCAACCATGGTGTCTCACTCCTATTAACCTTCGGTAGTTCCTCCTCGAGCCATTTGTACTGAGGGGTGTATTTACCTTAAGAAAAAAGAATGAAGTGTTAAATGAAATTGTTCGATCTAGTACTCAATTTAACATAGACTTCGTGCAGATGGCCTCTCTAGCTCTATGGAGATCATCTACTTAGTGTAAAGGATAGTTTTGGAAGCATAATTCTATCGTTTGAAAATACAGTCACTACAATATATCACTACGTTATAAAAACCATGAGTACTGGTATTCAAAACAATTTACGTGGTGTCCTTTGCAGAGATGAATTAACTTTGACTTAGGGTACATATAACATGGTGCAAAAGACGAGTGATATGACTTCATCTATTTTTCTCATTACAACAATTATAAAAACTATACAGATGCCATAGTTATTCATTTGACATTCAGAGAGAAAATTTTGTAACTGCTAAGCTTTTCATTTTTCTGCTACATATGTGCTGCGTCTTTTAAATATATTAAGCGAACAACCTATGTGTGTGTGTGTATGCTTATCCTTACCATATGCTGAATAAGAAGACAAAACTATGATGTATGCCGAAGCTCTCTTGATCGAATACCAAAAGGGGGAAGTACTCCCAGATGCTTTATATGGGACATGATACCGGTGACTGTAAGGCTTAAAAGGTTTAGTTTCACCCTGCAACAAAAGTGCAAATCTTCTTTAGAAAATTACTTCACGCAATGACTTTTTTTGGGACTTTGTATAATTTATAAACTACATGAGCAGCAAAGGATCATTATACTAACAAAAAAAATTGCAAAAACAGACGATCTTATCTAAGCGAGAAATGACAAATAAGATTGTAAGATCAATTTCCAGAGCAACCTAATGCGTTATTAGAGGCTTACGATTTCTGGGGCAAAATCTATTTCATGGTTCCCTGCAGTCCATATCCAAGGTTGATAAGCAACACTTCTCTCGGTGAATCTTCCCCAAGTATCCCACCTGACATTGTCATGATTTGGGTATTGATCTGCATAAGAGAGGTCCCCAACAAACAATACTGCTTGTCCTTTCTGCGGGTTTAACTCGTAATGAGTAAGTGTCTTATTTGAATCATAGCTCTGTCCCAGATCCCCTGCAAATGATATTAGATGTAAGCAAATACACCAGAGCCCATCAATTTACATCGCGAAACACTGACAGTTGAGTCTGGTCATTATTCAGTTCCCAAGTTAAGGCAAACTCTTTCAATTTATGGAGTTGCACATAAACTAGAGTACAAGTTTCACAAGATAAAGAATTATAATTTGGTTTCCCATCGTTCGAGATGAATGGAACATTGCAACAACCTCAAACTAGTAAATAGCATGAAATTTTCTTTGAATCCCAATTCCATACGTTGAACCAAATCTAAGTAGCTACGTCACTTTAGGATGCATCCTATTCTGATACAAAACACTCACCTATGAGTCCAAATGTGTAAGCGGCGTCCGGACCAACTTCAGGAGGAGTTATAAACCAGAATTGCCGCTCAGTGTGGCCAATTCCAACCATATAGTAGTATTTGGTATTGAACTGCACAGAACATATATCATCGTATCGCAATACAATTTGTTAAGTATACTTATCCTGCCTTCATCAATTCAACCGGCAAATTCCAAAACCCGAGTATATCTCACACAGAGTCCACAACCTATAAATTTGAAGTAGAAAGAAACGAGGCAAAACATAAGGGCATATGAATTTACCTTTAAATTTCTGACAGTGGTGTGGTGAATGTAACCGGAAGTGTAATTGTAGAATTTATAGGCTGTAATTTTGCCCTCGGCCTTCGTTTTCTTGCTGTTTGCACTCCAGTAAAGCACAGTACTGGAACCTGATTCATCCACAGTAACCCATGACACAATCACTGCTTTTCCCAGCTGGTCTCCTTGTGTTATATGAACCTTAAATCAAAAGGGCACACATTTCATACAACTACTTAATTAGTTTACTCTAATGACAACTACTTCAAATGTCAGTGTGAAACACTTTGAAAACTCAGTCCATAGAAATGACCCCTCACTTGTAGTGCAATAACAGTTGCGTCCAGAGATATAAAAACATAAGCGAAATAATCACACTTTTTTTCCTTTTTCTACACGCTCTTCTTTATTTTTAGGCATCAAATTTAATAAATCTCTTCTGTATTTCTAGGCATCAAATTCAATAAATCAAACGGAAACGGACAAGACTAAAAAAATGGTAAAGGTGTGTAAATATAATTTCTTAAAACATAATGGTCCAAGGAAATAAACAATGTATAAATTAATGAAACAAACAAATTAAAAAGAAAAGCAAAAATAAATAACTACAATTAACAAAGCTCTTCCATGGGAGGTCTTCTGAATTGAGCTACCATTGACTAAAAGTATCATAATTCTAGTGAGAGAGAGAGAGAGATCATACTTGTTGAGGTGCATTATAGCCAGGAGGGACTTTGAAGACATAACTGTCAAGAGGCATGTCCACAGTCTTCTCCACTTTCCTCACAAAACTACTTGTTTTGCCTCCATTGCACACCACTCCCAAGCTCAACACCAAACCCAGCACTACAACAATGGCTGCTGCTGCCCTTGAAGAAGTTAAACCAAGCACACCCATCTTGCTCAGACTAGCAGAGGACCCTCCAACCCCACAAACCCACACACACACCCTTTCGAGCTTAGGACCAACATTTGATCTGTATATATACAATAATTATTTACTAATAAAGAAAAAATTATTGCCATAAAATGAGGGGAATATCCATAGCCCTATGCGGATAATAGAGATTCCAGGTCAACTGTTGAAGCTTAAAGCGAATTGGGTTTTGCCTGGATTTCACTTTTAGCAATTGCGTGTTGCTCCGGGAATTTATGGAAAGCAATTTTTTGGGGAAAATAAAAATGGGATGAAGTTGACTTCGGAGAGTCCGGAGAGAGAAAAGAGAGCAGCAAAAAACAAACATAAAATACATTGTTGAACAAGTAGACTATAGCTGTTGGATGTCGACTGAAGGATCGAGGGAATTTAATGGATAGATCTGAACTTAAAAGTCACGTATACTGTACGGGCACGTTTGGTGGGTTGGATGAGATGAGTTATTTTCAATTAAATTGGACTTGTAACTCAACTCATGTTTGATGAGAAAAATTGTAACATGGGCTGGATTGGTTACAAATCCGAAATAGAGAAAATAGAATAGGTTATGTAACCCAACTTTATACACGGGTTACAAGTCCCGTCTCCGTGATCCGCGATTTCTTCTTCTTTGTTCTGCTATTTTTTCTTCGATTTGGCCTTGATCTTCTTTTCGATTTGCCGTCGATTTGCTTCTTCGATTTTGTCGGTGATCTTCTTCGATTTTCCGGCGGTGTTCTTCTTTGTTTGTTCGACATTCTTCTTCGTTTCAACTTTCAACTACCATTTTTCGACCGTCATATTCTTTGTTTTGCACGGCATTCTTCGTTTCAGCAATCATTTCCGAGCGAGCTCGTCTTCCCTTCATCTCACTTAATTTGCTTCTTTGGTTCATCTTTTCATTTGGGTTTCGTTTGTTAGAGACGAGAATTGCTGAATTTGGATTTATTTTTTG
Organism: Gillenia trifoliata; assembly: GCA_018257905.1. Classification (NCBI taxonomy): domain Eukaryota; kingdom Viridiplantae; phylum Streptophyta; class Magnoliopsida; order Rosales; family Rosaceae; genus Gillenia; species Gillenia trifoliata. Next base: position 18,330,924 of record CM031080.1, on the reverse strand, counting down.
GGTTTCGTTCCTTCGATTTGTATCATTTGAGTTTCGTTTTATTTCTTCAGATCCATGTTTTTGTTTTCATTTGCGTTTACAATTTTCTGGATTTTGTTGCAAATGTGATTTGATTGTTGAATTGGGGCTTGTTTTCATATTGATTTTTCTATCAATAATCAAATTTCTCATATGCATTTTTCAATTTTCTGGAATTTCTTGCAACTGGGCTTCGCAAACTCCTTGCAAATATGATGATTTGATTGCAACAACGTTTTCAATTTTTTGGACATTTTTAAGAATTTGATTGCAGCTGCGTTTTCAATTTTTTGGATATTTTTGCAGCTGAGTTGCAGGGGTTGTACAACCCATAGTAGTTGCCTGCACCAAACATCTTACAAAACTCCCATCCTATCCTGTCCAATCCTAGCCTAACTTATCCGAGATACAAAATCCAATCCTGTCCGGTCCACCAAATGTAGTTGAAAATTAAACTTCATACAAGTATAGAGCAATCATTAAAAGAAGGGCATTTAGCTGAATTATCAAAACGTGTCTATTGCAGCTAATTATCTTTAAAAGAAACAACGTCCTACACACTTATTATATTCAAAAGTGTACAACAATCGTGTTCATTTATTATCTAATATTAATTTATTGTAACTAAACTTAAGGTCTGATTGTAACTTATTTGCTCAGTTGGTTCAATGCTTTGACTTTTGTAACATTTTCTTCTCGTGATGAAGTTCATGTTGACCAAAACAGAAAAGGTCGAATTGCAAATGCGGGCACAGTCATGTTGTGATTAAAACACAAGTGCTCCTCTATGCACTCAAATTTAAATTTCTCACCTCACAATTTAGATTTTATAAACATATTAACAACATAATGTGAACTAACCTTAAGCCTTCAGAACAAGATCAATAGGTGAGGCTTACGGTTACCTAAGCCTCACCTATTGATAGTGCTTGCCCAAACTCAAGGCGAGCAAGACTTAAGTCTTGAGTCACATCTTGGAGCAATGCTTCAAATTTTAATAAATGTTTATTATACAACATATAAAACAAAACAAAAATTAATGTAAGGGTTTCAAGTGAGTCCTCTATTTTTGTAGCAAGATTGCAAGAGCAATGTTTGTCCTACGAGAAAGACTTATATGGAACGGGTTCACCACCACGCGGCGTCCCGTATCCAATAATACATTGCCAAGTGCAAGTTTTTCTCTACATGATAATGTATTATTGAATTGGGATACCACGTGGCGGTGAATCCGTTTCATGTAAGTTACTCTCTTATCCTACATATAAAAAATATTAATGTTTGAAAGAGGTCTCAAATTTATATCCTCATTTTTCTATTGACACGAAATTGTGGTAGGAGGAACGTTGTATGCATCAACATTATTGTAAGAGGAACATTGGTATGTAGCAATATTGCAAGTATAGAGCACATATACTGCTTTATGGACATGTAATTCAATTCAGAACACAAAACCTCAATCGTAAAGAGAGCCAAAAAAAAATAAACATAAACATTTATATTAATCAACCTTAAGCCTGCCTAAATCCAAAGGAGAAGGAGAAAGAGGAAGATGATGTCACAAATACATGAATAAAATATTGAAACTTATCAGGATCTACAATCTAAAAGTTGTCTAACATTCCACGATCAAGATTGGGAACTTGTGGAGTCATCAACAGGATGATGATATCTGTTGAAAAACCACATAGAATCTGCTTTGACTGCAGCTCCATCGTCATTCCGGTGCCAACTATAGTAGGCATGAGTTCGGTTCTTGATGTCGAAAATGGCATGACCAAAACTGGCCTCTCTGTAAGCTGAGTAATCTGGTTGTGGGTCTCTCATACTGTACAACAATAAAAAAACATTGAATTCATGGATTTAATTTACGCAATGCAACCAAATAGAAAGCCGTTGAATATATCTTATAAAGACTATAAATGCATGCATGCATGCTTACTTGGTTGCTAAGCCTTCAATGTTTCCTCCATCGCCAATTGTAATGTAGACAGGTGCAGATTGATCTTTCACCGGAGAGCACTTACCATTTTCGAGATTAGTTGCAATATTCGAGACACGTTCCTGCATCATATAGCACATATACACATTACTTGTCAAAAAAAGGAAAATTAATTTTATCAAAAATCAAACTGTAATAGAATGTCTTGCTTGTTATAGCACCGCCGCCACACTGAATGTATCGAGAACGTACAGATCGTTCGTAGGCATGGACATGGCCAGCAAATACCACATCAACCTTGTGCTGAACAAACCAGGACTCGAATTGGACTCTCATCGTTTCCCCTTCCATATAGTGATAGTTGTAGCTATTGTACCATGGGGCATGCACTAAAACAATCAGCCATGGTGTCTCAGTCCGGTTAACTTTCGGTAGCTCCTGCTCCAGCCATTTATACTGAGGAGTGTATTTACCTTAAGAAAAAAAGTAAATTATAATTTGTGTCAAACTAAATTGTTGAAGCACTCAATTTGACAAAGAGAAATTATTCAAGAGATTTCACTACGAAGTTGGAATTGACTAAAAAAGATCACAAGGATGTCGTTGCAAATTCAACCAGTACTATAATGTCAAAACAATTTATAGATATCCATACCATATGATGAATATGAAGCCAAGACTATGATGTGTGCTGAGGCTATCTTGACAGAGTACCAAAAGGGAGCAGTACTCCCTGATGCTTTGAACGGGGTGTGATACCGGTGCTGGTAAGGCTTGAAAGGTTTTGTTTCACCCTGCAACAAAAAGTGCCAATCTCTTGTTAGAAAAAAATTGAGCACTCCCTAAACCTTAAATCCTAACCTTTGCAGTTTCTCATTCGAGTACGAATTGTTTACTTAGATTCATTCATCATAATCAAAACATTCGCGACACGAAAAGCCGAATTATATGAGATGCTTACAATTTCTGGGGCATAATCAATTTCATGATTGCCTGCAGTATGAATCCAAGGTTGATAAGCAGCACTTCTCTCAATGAACCTTCCAAATATATCCCATTTAACCTGGTCATGATTTGGGTGGTTATCAGCATAAGATAGGTCACCAAGACACAAAACTGTTTGGCCTTTCGATGGGTTTGATTCGTAATGAGCAAGTGTCTTGTTTGAATCAAAGGTTTGACCTAAATCCCCTGCAAATTAAACCCAATTTTAATTAATTAGTGAGTTTCAGAATTAAACAACAATTTACATCAAAAATTTATTTACCAATGAGACCAAATGTGAAGGGGACATCTGGCCCAACTTCAGGAGGAGTTACAAACGAAAATGTCCTCTCAGCTTGGCGAATTCCAATCCTATAGTAATATTTGGTATTGTGCTGCAAAAAAATAAATAAAATTAGATGACAATATAACTTTATAAAATATTTATACTGCTTCATTACTAGTTTTAATGAGAAAATTCCCAAAAACCATCACTAGTAAAAAAAATTACTTCCGCGACAAATATTTAGGCGACAAAGCCAATTTCGTCGCCCAAGAAGCATTTCCTAACATGTGTAGACCAAAAAAAATCAAAACCTTTAAGTGACGAATTATTTCGTCGCTTAAACAGTGTATGGCAACAAATAATTGAATTCATCGCGCAAGACATGAAAAAATTGGCAGTGAAATGAGAATTTGGCTCGAAATAGCCAAATTGTTATCCAAATACTCCCTAAACAATTGAACAAAAAAGAAGGCAAAACAACGTACGGGAGTTGTTTGATGTGCCCTTAGTCCGGTGTATGTCTCTCATGTACTCGGATTATTATTTTTTCTTTTGTAAAAGAAATATTTAAAAAAAATAAATAATTAAAATAATTAAAAATAATTATAAGAAGGAGGATTTGAACTTTGGTGCAATGGTTGAAAAAAACAAAGACATAAAAATTTAAAAATTTACCTTTAATTTTCTAATGGTGCAATGGTGAATGTAACCAGAAGTATAATCATGGTATTTATATTGTTTGGCTTTGCCCTCTGCCATCTTTGGCTTATGGTTATCGCTCCAAAAAATCACTACGCTAGAACCTGGTTCAGCCGGAGTGACCCATGACACAATCATTGCAGTTGCCTTTCGATCCCCTTGTGTTATATGAACCTTAAATCAAAACCACACAAAAATCATACAATTAGACAAAATTAGAAAATTAAAATTATGAAACAAAGATATAAATTTCAAAAACAAAATTATAAGGTTCATGCATGTTCAACTCATGTCCCGGGTTCAAACCCCACCTCTCTCTTTAGTGTAGAATATGGCTTGTACTCAAGAAAAAATTATACGGTTTATAAAACAGAAAAAGGGTTCAAGAGAGAGAGAGAGGGAGGGAAATTTTACCTGTTGAGGTGCATTGTAGCCCGGAGGGATTTGAAAGACATCACTTTCATAAGGCATATCGACAGTACTCTCAGTTTTCCTCACAAAAGTGCTTGTAATACCTCCATTACACACCATTGCCAAGCTCAACACCAAACCGAATACTGCAAGGACCGCCATCTTCGTCGTTGTATTATTCAGAGCACCTCAAAACCACACCAAACTCACACAGATATTAGAACAGCAGACTCCTCCTACACTATATACATACAGAGACATGAAAAAAAAACTAACTAATTAACAAAAACAAAGAATATTCAGAGTTTTATTCTGATTCACGTGTTTAAGGATGAAAGGTTTGGAGTTGTATGTATCTTTTATAACAGGTGTTCTTATCCTTCTGGGACTTTAATCAAGTCTTTTTTCTTTTTTTCCAAGGGACTTTAATCAAGTTTTGAAACAATGGGGAAATATTGTTTTTATAAAGTTGCTCGCATTCGGGAGAGTCCTGTGTGAAAGAAACACAATCGATCTTATACTTAGAGTGATAAAAAAGGTGGGCAATATGTAAATGTCAACAGTTAGCTAGTCATATACTTGGCTCAAAGAAAACGGCTCTATTAAATATTACCATTGGTTTTTTTTTCCTCATGAAAATTTTAGCATTAATTAAACCCTCCAAATTATATGTTGCAAGAAAAAATAGTGGTGATGTGCTCAAAATTAATATGAACCCTATTGATACATGTGAAAATTATAAAATATTTCTTGTCAAAATTTTATATTGCATATTTCATAATTCGATATTCGTTTTTAATATAAGTGTTCTTCTACAATAAAGGGGAGGGGGAGCGAGGGTCTGAACCCGGAACACAGTAGGTTGAAAAGAAACACTCTAACCACTAGGGCAGTCCACCACTTACATAATTCGATATATTATTAAATTGTCTAATGAAAGGGATAAAAACATAAATTAGGTTTTGAAGTTTTGAGCTAATGGGTTTGGGTTAACAATAATGTTGCAATCCTTTCTAATTACTATTAGGTTTATGAATGGGTGTTGATCTTTAGTTTAATGAAAACACAAACTAGAAATTTAGGTTCCAACTTTTTATTGCATGCAAGTGGATGTCCATTAGGATTTATGTCCTTGTTTGGAGTGGTTAGATTTTTCTCCCTTTTGAAGGAAATCAAAAAACGCATTTTTTTAGGTAAAGCCGAAAGAGCAAATTTCAGGCCAACTCATGGAGTCTTAGTTTAATGTAAAGAGTGAAATGCGTCTCGAGAGGATGACTTAATTTGACATTTGGAGATTGGACCACAGCCATTCAGTTGAGTTCGTCTCCAAACAGTTGTAGTTGGAAAAAAAAAAAATAGTAATGAGTCTGGACGAGGAATTTAGATGAAATTTTAATTTAATTGAGTCAATAGTTAAACTAAACAAATATGGCCAAATTAGTGATGAGTCTCCCAAAAATTATTATCGTGTTTGTATGACTTACACTCTCATTTACAATTGACATCAACAAGGGCCAAATTAAATCACAAGTTTTACTTCCTCCCATAAACTAGCTTCTTTGATTGATTATATATTTACATGTTGTATATGGCACACCAGTTTAAATATCGTTCTCAAATACACAAACACATATTGGACAAGCAAAAGCATAAACAAGTATTGAGATAGCATATTAATTTGGGGTCGACAGAAGCATAAATAAGAGAGTTTCCTTCGCATAACTCTATGAATTATGCCATGACCACAAAGCTTTCATACATATAATTAAGAATTGAAAGTAAAGCGTAAGCGTACCTACAAGCGAAATATCTAAGAGAAAATAGTAAATGAAACTGAAAATCAGTAGCCAAAAACGTTTTCCAAAAGACCCAGATTTATCCTAAACATCTATAAAGATAGATTTTAAAATGTTAAATTAAGCTGAAAACTGGTGGTATATGTACAATATCTTTCTCTGACCTAACTTCATACAATTGGTCACCCATCACTTTAGCCAAGTAGCGCAATGGCGCAATGGATTCAGAGACTTTCATGGACAAGATAACATCACAATATTGTCCACAATGAAAAGCCGAGATCCTAAAGATTCAAAATCAACAGTGAGTTGGCTAGAGCAAATGTGCTTTTCATTCTGTATTCAAGTTCAAATCCTCATCTCAATAGTTTAGTTTAATGCGTTTGTATTAACAATCAACAGTGACATTTGATATCAACGAAAACTTTAGGCCATTCAATATTATTCAGCAAAGTACTGGATTTAATCAAGTATACATACAACAGCTAGCAAGTTAAATAAATATCATAGACATAATAACAAGAAGGCTAAGAATGATACAAATTATGTAACTGTTTTACAATTTATTAAAAAAAAACGCTTTGAGCACAAAGATGCACTATAAATTAATTAAAAATTTCTTAGCATAATTTGTAAAACTCTAAAATACCATATATAATTAGCATAACAAAAGAGGTTTTGCAGATAAATCTTGCATGGTGAGATATAAGCAATCACCTAACAGTAGCCGTACGCTCAATTATCTAGAAGAAACATAATAAATAAAAGAAAAACGTGGTGAAAAAGTCCTTGATATATAATTCTCCAGTTCACTCGAAAGCCCACTGGTTCTCCCTACGAATCTCTTCTTCTTCCTCAGGAGTGAAATCATTCTTGATGTTGAATGTCTTGCGAATATCTTCAGGTGTCTTCCCCTTGATCATGTCCGCCACAGTCTGGCAAGTCAGGTCAAGCAGGCCTGCAATGTTGAGATAGTTTGCAGCCAATGTTAAGTCAAAGAGAGTGTTCTGGTCGATCTTCATAAACTCAGCGTCCCACTCCTTGACATTCTTCTCGCCGTCAGCGCCATGCTTCCTGCAGTACTCGATGACCTTCGCCAGGATGACGCTCGTCACGTTTGGCAAAGGTATGGCATTGTCGGCGCATCCGTCCTCCATCATGTGCTTGATGGTCTGCGACTCCATGGCCACCGCCTCTTCCACCTCGAATATCTCGCCGTCCGAGCTCTTTAGGGTTATCTTCTTCTTCTCGTCAGCTGATGATGAGGCCATTGTTTTGCTCTTTCAAAAATTAATAAGTTTGAGAGTTTGGGAGATTTTCTTCTTGATGGGCAGGCAGCTATCAATTCGCTTCGAGGGTTGGTTGATTGATTGATTTGTGCTTCAAAGGGTGAGATATTGGGGGATTTTATACTACTCTGTCTAGAGAGCTTTTAATTTATCTTTTCCGTGTAGAAAAAGGAGAGCAATTTTTTGTTTGCCGTATTAGTTTAGTAAATCTAAGAAATATTGGGAAAAATTTTGAGTGGTACGTACCATTGAATGGTACGTACTATTGAATGATACGGCTATTGAATGATTAAGATTAATTTGCAGTGGGCTCCAAATGAATCTTAACCATTAAACAGTACGTACCATTGAATGATACGTACCACTAAAGTTTGACCTGAAATGATACGTACTATTTTTTTTTTGCCGTATTAGTTTAGTAAATCTAAGAAATCATGATCATATTAGGTATAGGAGAAGTATTATCCTAGTTTTTTGGGGCTGCTGTTTCTCTTCGTGTAGGAATAGAAAAGTAAATTATTCTCCGTGTAGGAATAGTATTTTATATTTATTTTTTTATTTTATTTATTTGAAGAGCAATGATAGATAAATTTCATTTATAAAAATCGAACAATACAAAAGGGTGTCATACTAGGTACATATTCTCTAGTGACTAAATATTCTTCAATGACCAAATATTTGATCTACAAAAAGGCGCCACTCCTACATGACTACGACCAACAACTACCACAAACACAACCGGCAAACAATACAAATCTGACGCAAAAAACGATAGACACAACAGATTTGGCACCAAATACCCACAGAAAGTCATCGTTGAAACAAGCGAGGCCACATCAACCATTGCTAAAACAACAAGGCCACAACAACTTGTGAAGCAACCACAAAAACACAACACACACTAGAAGAATAAACAATTTGCGCGACAAAACTTTAGGCGATGAAAATCCTGTTTCGTCGCTTAAAAATGAAATGGGTGACGAATAAATACATTCATCGCGCAAAAGATGGAAAAACTGGGGGCAAAAAGAGAATTTGGCGCCAAATTGTGCACGACAAATAATTTTGTCACCTAAAATATCTTGCGCGAAACAATGGTGACTTTAGGCGACGAAAATAGTACTTTAGGCGACGAATATGTTCGTCGCGCAAAACCAAGCTGATTTAATCCTCTTCCTTAGACCCGAGAGACAGTTTTTGCATAAAACTGCAAACAGCTACCTCTCAATCTCAATCTCTCCTTCTCGGATCTCTCCCTCCAAATTTGTCCCTCCAAATCTCTCTCCCTATCTCACTCATCTCCATCTTTCTCTCCCTACCTCACTCATCTCCCTCTTCCCATCTCACTCTCTCTCTCCCCCTAGCTAGCTACCATCTCCTCCTCCCTATCCCTAGCATCTCCTCCTCTACCACCACCATCTCCTCCTCCTCCGGGCCCGGTAATTGTTAACGGTAATTTTGATTTTTTAATATTATTTTATTATTTTTGAATTAAAATTAACATAAATTAAATAATTTTTTATAGGTTTGTTGCATAGGATTGTTGTTGGAGGACCAATTTGAAGGTATTTTCTTGATCATTTTATGTTGTTGATGTACAAATTTATTTTATATGGTTTTGTATGCAAATAATTTGTATATCTTGAATGACTTTACGTTGTGTTGTACGTACGAAGTTAATAGTAATTAACTTTGTATGAATTATTAACTTCGTATGCATTTTTTTTAACAAAAACTTAGTTTTCCGTTTGAGAATTAATTGGATTTAGCGCATGGATGCGAAAGCATGATTGCGATCCAATTGATTCTTGAATTGTCCCATTTTTGGACAATTTCGGAGTGAACATTTGTGTGTCGTGGTTTGCGGTTCACGGATTGGGTTTCGATCGTGGGTTTTTGGTAACATCTTCTTACGTTCTTTGAGTGCATAGTAGGTATTTGATATCTACGTCGTGCACTTGGAGAACTGTAGGGAGATGCTGCCAAAATTTTCCCACGTCGAAATCTAATCTCGGTGGATCCGTAAACTACGAGACACAAATGTGCACTCCCGAATGGGATAGGGCCTTTACCGGAGGCATAAGGTGACGAGACATAGTTGAAGTTGTTCTAATGTGGTTACAAGAAAAATGGACAGACAGTGGATACAGAATTCGAACAGATGTGTTGATGAATATTTGGAAGGGGTAGATAAGTTTATTGACTTCACAATGAGACACAACTGTGGTTCAACTGATATCAAGTGTCCGTGTAGGACGTGTAACAATCATATGTGGGAGACATTTGAAAATGTTCGATATCATTTGGTAAGACATGGGATGACGCAAACCTATACAAGATGGAATCATCATGGGAAACCATTAAATCATGCTTCGTCTTCGTACCAGTCACGAGCGAAGACTGTTGAAGGAAGTTTATCTGGTAATGACCAAGTCATGGGTATTGTAAATGACTGTTATCCATACGCCTCGAGCAATGACAAACCAGTGTTATGATTACTTTATGGGGATTTTGAAGAGGATGCTTCCAAAGGACAATTGTTTGCCTAAAGATCATAAAAGTGCCCAGAAGGTGTTGGAAGGTCTAGGATTGGGGTATGAAAAAAATTCATGCATGTGTAAATAATTGTATATTGTTCTATGAGGAAAACAAAGAGTTGGATAAATGCCCTGTTTGTAATGAGCCGAGATATAAAATCACACCTAAAAATAGAACGACGAAGATTCCACAAAAGGTGATGCGTTATTTTTCATTAACGCCTAGATTGCAGCACTTGTACATGTCGACGCACACTGCAACCGACATGAGATGGCATAAGGAAGAACTGGCTAATGATGATGTTATGAGGCATCCTGCAGACAGACAGGCATGGAAAGAATTCGATCGGGATGTACCCTGATTTTGCAGCAGACCCACGCAATGTCCGACTAGGACTTACTACTAATGGATTTAATCCGTTCGAGGTTCTGAATCAAACCCACAACACTTGGCCGATCGTCATAGTTCCTTATAATTTGCCGCCTTGGATATGAAAAAAGAATTTACGATGATGAGTCTATTAATTACCGAAGATCCAGAAAACTCCATTGATGTCTATTTGCAACCGTTGGTTGATGAATTAAAGAATTTATGAGAAGACGGTGTGCGTGATAAGTCTACTGGGAAGATGTTCACCTTGCGAACAGCAATGATGTAGACGCTACATAATTTTCCCGCTTACGCAATGATTTCCGAGTGGAGTACAAAAGGGTTATATGGCATGCCCAGTTTGCAAGGAGAACGTAACATCTGCTTGGCACGCTGGAAAGGTTTGTTATATAGGTCATCGTAGATGGTTGTCGTGGGATCACGAGTGGCCTACGGACGATACATCCTTTGATGGCAACGCAGAGATCCGCCTCAGACCCAAAGAATGGTCGAGAGATGACATTCTGGCGAAGTTGAACAGTTTACAATTTGGTCCATTTGGCAAAGGTGTTACTGGGCCCAGACCAGCTACACATTAGAACTGGATGCATATGAGTATTTTGTTTGAACTCCCATACTGGTCCAAGTTAAAGCTTAGACACAACCTTGATGTGATGCACATTGAGAAAAATATGTGTGATACGTTGGTGGGGACAATTTTAGACATTGAGGGAAAATCGAAGGACACGATCAAAGCTCGCCTAGATTTGGAGCTAATGGGCATAAGGCGACCCTTGTGGTTGAAGAAAGTCGGCGGTGTACTAAGAAAGGGGCATCCGCTTTTCACAGTTAAACCGGAAGGGAAGAAACAATTTTTCAAGTTTCTTTCTTCTGTACAGTTTTCAGATGGGTATGCTTCGAATATCTCGCATTGCGTGAACGTGGAAACAAATCGATTTTCGAGATTAAAGAGCCATGATTGTCATGTGCTAATCCAACGCCATCTTCCTGTTGGTATTCGAAGCATGTTGCCTCCTGATGTGGTGAACCCGATAATGAAGTTGTCGAGATTTTTTGCACAGTTGACTGCAAGGTCGTTGCGTGTGTCAGATGTAAAAAAGTGCGGAGATGACATTGTACACATCCTTTGTAAGTTCAAGCAGATTTTTTCGCTAGCTTTTTTTACTAGTATGGTTCACGTGATGATACACTTGGCGGATGATGCATTGCTTGGTGGACCAGTCAACTATCGGTGGATGTGGATGTATCCAATAGAAAGGTAACGTCGACCCATGGCCTTTGTATGATTCTTCATCAATTTATAGATGTTAAATAATTACAACCATCACTTTTCGATTTTGAAGACTTCTTGAGGAGTTTAAAAAATTTGTGCGCAACAGGGCAAAGTTGCAATGATCCATTGTGGAGGCATGGATCGCATATGAGTTGCTTACTTTTTGTGCAACGTATCTAACTGATGTTGAGACGACTTTCAATCGTCCTCAATGCAACAACGACGGTGGTGTTAGAAAAGAGAAACTTTCTGTTTTTGCACAAATTGCACGACCGTTTGACAAGTCACCAAGAGGCAAATCGTTTTCTGAAAAGGACATGGAGGTAGCGCATTGGTTCATACTAACAAATTGTGACGAGATTGGGCCGCTTCTGGATGAGCATGAATTGTTGATCATGAGTGCTTATCCTTCACACTTACATGCCGAGAAACACCGTAAGTTTTGTACGTTTTGTTTCCTTGTTGGTTGCGCTAACATGTAAGTTTTGTACGCTTTTTAATCATCACATTTTAGGTTTTTCTTCATTGTCTTCATATGTTCTTCAACTAAAAAGTATACAAATTTATGAAATGTAATAGGTGTTGAAATTGAAGGAAGAGAATTCGCCGTCATACACCGAAGAATTATATAACCTGGCGGTCGGACCGTTTTGCGCTGAGTTGTACTTAGGGTGTCATGTCAACGGCGTTAAGTTTTTGGATGCTCAGCATGATGACAAGTTGTTAACTCAAAATAGTGGGGTCTTTGTCCCGGGTGGTGGCGACAATGCCGATATTGAGTTTTATGCACTAACAAGTGTTGTACAAGTTCTTTACAAAGACCAGTGTCAAGTGATTTTGTTTAAGTGTCATTGGTTTGATACAAATCCAAATCAGAACGGGAGTATTAGCGGGACAGAGGGTTAGTATCAATGAACACTAACACACGTTGGTACGATGAAGACCCTTACATTTTGACAAATATGACAAAACAAATCTTCTATCTTGATGGCTCGAAGGCCGGGAGTGGTTGGAAAGTTGTTCAGAAAATTCATCACAGAAACATATATGATATTCTTGACGGAGATAATAATGACGACAGCGTGAGGTAGCTGGAATGCCTGAAATCGAAATACCGATTGATTCCATTACAATTGACCTCAGTGATTTGAGACGCTACGATCCACATGACCTCGCACAGACCGAGGATAGTGATGATGAGGAATCATATGCAAGCACCGAATCTGAACTACAAAGTGAAAATGATGAAAGTGATGACGATGATGTGTATTCTATTTCTGATTCAGACTAAGTTCGAAAGTCGGGAAACTGTAAACTTGTAACATTGAAAAATAAATGAAAGGGATGAAACTAGCTATTATTTTATTAAATGTGTCGATCTGTTTTGCTAACAATTAATTACTTCATTTGCAAAAAAAAATTGTAATTTATTTTGTAAGCAGGTACAAAACAATTACAAATACATCTTGAGCGATGAAATATTTCGTCGAGCAAAATTTATAGGTTTAGGCGACGAAATGTGATTTGTCGCGCAAAATTTATAGGTTTAGGCAACAAACTATGATTCGTCGTGCAAAATATATAGGTTTTAGGGGATGAAATATTCGTCGTGCAAAACAACTTGAGGCGACGACTTAGTTATTTGTCGCCTAAACCTAAGAAATTGATTCCGCACATTTCTTCTTTTGATCTACTAAAGAACGACTTATTCATTTCTGAATGAAGTAATTTTTGTTCACACTGATCTTGAAGAAGAGGTCTACATATTCAACGGTTCAGATTTAAAGAAATAAATATTTATCTATGTGTGTTTACAAATTAACAGTTGTACGAAAAATTAACGTATAGTGGAAAATTCATAATAAGTAATTGAGAAGTGGGAAAAAATTGTAAAAAATATACAAACGCTCATAACGAGAAGGTCCATAACTTTCGTTAAGGGGTCATCTCCAAAATTGAACACGAGAAACCATGAAGGCTATATTATTTTTTAACCGTCAATCAACGTTTACGTTTACACTCCGTTATTATATCCGTAGTTTGTTTTTTCATCTCAATTATTTTTTGAAAACATGATGTTTTACTGAATGCAATAAGATGAACAGTTCGGATCATTGATAGAATGTCCCTATATTTACAGTTTATTGAAATTTGTATATGACGTTATAAACTGTACGATGTATAATTCATCACCGTCTCTGTCTGGGATTCTAGTTTGTAAATGAATAAGAAGAAACCGTACGATGTATAATTCATTTCATAGAGGATTAATGGTGAAACTGGAATATAACGGGAAGTGCGAATGTGCCAAAAAGTATGTATGGTACCTTACATATATATTCTGGTTGTTAAACTCACTACTTTTAGTTTGGAAAAAAAAACAAATTATAGGGTTACAATTCAAGATTCCTTAGGAAATAAGTTATGTGTGTGTGTGTGTCTATGTGTATGGAAGGCTTGGAAGCATGTGTGTGCTATGTGTGTGTGTACTATGTCTGTGTGTGTGCATGTGCTATGAGTATGTGTGTGAATGTGTGTGTTATGTGTGTTGTGTGTATGTATGTGTTGTCTCTGTGTGAGTATGTGTTTGCTATGTGTGCATGTGAGTGCTATGTCTGTGTGTGCGCGTGTGCTGTGAGTATGTGTGTGTTGTGTGCTTTGTATGTGTGTGTTGTGTGTGTGTTTTGTGTGTGCGCGTTGTGTACATGGATTAGTTGAATTAACTTTTTGGATGCACACAAATACTTCTGAATCTTTTACGGTCTATATATAGGGGAGGTAGAGTATTGTGCTCAGGTTGATAAATTAAAGGAATAGTATGTATGATAAATTAAAAATAATATGAAAGTAGGCCCCTTTCCTATGTTAAAGGACTAGTATGTTTGATGTAGTATTAATTTGTTGTTTGTTATACAAACTGTAAAAAATATGCAAATTTGTTGTTGGATGTAGTATTGATTTTGTTTGCTTAATATACAAATTAGTTTTTACCTAATTTCAAAATAAGAAAATAAATATAAGGAGGTATTTTTTACAATTTGTTTAAATGTTTAAAATCCAAAAATGGCAAGTACATTAAATGTTTATTTACAATTTATTTAATTATTTATTTAACAATTTGTAACTGGTTCAATTTATAAAGGTGACCTAAGAGTGCGAAAGACAGATGGATTGTTGATGCAGGGTGATGGCATGTTTGTGTCTAATGTGGATGAGTTGAAAAAGGAGATTCTTAATGAGGCACATATTTCAGCTTATGCTATGCATCTTGGTAGCACTAAGATGTACTACACTATCCGACCTTTCTACTATTGGTCAGGTATGAAAAGAGAAATTGCCGAGTACGTGAGCCGATACTTGATTTGTCAATAGGTCAAAGCAGAGAGAAAGAAACCGTTTGGATTGCTACAATCACTTCCTATACCTGAGTGGAAATGGGAAAATATCACCATGGATTTTGTGTATAAATTACCGTATACACAGGGTGGCTATGATGGTATTTGGGTGATTGTCGATCGACTCACCAAGTCAGCACACTTTTTACCAGTCCGCGAGAATTACTCTATAGATCGCTTGGCTCGACTTTTCATCACTGGGATTGTCAAGTATCATGGTGTTTTGGTTAGTATCATTTCTGATCGTGATCCCAGATTTACTTCTAAATTTTGGGAAGCATTTCATAAAGCCTTGGGTTCACAGTTACTCTACAGCACTGCATATCATCCTCAGACGGACGGACAGTCCAAAAGAACTATTCAGACTCTCGAGGATATGTTGAGGTCCTCAATCCTTCAATTCGGAGACAAGTGGCATGATCACCTACCTTTAATGGAGTTTGCTTACAACAATAGTTATCACTCGAGCATTAGTATGTCACCATTTGTGGTGTTGTGTGACAAAACCTTGCTGATCACCGTTATTTTGGTAAGATGTTGGCGAGAGAACTCTAGTGGGTCCAACGTCAGTGGACGAGGTGACTCAGAACTTTCAAGTAATTTAGGAGAATTTAAAAGGCTACACAAGAGCGACAGGATGAATTGTTAACAAACTTTTGAGATACAGGGTATACACAGTCAGTGATTGGGTTTTTCTACAATTGTCACTGTAGAGAGGTGTTGTATGTTTGGGAAGAAAGGAAAGTTAAGTCCCTGCTACTTGGGTCCGTACCAAATCTTTTGATAAGTTTGTGAGGTTGCTTACTGAATTGACTTTCCTGTGGAGCTTTCAAGGGTACACAATGTCTTCCATGTCTCTATGTTTCGGAAATATGTTTCTGATCCCACTCATGTGATCCGACCTCAACCTTTGGAGATCCATTCGGATTTGACTTATGATAAGGTACCTATCAGATTAGTAAAAGTCTTGTGGACAAATCACGCTATTGAGGAAGCCACTTAGGAGACGGAGGATCGCATGAGAGATCTTTATCCGTATTTGTTCTTTGACTCTATTTCTGTGTAATGTAGAAATTTCGAGGATGAAATTTTCTTAAGGGGGGTAGGTTGTAACGACCCGTCCCTAATTTTATTGTATTTTATTTTATGAACGTGTAAATTTACCAAAATGCCCTTGAACGGGTTAAGTGGAAGTCCTACGTGGACGTTTGAGCTCTTTATGAATTTTGAATTCTAACTTGTTGTATTCTTGTAGTACTCTTTCCTACATGTGAGCGCGAACGGGACGAAAATCCGACGTGTAACGAAAAAGTAAAGTACGTTTAAATGTTATTTCCTGTTATGGAAATATGGTGGTGCGTGTACCGGGCAGGATCCAGTTGCCTGGCCTAATTTGGGAAAGATCTCCCTTCTTTTCTTTTTTCCCAGACTTCTCTTTTTTCCCCCTCACTCTTCTTTTTCTGCCTTTTTCTTCTCCACCCGTGAAAAAGTGCACAGTGCACAGTGGCCACACAAATTCCTTCTAACCGAGACAAACCACTACCACCATTTTGTTCGTTGTAATTCACTGAGTTCAACGACGCAAGCCAGTTAGTGAGACTTCTAACCACCACCATTAGCATCCTCGTGTTGAGTAGATGGATTTTCATCCTAAAATCATGTGTGTTTGGTTGTGTTTTGGAGTAGATCGAACCTCTGGTAGTAGACAGAGACTTTCCGGCTATTTCCGACCACTTTTCAAACCACAAATAGGTGCAATCTCATTCTAATCATCTCTAGCTTCATTTTGACATGTGGATCATGTAAAATAATTGAGAAATGAAGAAGTTACGAATTTTTGAAAATTTTCCAGAAACCGGCGAGTTCAGACGGCTGCAGCGGACGGTGACTCCAGCGACCGACCTGAGTTGCGGCGGCGACTAGTCCAGACCAGTTTGAACCCGGTCAAGACCCGACCATGACGTCAACAACTGGTCCAAACCTGATCCAGATCGGGAATATTCTCAGGTATATTCCTTTAACACCGTTAGGAATATTCCGTTAGATTTTAGCGTGTGGTATTTTTTAGGTATATTCCTTTAACTACCTCGGGGCAGTACGTATGGTAATTTTCAGAGTGTTTCGGACCTCCGATTTTAGCGAACCAAGAATAAGTGTTATTTATTAATTTAATTAGTAACCTTTATGAGTTTAATCATTACTATACTGATATCTCATATAGGTGCGACTTACCACGAGGAGTACGGGGGTCAGGCAAGGCAAGACGGCTACGCCCAACTACGTATCTGTGAGTGGGCTTTGTTTTGAAAAACTAATATTATTTATATGATTTCCCACTATGATTTTATGAATTATTTTCTATCATGCCATGCTTTTACTTACTAGTTAAGTATAAAGAAATTATATTATGTTGAGTTTTGTGAAACTGTGATGGCATGATCATGTGTATTTTACTGCTCATCATACATGCATTCACTGGTGTCTATTACTCGTCCGGGCCAGGACCAGCCTTTACGTGTATGTTCACATCCGCACTGTTATGCTCACTTTGGATCCATTGTAGGTGTCAGCCTGTACTAGCTTGCATTAGGCAACTAGGGCTCATATGTGACGCACTTAGCGCCAGCTCCACGTGATCGTAGTACTGAACATATATTTATTTTCCCAGTTTCCGGTTTCCGGCGAGCTTGATCGACGGCGGACGGCAGCCGGTGGCCGGAAAAAGTTGCAGCGGCGACTGGTCGGACAGGCCGTTGACGTCATCATTGACGTCATCGTTGACGTCAGCAACTGGCCCAAACCATATAATATTCTTTGAATATTCCTTTTAACGCCGTTAGGAATATTCCGTTAGATCTAACGGAGATGTTGGAATATTCCGTTATATGTAACGGCGTCAGTTGAGGAAGTTAGTTTGATCGGTTCAGGTTGACTGCGCGTGAGCCGAGGCAGGCCCTCGCATGTGGGTGCGTGGGACCAGTTTTTCGACGACGCGTACTACCTCGGGGTAGTACGTATGGTATTTTTCGTGGTGTTTCGGACCTCCGATTTGAGCGAACCAAGATTAGGTGTTAATAATTAATTTAATTAGTAACCTTTATGAGTTTAATCATTTCAATAATGATATCTCATATAAGTGAGACTTACCACGAGGCGTACAGGGGTGAAACAAGGTGAGGCGGCTACGACCCAACTACGTATCTTTGAGTGGTCTTTGTTTTATGAAACCTATATTATTTATGTTAGTTTCCACGTTGATTTGCGAACTATTTTATATCATGCCGTGCTTGACTTACGAGTTAAGTATAAAATGTATATTATGTTGGGTTTTGGAAAATTTTGATGGCATGATCATGTGTATATTATCTGCTCATCATACATGCATTCACCGGTGTCTTGTACTCGTCCGAGCCAGGACCAACCTTCACGTGTATGTTCACATCCGCACCGTTATGCTCACTTTGGATCCATTGTAGGTGCCAGCCTGTAGTAGTCTGCATTAGGCATCTATGACTCGTATATCTGTGGAAAATTTTCATATTATACGTAATACGATTTTAGGGAAACTATACAGGAATTTTCAAATAGGGGTTATTATGTTATGAAAAACAAAGGTTTTAGAAATGTTATTTTTGCCCACTCACATTTTCTTTTTTCCGCCCCTCCAGGTTTTTAGGGGGCTGATCTGGTGGCAAGTGAAGTTATCACTTGTGGTTCTGACACCCTCCACAGCTATTGTATGGAAGTATGTCCGTACTGGTCGTATTATGTATATCCTTACTTGGATGCAATTATTCTTACGTTACTATGTTTTAGCTATGCTCTGAGGCTAATTATTTTGTATTATGGGCCCTGCACTTCGCACACTATTTTGAAATTAATTTCAAAGTAACCTTTAGTTTTAACTTGTTTGCACTTTTACACAACACTTACACTATGGCTTTCGTCATCCTTTTTAGGATGTCAGCCAATATATCTCGACTCGATATTAAGTGTGTCACATTTTTTTTTATTCTTATATATATGTGTGCAAATAATTTACCTATATTTTTATGTAAAATATAGAATCAAACTACATTCCTTTATTTTGTTTTTGTAGGCAAATTATTTTGCATGTATTATTATATTTATTGGAAACTTTTATTGTTATTATATATATGTTATGTAAATTAATTTACCTGTATTTTTAAGTGAATTTACCTATATTTATATGTAAAATATAGGTAAATTAATTTTGAATAAAATAACATTCCAATATTTTGTAGAATATACTCATAATTTTTGGGAAAAACACATGCATTAAACGCAAGAAATCCAAAATTAGTGCCTTTCATATTTCCAATTTGGTAAGAAAATAAAAAAGTTAAATTAAAATGCCTAATTTTATGCAAATTTGAAAAACAAATAAGAAGTTTTTGAAAAGAGTAAAACATGATAATGCATTGAATAACGTACATGATATATATGATCTTTTATTTTTTTTATTATTTAAATTGAGAAAATAAGCATTAATATTCAAGATTTATTGTAATTGTTGATCAAATTAATGTTATCATTCAATTTCAAAAAATAAAATAAAATTTTCGTATTTGATATTAATATGCAATGAATTTATAACATTAATGCCTTTTTTTTCTCCTTTCCTTTTGCAAAGTCATTAATCCCTCCTTACAATCCGCATAGAACTAATTGTGTACATCAAACATGCAATAGGGGTATTCATCCATCTGAAAAATGTAAAATGTGTAAAGTAAAACATAATTAATGAATTTGCTTATGTGGATCCTAGTCACTGGCTAAAGTCATACTTTCAGTTTTGTTTTTCTGTGTTTTTTTTATCAGTGTTTTTTTATTAATGTTTTTTATATCCTTTCAGCTAGTTGTTTGACTTTGTAATTTTGTGAGTACAATGCACAACAAAACTAGGCTCAGCTAGTTTTCATGCTTCAAGTAGTGCGCTCATTTTTTATGGTTCAATAGACATTAACAATGAACAAGAACATTGTCCAACTCATTTGTTGTCAAAAAGCCGTGAACTTGCCAATACAAATTCCATGATGCGCCAACCTTATAATTTTGGTAGTTCAACATCTATACAAATTCAGAGTCAAAATAAACGACGAAGAAATGTTGATGATGCATTCCCTAATCATCAAAACATGATTGTGATAACCAGAGATGATGTCCCATTAGATGTTTCCAATGATGTTAATAGGGTCCAAGCATTTTATCAAATAAAGAGGCAAAGTAAGTTTTTTTCTTCATTGTAATTAATCTTCTACTCCATAATTTTTTATTTCTCTAATTAAATTCTTTTTTTCATAGGAACTATTCAAACGTATGTGAATTTAGGAGATAAAAAATATGAGTGCATTAACTGTGGAGTGTTGTTTTGGTTAGGAGAATCTATTAAAAAAAAAAATCTCCAAACAATCAGCCTCTTTTTACTCTTTGTTGCCATGGAGGAAAGATTAAACTTCCGCTTCAAAAGCCAACACCCATTTTTTTGCATAACTTACTTGATCCAACTAAAGGCCACATGAGTTTATTGTTTAGAGAAAATATTATAGCCTATAATTCTATGTTTGCCTTTACTTAGCCAAAGTTGATCATTCAATTAATGATAAACCAGGTCCTTACATTTTTAAAATTAGGGGTCAAGTTCATCACCTAATGGGATCTCTCTTAGCTCCTGAAGGTGGGAGTACTAAATTTGGTTAGCTTTACATATATGATACACATAATGAGGTGACAAATCGCCTTAAAGCAGTTAACTCTAACATACGTAATGAAAATCTTGATAAAAATATCGTGGTTTGATTTAAAAGTTAGATTGTTGGGTAGACATCCAAATGATAAAAAACAATATGAACAACCAAAGTCTGACCAAATTGCTTGGCAGTGGGAGATATTGGCTTTTTTTTACTCAAACAAAGATATTGTCATAGAATTAAAAGATGGAGGTTTACAACGCATTTCAAAATTAAATCCAAAATTCATGTCTTTACAATATCCTCTTCTGTTTTCTCATGGTGAAGATGGGTACATACTTGATTTAAAATGGAATAGTGAATTTAAAGGTCCTGCTCCCAAAAGAGAAAGAATTCCTATGAGAGCATTTATAGCTTGCCGAATTCAAGAAAGAAAGCCGCATTTAAATACATTGTTGAAAGGTGGAAGATTATTTCAAAAATTTTTGGTAGACTTCTATGCAACACTTGAGGAAGATCAGCTAGATTATAATAGAAAAAATCAAAAGGATTTAAGGAGTGAAGTTTATAAAGATATTTATGATGCATTTTCAAAAGGAGATAATGATGCCAACAAAATTGGACAAAAAGTGATGTTGCCTAGTTCATATACTGGTAGTGTTAGATACATGATTAATAATTATCAAGATGCTATGGCAATTTGTAGGCAATATGGTAATCCTGATTTATTCATAACTTTCACTTGCAATATAAAATGGCCTGAAATTGTCAAAGAACTTGATAAAAATCCAAGATAGAAAGCAAAAGATAGGCCTGACATAGTTTCTAGAATTTTTTAAATGAAACTTAATGATGTGATGAATTATATCAAATTTGAAAAAAAAAATTCGGACAAGTTGAGGTGGGTAAATTTTTAAACCTCATAATATTTTATTTTTATTTTTATTTTTTTAGATGATAAAACTAATTTTGTTTTCTTGGTTTTCTATCTTATTTCCAACACAAGTTTGTACAATTGTATTTCAAAAAAAAAGATTGCCTCATTCTCATATGCTAATCTGGTTGAAGCAAACTTATAAATGTTTCTTTGATGTAGATATCGATTCAATCATTTCAGCTGAATTACCAGATAAACATGAACATCCAATTCTTTTTTATATTGTCAGCTAGTTCATGATACATGGTCCTTATGGGCAAATAAATCCTAATTCTCCTTGCATCCAAAGAGGTACATGTTCTAAGCATTTTCCCAAACAATATAAAAGTTAATCAATTTTTGGAACAATTGCATTCCCTATATATAGACGTCGTGAAGACTCAACAAAATTTGTTTTTAAAAATGAAGTACAGATTGACAACAAATTCGTTGTGCCTTATAACTCAGAATTATTACTGAGATACAACGCTCACATAAATATTGAAATATGTTGTTAGTCAATGCTTATAAAATATATTTTCAAGTATATAAACAAAGGTTCATATAGAGCTAGAGTTGTTTTTCAAGACAAACCAGAGGATGATACATTAGCCTATCTTAATCCCCAGGGATCAAGTTGGCCCTTGCGAACAGCTTGATGCACTATCTCCCTTCAACACTTTGAGCGAAATGTGGCAAAAGAAAGAAAAATTCATACACCGACCCCATCGTCTCCACCCTGTAAGAACTACGAAATCACCCTAAGGATGCTTTCGGCATCCAGGGGTTGGGACTGACCATAGAACCCGGGTTCTTAATTTTATTTTTTTTTTCAGAAGAAATTTGCAAAATTATGCACATTTTTTTTCGAGTTATAACAAAAAAATGTAGTTAGTCATATCCAGCCTATTCTTGAAATAAACAACTCGCACACACTCCCTTTCCAAAAAAATCAACACACCAAGCACCATGCAAATTTTTTTTGGAAAAGGAGTGTGTGCGAGTTGTTTATTTCAAGAATAGGCTGGATACGACCAACTGCATTTTTTCGTTATAACTTGGATAAAAAGGTGCATGATTCTGTGAAAGTTTTTCCATTGGACCAAGAAGGTAAAGGAAGAAAGTGGGTTGGAGTGCGAATTCATCAAATCAGCTCTTTCCGGGGGTTGTTGTCGTTAAGTAATTTAATTGCATTGTAGGAGTTAAATCTTAATATAATTTGAAAAAACCATACGAATCTGTTTGGTGATTGTTTGAATATCCTATCCATTGTAGACAACCTTCTGTTGAAAGACTATCACTTTATTTACCTTCAGAACAAAATGTTGTTTTCAATGGTGATCAAACACTGAAATTAATTGTTAGCCAAAAGGGTAATGAAAATACTATGCTAACAAGTTGGTTTGAAGCTAATAAAAATTTTCCAGAAGCACGTATATTAACTTATGTAGAGATGCCTTCAAAATTTGTATGGGATTGTCGCAACAAAATTTGGAAACCTAGGAAACAAGGGAGATCCATAGGCAGAATAGCTTGGGTGTATTATGCATCTGGTGAATTATATTATTTAATAATGCTCTTAAATCTTCAAAAAGGTGTCTTAAATTTTGGTGACATTAAACTATGGATGGTAGCATACAACCCTCATATCAGGCTGCCTGCAAATGCCTAGGTTTGTTAGGAGATGACAAAGAATGGATATAGGCTTTGACAAATGCTATGAACACAGCATCACATTCTAAATTAAGACAATTGTTTGTTACAAAAGTTTTGTTTTGTGATGTAGCAAATCCTCAAGTTCTTTTTGATAGTCATTGGCAAAACATGTGTGATGACATTTTAATTAAATTGCAACAAAAATTTTCAATGCCAAATCTTATTCTTCCAAAATCTGAGTTAAAAAATTCTCTTTTGTTTGAATTAGAACAATTTTTCAATGCATCATCCGCTTCTTTAAAATATCATTTCCTTCCCATGCCTGATGAACGTGGAATGTCTGAAATTAGAGTTAAATTGTTGAGAGAAGAGTTAAATTATGACATCATGAGTTGGAAAAAGAACACTCAATTTTGGTAACACAACTAAACAAAGTTCAAAAAGATGACTTTAATTGTTTCATCAATTCTAAAAATGAAAAGAAACCAGGCCTCTTTTTTGTTCATAATCACGAAGGAACTGCAAAAACTTTTCCGTGGCATACCATAATAAGTAAACTTAGATTTGAAGAAAAAATTGTTTTAGTTGTTTCATCTTCGGGCATAGCGTCATTATTATTGCCAGGTGGTAGAACAACTCACTCTAGATTCAAATTTCCTTTAACTGTTACCAATACCTCAACATGCCAAATAAAAAAAGTCAAGTCATCTTGCCACATTGATTGAAAAAGTTGAACTAATTATTTGGGATGAAACTCCTACAATTCATAAACATTGTTTTGAAGCATTAGATAAATCACTTTATGATATTTTATCACATTCAAAAAATTTAGATATTGACGTTCCATTTTGTGGGAAGTCTTTTTTATTGAGTGGTGATTTTAGGCAAATATTACCAGTGATCCTAAGAGGAACAAGAGAAAAAATAATAGATGCCTCTCTTAATAGCTCCTATTTATGACCATTTTTAAAAATCTTTTGTCTAATAGAGAATATGTGATTGTCTAAAAAAGGAGTAAACACAGAGGAAAAATATAAAACAACTGAATTTGCTAACTCGATTCTACAAATTGGCAATGGCCAAATCACTAATATAAAAGCTCCAAATGATGAAGAGGCATATAGGGTTGAAATTCCTTAAGATTTACTCATTAAATCATACACAGATCATGTCCAATCAATTTTTTCAATAACATACCCACATTTTGAATTTTTTTCTAACAATTTTGATTATTTAAGAGAGCGAGCCATTATTACACCTAGAGAAAAACGTACAATTACAGATATAAATAATTATATAATAGATTTACTACCTAGAGAAAAACGTACTTGTTTTAGTTCAGATTCTTTGTGTTTAACATCAAGCAATTTTGAAAATTTGATTATACTATATCCTACTCGACACACTTATTATGTCACTATGGATGTGACTTTTTTGGAGACAGACATGTATTATTCCCCATCCCACTCTTCTCTTCAGGGGAGACAATGAGTGAAGAGAAGAATTGGACAATTGAGATACGAACATAATTGAACAAAGAGTTGCCATCTCCACCGACCGGTCGCACAGTTTCCAACGACCCGTCGCAGACCACGGTCACCGACCGGTCAGACGAAGTTGATGCCGACGTGTCGCAATGCGACCTGTCGCAGACCAAGGTCACCGACTGGTCAAACGAAGTTGATGCTGAAGTTGATGTTTCTTCCCCCCTCTCTTCTCCAACTATAGTTCCTGCTGACAACCATTCTTCTAAGAATACTCTTGAGGTAAGTCCGACTACACCTATTAGTACATCAACTAATCTAATTTATCAGTTACCTGACAGGCATAACTGAAAGAAACCGCCTAATAGATATTAACCTGATGAAGCAAAGAAGTCTAGATATCCAATTGCCAACCATGTGTCATCCCACAAGTTTTCAGAACCAGCAAAGCATTCATACAACAAATATCAGTTGATAGTGTTCCTAGTTCTTTGAAAGAAGCATTGTCCGAAACTAGGTGGACCAAAGCAATGGAGAAAGAAATGAGTGCACTTCAAAAGAATCAAACATGAGATTTAGTTCCCCTACCAAGAGGAAAAAGGACAGTGGGATGCAGGTGGGTATACACAATCAAACATAAAGCTGATGGGTCCATTGGACGATATAAGGCACAGTTAGTTGCCAAAGGTTATACACAAACCTATGGCATTGACTACAAAGAGACTTTTGCCCCGGTAGCAAAGATCAATACTGTGAGAGTATTAACCTGATGAAGCAAAGAAGTCTAGATATCCAATTGCCAACCATGTGTCATCCCACAAGTTTTCAGAACCAACAAATATCAGTTGACAGTGTTTCTAGTTCTTTGAAAGAAGCATTGTCCGAAACTAGGTGGACCAAAGCAATGGAGAAAGAAATGAGTGCACTTCAAAAGAATCAAACATGAGATTTAGTTCCCCTACCAAGAGGAAAAAGGACAGTGGGATGCAGGTGGGTATACACAATCAAACATAAAGCTGATGGGTCCATTGGACGATATAAGGCACAGTTTGTTGCTAAAGGTTATACACAAACCTATGGCATTGACTACAAAGAGACTTTTGCCCCGGTAGCAAAGATCAATACTGTGAGAGTATTGCTTTCTTTGGCAGCAAATCTAGACTGGCCACTACAACAATTTGATGTGAAAAATTCTTTTTTACCTGGGGATCTGAAACAATCGCCATGTGCTGGTGTGTAATTAAATTGCACACAAACTTAAACCCTATTAATATAATCGTAGTATGGATAAGTAGGGATCGTTCTAGACCGGGGAATAACTAGGGATGCTAATCAACACAAAATAGACTCAAAAACATAAAACTAAGTTAACTTGACTCAAAACAGGTACTAAGAACAGATTTAGACGAAAATCAACTAAAAAGACTCAAAATATTAAACGGGGATTGGTTTGAACGAATTTAACTTAAACAAATAAATTAACAAGAACGAATGAAATAAGGTGAAAAACTAAGGTGAAAAGCTAGCTAGAAGGTCCTTCTCCACACATGACATATATGCATACAAATCAATCTCCAGTTATTGTTTCTATAAACCATGAATCTCAACACCCCAAGTTAATTAGGTACGCTTAAATTAACCTTCAGATTTTCCTAGATTCATTGAATTGGACGGGATACGCGCATCGCAACCAAATTATCCTTATCAAGTTCCCTAACTATGAAAAGCATGATAGAAATACATATCAAAGGTCATTAAGTTCTATGAAAACCATAAGCGTTGACAAGGTATTTGTGACTATGAAAAGCATGACACTCCTACCAGGAATTCACTTAACGCGATCGTGACTAGCAACCTCCACTACTTGTGAATATAAGTTTCTAACTATTAGGTGAAAGTCCCTTATATTCTAACATCAAAATTCATGCAAGCAAGTGTCGACCCTCAACCCACATACATAAACAAGTTTTGATAACTCAGTTAAGCAAATTGCATTCATGATTTATGAAATAATAACTGGATGTAATCAATTCATATCACATATATGCTCATGGCTTTGAATTTGCCTCTAGCTAAAAAGAAATTAGTTACTCATAATTACAACTGAATAGAAACAAATAAAGTTAAACATAGATAGAATACACCTAAAACCCTCCAAGGCTGCTGCACAATCTGGATTTCTGACTTTTTGGCTCTTGTGTGCTCCCTCTCTTGTCAAATTGGTCTTCTATTGTTATTTATGCGTCTTCAAGTGATTGCATCATCAAAGGACTCTAAGGCACGGTTTTTTAGAGAGTTTAGACCTCCTTAGAACTCCTTAATTCATCTGAATAAAGTGTAGAAACACACAGAAACAGCTGTCCCGTTATCTTCCTTGAAACCCAATCCGACTAGGACTCTTCTGCCTGTTTCGACCTTCCGTCACTAAAACAGCGATAACTATTTCTAGAAGTATCAGAATCATAATCTGTAAAATCCTATGGAAACTAGACATCCAGAGCTTTCCAACCATATATGGCTTGACACGTAATTCATCCTGAGAAATTCTGGGTGCTCTGTAGAAGTTGGCAGTTATGCATAGCACTGTCCACTTTCCACTTGGATTCCACTTTCTTGCAATCTGCTTGTCTTCCAAACTTCTATCTTCACTCTTTAGCACAATCCTAGCCTCTTATGAACTTCAAAAACTTCCATCCATCATGCTCCAAACATGTACTATCCATTCCAAGGCCAAAACTGCTCTAAAATGCTCTAAAAGGCCCGTTCTTGTCACTTTAGCCATTTGAACCTGAAAACACCCGAAAATAGCTTAAAATAATATAATAAACAGAAACTAACTAAATAAATGCAAGGAAATAAGCTAACAAAGTAGCATAAATATGCTCCTATCATGTGCGTGGTTTGGGCGATTTCGAATGGCCACGAGAAAGTATGGGTTCAGGCAGAGCAACTCAGATCATACGCTCTTCTTGAAGCGTAGAATGGGTAAGATAACGGCACTTATCATTTATGTAGATGATATGATTGTTACAGGAGATGACAGGGAAGAAATCTTGAGGTTGAAGAATTATTTGGCAACTGAATTTAAGATGAAATACCTCGGTGGGCTCAAGTATTTTCTGGGTATTGAAGTGGCTCGATCGAAACAGGGTATATTCTTGTCTCAAAGGAAATATGCCTTGGACTTATTAACAGATACAGGGATGCTTGATTGCAAACCTGTAGATACTCCTATTGTCCAAAATCACCACCTTGCAGAATATCCTGATCAGGTTCCGACTAACAAAGAGCACTACCAGAGGCTGGTTGGAAGGTTAATTTACTTGTCTCATACTCGACCAGATATCGCCTATGCAGTGAGTGTTGTGAGTTAGTTCATGCACCCTCCGAGTGAAGATCACATGAATGTTGTTGTCAGGATACTTCAGTACTTAAAGTCAGCACCAGGTCGAGGTATTATGTTTTCCAAGAATGGACACTTGAAGATAGAAGGATACACTGATGCAGATTGGGCAGGAAATATTACCGATAGACGATCTACTTCTGGTTACTTTACGTTTGTGGGAGGCAACTTGGTTACTTGGCGGAGTAAGAAACAAAAAGTAGTAGCTCTATCAAGTGCGGAAGCAGAATACAGAGGAATGGCAAAAGGAGTGTGTGAGTTACTTTGGCTTCGAAGGTTGCTCACAAAACTTGGGCATCCACCTATGTCGGCAACAAATTTATTTTGTGACAACAAAGCTGCCATTGATATCTCTCATAATCCAATTCAACATGAGCGTACTAAATATGTTGAAGTTGATAGACACTTTATTAAGAAAAAATTGGATGCAAATATTATTCATTTCCCATTTGTGAAATCAGAGGATCAACTGGCGGATATTTTGACAAAGGAAGTTTCAAGTCAAGCATTCTACAACTCACTTGACAAGTTGGGCATTAGCGACATCTATGCACCAACTTGAGAGGGAATGTTGGTGTGAGTTGTTGACATTCCCGTATTAATTCTTTATAATTAGAATATTGTATTTCCTATTTAGTTCCTTGTAGTTAGGATAGATTTATTTTCCTGATTTGTCTTGTAAGTAAATCCTAGTACTATATATATTCCTCCTTTAAGAGAAGAATAAACATTTAGGGTCAATTTGGGGTTGCTGTGCTTTAAAAAAAAACTGCTTATAAAAGCAACTTTTAAAAGCAACCTCCATGCTGCTTTTAAAAGTTGTTGTTTTAATGTGATAACTTTTAAAATAAGCAGTATATTTTATTTTTACCAAACTCTTTCTATCTGCTTAACTTTAAAGTGAAGCAATTTTTAGTGGAAAAAAAAGCAATACCAAACGGGGCCTTAATACATTCGTAACCCTAAATTAGCACTATATATATATATATATATATGTTGATCTGTACATGCTTGAACTAAGCCAAACTATTTTCCTAGTTATCAAACTATGAACAATACTGAACATTTGTTTTGGCTTTATATCATATAAAGCTTGTGGAGTTGGTAATGTATATATACGTTTATTTTAACGAACTTACTTTTATCATTGAGATTATATATTTACTATAATCAGCAAAATTTGTATATAATTATATATATATGATTCATGGCTGTTATTATTGGGTTGTACGATTGCTAAGGAAAGGAATTTAGAGAGTTTTACATATGAGTGTTCTTTTTGTATTATAAAAACTAGAGGGAAACAAATAAAAGGTCTGATGTTTGGGTGTGTTGATTAATTGAATGAGTATTAGGAAGAAAGAAAACGAAAATAAGGAGAGCAGAGACATTAATATGAGACATATAGCTTTTGAGATTTATTTGGCCAAAGTACTCTTACTGTTGTTAATTAAGGGCTATTGTTTTGTTCTTTGGCTATTGAATGCAGAAACGAATGTGGAAAATATAAAAAAATAGAACATGGAGCTTCACTAGGTGTGACCAATTTGTGGTTGGTACATGATGCTAAGCTATAGTATTGCTAGCTTTGGATTTCAGGTGGGGGAAATACGGCAAACCTTTATGGAGATTGATTATATTAAATTTCGTGGAATGCTATATTATTATTTATCTCATTAGTTGATTACTCTTGTTGGGTGTTACTTAGATTGCTTCATTGGAATGTTACTTGTTGTTGATTATGGAATTACTCATGGTTTCAATATACTATGAAATGAAACTATTTGTGAATCATTCATAATGTGTCATGTGGTTGGAACTTCGGTGTTGAGAAATGAACCATGAAAATGAGGGTAGTGGATATGATCTTTTGTGTAGTTGAGCCACATTCTTAGTAGGTACTAAGTCTCAGGCGAGCCCACAGTGCACAGTTTTTTTTAGGGTAGTAATTCGAGATTGGCGACGAAGAGTTTTGGCAAGACGACTAACAAAAGGGAAAATTAGAATGATTGAGTTACGGGGGTTAGTTCATATAATTAAGTGCTCGGGACCAAGTGGTATAAATACAGAATGGGACGTACGAGGTCTGAGTGTTTAGTTATACAGATTAACTGGTATAGACGAAGAATCTGCATTGCACTTTGCATTATTATTAATAATTATTTGATACTTGTCGTATGATGCCATGACATTTAATTTAGTATTCTCAATTTAATGTGGTAAGGTTATGTCCCTACTGAGCTGTAAAGCTCATCCCTCTATTGTTTTTGGCAGGTTTATGAATTAAACCATCAAGAGGGTAGGCGGGATGAGATCGGATTATATGTGATGCTAGAAGTTTTATTTTATTCCTTGTAGCCTTATAAAGAATTCTTGATTATTTTATTTATTTATTTTAATTTTAGCTCGCGCGCCGGGCACAAAGTTATATTTATTAGTTTTCCGCCGACTTCGAGTTTGGGGCGTGATAAATAAGGAATCAAAATGGTATGCGGTAGATAAGTTGCAGATTAAACAAAAACAAACGAAAACGGTATGCGGTAGATAAGATAATGAGAGCTAGCTATAGTTTGATAATCATTCAAGCAGTGAGTGAAGAGGATTGAAATTGATAAATTTATGAAACACTTTAATTTAAGGTCAAATGTCAATCTTCTTTGCTTCAATAGCTCCAATGGAATCATTCTTTCATTCGTGAAATGCAGAAAATTATGTTATGTAATATAAGGTCAAATGTCAATCTTCGTCGACCATGAAAAAGGACTATTGATAGCAAATAATTCTAAAAGTTTATAAAGGAGAACACATTTCAATACCTAATTTACACAGATTGATTTCCTATAAAATTTGATCATACGAAGCACCTTGACCGCCTCAATAGCAGTCAAATAAATACAGAGCAATCATATTGGATTTTGCTGCCTTTTCAGAAGGCCACTTACAATGAATCTTGCATAATCTTATTTTATTTTAGCAACACAATCTTGCTTAAAGTTTACAAGTTTACACCAACAATCTTACTACGAAGTTCAATTCATGTCCTTGACGAGAGGTTTCTTTTTTCACTCTATCTTTGGGAACATACACAATAACTGGAAGAGGAAGTAAGACCTTATACTGCAATATATCATATAGCTTCTCACATTCATCTCTGAACCTTCAAGAAACCAGTGATAATAACCCTAATCCTAAAACAACCAGAAACATCTTGATAAACCTCAAATCAGAAAATCCTAACCCTAAAACAACAAGATTGTAATATCCAAACAAAAAGAATCGTAAGAAAACATGTACAAGGAGAATTTTTTTTTACCTTTCAGCTGCTTGATTGACACACCCCGACCCGGATATTTCAAAGGATACCGAAATCGAGGCATGCTGGCCGACATCCCGGAGGGTGACCAAAAGCCATGTCATGCAGATGAAGTAGAAAAATCTGATTAAAATAAAACCAAACTCTGGAATTATTGAAACCATGCGGAAGAGTGCACAGAATTACGGGTAGAACTCTTAATACACAACATGAAATGTGGTGTGAAAATTATGCTAACACACAAATTAAACCCTCTTGTGACAATTGTATTAAAGTATGTAAGTAGGGATCGTTCTGGACCGGGGATTAGGAGGGATTGCTAAAACACCTAAAATTGACTTAAAAACACAAAACTAAGTTTAGAACACTAATCTAGACTCAAAAAATACAAAACTAAACTCTAATGACTCAAAACAACTAAAACAACTCAAAACAGCACAAAACAAGCAAATAGACTTAAACTAGACACTAAGACTAAGTTTGGACGAAAATTGATTTGGACTTGACTCAAAATACTTAAAAACACAAATTAAGACAGATTCTAACTTATTTGACACACCAAAGTAAAGGAGGAATTGGTTTTGACTAATTTGTAAACTAAACTAATTGAAAATAGATTGTAAACAAGAACACAATTTAAGGATGATTTAATGGATGGATGGATGGCTAGCTAGAGGGTTCTTCTCCACACATGACATACTTGCATACAAATCAATCTCCAGTTGTTCTTTCAATGAATCATGAACCTCAACACCCCAAGTTAATTAGGTACGCTTAAATTAACCATCAGATTTCTCTAAGTTTATTGAATTGGATGATTGCAAGCGACAACCCAAAGTATTCCTCAATAGTCCCCTACATGAACTGCATAATAGAGATACATATCAAGAATCATTAAGTTCTATAGAAATCATAAGTGTTGACGAAGCAATTGTAACTATGAAAAGCATGATACTCCTGCCAAGAATTTACTTAACGCGATCGTTTATAAGCGACCTTCACTACACATGAATACAAGTTCATAATGATTAGGTGAAATTCCCTTATATTCTAGCATCAAATTCATGCATGAAAACTAAGCGTGCACTCTCAATCAACATACAAGAATAAGTTATCAATTGAACAGTTAAATAAATTGAATTCACAATTCATGAAATCACAACTGGATGTAATTAATTCATAACACAAATATAGTCATGGTATTGAATAGCCCCCTAGACAAAAGGGCTTAGTTCCTCATAATCACAAAACAAAGATAAACTGAATTATACATTGAAAACAAGGAAAGAAAACACATAAACGCTCCAGCGATCCAAACTGAACAGCAAGCACGTCCAAGCACTCTCCTTCACTTCCTTTGCTGCGACACAAGGAGTGGGTAGTGGGTTGATGAGTTGTTTGTATGGAGAAATAGGTAAGAGGATGTATGGTGGTGTTTAGGGCAGAGAGTTGGTGCGGCAGGATGTGTGAAAGTGGTCAGAAACTGTGAAGATTGTGTATGATGTGTAGAATGGTGAATGAATCCCCTAAGGTGCGGCTAAGGTGTTATATTTTAAAGGCTTTAGGGTAAGTAACACCCTAACTTATTTAGGGTAACAGAAATAAAGTCAAAATACTCCTAGAATAGGAAAACAAAATCAGAATCCAAGGGAAAAAGGCTAAGATATTCAGCAAAGGGAAAGAATCAACAGAGGGATGTAGTTTTAAGATAGGAAATAGGAATATAAGCTCTCCCTTGTGCGGCAAGGACATAAAATAAAGGGAAAGGGATTTTCCTATGCGGCAAGGAAGGGTATTTTCTTGTTTCGACCTTCCGTTACAAAAACAGCGATAACTATTTCTAGAAATATCAGAATCGTGTTCTGTAAAATCCTGTGGAAACTAGACATCCAGAGCTTTCCAACCATATATGACACGACACGTAATTCGTTCTGAGGAAATCTGGGTGCTCTGTCGAAGTTGGCGGTTATGCATAGCATAATCCCATATTCACTCGGATTCTACTTTCTTGCAATCTACTTGTCTTCCGAATTTCTATCTTCACTCTTTAGCACATTCCTAGCCTCATATGAACTTCAAACACGTCTAGCCATCATGCTCCAAACATGTGCTATCCATTCCAAGCCCAATTTTGCTCCAAAAAGCTCCAAAATGCACCTTTATGCATACTTCATCCTTAGAACCTGAAATTGCATGAAAATAACTTAAAACACTATAATAAACAGAAACTAGCTCAATAAATGCAAGGAAACAAGCTAACAAAATCGCATAAATATGCTCCTATCAAAATGTTCAGAGCATAGTTAAAGTGCAGTAAAGAAAATACGAATTATTTCCATCCTGAATAGGATGGAAACATACTAGCTGAAGAAGGAAATCCTACATTTATCTGGTGCGGAAGTCGTAAACACCAGAACTGTCTCGCTTGCCACAAGTCCAGCTACTAAGTCTTGGAGGGGCGCAAAACAGAAGGTGTGAGTGGGCAAAAATAATCATTTTTAAAACCTTTGTTTTTCATAGCTTAAAGAACCCCTCTCTAAAAAACCTGTATAGTTTCCCAAAATCATACTACGTATAGTGTGAAAGTTGTCAAAGATATAGATAAACACATTCATCTCAACATAATATATAATAGTCATCGCCAAAACAGTATAAAGGCATCATGGTCAAAGGTATGAGTAAACACTGATATCTCAACAAATATATAGTATGCTTATCAACAAAATAGTATAAAGGCATCATGGCCAAAGGTATGGGTAAACACCGATATCTCAACAAATATATAGTATGCTTATCAACATATATAATATGCTCATCAACATATGCAGACACACAAGCCCATGCAGAAAGTAGCTACATGGAACAGGCTGAGTGTAATAAATATATGCTCAATACTACGATCACGTGAAGCTAGCGCTAATCACGTCACATACGAGTCATAGATGCCTAATGCAGACTAGTACAGGCTAGCCCCTACAATGGATCCAAAGTGAGCATAACGGTGCGGATGTGAACATACATGTGAAGGCTAGTCCTGGCCCGAACGAGTACTAGACACCGAGTGAATGCATGTATGATGAGCCAATAAAAATACACATGATCATGCCATCACAGTTTCACTAATCTCAACATAATATATAATTTCTTTATACTTAGCTCGTAAGTAAAAGTATAGCATGATAGAAAATAATTCATAAAACCATAGTGGGAAATAATATAAATAATATTAGTTTCTCAAAACAAAGCCCACTCACTTATATGTAGTTGGGTCGTAGCCGCATTGCCTTGCTTGACCCCTGTACTCCTCGTGATAAGTCTCACATATATGAGATATCATTATAGTAATGATTAAACTCATAAAGGTTACTAGTTAAACTAATTAACGTCAGTTAACTCTTGTTCGCTCAACACGGGGGTCCAAAACACTCCGAAAAATATCATACGTACTGCCCCGAGGTAGTACGTGTCATCACAAGTCGCCTCACGGCGACATAAGTCGAAAAAGTGATCCCACGGGCCCACACGTGCGGCTCACGCGCAGGCTTGTCTCAGCACGCGCGTCGCATGCGTGGTCAAACTAACGGCGTTAGTTGACGCCATTAGATTTAACGGAAGATTCTGGTATCTCCGTTAAATCTAATAGAATATTCCTAACAGCGTTAAAGAAATATACCTGAGAATATTCCTGGTCTGGACCACGTTTGAACCGGTTTGTTGACGTCACAGCCCGGTTTGGATCAGGTTCAGACCAGTCTGAACCTGTCGCCACTGCAACTCACACCAGTCGCTTGCACGGTCTGCCAAAACTCGCCAGATTTTGGAAAAATTTCAAAACTTTATAACTTTTTCATTTCTCAACCATTTTACACGATCCACATGTCAAAATGAAGCTAGAGAGAAGGATAACAAGATTATACCTGGTTGGAGTTCGAAAAATGGTCTGAAATGGCCTAAAATTGGCTAGAAATCTCGGTTTACAAACGAAGTCCGATCTACTCCAAAACACAACCAAATCACACGATTTTAGTATGAAAATTCATCTACTCAACACAAGGAAGCTAATGATGGTGGTTAGAAGTCTTACCTTGCGGGAGAAGCTCGGTTCTTCCATGTGCTATTTTCGTCAATTGGCGGGGAGTTTGGGTAATCGGTTTGCACCGTTGAACTCAGTGAGTACGAAGAACAAGATGGTGGTGGTGGTTTGGCTCGGTTCGAAAGAAATGGTGTGGCCACTGTGTGCACTGTGCATGTTTTCACGAGGAGAAGAAAAAGAATAAGGAAGAAAGAGAGAGGCCTGAGGGAAAAAGAAAGGAGAGATTTTTTGGCCCCACATGGTACACGCACCACCATATTTCCATAACTAGAAATAATATTTAAACGTACGTAACGTTTCCGTTACACGTCGAATTTTCGTCCCGTTCGCACTCACGCGTTCGTAGGAAAGAGTACTACAAGAATACGACAAGTAAGAAGTCAAAATTCAAAAAGAGTTCAAACGTCCACGTAGGACTTCCACTTAGCCCGTTCAAGGGCATTTTGATAAATTCACAAGTTCAGGAAATAAAATACAATAAAATTAGAGACGGGTCGTTACATCGATAGCTTGATGTTTCTGGAGAAGAAAAAGCATTGTCTCTGGAGAAGAGAGAGCAGCACGTTAAAATTCGCTCAAACTATCTGGGGTAAGCTGAGATTTCTCATGCTCTTTGGTATTTATACATCTCCCGTTGAAATCCTCCAAATTCCACCAATCCACAAATTCCTTCAAATTCAATTCCTTTTCTAATACACCTAAACTTTTTGAGACTCTCAAAAAGTCGTGATTGAATACACCTAGATTTATAGGGATTTTTAAAAAGTCCTTATAAATCTCAGTTGAATACACCCAGATTTTTAGAGACTTTTAAAAAGTCTTTAGAATTCTCAATTAAATACACCTGGAATTTTATAAAGTATTTTAAATTCCCAATTGAATACCCCTGGATGTTGGAACTTATTTGGACTATAT
Organism: Gillenia trifoliata; assembly: GCA_018257905.1. Classification (NCBI taxonomy): domain Eukaryota; kingdom Viridiplantae; phylum Streptophyta; class Magnoliopsida; order Rosales; family Rosaceae; genus Gillenia; species Gillenia trifoliata. Next base: position 18,294,412 of record CM031080.1, on the reverse strand, counting down.
TAATCATGATACGGATCAGTTACCACATTATATAAGCATCAGTTAGGGTTAGTATTTCATTAACCTACAATTCTTTTAAAGTAGGACTTAAGGTTGATAGTTTTGGAGTAGTGGAAACCCCACGTCTCTGTTTGGAGATGCAGAAGTTACTTAACCGACATCCATGATAGGAGGGAGTCGGTTTTCATGCAGCATCTATAAAAGGTTTTGGTCCCTGCTCATGAGATTACATGTCTTTCATATATACTAGACCTATCACTAGTGAAAGCATACGGTTCTTAGTGAGTAGAAGATCAGATAACTACCATTGTAGTACGTTCGACATGGCTTCATTAGGTTTGTTGCTAATCCTAAGTTAAATTCCTTGCTGTCATGAACTCAGAAATTTTATCCTATATAAGTAATCCAATGTGTTGTGCTAACTGTTTTGATTTACATTTGGTATCAGAGCCATGTTAGTTCACCCTAAATTCGATTCTTTTAATGACTATTGTCGTTGATTATATTGATCATGGGCACTATATTTCTTCGACTAATGTTTGTTGGTTTTCTTCTGATTACTGTGATCTCGTATGGTACATCGATGGGACTCTATATGATTCATCAATTCTCGATATGGACGATGAGGCTCTGCTGGCAATGCTGACTCTGGTGAAGGGAATTGGGGTTTTGGTTGGATCATATGTTCATGATTTTCTCGCTCACGTCAAGTCGGCGATCTCGGCATGAGAAAACGAGTGAAGTTGTTATATGGGTTGAAGGAAGTCTTGTAGCAGCAATTAAGGAGGCTCTGCTCATATGGTTTTCGAGCCTTATCGAATTCCCAGAGATGTAGTTTGGTACATACCTTTCTTCTAAAAAACTTGGGTATTTGGGAAGCATGTCAAGGAACTTTGTGAGAATACCATTGTTTCCTTGGGGATATTGGTCTAGAAGATTGCTAGTTTTCAAGAACCTCGGGATGCTTGTTGTTGGCTGGTTTGCGTAGAAATATTGCTGCTTTATATTGCCTTTAACACTCGCGGCTAGGATTGGTGTAAGTGCTCTTCAAAACAAAATGCTTTATGTGATAATGTTTTATACACTTACCCTTGCTGGTTCAGGGAAATATTTAAGTAAGAGTTTCTTGTCCTGAATTCCATAATTAAATGTTCTTTCACCAAAGTGAAGAACTTCAGGAAATATATTATGCAAAATGTAGAAAATAAATAAATAAAATAAAAAACTCATAGCATGCTGATATTCTTTTTTAAAGAGAAGGATATATAGATGGTTTAGAGATTATACAGTGTTTATCATTATGTAAGAAGATTAAGCTGACTATTTTTCTTGTTCAAAGACTTGAAATTTTGGTTGTATATTAATCTATTATATGACAGCTATACAATAAGGTTACATATTCTATTTACATAAATGGTAGTTCATGTTTCTTGCCTAAAGGTGTGACATGATCATGCATTTATGAACTTTGAATTTCTTTGGATATTGATAATTTGTTTGGCTTCTTCAGTTTCTTCAAGTACAAGTTGAAATATATCATACATAAAGGACATAGAGGGAAATAGTCCTTAATCTATCAATTTGTGGCTGTAGGGAAGGCTAAGGATGAATATGCATTGAACAAATATTTGTATTTTTTCACCAAAGTGAAATTTATAAGGAAGTTTTGTTCAAAGGATTTAAATACATATAATGTGATGGTCAGTTTATAACATGCATTCATTCTTTTCAAAAGAAAGGAGACTTTGTGTGGTTCAAATTGTGATTCGCATATGATATTTCGCAAGGACGCATAACAATTAAATGCATATAAGGAAATTTATGTTTCTTGCCCAAAGGTGTTACATAAAATTTATGATTATAATGTGTTTCTTTAAATTTTGTTATGAGCTCCTTTATAGTAAAGGGATTCATATGTTTCGGACTGTGAGTTATGGCATCAAAATCGGTTCCATCATGTTATATTTTTCTCTTCATGAGATTTGTTGATGCACAAATATTGGACCCATGAAGGTTAATCAATGATTGCTTAGCTACACATTGTTTGAGTTTCATGCTTGTTTGTCTATTCAGTTTTGAACTCTGATGTCTGTTTGGAGTTATTGTGTTTAAGGTGAATTCATGATAAAATTAAATGATAAACTAGACTTCGTAAGGTTCCTTTAGACACCAAAATCACAAAAATATGTTGAACAACTCATCTATTGATCATCAAATGACCTGATTTTTTGAACATATATATATGTACTGAGTTGCTGCAATTTTTCGTGATTTTTTTTTTTGCCATGTATTTTAATTATAGTGTTTTTACTAGTGATCTATGCTCCTGAATGCAGTTTATGCTGGCATTTTCTGTTGGCCCTTTTTGGACATCCCTAAAGGCCTTTATTTTGACCTACAACGGTTGTATAATTTTCATATATGATGTTAATTAATTTTATAAATTAATTATGGTAAATTCTGGAGGAAGTATAACTCATTGTTGTAATCATGTTGATATTGAGTTGAAAATTTTCTGAGGATTGAGTTAACTTGCAAGTATATATTAAGGCATTACTCTATCTTTCATAAATATGTTGTTTAGTTACAAGGTACTTAGCTCATGCTAATATGTGGTTGATGAAATTGGAATTGAACCATGACTCAAAGGATTTTGTGTATCAATGGTGAGTGCTTAAATGTTTCGTCTTACTTTCCATTAATATTGTGGTGTTTTTCATATTAAGGAAAGGTTAAAAGAAAAACAAATTTTTTGGTGATATGCATTATGTGTTAAGTAATTGCTTGAGTAAGGTTGCTCCCAAAGTATGTTTATAGTCTCGTTTAAATAATGTGTTAACAACTAAGTTACAATGTTATAGATTAGTGGGAGCTGTAATTTCATTTTTATTTTGCCTTACATGTTGCATATTAACTTGTAATGTACTTTTATGTCGTAAGGATTCTTTCTGCTTTGCTTAAAGGATGCGCGCAATAAAGAAACCTTGTGGCTAACCAGTTAGAATAATTGGCTAATTGTACTGCTAAGAGAAAGTCTTTTAGACATTAAAGTTTTTTTTTATGTGCTAGATAAGTGGGAGCATTGCTTGCACTTGTGTCACGGTTATTCTTGAATAACTAGTGTGATGCATAAGGCAGAATTGAGGCTTCGTTGGAAGCATTAGGCAAACTCATTGAAATTTGATAAAGGGCCAAAGATGATTGTTTCATTAAATTCATGATTGATGATTCTCTCACTAAACTTTTGGCAGTAGGCATATACAAAGAGCATGTTACAAATATGGGAGTTCATGACTCATTCGATTCTGCGGTTATGTGGGAGTAAAACTTGTATGTTTTTATGTTTATCATGTCTGTTTTCGTATCTACTGTTTTATTTTGATTAAACATGTACGACGATATGCAACATGCTAGTTTGACATGAGTTTTTTGATTCAGACAATGATGTTTTTGCATGAAGCATTTATACGTATATATATGCAAACATATATATATATATATATATATATATATATATATATTATAAATATTAGGACGCAAAATTTTCATTAGTACTGAACTTCGGAGAGCTTAAGTGCAGTAAGCTCATAAAGATATCAAAAGATATCGGGTTAGCATTATACCCATCGGGATGGTCTTGTACCCATCGGGTTAGCATTGTACCCATCGGGATGGTCTTGCACCCATCGGGTTAGCCTTCTACCCGTCGGGATGGTCTTGCAACAGGGGTATTGTTTTGTGGGAGTATGATGGTATAAGCACTCTCATTTGTTCCGAATTGTCTTATGACATTATGCATAGATTGTTTTAGGAGATTGTGATTTCAGAGTGCCTGCACTAAACGGCGTGCAAAGTTTTCTGAAGTTCGATAACTTAGATTGTCTGTGGCAAATGTGTGAGGAAAAGATTAATAAGTATTAACTTATGTGATCACTAAGGAACTGATATTTATTACAATGTTGGTGAATAACCATGATTAATAGAATCCAAGTGGGAGAATGTTGGAACTTATTTGGACTCTGTTAATCATGATAAGGATCAGTTACCACATTATATAAGCATCAGTTAGGGTTAGTATTTCATTAACCTACAATTCCTTTAAAGTAGGACTTAAGGTTGACAGTTTTGGAGTAGTGGAAACCCTACGTCTCTGTTTGGAGATGCAGAAGTTACTTAACCGACATCCATGATAGGAGGGAGTCGGTTTTCATGCAGCATCTATAAAAGGTTTTGGTCCCTGCTCATGAGATTACGTCTTTCATATATACTAGACCTATCACTAGTGAAAGCATACGGTTCTTAGTGAGTAGAAGATCAGATAACTACCATTGCAGTACGTTCGAAATGGCTTCATTAGGTTTGTTGCTAATCCTAAGTTAAATTCCTTGCTGTCATGAACTCAGAACTTTTATCCTATATAAGTAATCCAATGTGTTGTGCTAACTGTTTTGATTTACATTGGAATTATTAATTGAATATACCCCCTTAAATTTAGGCCTCTTTTTTCCATTTAGTTATTTGAGAGTTTCGAATTTGTGAATGCAGGTTTGTGTTTGTTTGCCCAAATGTAATGTTGAAGCTACATGAGGCATTTTTTTATTAATCCTAGGAAACATGATGCTCCGTGGTGTCTGGAAAATGCTCAAACTGCTTGCGAATTTTGTACTCTGGACCAGAATGAGGCAAGGGTTTATTTCCAAAATGATCTCGAGGATATTCTTACAATTTAAAACATTCAAGTGGTACAATATCTGTTTGCACCACTTCAACAACCAAATTAACTAAGCTTTAGTAATAAAACTGAGTATCTATTTCTGTTCAATGATATATTCTGATCCTAATCTTGATTCACACCGTTTCAAGGAAATTCTTGATGAGGCAATAGTTGCAGGTGTGTGTATTAAGCTTCAGCTTCATAGTGAAATTTCAGGAATTTTGGTTCATGCTTTTATTTAGATGTTTGAATATAATGTTTACAATGCCTGTTTATTATTATGTCATTGAAGAAGTATCTGAACTTCAAATGAGTCATTGAACATGGTCATTTCAGATTAAGTTTTTACATTTGATCTCATCATTTCGTGGATTATATCTTTATGGTTCTAAGTTGTAAACCCTGTTTTCTTGAAATAATTATTTGTTAAAGTTGGTCGGATTTTCTGGTGCAGATTAAACTAGCCCACTACATTTACAATGAATTTGGAAGTTTTGGGTCATGACTTTTTAGTTTGCCCAGGTTTGTTCTTTTCTTCTTTCTTTTCATCTTAGTTTTTTTTTTTTTTGGGATTATGGCTCAAAATGTTTTGTCACGAAATTAATTATTTGATTGGTGGTGTTTTGGTATTAAGGGGACGAACAAATTCGTGCTCTAGATCAGGAAAAAAAGCTTGCCGTGAGAAATTATTTGATTTTTCCGTCTCATGGTTCTCCTTCGATACCTTTGTTCTTTTATGCATGCATATGTTGAATTATAGGAATGAATTGTGGATGTTGCTAAGATGTCATTCAATAGTTCATTTGCAGATTTGTGTGTTAAAAGTTATCATCTTTTTTGTTCCTTATTGGATTGTTGGGATGCTAGACTCTAAGAATGTGTGCTTTATTTGATTCTTTTGTAATACTGCATACTAAATAAAAAATCAGTAGAATGTCATTCTCATTATTAAACTCCTTCAATTCTATTTAGTTGATTACAAAATCTACGAAAATAGTAGGGAGTTCAATTTAGAATAAAAAATTCGACCATCTGTATTAGATTCTCCAATCTTTGACATCACATGCCCATTTCAATCTGATTGATTAATGCACAATTCCTTTTACAACTTCCAGGCCATTTAAAATTATTTTTGTTTCCACTTTATTCGTTCCAGCTAACAATGAAATCACACGTAGAAAAACGAGGACAAAGAAGAGTGAAGCACTGAGTAGCAATACAAACCAATACGAAAAGTTTGTGACGAGCCCAAAAACAGTGAAGTAAGAAGTTAATTCGTGAGAAATAAATCATGCGAATCATTTTTGCTGTACATAGGCTGCTAATATAAAGTTAGTAGAATATATGTGCAAACTGAAAGACTGAGATGACACATCCCGACCCGGATGTACACGTGGACACCCAAAAGTCGGATGTGCTGGCCGACACCACGTAGGGTGACGAAAGCCAATTTGAAGAAATAAAGGAATAAATTGAATAAATATAAGGTTAGAGTACACAAATGTACAGGCGGAAGAATAAGAATAAGTAACTGTTGTACAAAGCACCAAATACTAAGTACAGAATACTGAGTGTTTACAATTACCAAGAATTTAAACACTTGTCATACCACCGCCTCGAATGTCAACAGCTCCAGCCACTAAACCTGGAGGGGCGCAAAACAGAAGGGTGAGTGGGCCAATAATAGTCATTTTTGTAAAAACCTTTGCTTTCTGAAAGTAGTAACCCCTCGCCGTCAAAATCAAGTAGTTGGTTGGAAAACCGTTTCAGAAAACGTACTATAATAGTAGGTAGAAAAACGAGGTAAGTACGGAAATATACTTACCGTCCGAAACGGGCAGAAAGCCACCGTTCGGCATAAAAAGCTTTACTCGTAAGTTCGTAAAATAAGGATATACGGGAAACCCGTAAATCAAATAAATGCCTCCGTGGCATCAGTGAAGACCAGTGGTACAATCACAATACTAAACTATAAGATAAACCGCTCGTTTAGGTATAGCAAACACACGAGTTCATACAGATAAATTTTGTCATGAACAGGCTGGGTGTATAAATAACAGTACGCTCGTGTACACAATCAAGTGAAGCTGGCGCATATGCGCATCACAACGAGTTCGAGTCGCCTAGGCGACCTAGAACAGGCTGGCACCTGCTATGGATCCATAGCGAGCGTATAGGTGTGTGTGAACAATCACGTGAAGCTGGTCCTGGCCCCAGACGGTACACCTAACACCGTGTAAGCAACCTAGTTGAGCGTATGAAAACATACTACGGAATAATCTAAAATAAACAAGGTGGGGTAATTTCCCTATAAGGGATAAACCTCCAAGTAGTCAATATATGAGGTATTCTCGGGTGCCGTACCCCGAAATACCAAGCGTATAACTAATAATACGTGAAAACCAAGAATACGCCACATGGGTACCAAGGTATAGAAATACCAACTTAATGGCAAACTAGGTGAACCCAAAATACGGTAGAAATTTACCATATCCAAGGTTCACCCAAATACGGCCCAAGGCCCGTCAAACGAGTATAAAAACCCAAGTGCACGAGTAGGGAATAAAATAATTAATTCCCTAAAATCCCCTAAAATAGGGCCGGTTCGATACAAGTAATACGCGTACAAAAATAATACGAGAAATCACCAATTTAATGGTGTAATTCCCAAATGGAAATGTAGGCCAGAGCCCACTAATTTCCATGGCCTATCGAAATACCGAGTCGATCTAGTAGACCAAGTAAATACTACGAAGTACGAGGTCTACCAAAAAATACGAGAACCAAGCTAGCAAACCGAGTAATAAAATAATATAACAAGGTCTACCAATAGCACGATACAAATATCCATTTAAAACCACAATATAATGTAGGCATAAACCAAATATAATTTCCCAAATGTAAAACACATTTAAATAATATAGGGAAAGGGCCCACTCACAAATACTAAAGCCGGGAAGTCCAAACGTGCGTCCTCCGAACGCCACGGGTCGCCAAAACCTATTTTAGAACACCCAAGATTAATAAAGTATTCGAAAATACGAAGAAAACGGCGTTCGGAAACCCGAAAACGGAGTTTCGGGGTCGAAAACCCCAAAACCGCCGCCGTGGGCCGCCGTGCGCCGCCGCACGCGCCGCCACACGCTGCCATTTGGCCTCACGCGCCGCCACGCGCGGTTGTGAGGTCACACGCGCCTCCACGCGCCGCCACGCGCCGGTCACGCGCCGGCTAGTCGCCGGTGACACGCGCCGTTACTGTTCCGTTAAAGTTAACGGAATATTCTAACGGCGTTAGAATATTCTGTTAACGGCGTTAAAACTAACGGACGGAATATTCCTCGGAATATTCCGGTCCGACCGGGTTGAACCGGTTTGTTGACATCAGCAGGACCGGTCTGACCCGGTTTGCTGACGTCAGCGCCGGTCATCTTCAACAATTTTCAGGTCGCCGGCGCCGCCACCGGCCGCCGTCGCCGTCGCCGTCACCGGAAACTGGGAAATTTGGCCGGGAAACTTCAAAAGCTTGTAAATCAGTCAAATCACAACCAAATTTCATGATTCAAGTGTCAAATTGAAGCTGGGAGTGAGGAGAAGGATGTTTTACCACTTTTGGGGCCAAAATAGACCTGAGTTGGCCGGAATTTGAAGAAACATTCTCGGCTGGGAAATGGCCGATCACCAGATCTTCGAATCTTGTCCAATCTCGGCCGTGCAGGGCTTGAGCTAGGTCCCTGGGACCTTGGGGAGTTGAATGGTGAACAAATCGAAGCCAAACGAGATGGAATTCGACGAGAATGGCCGAAGCACAGTTCGGAGTTTCGTCGGGAAAATTCTGGGTTTCTCAGGTTTCTCAATTTTCTGGGCTTAGGTTCAGTGAGTCGAGGTTGACGAAGATGATGATGATGAAGGCTGGTGAGACAAGGGTGGCTAAGCCACCATGGCAGCTCGGGGAAAAGCTCGGGTGTCCTGATCAAAAATGGTGAAGCTTGTTTTTTGTTTCTGTGTTGCAGAGAAGAAGAAGATGAGGACACGGGTCAAGGCAGAGACAAAAGTCCAGATTTTCTGGGATAAGGCCACATGGGCCAACTGACATTTGGGCCCCAGCCCAACAACCCAAACTGTCCAAAATTAAAATACGGGAAACGTCGAAAATCAACGCCCGTAAAATATTCGTTCGGAGTCCGAACGACGTCCCGCTCGCGTCTACGCGTTCGTATCGACGAGCACGTCAAGAAAATACAAGTGGAAGCGTCGTACGAGTTACGACGCAAAAGTCAACCGAAAGGTCAACCAAGGGCAAAATCGTCATTTTGCACCTCCGGGAAGAAAATAGTATTATTTTCCGGAACGGGATGTAACAGAGAAATGTGGACAATTTTTGAAATTGTATATAGTTTGGACTTGGATGTCCTGCCACTTTGGTCCCTTTTTGTTGTACATAGGTTCTTAATGTAAAATCAATAAAAATCTGCCTTAGACTCTTAATGTGAAGTCAATTTAGAAATTGTATATAGTTAGATGTTTCCAGTTATTGATTTACTCATCTTAATTTTATTTCTCACATTTTAACCACATAATTAAGCCTTCTCAAACCTACTCACATTTTTTGCTTATAAGAACTAAACTCAACTTCGACTAATATTGTTCTCGAATTGCTGATGTGGTAGTAGGTAAAAGAAAATATGAAATACATTTTTTTTTCTCCTTATTGACAAAGGGGGAGAGATTTGAACTTGACACGTTTTCAACATTAAAGAACAAAAAAAATAAATACTATTAAGAGCTAGTTGGTTGATTTCAACTTATGTTCTTCGCACGGCCATGCCAGTGGTGAAACCAGAAATCCAAACTAATAGTGCGATTGTAACAAATTTAAATTTTGAAGTACTCATACAAAAATGGGGCCAAATTAGAAAAGATAACGTATACAAATCAACCAATCATCATCCGTCCTTGACATATACAAATTTATCATTGTGGGTCCCACAAAGGTAATTAAATCACACATGTAAACAATTATCATCCACGGTTGGCATCGAAACAAACCTCTTTACAAAAATATTTGCAAATTTCATTGGCATCTTTCCCTTATTCTGTTTCTTGTTACTTTCTCCAACAAAAAACCAAAACAATAAAAACAAAACAAATACAATATCCATCCCCCAATCAAATTTCAAAACCAAACACGCAATGGCATTATCCAACAACCATTCAACTCCAACACTTCACCCCCGCCACGTGCTTTCTTCCGATTCGCCCGCGCATTTCCCACTCCCGTATTCGCCCGCGCATTTCCCTCTCCCGTAAGCAAACGCCCCAAAATTATCTCCTACACCACGCTCCTAAAATTCATCAAGTGCCGCACATCAAAACCGTCGATTTAACCCAATCATTTCTGGGCCCACCTATTAACGGCTGTGATATAGTTAATATCTAAACCCGACCGCATATAATTAAACATGTCCAAGGTCCTCGTCGACTTTATAAAACAAACCAAACTCTTCAGGCTCAGAGCTACCAATCGGCCTCTGCTGTTCAACAATGGATCACATTCTCTCTCTCATTGTCACTTTCTCTCTCCTGGTCGTCTCGCGTGCGCAATCGGACGGTGCAGATCCGCTGATCAGGCAGGTGGTGGACGGCGGCGATGAGTCCCACCACCACCACCACCACGACCACGCTCTCGGAGCCGAGCACCACTTCTCGCTCTTCAAGCACAAATACGGCAAGTCGTACGCGAGCAAGGAGGAGCAGGACTACAGGTTCGACGTGTTCAAGGCCAACCTCCGCCGTGCCGCGCGCCACCAGCGGCTCGACCCGTCCGCTCAGCATGGCGTGACTCGGTTCTCCGATATGACCCCCGCCGAGTTCCGGAAAAGTCAACTCGGGCTCAGAGGGCTGAAGCTGCCTGCCGACGCCACCAAGGCTCCGATTCTCCCGACGGAGAATCTGCCTGAGGATTTTGATTGGCGGGAGCATGGAGCCGTCACCGCCGTTAAAAATCAGGTATTTTATTGATTTAATTTCCAAAAATGGTAATTTTTTGGTAATTTAACTTTTAAGGTATTTGTTTATTGATTGGGAAATTTTGAGGTTTTTTTGGAAATTAGGGTTCGTGCGGATCGTGCTGGAGTTTCAGTACTACAGGAGCGTTGGAAGGTGCTCACTTTCTCGCAACTGGAGAGCTTGTGAGCCTCAGCGAGCAGCAGCTTGTGGATTGCGATCATGAGGTTTGACTTTTTTTTTTATTTTTTATTTGCTATATTTCTGCGATATGAAGAGAATTGGGCGTTTGTATTAATTTGTATATATATTTGGGGATTTCGATTGGTTGATTTTGATTGGCAAATTCTTTTGGGTTTGTGTCCAAAATATTTGTTACAACTGTTTTGTTCAAATGATATGTGATTGTGGTCTCTATGTTGAGGTCCACATGGAATCCGGATGAGGATGAATAGTCATCTTCCTCAAATTTCTACTTTGTCTTTGTCTGTGAGTGCTGAAAGACACAAACTTGAACTTTTTGCTTGCATTTATAACATACCCTGAAGATTTTTCCAAGTGACCGGTTTTTTAAAGAGTACTCCGCATGTCATAATACAAGCGAGTGAAATAATATATTTTTCCTTCCCTCCACTTGTATTATTACATGTGGTACTCTTAAAAACCGGTCACTTGGAAAAATCTTCAGGGTATGTTATAAATGCAAACAAAATGTTCAAGGCAATTATCTCTACTGTTTGTTAAAGCATTCTCACAAATGGTCTGTGTGTTGTGATTGTTGTCTCTGCTGTTTGTTATATCTGTGTGAGTTCAGGAGTGGCATGATAGTTGAATGCTTTAACTGCGTGTTACTTGGTTTTAATTTGTAAATCAGAATTAAGGTTGGGTTCTGTTTCAGATTTATTAAGATTACGAGATGCAGCAAGAAGTACTATTTGGATGTAAAAGGTTAATGGTTGTTGTTTGCTTATTGTGTTGAAGGATTTGAAACAGAAGTGGTTCTTGTTTTTAATCAGCGTTGATGAAATCCAATATGGATTTATCTCTCTCTTAATTCTTAATGATGATAAAAAGCACAGCGCTCCCGCTCATGAAGCACCATTATCTATCTACATGTGTTGCAATTGTTTATCTTTGATAATCTATTAGCAATGCATGTCGAATGATGTTATTAAGTGCTTGTGTTTTTATGTTTCATAGCAGTACATAATGAATGATGCTTGTTATTTAGCAATAGCACTGCTTGACTCTTGCAATGATTCTATGATGACTCCTACAAAATGGTTTTTTCCTTAAATTGCTGTTTCTTACGCCTTATTTCTAAACATTTTGCAGTGTGATCCAGAGGAGGCAGGTTCATGTGACTCCGGATGCAACGGTGGGCTCATGAACAGTGCCTTTGAGTACACACTCAAAGCTGGTGGACTAATGAAGGAAGAGGATTATCCATACACTGGAACTGATCGCGGAACCTGCAAATTTGACAAGAGCAAAATTGTAGCATCAGTTTCCAATTTCAGCGTTGTCTCCCTTGACGAAAATCAAATTGCTGCAAACCTCGTCAAAAATGGCCCTCTTGCAGGTACTTTACCTCGAAAAATTTGTGATTTTGGTTCTTTACCTTGTTTCTGTTCAAAAGTTACTTGTTTGTCATATGCTCTTCGTGAAATTTAAGAGCGTTACATACATGATCTTGGTATTTTGGTTGGCGTTAAACAATTTTCCATTGTTCGAGTGCAGTGGCTATTAACGCAGTGTTCATGCAAACATATGTTGGTGGAGTGTCATGCCCTTACATATGCTCAAAGCGGTTGGATCACGGGGTGTTACTCGTAGGTTATGGTGCAGCTGGCTATTCTCCCATCAGATTGAAGGAGAAGCCATACTGGATCATCAAGAACTCGTGGGGAGAGAACTGGGGAGAGAGTGGATTCTACAAAATCTGCAGGGGCCGAAACATCTGTGGCGTGGACTCCATGGTCTCGACTGTTGCTGCAGCTTCCGTCAAGACCAACGCACAGTAGTAGGGTTCAACCCTAACTTACATTTGCAGTTGTGTTTGATGTATATACAAGTTGTGGTGACATTTATTGGGCAAACTCCAATTGTTTGCTGTCTTCTGTCAGGCTTGCGAAACATATGACGAAACAAACATAACACCCCATGTATCTTATAATTCTTGGTGTTTGCCCGAACAGCCTAAATGTCCTTTTTTATGTGTTGTTAATGCAAGCTCTTCGAAATATTTATGGATTTATGGAGTGTAGTTATTGCTTTAGCAACAACATACATGCTTATTTAGTCTGCTTATCCAAATTTATCCGATACATCAAAGGGTTCCATCACATGTTTGATTTTTGATGGTGCACAATTAGGGGTGCAATTTGGACCGGACGGAATATTTTGGGACTTTTTGGCTCAGAATCGGTCAGAATAGGATATTGGTACAGATTAAGCTTTACAACTTCCATTTGAACTTCTGAAATTAGTCAGATTCTGAAAGTTTTTAATTCAGATTCAAAAATTCCAATTGCAAATTTGGAACTGATTTTTATTCCTGAAACTTTTTGGATTGGACTCCGATCCAATCCACCCGAAAATCAGGCGCACATTGCTTGAGTAGAAGTAGGCAAGCATTCAAATCTTAAATGAATCCGTGAACAATATGGATTTTCTTCCACTTAAAAGAAAAAAAATAATATTGGGGTTTTCTTGTAAATATTTGGTGTATTGTTTTAAAACTAAATTATCAAGGTGTAAATTTGTTACATAAAAATCATAAAGAACCCACCTAATGAAAATTGGTATAAACTACACTTTGATGCCTCCGTTAAGTATACTGGAGACACTGTTGCAGGTTTTTTTTAATTAGAAATCACTTTGGTCATGCAACTATAGCAGGATCATTTCCTATCGGCTGTTCTTCACTTCTTCTGTATTTCAGGCGGAGGCCTTTGGTTTTAAACAAGCGCTTATTTGGGCAGTCCGAATGCAACTTTTGAAGGAGATTCATGAGTTCTCATTCATGCCATTAAACACGAAATTCCAATTTCTTGGAGAATTTCTTCCACATTTGGCATCTTCGCAAGAAAACTCTTTATGTGACTATTACACACATATAGAGGGAAGCAAATATGGAAGCCGACGGATTTGCTGCTCTTGGTCATTATTATCCTCAGTCTAGTATTTGGTTCAATAGTTTTCCTATTTCTGTCATTCCTAAGTTAAATTTTACATGTATGGTTTTAAGATCCATTGAAGATCTTCGTTGTAATGTATTTTTGTAATATATTTCAGTTGTTCAAAAGAAAAGGTATAAATTTTTTATTTTGTACAAGGAAATGAACTTCTTTTAAAGTGCTTTTCCAAAAAATTAACATTTAAAGTCTATTTGTATATAACTACGATCTAGTGATATTCTTCTGAGAGGTCTTAGGTTCAATGACGGCGAATTCAAACCAAATTATTATGGCTAGTTCAATGTGAGGTTTTGTCCACTCTCTCTCTTTAATGTAGATAATATCGAATGTATTAAAAAAGTCTCTATGTAGACGTGGGCTTAACCAAATTAACTAGAGCAGTGTGCTCCCTTTCTGCAACAAGTTTGAATTCGTCTCCTCCTAATTTATATACATTTACTGGAGAATATATCATATCGTTAATTTGTCAGAAAAAAAAAAAAAAAAAAGAGAGTGAAATTCTTTTTCTTTTATCAGAAAAATAAATTATATTGATCATTTAGGCATTTGAGAATTGGTTACATTTTGACAGTCCGCGTGTACAAATGTCAGCGGCATGCCAATTTTGCTCCCGGCCACCATTCCATGACTTTGACCAAAAAAAAAAACACTTATATCATTGAGAATCAGATCATTATAAATACATTGTTGCTCTTCAACACCTTCCACAAATCCACAAACTACTCAAAAAGAAAGAAGGATACTGAACTCGATTGACTTTCAACATCTTCTCTTCTACTACCTTGTAATCTCAGATCTCTCCAACATTCATTGCTCTTTAAATGTTGTACGTAAGAATTGGAGGGAACTAAACAAATTTAACTTTTCAATTGAAGATCCCTAATTTGTTTAGTTTTCTCTAATATCTCATGTCCAACATCTAAATTAAACGTTATTGTTTATTTCTCCATTTAAAAGTCATACGTATTGCTCTTTTAAAAGTCGTATGTGAGAATTGGAGGGAACTAAACAGATTGAAAATCCTTAATTTGTTTAGTTTCCTCCAATATCTTATATCCGGCATCTAAACTAAAAGTTACTAATCCTCGTTAATACGTAAGTGCTTTTTTAAAAGCTGTATGTAAGAATTGGAGGGGACTAAACAAATTTAACTTCTCAACTGGAAATTTTTAATTTGTTTAGTTTCCTCCAATATCTTATCTCCGGCATCCAAATTAAAAGCGACTGATCTTCATTCAAAGGTCGTACGTGATTGCTCTTTTAAAAGTCGTATGTAAGAATTGGAGGGGATAAAACAAATTTAACTTCTCAATTGGAAGTCCTTAATTTGTTTAATTTCTTCCAATATCTTATCTCCAGCATCTAAACTGAAGTCTCCATTTAAAAGTCGTACGTGAGTCCTGAAGAATACCAAATAAATTGGCATCTTAATAGCTACAATTTGTTTGGTTTCCTCCATCATCTCATTTTGCAACTTGAAGAACTTTGTTTCTATGGTGTTTTGACTGTTCTCTAATGTGCTTTTTTCAGTTTGCTCACTTTTTATTAATTTCTTTTCTTCCTGAAACCACTTTAGCTGAATCAGTTTCTCTTTCTGAAATGAATATCTTTTACTTATGAAACAAAAAAGAAAAAATATTTGTTTGTATACCACTAGACCGTAATACTAAGTGGCATAACTTAGTTACATTAACATAGGAAAGAATAGAAAGGTGAAGCTAAAATTCATCTCAATAATTTTAGCATATATTTAAGCGCGGGAGCCAATAGCAATTTTCGTTTTCCTTAATAATAATAATAATAATAATAAATACGAATAGAACGATGACTAATTATTGTCATTATTACACACGGCCATAATTGCCATTATATATTAAGATGCTGGCCAAAAAACTGCTTATTCCTCCCAAGAACAAATAAATAAACATGCTGAAAGGGGTGATGCTCATTTCGAAAACCAACCGATAACTCCTCATACAAGGTGCATCACAATTGCTTTCTTTTGTACTGTTCAAATGAAAGAATCAACTCGCGTTCATACCTATTCACACTCGACTCCATGCCTTAAACACCGCCGACGACTTCTTTTTAGGGCATCACTCATCTTCGTCGTCAAGCAACGCGAACGAGTACGGATAGAACTTGTAACCATCCCCTTCATAAAACTTGTTCTGGAATTCCACCCAGTGAAGTCGAAGAGCATGAAGGAAAGCACTGAGAGTTTCCATCAGTAGTAAAACACCGACAGTGGCGCACACGAATACGATGAAACCCACGATGAGTATAATCCAATTGTTGAACCTGTGTGACGTACAAAAGAAAATGTTTCATTTATTACCTTTGTAGATGTCCAGTAAGACTGCCCAGTTCAATTCGACAATTCAAATCCTCAGTTTAAACTTCTTGGGTGTAGGTAATAATCCAGATGAGCAACAGGAACAAATGGGAATGAACTCCTGCTAGAACATGCACTTGGTGCTCATTGGCCTATTCTCTACATCCCAAGAGTCGACAAAGAATTTGAAATCGTGGCCAACTTTAATGTGTATTAAACAAAAGCGGCATCATAAATGAGTGAAACATACCCCCAGGCCGTTAGGAGAACCTTGTCATAGAACACACTGGACAACTCTGAATGAGCAAGACTGTACAAAGTTCCAAAAACACAAATCCCGACATTAGCATATTAACAAGGGATCTTGCCAGCAAATGTCATGCCACCAAGCAAGTGGTAAAATACTGTCCCCCAATAGACAGTGAAAAAGCTGTTCACTAATAATTTTCCTTACAAAACAATGGTATGCATGGTTCAACAGTTCGGCAGCATGTCAAAATCGAATTGCAGACAAACATTCAAGGCTACCAATTTACCACTGAATGTAAATTTTATTATTGCTTCAATTTTACTCTTTACGAAGCCAGAATAATCTTGTTGATTTCAACACTTCCCAATATAGAATGCCAATACTCATCGAAATTAATCAGTATAAGAGCACATAACTGCAATAATAAATGCAGACATGAACTAGCATGTGCAGACACAAAATCAAATACACGTGTATACATACATTGCATGTGCTACAGCTGGCAGAATATGAATGGACTAAAACAAAAAGTTAACCAAAAGAGACAAGAATGACAGTTACAGTTCCCAGAAACTACCTTAGAGCCCAGAGACGAAGGTATGAAGCTGTATTTGAGACTGCTCCAAGTACAAATTCTATTGTGTGTATCATTTGATGTACGAAAACTTCACTAAACTCAAACTCCTCGTGACCATGGGCATCATGGTTTGAATTCACTTGCAAGCTCTCTTCTGTGTTCTCAAGTAGAGCATATGATTGACCTTGGTGCCGCTGACATAACAAAACCATCAGAAACAGCAAACGAATATGAATAACGGAAAAAGTGATGATCAAAACGACTGGGGGTGAAAGGATGTCTACAAACATACATCTTGATGTTGCTTCTTCAAAAGAAAAGGCTTTGGAAACAGCATCCATGGTACAGCAACAAAAGCCAACAATAATAGCACAAGCTGGTAAAAGATCAAACAAAAAAATGAGGAATACTCACATTTTCTTTTAACAGAAATTTAAAATAAGAAGGAAAAAAAACTGATAGAGGGATACCTGAACTGTTTTCTGACCATTGAAAAGCTGGTTTTCACCTAGCTCGTCTGTAGGACTTAGGAACATGTATATCATTACATGGTAGAGATCAGCTTTTGAACCAGTCCACCACTTCATAACAATTAGAACAGACAAGTAGCCAAATAGACTGTTTAAAAATATCATCTGGGGTACAAACTGGAACCTGGAAAAATGCAGCATTTGAATGAATACTTAGCTATCAGCAGGGTGAGAAGCAGACCAGAGACAACTAATGACGCGACTATAAATGGAAGAATTCACAGTACATAAGTGAATTATTCACATTTACAGTGAACGCATTTGCTGCCTTTAGTGGTAAAAATGACTTCTCCACTGAGAACTAAGATAACAAAATAGAGAATATCACAGCTTACCAAACATTCAGATTACTTCGAAAGAACCTGGCATTGAAATAACTTATTATAATTCCCAGGTTCATCTGGACCACGCCAATAATAATTGACATTTTCATCTTCAATGAGTTTAGGAATGGAAGCTCACTGCGGGATCCATGCCATACGGGATCCAGGCCAAATGGGTAAGTGGGACGGACCTTAATCAGGCCAACTGTAGTAGCATCTCTGCAAATGAACATTTTCAATAGACTATTACAAACAATTCAAAATGAAGATACAGCAGAAAAGGATATACATCTCCAAAGCTTTAGCATATACCTGCAAGAAAGATCACGGCATGCATATGCTGAGGGACCAAACAGTTCAAACGGGACAGAGAAGAACTCATTATAGATAAAACCTGTGTAGATTGAGAAAATTGCCATCAACAAAATCACGTAACGACCACCAAAGGCCATCTCCATGATGTCTCCAAGCTTCTGTAAAACCATAATAATATCTAATTAGATTCTTACATGAAGACAAAAACAGAAGGGGAAAAAAACCGAAAGTTGCTTTCCAGAAATAAGTCAAATAACCAACATGTGATGGGAAAATGCTAAGAATCTACATACAAACAGAAACTAAGATCTCCATCTCCTTTGATGTTGAGTAACAAAGTGAAAAGAGGAAAGTAATCACAACAAATGTATTCAGGGCATTGTTACTTGCAAAGAATGGGTATCATTCCCATACCCATTCCTTCACATACCCAACCGAGTAAGTAAACATGCCATCAAAAGATAATTATACAGAGGAAGTATGCTCATGAAGAAACAGCACCCCAGAATTTGCAGTGTTAAGGGAATTGCCACTTTCTATAAAGCTTGTGCAATAGACAATATCAGATATACAAAGGTCGACAAACCAAATCCTTATAACCTAGAACAGTTCCTTACTCCTCATACCACTAGAGGTAAAAGACATAATCTGTCAGTCCTGAAATCTATTAAACAATCACAATTCCCTGACAGGACGGAAAAGGGGGAGAGGGAAGAAAAGAATGGCATAGTGAAATATTATTTCTTTATCGACAACAGTATCAACATTCATGAACAGAAATAAAATATTGCAGAACATTTGCAAACATTCCACCTGAGAGGATAAAAATACAAAATTATGCACATAAAAAAATTTAACTGCTAGTAACATACTTGGGGCAATAAGCAACATACAGTCAGTGTAACAATGGTCGTGCTTCACATTTTTCTTGAGATGAGAGATAATCGCAATAACATCTAATAAAAAAAGAATAAAATTGATCTATATTTTATCAAACTAATAAAATGGAACAGCCCACTACCATAAATATAGTAAGGGAACACATCGATCTTTGCTCCTATACTTTGGTACAAAATACTAAGTAAATGACCTACAATGCAACAATGTTATTGTTGAGATTGAATATATCGGCGTATTAAGTGATTGCAAAGCTTGGTAACAATACCTCACTAGAAAGCTTCTTTTCCCTTCCTATTAAATATACGGTTGCAAGTAACAAACATATTCCATGTCCCCAATCACCAAACATGACAGCAAAAAGAAATGGGAATGTCACGATAGTATATACAGCAGGATTTGCTTCTTGATACTTAGCCACCCTGCAGTTGCATTAAAACAAAACATTTTAGAACCTTGTGTATATTTCTGTTGTAACCAACGATATATCAGCCCATTTTGTGATTTCTAATTCTAAGATTCAATTTTGAACTAGACAGATTCACCATTAGTAAATGTGGGTTTGCTTTCTTACTACAGCCACTTACTTATGTTTCACTGATTTCAAGCATGGACCTTCATTAATGGCTACATTAGATAGAACATTAAGAATTAAATTGTTGATTTTTACCATATATTGCCTGGCATAACAAGTTACTATCTAGCTCACATGTTAATGGTAAGGAAGCACTAGAGATGGCAGATTAAAACAACCACAACAGAACTCAACTACATAAAGTGGATGAAATTTTTCAGCATCTATTCCTGCACCATACTAGGGAAATTACAGAAATGACAGTGGTTAAGGATATAACTGACTAAATTTCTTTTATCTTTTTCGTCTTTCAAAAAACATAAGTAAAATACTCATCTATTCCAAATATCTTATAAAGGAGCACAGAAGAGCAATATATAGCAGTGGAACTCACCCATATGCATCAACAATTTCTTGAAAAGAAGAAGTGAATTTGTTTGTACGGAAATAGGTAGGTGGTGCCTCCTTAGTATGCAAAACCTGGAAAATAGCTCCAACTTGGGAGTTGGAGTCAAATGCTGCCCGCTGCAATGCATCCTGGATCTGCAAAGATACATTGAAACGAAGAGAGTCAATAACATATTTCACTTGCACATCATCGTTCACACCTTTCAATTCAAACTGGGTACAAAATGATTCATCATACTATGGAGAAATATCTGTAAGTAAAGGATACCTGTTTTGATGCAAAAACAGGACTCCAGCCTTCAGCCACAAGACATTTTTTTGTTACATCAAGGCTAAGCATGTTAAGATGGTGGTATATGGATTTCTCCTTCCTCACCTTCACAAGTACAAAAAAAAACATTTTAAATAGCTTAACATTGGCAATACACACAAACACCATATGTTTGAGTTAGTCTTTAGTCATATCTCCACATATATAATGAATGAACTTCATTAAATAAAATAATTCCAAACCTACCAAAAGGTTCCACTGCTCAAAATGCTCGCCAATAGTCTGTAACAAACTTCCCTGATGCAACAGTCCAACATCTATGGTAGTCTTTAGCTCTGAAAGTCTTCCCGAAACCTGAAGTTGAGGGTTAAATAACCAACATTCACAATGAGATAAAGTAATCAACATCGTCAGAATGGGATCACTGGAAATCGAGGACCGGAAGGTAACTTCATAAAATGTGGATGATCGGCACCCTGGAATATGGACGGACTGCTAACAACTACAAAAGGCTAACTTGGATTTCTACTTAAGCATGGGGGTCATACTAACTACATTAAGGATTTAATAAATAGTTTAAGCACAATTAATATTAACATTGGAATTACTTCATGCTGGAAGAAAAGCACCAACAAAAAGCTACTATGAACAGACAAAACTGCAACATGGCTAAGGTTTTTTTTATTTGTTTTTTATTTACTTCTACAGAAATGAAACACAATAAATGATAGAGAAGCCATAAACAAAGAAAATATACATACCTCAGTAATCATTTGAGCTTGTCTACCTAGGTCCTCAGTAAAAGAGTACCGATTAGCTCCAAAGGCATCACATATTTTAAGAATTTTGCTCTTTGCTCTTTCTCCAGAGTAGAATACCACAAAAACATTTTTCTCAACCTGCAGATCATCATTTACAGTCAAAGACGAAATGTGCAATAACAAAGAAAAACCAGATGGCCAAATAACAGTGCCACATTATACAATAAATTATCTATTTCTCTAGTATTCATACAAGGTTGGCATAGCATTTATGCTCATAAGTGCTTTTTCTGGAAGAAGCACGTTGAAATTTTTTTTAAAAATCCAAGATCTTTCACAACCCATTAAGCACTTCTAACATTTGAAAGCTCTTTTAGCCATTCTTAAAGAACTTCCAAACAGGCCTAACTCTCTCCCACAATTCCTGCCCCCCAAGATCCTTATGGATTGTTTGGTTGAAAAGAAAAGGCATAACTTTTAATCACGTCGTGAAAGAGGTGGAGGTTTTTAAATATCTATTAATGAAGAGGTTGAAACATATTAATGATATCCAGTTTACTGTTATTCATCTTGTCAGTTAGTTTTGATTGTGGCCTTAAATTATAAAGAGTAAAAGATACCACAAGAGCAATAGAAACTTCCTCTCATCTTTCCAAGAACATAAAACTGCAGGATATGACGTGTCAATACCTTCTCTCCAGAAACAGGATCAGTCACGGGATTCTCAACAACAGTCTGCCTCAGAAAAACATTACCCCTAGTAGCTCGAAATAGAATCCTCTCAAATGCCAAAGACTTTTCCCTGGGAACAAGACCAGTGAGAAATCCCAACTTAACTTGCTTTGATGGATCAGTTGATGTTTCCTTCACAGCAGCCAAACAAAAAGAATTGGACTCAGCAACAGGAAGAAGACTGGTTAATCAAAATACAATAAATCCAAGATTGAAATCTGTACTTGCTCCAATAATAAAGGTGTGTCCAGGGATTCATCACTGATATCGCGGGATTCATTTTCTCTCTGCTGCAACACGGCACTGCTTTGAGCTGAGTGAAAAAACTCACCAGCCTGAAAGGAAGAGATTTTTCAGTCGCGTGAGAGCCTATTGAATAAATTAAACATCGAAAGAGAGACACAAGACCAAATGAGAGTAAACTCCATTCAAATTCTAGTTCATTGGCAGATCAAATAGATAATTGCTTCTCTGTTAATGATAATAGAAAACGTCCAATGAGAATTCAAGATTCAGAAAACTCTCTCTGAACTAATTAAGTTTATACGTCACATAAGGGTAGTCAAAACATATTTTACCAACTCAGCTCATTTAATGATATCACCTGCATTATTATATGTGTAATCTTATGATGTGCAACTAGTGATGCTTACATGAACTAGATTGAACTGTTACTTACAGAAGATACAAACAATGAAATATCACCTGCTGTTAGCTGAATTTCAGTTTTCAAGTACTTTCTGTTTTAATATTTTCTGTGTATTTATTTGAAAAAAAATATTTGAATAAATCTCTATCCGATCCCCTGTTTACTAGATTGAACTGTTACTTTGAGAAGATACGAACAATGCATCATTTAATCTTTAGAGGTAAGGGAGCTAGTTTTATAGACTATATGTGCAAGGAAGCAAAAATGCTGTGTAGCTTGAGAAATTTGGAGTTTTTTCCTGTCTTTATTTGGAGTTTTTTCCTGTCTTTATTTGAGAAATTTGGAGTTGCTTCCTAAGACAGTATGCAGCCTTGCTTTTGGGGTGGCATGGCAGGTTTGTGAAAAGGTCAACTACAGCTCTTAGGCACTTGCATTTTTTATTTTTGGTCTTAGTGGTTGTAAGAGAAAAACTTTGCATAACGAAGATCTTAGCTTGTGTGGTAGCTATCTGAATGAATAAAACTCCTCAAACCTCTTTTGATCTTCATGCACAGTTTCTGTTTTCTTTGCATTTTCAGTATTACGCGTACAGCTTTTGTACATGGATAGAACCCTCTTGGAAACCTTTATTACTTATCAAAAAATTGCTCCAACAAGTTAGAATCTTCAAGTAACAAGGAGTTACGATGGTTCTTTAAAAACAATATGGATATCTATATCCAATTTCTCCTTGTGCAAAAAGAAAAGCTCATCATACTATTTTTACCGTTTCTTTCACGATGCCCCATGAGGAATATTAACACTACTTATGAACTTAGTGTATCATCAGAGGATAGTGTCTGATCTGATATCCTAATAATGCATGCTATGGTAATAGAGATGCAAAGATCTTTTTTTGGGCCGGAAATGAAAAAAGGGTCATTACCTTTTCCAGAACAAGCTTATATTCTAAGAGTTCATTATATGAACGTTGCAACTTTTCGTCATTCGAATTTATTTCAATCAGCTCTGCCTCAAGTTCCCCAAGTTTTACCTAGCATACACACAAAAGTAGTGTTAGAATATGCAATATAAAACATCTTTAGCTATGAACAAAACACCTTATTATACCTCTAGGTCATCCACATTGACGTCCACTTGTATTGCAGACTTTGAAGGAGGCAAATCTGCCTTTGACATTTGCTCCTTAAAGAAACGTAATTTGCGTGCCATCTCTGCACTTCTTTTAATCTTCATAGGAAAATGAAATAGTGAATTTACCAACCATATACTCATTTGAAGACATAATATTTAGGTACTTAAAAAATTATAAACAGAATGGATAAGAAATATTTTGTATGAATCCTACAATCAATATAGCCTGTAAAAATTACACGACTCTTCTTTGTTTAGCAACAATCTAGAACAGTTCACGAGAACTCACTAATTTACCAAGACATGCTAAAGCAAAGAAGAAAAAGGCGATATGAGAAGTTAACCATTTGAACAACTTATTTGACCAAGCTTCAATATTAGGTATATTTATCAACAAGGATAAGATTCAATTAGAATGAGCATAGTGAAAAGACCATTAAAGTTTATATGCATGTAAACATAAAATTCTCTCTCTAAAATAGGTTACATGCAGGACTGTAACCAGTGGCAGATCCAGGAATTTTTCATAGGGTGGGTGACGTGCAAAGCTTTGCATAACTACTATGATTCATAATTGCTACTTTGGCCAATCTCATTGCACTAAACTTACATACATAATTAGTGTGCTAAGAGATTATAACCTATTAACTACTAAAAATTTCTGGTTCCGCCCTTGCTCAAATTTTTCTCCAATCTTCTCAATTTCATAGCCAAAATGACCCAATCTGTTTCTCAATTTTCTCCCCACCCCAAAAAACAATTTTTCAAATCTGATTGTTTTTCAGTAACTTTTATTAGTTTCTGAAACAATTAAGAAAGGACTATAGAGTTGGAAAGGTTTAAAGTATTTCTTCATATTTCGACTTTTATGAAGTTTATTTCTTTGCTACGGCTGATAAAAGTGATTTTTTCGAAAAGTAATCCACTATTATTCTTGCTCCTATATAATTCTCATGTATGTGATTGCAACGTGTGATTTGATCAAAATTATGTTTTTACAGATTCAGAATGAGAAACTGTCATCCCATTCTTTGGTCCCAAGGTAAGGAATAACCAGTTACAATATTTCTTTAGTGGTCGTAGACCTACTTAAGTAGTTATGGTAGTTACAGTTTTTTTTTGTTTTTTGGTTTATTGTTTTTTATAATTTTGAAAAAAGAAGTTGAGAGATGAGCAAACTTGATTAATAAGTTCCATATCCACATAATTGTAGAAAGATCACAAAGAGATATAGCAAGAGAAAGAATTAGATAATCAAATTTCAGGATTGGATAATTATGAAAATCTTATTATTGTGGAACTGAAGAGGAAGAGTGAAACAGCAGGAGAGGAGGGCATACGCTATACAGTAAAAGACCAACAAAAGGAAGAAAACACAAACACGTAGACAAGTAAAACAATTCGTTTAAATTAAAGGGATGGGACCAAACAAAATGTTGAAGGTATCCACAATGCAAAATAAACATGTGGCTGGTCAGCAAGCTAAGAAACATAATCACACCTGAGCAGCATATGTCCTCTGAAACGGGCTCTTCTCTGAATTGAGCTGGAAGATTATTACATCAAAACATTTGTTAGCTTGAAGAATGATATTAGTAACAAAATAAAACTTAATAAAAAAAATGAAAGCAGAACAACAGTGATTAGATTAAGAAAGACTAACAACAGAGCTAGCGTAAAGCTTCATGATATGTGCAAGTTGTGCAGCATCTAAAACAACAAGTCACTGAACTTCAAATATTAGTTCTCCACAATTTTGTATGAGTTATTAACCAACTAAAAAGTATCAAGGCCTCTATCAATTATAAAATAGGTGAAGCCCTTGTGTGATTCTCATTTATTTTCTAATCCGCTTACCCCTTTCTTCATTTCAGGATTATATGTACCTTTTTACAGTTCACCTTCAACTTCAGTTCTGTAAACTTAAATAGAACATTGTACATTCTGGCATAGAAATTATGAAATAACTTGCTTCTTCTTTCCATACATATACTTTGCCAATAGCTTAGACGAAAGAGATCTGAATTATTCTCAACTAACCACCACAATCGTACCTTTTACTCATCAAATCCCTCAACAGACAGCTACCTTGTTCACCACCCACCCACCAATACGCTACACTACCACTCTCTGGTGAGCAGAACAATACCAAAAGTTTGATGGGGATACAAATTTTCAAGACACCAAAATCTGAGTGCGCCATGATTATGCATTAAGTGCACGGGAAGCTAAATGCTCCGATAATCGATTTTCTTTTTTCGGGACACTAAACTATGTACTTGGTAATGAACCAATCGATCAACACTTCAATTTGCAGATAAATTGAGTTCCTTAAAAGCTAAAGAATCAAACACCATTCACCGACCAGGCAATTCAATCGTATACATAAAAACGAAACCCTAAATCTCACAAAAGGAAAACACTTCCGCAAATCAAATCCAATCCAACTGCGAATTCCAATCGGAAACAGTGCCAAGTTAGGGCTTTTACTGTTTCTCCGCAGCAAAAAACCAATCCAAAAGGAAGAACAAAGCATAATTGAAACAGAAAATTGAGGAACAGGGAGAGGAGAGAGAGAGAGACGTACGTCTTTGAACTGGAGGAGGCCGAGGTCGCCGAGATAAGAGACGGTGAGGTGAGCGGACTCGATGGGGATGATGATCTGGACGAGCTGCATAGGCTCCGACCTGAACAGATCCATCGGAGGACAGCACTCTCCCATTCTCTCTCTCTCTATCTCTTCTCTCTCTCTCTCTCTCCTCTCTCTCGATGTTGTTTCTGTGTGTTGGTGTAAATGTGTGACTACAGACAGTCAAAAAAACAGAGAGAGAGAGACGGGAGATCAAATAATGATTCACTTTGCTGATTGCTTCGGTTGCCCCTTTCTCTCTCTCTCTCTCTCTCCCTATCTCCTTCGCGCTGCGCCACAAAAGCATCTCCCACGTCACCAGGTCCCGCTTCCTCTATTTGATTTTTATTCTTGGGGAAGGTTTTGTAGGAAATTTCTTGAGCTTTTGCAACACTTTTGTCCCTTTCCAATTTTTATTTTTAGGAAATACTTACTTTAAATTTGAGTATATTATTGTTTACTTGCAAATTGCCGTCTTACCTACATATTTTTAAAATATTTTATAAGTTTTTAATACACGTTTGAAATTCACGTATTTTATACATACTTTTAAATGAATGAATATTAAAATTTACAAAAATAGCCTAATTTTCAAAGTATTTTATTAACACTTAAGTATTTTTCACGTATTGTATTATTCTGTATTTTACTAATTATACTTACAATGAATATAAATTAATATTATTTTAATTTTTGAGTTTCTTGCATTTACTAAAATACAGGTATATAAATCATTTGTGACGATCTGTCTCTAATTTTATTGTATTTTATTTCTTGAACGTCTAAATTTACCAAAATGTCCTTGAACTGGTTAAGTGGAAGTCCTACGTGGACGTTTGAGCTCTTTATGAATTTTGAATTTTTACTTGTCGTTTTCAGGTAATACTCTTTCCTACGAGCGCGTGAGCGCGAACAGGATGAAAATCCAGCGTGTAATGGAAACGTTACGTACATTTAAATATTATTTCATGTTATGGAAATATGGTGGTGCGTGTACCAGGCGGGATCCAGTTGTTCGGCTTAATTTGGAAAAAAATCTATTTCTTCTCTTTTTCCCCCGATCTCTCTTTCTCCCTTACTCTTCTTTTTTCTGCTTTTCTTCTTCTCCCGTGAAAAAGTACATAGTGCACACAGTGGCCACACCAATTCTTTCGAACGGAGCCAAACCACTACCACCATCTTGTTCGTTGTAACTGTTGGAAATATGCCCTGAAAGTCAATCTTTGGAAGAAACTTTTCAGGACATTGACTGTATATTTGGATAACCCTAAATACAGTAAAAGGGCAAAGTCACTTATTAGGACAATCTCAATAGTTGATATATGTCCAAATAGTGAATCCATGGACAATGGATTGATGGAAGAAGTAATCTAATGATGTTAGACTGCAGAGACCTTCTTCTCATAACCATGATGTTCAAAATGTTCCTGGTCATGGGATTGTCAGAGGGATACTGACAATCCATAGACCAGTACGTACTGTGTCAGCTTCAAATTGGAAGGATGGAAAGTCTCAGCCATTCGTGTAGTGACACTATGACAAGTATGTAGGTGCTCATTAAGGGAATGAGTTCACTGAATACAATCGAAGGGAGTACTTGCATGGAGGTCTACTCACATGTCAAGCAAGTAACTCCATTGATTGGAATATGTAAGTAATCCTTTGACCTGAGACATCATAGTTGTCTTGTGGTTAGGTCCTTGATCTTTGATTATGTCAAAGTCA
This sequence comes from Gillenia trifoliata, assembly GCA_018257905.1. Classification (NCBI taxonomy): domain Eukaryota; kingdom Viridiplantae; phylum Streptophyta; class Magnoliopsida; order Rosales; family Rosaceae; genus Gillenia; species Gillenia trifoliata. The sequence goes on along the minus strand of CM031080.1, from coordinate 18,266,385 downwards.
CGCCAATCCTGAGGGTGTCCACGGCATAGTTGGGGTTAAGCTACTTAGCCATGGAGGCAAGTGAATGGTCAACAAGGGATCTCTAATCCTCGTTACGAGAGGAAGAATACTCTAAGATATGATTCGAGAATCTTCGGCCGAAGTACTGAGCGTAGTGATGGAAAGTGTTCCTTTACGACTCAATTGAATCATATAACATAGTATAATCACATTAGGGGTTTGACATTGTGTATCCATACCCTAATAGTGTGATTGAGAGTATTGTATTAGAGAAGGATCGAATTACATTGTAATTCCAATTGAATAGGTTCTCCGAACAAACTTCTACATTAGCTTGGGTAGCCATGATATATGTGTAGTGTGTCACTCATGGTTTGTGGGATCTTGTGAATGATTAATTAGTAATCATCAAAGAAGATAAAGAATTAAAATAAGTTTTAATTCACTAGATGATTGGAACTAATCAATTGGATTGATACCAATCACCTCACTGCCTTGCTAATTAGAACCTAAAACGATTGTACACCGAATACACTATAGTGGTGGATCAACACGTGAATGATGGAAATAATCCTTTGGATCAATTGAGTGTTATGATTAATTAGAAAGTCTAAGGAAATCATAGAAGCGATAATAGATCGCTTTGGGCTTAATGAAATAAGTTCGGGTTAATCCGGGCCCATTGGGCCCTAACCTCTTTGGCATTTTATTCAAGCATAAGATGACTTGAAATTGTAAAAGCCCAAAAGCCCACTCAACACTCTTTTGGCCGGCCATGAATGAGAGAGAGTGAGTGGAGTCAATTGTTGACTCACTTCTTTTATATATTGAAAGTTTATTGAAACTTTCACTAGTGGAAGATCACCATACCTCACACCATAACTTGTTATGGCTTTGGATTGAGTTTGTCAACCAAAGATAAGAAAAATATCTCTCCCTTTCTTACTAACACAGCCGGCCAAACCAAGAGATTGAGATTGCTACACTTCTCTCTTTCTTTTGTGATCCATCATCCATTCCATCACTTGGTGGGTGTGGATCCTTAGAGGTCTTCAATTTTGGAGGCTAGAGGAGAATCATTCAAATCTTTCAAGGTGGAGGAAGCAAGGAGGGAGGCTAGACTCAAGGAGTTCCAAGAAGAGAAAGCTTGGAGGTGGTCCATCCTTGGTCTAAAAGCTAGATCAAGAGGTATAAAATTCTACCTCCACTTTGTTCTTCAATTTTGTAGATGCATCAAATATTAACCTATGCTTCTTGAAGGGGATTTGCATGACTATTGCTTTGATTTTTAGCTTCCGTTGCTTATGCATATGAATTTTGAATTGCTAATGCATGCTAGTCATTAGAAATCCCAACATAATCTCATAATTTCCCTTCAGTAACTCACTGAGTTCAACGGTACAAACCGATTGCCCAAACTCCCTACCGTTTGACAAAAATCGCACACGAAAGAACCAGACTTTTCTGACGAGTTTCTTGAAATTACCGGCCAAGGTGAGACTTCTAACCACCACCATTAGCATCCTCGTGTTAAGTAAATGGATTTTCATCCTAAAATCGTGTGTGTTTGGTCATGTTTTGAAGTAGATTGGACCTCGGGTGTAAACCGAGACTTTCAAGCCAATTTCCGACCACTTTTTGAACTCCAAATCGGTACAATCTTGTTCTGCTTCTCTCTAGCTTCATTTTGACATGTGGATCGTGTAAAATTTGTTGAGAAATGAATAAGTTACGAATTTTTGAAATTTTCCAAAACCCGGAGAGTTTTGGCCTGCGGTGACACACCCCACCCTCGATACCCACGTGGATACCGAGTGCGAGCGTGCTGGCCGACACTCGTAAGTGACGAAGCCATTAAATGCATGACAACACTTGTGAAAACGAAATTAAATTATATTAAAGTTGCAAAATCCAATGTCAATATGCATATGGTTCAGAGCGTACTAAATTTGAAACAGCGGAATCAAATAATAAACTGAGTTCCTAGAATCTCTATCCATAACAGGAATGGATATTATTATAGAAACTGGAAGAGAGAAGAATCCCTACATGGTCGGGATGAAAGATCAGAGCTGCCACGTAGAAGTCTCGACCTCGCCAGATGCTATCTCACTATGTCCTGAAGGGGGCGCAAAAACAAAAGTGTGAGTGGACAAAAATCAAAGTTTTCGCAAAACCTTTCTCTTTTCAACATATTAACCCCCTATTTGGAAATCCAGTATAGTCGTAAAAACATACTATCATAGTATAGTTTCAAAAGGTACTTTATGAGTATATTGAAACATATCAAAAGGTATAATATCCATAAATCACAATTTCATAATTCCAATAATATATAATAATCGAAAAACCAACACAGGGTATATGCGCGATCACCCATGTACGGGTTGAGGAACAGCCTCTCAATCATCGTACAAGCACTTTACGTTATCCACTAATTTGTACTCCTAGTACCACACACATGTAAGCACTTGCGCCGCAGCGCGTCACACCCGAGTCCTTACGTAGTGGGGCCTTTTCCCCATAAACAACAATAAACGTAAGACAAGCTTGCGCTAAGGTATTTACCGGACAATACCCCTGGAGTACAGTGCGTGTGACCCAAACATGTGAGACTTGTCCTATGGCCATGAGAACGGTACTACAACGTAGTGAAAGCATACCAAGTGTGTTTGAAAACATACATACATACTCATGTGTAGAAGTATCGGATACAAGATTCCTTTCATAATTCCCAAATACTTAATATTGCATAAATAATATCTCTTCTCAAAACCATAAATCATATGCCATTTAATATTTATGCAAAAGTAGAATCATAGTGTAAACCATTTCATAAAGTATATTCATACTGTGATATAAAACCACAATCACCATTTAAATTCATTTCTCAATATATAACTATAAATAAAACAAATATGGTGGTATAAACAATTGTCAACAAGTATATATATTTGTTAATAAATATATATAATTAAACATGCCTCAAAGCCATTTAAAACCATTTATAGTCAAAATCATAATCCATATCAAACATAAAAATCATTTAAGAAAGCAAAAGTCCACTCACAGGTGATCGGGAGTGAAATCTCCCTCGGTGTTGCCCTCCTCGGTGTGCGGAGTCGAAGAATTACCTATTTAATATTAGGGAACAAATTAGACTTTCCCTAAAATAAATTAAAAATAGGCCCAATAGAAAAATACCCCAAAAATAATACTAGTGTAGCGAAAACGGGCTCGAAAAACGATTTCCGGAGCCCGAAAACCCTACCGCCGCCATCCACCGCCGCCGGGAAACGGTCGGACGCGCCGCCACGCGCCGGGAAACGGCCGGACGCGCCCCCACGCGCCGGAGAGTGGCTTCACGCGCCGGAGAGTGGCTTCACGCGCCGGCGAGTGGCTTCACGCGCCGGCACGTGTCGCCACGCGCTGGCGCGTGTCGCCACGCGCTGCACGTGTCACCCACGCGCGGCTGACGTCAGCCACGCGCCTGCTGACGTCAGCGCCGTTAAAGTTAACGGAATATACCTTTTCTGGACGGAATATTCCGACGCCGTTAGGAATATTCCGTTGCCATTAACGGAATATTCCCTGTCTTCTTCCTTGCGCCGGTCGCCGGAGCCGCCGCCGCCGCCGCCGTCCGCCGCCGCCTGGTTCGCCGGAATCTGGAAAATAATGCCGATTATGTCCCAAAACTTCAAAAATTCATATCTTCTTCATTCTTTGTCCAAAATTGACGTGCCATATATCAAATTGAAGGTATTGAGGAGTAGAATATTTTTATATCTATTTGAGGCCGGAAAAGTGGCCGGAGGTGGCCTGAATTTGGCCGGAAAGCTTCGGGAAACCCTAATTCCGTTCTCCTTCAAAACTGCACCAAATTCGACGTTCTTTATATCAAATTGAACCTACTCAATCCAATAAAACCAATGGTAATGGTCTCGAGGCTTACCTTGGTCTGGATTGTACAGAAGATCGATGAACAGTTTGCCTATTCCGTTCCGACGTCGGTTTGAACGATCGGGTTCGAGTTTGAAGAATCTGAAATCACAGCCTCGTCCAAAATGACGAGACGATCGTGATGATATGGATTTTGGGCAACGGTTCGACGGTTTTGTGATTCGTCCAAAGGTTAGGGTTTCGGTACGTTTTTGGCTTTGAGAGAAAATGGGAGAGAAAGAGTGAGACGTACAGAATGATGGGGTGGGTTGGGTACTGTGCAGCCAGCCAAAAACCCTAATTCCCACACACGGAGTGGAAAATTACCAAAATGCCCCTACACTTTAAAGCTTCGTAAAACGTTCGTTTGAACTCCGAATTGAGTTCCGCTTGCGCCCACACGTTCGTGTCGACGAGTACATCAAGAATATGTAAAGAAATAAATTTTTACAAGTCGTCACGAAAAGTCAACAAAAGTCAACATTGACCCTAGGGGTATTTTGGTCATTTCACATAAATTTTGGGACGGGTTGTAACATGCGGTGGGGGGGCCGGACAACGGCGGGCGACAGCGCCGGGGATCGAAGTGAGTTGTAGCGGTGAACCCGGTCCAGACCGGCCTGAACCTAGTCCAGACAGGCCTGAACCCGGTCCAGACCTAACCGTAACGTCAGCAAACCAAGAATATTCCCAAGTATATTCCTTTAACGCAATTAGGAATATTGCATTAGATTTAACAGAGATATCAGAATCTTCCGTTAAGTATAATGGCGTCAACTAATGTTGTTAGTTTGACTGGCTTGGTTTGACCGTGCGTAAGCCGAGGCAAGCCTGCTCATGTGGTATTTTTCGGAGTGTTTCGAACCTCAGTCAATTCGAGGGACCACTTTTTCGACTTCAGTCAATTCGAGGCAACTCGTGACGACACGTACTACCTTGAGGCAGTACGTATGGTATTTTTCGGAGTGTTTCGAACCTCTATGTTGAGCAAATCAAGGAATAAATGTCGTTTATTAATTTAATTAGTAACCTTTATGAGTTTAATCATTACTATAGTGATATCTCATATAGGTGAGACTTACCACGAGGAGTACATGGGTCAAGCAAGGTAAGGTGGTTATGACCCAACTATATATCAGTGAGTGGGCTTTGTTGTGAGAAACTAATATTATTTATAGGGTTAAACTCACTTTACTACCCTCAAGTATCGTGAAATTCTCACTTTGCTACCCTTAGTTTTTTTCGTCTCACTTTCATACTTAAAGTTTGATTTTTCTGACACTTTCATACCTCCGTTACTATTTCCGTTAAATTCTCAGTTAAAGCTGACGTGGCACTGTGGACAATTAAAAAAAATTTCGTCTCCGAATTCTCCTTCGACATTTGCTGCAATTCCCAGGAACCCACAACTTCCAACTCCGAAGAACATTAGACGGAGCAGAATCCTCAAAAGGTCTATCTCTCCTTGCGGGGCAGTCAGTGCATAACCCACTGTATCACCACAATCCAACTTCATCTTCGACAGGCGAGGATAGCTTGCGAGGCAGCTCAACCCGAAATCTCGCTGCATGGGTGTGTGCCTTCCCCTGTAATCCCCTTTAACCCGAATATGAATCTCCTCCAGATTTGGCCAATCTGCAACACCCTCTCGCAATCTCAATCAACCCCATGTCCGTCAAATCGGCCGAGTTCTTAATCGACAGCGATGTCGTCAGGAGATTGAGCTTGGTGAGAGATCAAGCCACGCTGGGATGGGCTTCCTGAACCGGCGGGAGGTCCTCCGTCCAATAGTAGAACTCCGACAAGTCAAGCTCCGAGAGAGATTGACATTCCAAGAATAGAGGATCAAAGTCCGCGCCGAGAGGCGATTGGGGCCGTTGATGCCAGCGGACGAGCTTGACGCGGTGCAATCTAGGCCACAGATGGGAGACGATCTGGACGGTTGAGGGAGATCAGGAATAGACGGTGAGTGAGGTGACGGATGGGAATGCGTCACGGAGGCGCTGGGCGAGGAGAAAAGGGTCGGTGTTGGCGGCAGATGGGGAGAGCAGAACATGGCCCCATGGGGATAAGAGTGAGAGGTCGAGGTGGGCCATAGCTGTGAAGCAAATTGGGATCCGGTGGAGGTCGCACGCGTTGACCAAGAGGGTGAGAGAGGCACGCGTGGCCCTCTCCATGCTCCGAACTTTTTGCAGACGCGGGAGAGTATAGCCTCCGGCAGGTCGTTGATGGTGGCCATGGTTGTGGTGTTTCCCTCGACGCGCTTGCCGGTGGCGTGCAGTGGCTCGCTCTTGCTTCAGAGGGAGGGAGGGAATGAGTGAGAAGGAGGGAAAGAGAGGACGATGGGAGGGAGGAGTTAATGGCTGGTGTGGGTTCCTAGGAATTGCAGTAAATGCCGGAGGAGAATTCGGAGACGATTTTTTTTTATAAATTTTTTTAATTGTCCACAGTGCCACGTCAGCTTTAACAGAGAATTTAACGAAAATACTAACGGAGGCATGAAAGTGTCAGAAAAATCAAACTTTAGGTATGAAAGTGAGACGAAAAAAACTAAGAGTAGCAAAGTGAGTTTAACCCTTATTTATATTATTTCTCACTATGATTTTATAATTGATTTCTCTATCATGCCATGTTTTTACTTATGAGTTAAGAATAAAGAAATTATATTATGTTGAGATTTGTGAAACTGTGATGGCATGATCATGTGTATTTTACTGCTCATCATATATGCATTCACCGGTGTCTAGTACTCGTCCAGGCCAAGACCAGCCTTCACGTATGTTCACATCCGCACCGTTATGCTCACTTTGGATCCATTGTAGGTGTCAGCCTGTACTAGTCTGCATTAGGCAGCTAGGACTCGTATGTGACGCAATTATCGCTAGCTTCACATGATCGTAGTACTGAGCATATATCCATTACATCCAGCATGTTCCATGTAGCTACTTTTTGCATGGACTTGTGTGATTGCATATGTTGATGAGCATATCGTATTATATATTTCTATGTTGATGAGCATACTATATGTTGAGGAGATTTTGGTATTTACTCATACCTTTGGCCTTAATGCCGTTATACTGTTTTGACAACGAATATTATATTATGTTGAGATAAAGGTGTTTAACCATATCTTTGAAAATTTTCATACTATACGTAGTATGATTTTAGGAAATTATACAGGAATTTTCAAATAGGGGTTATTATGTTATGAAAAACAAAGGTTTTAGAAATGTTTATTTTTGCACACTCACACCTTCTGTTTTGCGCCCCTCTAGGACGTAGTAGCTGGATTTGTGGTGAGCGCAACCATTATGGTGTTTACGACTTTCACACCAGATAAATGTAGGATTTCTTCCTTCCACTAGTATGTTTTATACCTTTTGTTGCATTTTATCTATGCTCTGAATATCTCATGCTATGTATTAATGGTTCTACCCGTACTTCTGCTCATTCTTCCACATGATTTTAATAATTTCAAACTTTGGTTTATTTTATTCAGAAATTCCACTTCATGTGCATGACATGGCTTTCGTCACCCTCCGGGGTGTCGGCTAGCATGCCTCGATTTCGGTACCCTTCGGGATATTCGGGTCGGGGTGTGTCATCATTTCACTTCTAAACTTTCCTCTGTGTTTACTAAAACATATGAAATAAAAAAAGTGTTAGCTTCTCCTTAAATTTTGTAATTAATAAATACCTAAAACTCTAGAGACGAGCAGTGCTACCACGTTAATTATTGTTAAATAAGTTTAAATTTCGAGATCTATGTATTGAAATATGTTAAATCATATTTATCCGATGATAATTATGTTAGTGAGAGAAAAATGCACTCTATTTTGTTAGGGTGACGTTATGTTCCCATTCAAATGCTTTTTTTGTTGGTCAATTTTCCATTTGGATATTTACGATTTTAGGAAATTTAGTTTAGGTCAATAAATAATTTTATAGTTTGGTATAAGTTAATGGTCCTTTCACTTTTTTAGCAAAGATTAAGGGCCAGTTTGGGGTTGCTGTGCTTTAAAAAAACTGCTTATAAAAGCAGCTTTTAAAAGCAACCTCCATGCTGCTTTTAAAAGTTGATGTTTTAATGCCATAACTTTTAAAATAAGCAGTATATTTCATTTTTACCAAACACTTTTTATCTGCTTAACTTTAAAGTGTTACATCCCGTCCCTAATTTTAATGTACTTCATTCCCGACGGTGTGAAATGACGAAAATGCCCCTAGTGGCTTATTGAGTCCTACGTGGACAATTATTTTCTATTCACTTATTTCTGTACTTTCGACGTACTTTTCGTATTGTACGTTTCGATACGAACCCGTAGACGCGAATTGCACCTGATTCGGACTTGTAACGGGCAAGTTACGATCAAGGGCAAAATGGTAATTTGCCACAAGCAGTATTACAAAACCGTGGTCTGTCCATGGTTTTACAAGGCCGTTGGCCTGCATCTGTTCAGACTGAAACCTCAGCCTTTCTTGCATGTAAGTCGACATGCATTGGGCAAATTCTGTTTTAGCAAAACCAAGGTTGACTGACCTTGGGTTTAAATCCATGCACCAGTGTGCATTAGTTCACACAACCATCTTCATCATTTCTGCCATCTCTCTCTCTCCCGAGCCAAACACACACACACAACCTGTGCATGCAATCTGCTGCACAACCAAAAAACTCAAAAAACACTCTAGACACCCAAACCTTCACCCTCACCATCCCTGACCTTGTCTCAGGCCAGCATACCACTGCTGTGCATCACCATCCTTACCTTCATCATCCTCAAGCTCGACGAGTCCAGAACCTGAGAAAAACCTAAACCCAGAAATTTACTTTGTGCACCCACGGCCTCTGTCGAGCAACCCGTGGTTTCCATTCGACTCGAATCGACTCCAAGATATCACCATCATCATCTTCTTCAATTCTGGGTTGGTTTCGAGCCTAGAAAAACCTCAAACGGCGAAGAACAAAAACCTGCCATTTCCTCCGGCGAACTTCCAGTGGCCAACCACCTCAATTCAGGCCTCGATTCGACCTGCAACCACCATTTCTGAACTCCTTGGAGCTCTGGGGACTCGAACCAGGCTCTGCATGCAAAGTCTAGACCGAGATCGGTGAATCCCGATCCTTGGCCGAGTCTCTCGAGGCCGATTCCGGCCATAATTTGGCCTCAACCTAGGTAAATTCAGACTCCTTTCATTTCCAGCTTCATTTTGGCGTTGAAATCGTGAAAAATGGTGAAGAAATGAACCCCCTGTGAAATTTTCCAGATTCCGGCCACCTTCTCCAGATTTCGGCCGCGGCGAGCGGCGGACGACGGTGGCGATCGGCGGCCGGAGTTGCAGCGCCCTGACGTCAGCAGGACCCGGTCCAACCCAGTCCGAACCGGGGAATATTCCAGAAGGTATATTCCGTTATCCCTTGACGCCGTCAGGGAATATTCTCTAACAGTAACAGAATATTCCGTAACGCCGTTAGAGAATATTCCGTTAACTAAACAGAATATTCCGTTAAAGTTAATGGCACGCCGTTAACTTTAACGGCGAGTGCACAGTCGCGCGTGGCGCGCGTGTGAGCGCGTGGGCGCGTGTGAGCGCGTGAGCGCGCGTGCTGGCGCGTGAGCGCGCGTGTGGGCGCGTGACGGCGCGTGGGCGCGTGAACCGCTTGGAGCCCCACGGCGGCGCGTGAACCCATTTTCCGACTATTTCAAGTCTCGAATCGAGCAAACAAAGGCGATTTCAAGTCTTTTTCATTACTTTTATTTGGAATAGGCTTGTTTAGTGATTAGTTTAGTAAACTCTCATATAGGTGAGACCTATCCGGAGGAGCAACGAGCTCAGGCACGCTACGGGGGCTACGATCCGACCACGTATCAGTGAGTGGGCCTAGTACTTAACCTTTATATATTATCTATTGGTGTTTTAAATGTGTTTTTGAACTATATGTGTGGCATGCCTATTTTTATAAAATGTCAAATTTTATGATAACAATTATTTATAGATCCTTGGGTTTATAATTTGGTTTATGTTGAGAATTGTGTTAAACTATTGGCATGCATACACACGATTTTGACTGTATTACTTACTTCACATTATGCACGGTGTTAGCACTGTTCGGGCCAGGACCAGCTTCACGTGTATGTTCACAAGCACCGACACGCTCACCTTGGATCCATTGTAGGTGCCAGCCTGTCTATGTCGCCTCGGCGACTAGACTCGTTGTGATGCACATTTTGTGCCAGCTTCACGTGCATGTAGTGCTAGAGCGTAATATATTAAACACCCAGCCTGTCATGTAGCTACTTTCTATATGACTCGTGTGCATATTTCCATGTGATAAGTAATGTTGATTTTCACTGTGATAAATGCTTTATACCCGTATCCTTGTGGGCGTTGGCCCGTTTACTTGTGTTAGAGACTTATTTTAGTATTAAATATTTTGTTAAATCTACGGGTTTTACAGTGAGGGGTTATACCAAGGTTTTGGAAACGTTTTACTTAAAAATTGATATTGGCCCACTCACCCTTGTTTTTCGCCCCTCCAGGACTTAGACTTTAGTTGGCGACGATTAGGTGGTGGCAGCTGTTGGTAGCTTTATTTATCTCTTCAGTGTATGTTAATTTCCTTTGTGTTGTGTGCTATATCCATCCTTCGGATGGGAATAATTTTCTTTACTGCACCTAGCTCTGTCACTATGTAATAATGGGTTCTACCCACATTACACTTCCGTATTTTCGTTAAACTCTGATTTCATTTATCTATCATTTCCAATTCCTTATTTAATCTTCTTATGACTTCGTCACTCTTACGGAGTGGTCGGTCAGCACGCCTTGATATCCGGTGTCCACCTGGATATTCGGGTCGGGGTGTGTCATAAAGTGAAGCAGTTTTTAGTGAAAAAAAACAATACCAAACGGGGCCTAATTAATAAAAAAAATTTCGTCTCCAATCAAAGTCAACACCACTTGCTAACATTTCTCTACATCGACCTTTCTATAAAAGCACAAAATGTTAATTAATCCAATCCTAATTTTAAAAGGGAAATGATATTTGTACCCCCTTTTCTTATCAAACTACTATTTGTATCCCCTATTTAAGAATTGAATTGCATAATGAAAGAGGAGTACAAATAGTAGTAAGGGCTACAAATATCAGCTCCCTTTTAAAAATATTTTGTGACCTTAAACAAATTACCCTTATGTTTTTCATCTTTTAGAAAGTTAGAAAAAACACCTTGAGAAGTATAAGTTTTTTATATAAAAGAAAACACTCAAAAATTCAAGTGAGAAAAAAAAATCTCTCAACTAGCCATTTGTCTTCTAATTGATTCTTATGTGTGAACTTTCGTTGGTGTGACTATCAACTAGGTTTTTCCTATGGAGCTTGTATTGGCATTCCAAACATGTCGTCTTGCACTTGTTCGTAGAAAAATTCTCTTATGAGTTTTTGTAAGTTTGGAGTGGAGATTACCTTTTTGAAGTGCAAGTAACATATTTTTTTTGTAATGTCTTAGATTTGAAGTGTTTTTCTCTAATGTGTGATATTATTAAAGGCTTCTATATAAAAATATGTAAAATGGTAGCTACATTCCTTTTGTACATTCTATTATGTAATAATATATGATGATTGGAATCGTTTATGTTCAAGTAATCCTTCAAAAATCATTCCTAAAATAAAAAATTTAGCCTAATTGAAATTTGTCAACAATAGAAAATCATTTATTAGTTATTTGATTAACAGTCGTAAGAATTCAACATTTAATCAAAACATTGGAATCTTTTAATTAGTTGACACTAGTTGCATGACTAAACAAGTTTCGATTTGGTTGGTTTTTTCTCTCCTTAAATTAATTTTAGTGCCGGATATTTTCTTTCATATTGTCTACTATTGTAATGCAATAGCAATTGCGGTGATGTAAATGTAGTGCCCTTCATAATACAATATGTGCACGCATTGTGCTTGTGTTAGGGTTGGTGAGGTCGATTATAGCTTATATGAACGAGTTATGTGTGGCTTGGGGGGCATTATTTTGTTTTCATCTATGCTTTTTTTTTTTTAAGTAAAAATTAAAAACTTGTTTAGTAATTACTTTCAGTTTAAAAAAAAAATTTGAAAACCAATAAATAAAAACAAACTTTCTTGAGTTTTCAAATTTTGGTTTTCGGTTTTTAGTTTTTAAGTAGTTACCAAATGAGTTTTCTGTTTTCAATTTTCAGAAAAATGAAACTGAAATTTGGAAACGAAATGGTTATCAAGCGGCCTCTTAATGTAAAGACAATTTATAGGTTTAAGAACTAATTATTCTAATTATCCTACTTTTGGCATCAGTTTATGCGAAAATTCTTCCATACTACGTAGTATGAAATACTACGAGCATTAGATGACGTGGATTGTTTTGGATGATATGGGCCCCGTGAATCCAAACCATTCAATGCTCGTAGTATTTGATACTACGTAGTATGGAAGTTGGACCCCAGTTTATGATACCAAAAATTGAAAACGAAAAAGCGAAAACTACCTTCTTGAGTTTTCAAATTTTGGTTTTTCACTGAAAACTAAAAATGGTTACCAAACGAGTTTTCAGTTTTAAAAAAAAGTGAAAACTGAAAATTTAACACAAAATAGTTTTTTTTTTTGTTTGTCAAGAACACGAAATAGTTAAACGGCCCCTTTAGTGTTAAATGAATTTATAGGTTTAAGAACTAATTAATTATTCTAATTATCCTACTTTTGACATCAATTCATGATAGTATTTTCATGTGAGGTCACGAGAGGGAGACCAACTTATATAGAACATGTTCAGCATTATGTGGTGTCCTAATTCAATAATAAATTGTCATGTGGAGAAAAACTTGTATTTGACAATGTATTATTGGATACGGAACGTTACGTGACGGTGAACCCGTTTCATATAAGTCATTTTCCACGAGAAGGGCTTAATTTGAATTTTGCACGTCTATGGATCACGTATTTGCTACTAGGAGGCTCCGATATGATGTGGTTTGTCCAGTAAAAAAAATACTCAATCACTTATTAGAAAAGAGATTCCTGGTTCGTTCTTCCTGTGGATTCTCTACCAATCTAAGTAAATAAGGGTTCTCGAACCCCGTCTCTCCCGCCATTGAGGTCCATCGAGATGGAGAAAGAACACGTCCATGCCACCCTGGTATTTAACTAATACAAAATTGTTGTGCCTTACATTTTTTGTTCTTAATTTCAATTCAAAATAATCTTAATTAAGAAACGCCAAGAAAAATAAATATCCATATATGGCTGTCAAAGACAGCAATCACGTGAGCTTCCTAAAACAACAATTTTTTATTTTTTTGTTATATAGAACTAAAAACAACATATTAGAGCATCTCAAATAGACTTAGTAAATAGTGTTTCTTGCTAAATATGAGGAGTCGCGTAGGCTACATAGCTCCAACAGATTCGCTAACGCAAGTCTTCAAATTTGAGACCTTGAGTTTACTCTCACATCTAAAGACTCTCCACACCCCACTCTTCATACATTCTTTTTAGTTTTTATCTATATATAAAGAAAACACCTCAAAATGGTAAAACATTCAAAATACTATAAATTGTTCTCATAAACTCTAAGACCTCGTTTGACAGCTCGGACTGAACTGACAGTGGCGAAGCCAGGATTTCTCGAGAGGGGGGGCGAACTTAAAAGAATGCAAGGTTAAAGAAAAATGGCAACAACTAAATCTTTTTATATGGCAACAACGCCATTGCATTCACAATATCTTGATCTTTCTTTTGCAATGCTTGTGATAACTCATTTGTAATTCCCAATATAAGTCTCATCAAGAAAAGGTGAAATGCAAAATCAAAAGTTTGTATGTCTTTGAATAACCTAGTTGCTTCACCGAGATTATCTTGGTTGCGATCACTTTTAATCCATTCAACCACCTCCACCACGGCTTCAAACATAACAATAATACTAACTATAGTACCATAATGTGATCCAATCTACCAACCATCTCCACAACAATATGAACACCAAATACGATCGCTCACATAACTCCTACCATATATTAACTTATATACATAACTCTAATACCTCTTCTTCCTGCCCTAATTTGAAATTTAACTATAAAAGAAGGAAAATTAAATTGTTTAACAAATTATACCTCGAGCAGTTAGTAGTATTCTAGTTAGCTAAACAATCTTTAGTTTAACTTGCATGGCAGTGACCACTGGAATTATGCAAAGGTCGATCAAGAGCATAATCTGCAGCACTGCAGCAGCCGCTGCCCATCGTCAATGCCCATTATCTGAACCTTCTTTGTTTTTGGTCAGAACCCCAGCCTGAAGCTCTGATATCAACAGCACCTCCATATGCACCCCCACTTCCTTGACCCCATCCATCATTGCTCTTGCCATCGCAGCCACTGCCACTTCCACCGGCACCCCAGCCACACGGGAAAGCTTCCCTTCCCTGTGAGTTTTGATCCTCTGCACCCGGAAAGTTTGGGGCTTCAGTGGCTAGGTTTTCCGGCGAGCGGAGGGGCGACCGCCCCCCCTCGCTCCCTTGCAGCTTCGCCAATGTGAACTGACTATTTCAGTCGGATAGGATAATCTGTCATCGGACAGTATTGACTAAATTAGTCGGGCGTTTGGTGCAGTATCGGACTAATATCGACTATTTATACTGTGTTGGCCGGCCCTAGGGTGTGTGTGAAAAACACAATTTGTTCTTCATACAAACTCACTCAAATCCTCATCAAATGCAAGAACTACGAAATGTTTGATCTTTGTAGGAGACGAAGTACGTAGGTAACCTTCAATTTGATTGAAGGTGCAACCACAACTCCTCCAAGCAAAGGTGTTCATCCAAGATGAGATTGAAGGTTCTCTTGGGTATTTAGCCTTTGCTCATGCAAAGAAGATTCTACAAAGGTATAGGATGGTACAACTTATTAATGTGATTTTGAGTTGTGTCTTGGTTCACAACATCTAGGCTTCAAAAGTCATGAGCAAAGTTTTTTTTTTAAGTACTAACATGCTAGCTAAGAGCCTTTAATTTGTTAATAGCATGCCTAAGTGTTGCTCAAATGAACTTGTAATTCAAATATTTTCCTCCAAGCGAGACCAAGAGAGTGAGAGGGACGAACCCGACTAATTATAGGGAGGTTTTTGGGGGTATAATTAGGGGAAAACTAATAAAAATGACATAAAATTTTTGAAACTTAACCAAAACCACCCTAATAACGTTTGTTTAATGGTTAAGGCAAGTCCAACATTAAACCAGCCCAAATAAGGTTGGCCCAAGCAAAGTAGCTTATGGAGTTTTCGATTTTACCCCTGACACTGTTTATTTGATATGTTTCCTTCTCTCTGCAATGGCGTCGTTCTCTGTCTCTACTCTCACCTGAAGTCGAGTGGGCATGAGGTAGCGATACCCAGACCAGGATGACCTGGTGTCGTCCCCGAGCAATAGTGGTCATCTCCGATGACCAAGTTCGACGGGTTTGTGAGAGAACCCGACCCAGTTTGGATCCCGTGCCTTCTGTTTTGCTGTTCTCTGCAATTTCTTGATCCAAGTCTAGAACATTGCCAAGGAACGCGGTGAAAAATGTCCGACCAAGGTACGGAGTTTACCCATGATTACATACGCTGATTTTCAATTACATGGAATTTTATACATGTGGTCAATTTAAGAGTATCTGTCAACTTCCATAAATTTCTTGCCACAAATCGTACAAGAAATTTACATTATATTCTCGAATTGGAACAACTTTCAAAAGTAGAGGTAGGCATTATATATGCAGGTGACAAACCAAGTGTTTAGGTATGCCAAAAAGTCAGGGGCAAGCTACATCAACAAGCCGAAGATGCGGCACTACGTGCACTGCTACGCCCTCCATTGCTTTGACGTGGAGGCGTCCAATGCGCTGAGGAGAGCGTTCAAGGAGAGGGGTGAAAATGTCGGGGCCTGGCCGCATGCTTGTTACAAGCCTCTTGTGGCCATTGCAGCAGGCCAAGGCTGGGACATCGATGCCATTTTCAATTCTCATCCCTGTCTCTCCATTTGGTACGTTCCCACGAAGCTCCGTCAGCTTTGTCACGCCTAGCGCAATAATGCCACCGCCTCTAGCTCTGCCTCTGGTGGCAGTGGCGAGCACCTACCCTATTGATGTATTAGTAGCCTAGAACAGACTATGAAACAATATTTTAGGATCTAATTATGTTCTACTATTTCAAAAGTGAACTACTATAACTGTTTGCTAATTAATCTGCCATAATTAAAATCTTGATGTTTGTAAAAGGGTACGTGTAATTGGAAAGGTATTAAACATAAGAACAGAATCTTGTAAATTCACTCAATGATTAGAGAAGAACACCATTTCTAGAAATAGTGTCACCATTTCTAGAAATAGTGGTCACCATTTCTAGAAATGGTGATGGTGACCACTATTTCTAGAAATGGTGACCACTATTTCTAGAAACTATGACTATTTCTAGAAATAGTGTCACTATTTCTAGAAACTGTGACTATTTTTAAAAATAATGACACTATTTTTAGAAGCATTGACATTATTTCTAGAAATAGTGTCACTATTTCTAGAAACTGTGACTATTTCTAGAAATAGTGTCCAAACAGTCGGTACATACTTTTAGAAATAGTTGGCATAATATATAAATAGTTATGTGTATTTGTTGAAATCCTTTTAATTTTTGAAACGCCCAACCAAATATGTTATAATCAGGAGTATTGGGCTGATTATAAAAATAAAAAAAATTTCATTTTCATTTTTTTCCCTTGTGGTCTTTGGATTTTAATGATTTAATGGCATATTTGTAAATAATGAAAGTTTTAATGGCATTTTCGTAATTAAAAAGTGACAGATTTGGGCTAAAAAAGTTTGGATTCTGTCATGGGCAAATTGGAAAAAAAAATTATAGCTTGTATATTGGGCTTTGCTTCTAACATGTGAGCCTTTTTGTTTTTTGTCATGTTGTGGTAAAGTTTGTCCTTTTGATATCCTTTTTATTAAAGAAAGTTATTATGGTGCTTTTGGTTAAGAAAAAGTTTAAAATTGTCCTTTTCATTAAAACTCCCTATAATTAGTCGGGTGTGAGGGGTACTAAATGGTGGGCCCGGTTTAAATAGTCGGGCGACTATTTTAGTACAAAACGCACCAAACACCCGTGATCGGATTATTAGTACTATCCGGTGCGCTATACGGCGTACCAAACGAGACCTAAAAGTTACATTTGGATTAAAAATTTAAAACTTAAAAGAAAAAAGAATAACAACCCCCGCCCACCCGTTAGTGAGTGGTTCATGGTTCACTTCCATTTTCTTTAGAATAATTATTGGATAAAAAATTATTTAATTCGTAAATCATTTTTTTGGTAAAAAAACCATAAAAAAAAAACTTAATTTATCATACAAAGATCAATTGCCGTACGCTTATACGTGTGGCTAGAGGCTAGTTATAATAATGTATCTTGTTCTCTCTCGGTTTCACCATTTCCTTGAATTGATCGAATAACAAAAAAAAAATATATGGGACCAGCTGATCCTATATTCGATAGAAAATAACATAATACTGAAATTCATAGAGTTTGCTAGAGTGCAAAATTGTGAAGTACCAAATTTTAGTGTTCAAATTACCTCGTAGGTTATAGGAGGCTGATATTTGTTAAGTTGTATTTGGATTCATTAGTGGCAACAGTACAAACCAATGTCAAGTGTCAAACAAGCATTTTTTCTTTTAACACTGTGGCCATATGAACAAAAGCCACACAAATCCCATATCAAACAATCCATTACTTGCTAGTGTAATAGTTGCAGTTTGATGAAAGTTGAGATTTCACCATAAAATTAATTGGTAATATAGAGAGTAGCCCAACTACTTATAAACACATGCAAGATTCCTTAATTTTCCAATGTGGGATTCACTTTCAACACACCCCCTCAAGTGAGGCAAATTTTTAAGCCTAACATGTGAACAACACAAATCGGGTGACGTGGAGCACGTGTGACCGTTGAGCTTTACACATGGGACAACATGCTCTGATACCATGAAAAAAGTTGAGGTTCTACCATAAAACCAATTGGCAATATGAGGAGTAGCTCAACTACTTATAAGCACATGCAAGGTCCCTTATTTCCTCAATGTGAAATTCACTCTCAACACAGTCATCAATTGTATAGAGAGAGAACGATATATATATATATATATATATATACACACTAACATGGTTGAGGTGGACTTCACCACCAGAGCTCTGCTGCTTCAGCTCCTCGAACAGCTGCAGGACATATTAAACACATTATATTTAGATGGTTATATGAGTGTAGTTTAGTTTGTACAACATGTAAATAAGCACACCTCTAACAAGCACATTGAGGAGCTTATAATTGCGATTGAGCAGATGATATCAGACTTTCCCGTCTCATTCTCTCACTTGCCCAAATTCCAGTAGCTACAAGATCCATGTCGATCATTCCTCAAATACTAGTAAGCCATGACGTCAAGTGCGTAGAATTTAAAAAAAACGTACAAAAATGTTGTAAATACCGATGGAATGATCTATCGCCGATTACTGCATTGCAGCTTCCAGAAGCAATGAATTGCTAGTTGTCACTCACGGGACATTTAAACCTTAGACATTTTAGTTACAAATGAAAAGGAATACAACTGACTGTAACTAAGTGACTACTAAAAATTAAAAGTAAATAGAAGGATTGAATTGTATACAAATTACTAAGGACAGAGAGGAAAAAACACAAAAAAGTAAACTGGCCTCTGCTTGATTGTTCCCAGTCGGCTAGAAATTTCTCCGCCTTAATAATTCTTATTCAAGTCCAGGCCTTTTTCTAGTTGTTGTAGGGGGAATTCATGTGCACAACCCCAACACACCACACCAAACAAAACAAAATCTGGAGGCTCCGTGAGTTGCTCTTGGATTGTATGAAGCTCATAGAAAAGTTAGAAGTTAGAACACAAGGTACCAAATCAAAATGATAATCTCACACCTTTTTTTCTCTCTCCTACACAATCTTGTTTGATCATATTCATTGTTTCTATTTGATTTATTCAATACGATGGTCAAAAATAAAAAGAAGTGTAGAAAAAGAGAAAAATGATATGTGGTAATCATTTCCTGTTACTTAAATATTGTTGGTATGGAGTGCCACTAACATAATTAGACTATGCTTTGTTGACAATATTACTAAAATTGGGTGTTCAAACCTAATTTATCTGCAATACACTCGAATATGACATACTCCAATACTGTAGCCAAACCCGTTCAAGCCACATTACCTCTATTTTAAAGCATTTAGTTATGTAAAAGAAAAAAAAACTAGCAGCATAAAGGAAATTAGAGGACTGCAACGTGGACCAAGAATAATCCACATATCATAGTTAAATTGAAGAGCAATCAACTTAGTCTAGAGGTCGTTTTGTGTTTTCTTGTTTCGTTTTGAGAATAGGCAAAACGACAAAATGACCTCTAGACTGAGTTTCTGCTACCTTTTCCCTGCCTACTCATCCCTTTGTTTTTTCTTTACTCTAAAGCCTAAATTTTTCGGATTTCGCTTTGTCTTTGCATTGCCTTGCTTTGTCTTTGCTCTTGTATAAATCCTAGATTTTTAGTAAAAAAACAAAATGTTATATGCATGGAGATATTTGTTGTAGTATAAATTAAGAGAGAGGGGAGAGGGAAATCGACAGAGAGAGAGGCTTGAGGAATTCTATGATGTTATTCCTCATGCCTTGTACCTTTATTTATACTAATAAGGGAGAGAGAAACTTGCTCTCCAAGTTATACAAGTTGTACAAGGAAAGATCTACAAGATCTCATAGGATTCCTATACATAATCTACTAGGATTTACACAATCACACATGTGCTCGAATATTAAGTATAACACTCCCCCTTGAGTGTGTAAATACTCGAGTAGTCGTCGCATCATATCTTCATGCAAATGTAGAAACAATTGATGAAGTCGTCTCGGCTAGCTGACACAAGTAGCAAACGCAAGTCTCATATAAGGATTGCATGTAGGAGTAAGTCTTACTAAACTTGGCTATGGTAAAATCCAAGGTGGGACAAAACCTATAGTCTAAGGAGAAAATTGAGTTAATGCAACATGTCGATACTTAACATTTTCAAGACATAAGTAGTAGAAAACGCACACAAGGGTACGACCAACCCAGGATGGGTGCCTCCTCAAAACCTCGTTAGGCAACAAAAACCCAATGAGACAAAATGATCCTGATCGTAGGGAAAAATAGTACATTAAGGTCAAGTGAGTATACTTCAGGATACTCCCCCTGAGTTCAACAAAACCCCCCTTGAGAACTACAAACGTTGTAAATGAGATAGTTATGCATACCAATTCCTCGAACAAACTTCTGGAAGGTTGACTTCGGTGATGACTTTGTGAAGAGGTCGGCAAGGTTATCTTGGGATTGGATCTGCTGGACTTCAATCTTCTGATGCTTTGCTAATGTGAGGTAGCAATAAGCTTGGTGTTGACTTTGTGGATATATTCTTACTTGGTCTGGTTGATACATGTGGCGTTGTCTTTATGGATCGTAGTTGGGACTCAACGATGGATGAAAATTCGCAAGTGCTTCGAATGTGCCCAATAAAGGCTCTCGAGCGCACGTGTGGTTTCATGTAGGGCAGTGGGCTTAGCATGATTCGAAGACGTCACAACTATGGTATATTTTTGTGGACCTCCAAGGTATTGCAATGTTCCTAACAGTAAAGACATAAACCATTTGGGAACATGCCTTGTGCAAGTTAGACAAGTAACCGGCGTCCGCAAACTAACAAGGCAAGTATCATGGGGTGTGATCTATTCTAATATACGCAGGGATAAAATAAGCCCAAATTCGTAGTAATGAAAAACGTCTTTATCACCAATACAGTAGTGGCATGTAGGCACAATGTTGTATCTTAGAAAAAAGATAACAGCGAATGAGATGTCTGATCTAGTGCACTGAGCTAAGTACAATAAATGCCAATTAAACTCAAATATGGAACTTTGGGCTCCATAACCTTTTTAGGGGTCTCATTTGTATTTAGTGTATGG
Source organism: Gillenia trifoliata (assembly GCA_018257905.1). NCBI lineage: Eukaryota > Viridiplantae > Streptophyta > Magnoliopsida > Rosales > Rosaceae > Gillenia > Gillenia trifoliata. Next base: position 18,245,385 of record CM031080.1, on the reverse strand, counting down.
ACGATCATGGGTGTACTCGAAGGCAACACCTTCTAGGTGTAGTTCGACTGGTGGACCAAAATATTGTTAGAACTACGCTCGAACTTCAGGTGCAAGGCAATTTCTCATGCTCTTCAAGAGTCCAATTGAGATTCATGTCATTGACATAGACTGCAACTCTAGCAAATTTAGAATATGACTTAAACACGCAAGGGCATAAGTTATTCATATATCTCTAACTGATCAAATAATTACTTAGATGGGTGTACCAAATGTACTTGGATTGTTTCAATCCGTATAGTGAACTCTTCAATGAATCGAGATGGTGTTCTGTGGTCTAGAACTATTTGAACCAGTCCATGTAATTCTTCGGAAACTTACATGTAGATTTCGTATCATGATCTCTATAGTGATACACGGTAACCACTTTCATAAGCTGCTAAGTCAGTTCTTCGGAAACTACCAAAATTGATAAGGTAGTGGAGCGTTAGGATGTCCATTATAGGGGAACACATCATCTCATAATCAATCACAGGGCGTTTGAGAGAAGCCTTGCGTTATAAGATGTGTTTTGCACTATTTCATTCATCTCATTAAGCTTCATTTCCCACTTGTAACGCGACAGGGTTACATTTTGCAGTGTAAGAACAATAGGTCTAAACACTCTTTCCAGTTGACCAATCAGTTTTACGTTGACTATATCAACAAAACGCAGTTCGATATCATCGCTTTTTACTATTTTGGGTAGCTACCATATACGTGACTATCATTGATAATAATCTCATTCCAATTTCATAACTCATCCATGCATGCATAATGGACCAAGAACTACAAGTCTTGCGATAATCCGAATTAATTTCATGAGGTGAAATGGTTGAGATAGCGAACAAGGAAGGGATTCGTTTATGCCATGTTTCTCCACTTTTAGGGAGGTGAATCCTTCAAACCGAGTGATCTATTGCGCTTCAAGTCGATAATAGATTGATTGGCTAACCACTGGCGTATCGAGCCATCCAACAAGGGCGGCCACCCGTCCTTAAGGGGCGGCACGCCCTTCATAGATGTGAACCTGACATCTGTTAGGTACATCTATCCTTGCATGCATGTTTGCAGCTGGTATGTGTGATCTCGTCACTTTTGCTAGATCAAAGAAAGCGTCTGGAGAAACACTCTCGAATTTATAATACAGGGATAGAGATGAGACATAGTGGGAACTTCCACGATAATTCGCGCCGTTCTTCAGAAATGTTGACGTTCTTATCTCCCCCTAACGGCGGGAATACTGTCTCATCGAAGTGACAATCGGCAATTTAAGCGGTAGAGAAATCGCTTGCAAGTCCTCGAAAGAGCTTTGAAGGAGAATCATAATCTACAAAGATTCAAATCCTTTTGTGAGGACCCATATTGGTACATTGCGGTGATGCAATTTGGCACGTAAGGTACACACCCAAAACATGTAAGTACGAAACATCGAGTTCGTACCCAGTAACCAACTATGATGCCGAAAAAGGGGTCGGGTGGTAATAGGCCTCAAGTGGAATAACATAGTTGCATGCTAATAGGAGCATATTTATGCAACGTTATTATCTTATTTCTCTATATTTATTTAGTTAATTTCTGTTAATTGTAGTATTTTACTTTATTTTTGTTTTATTGCAGGTAGAAATGCCAAAGTTGGAATTAGGAGGCTAAAAGAGCGAAACAAAGCGTTATTTGGATTTGGAATAGAATATTTATGTGGCAAGCATTGGAGCACAAGGATTTGGGACGTGTTAAGTGGACACAAGTGATGGATAATGGCTTGATTTTGTGCTGATTAGAAGATAGAAGCTTGAAAGACAAGGAAAATTGCAAAAAAGTGCAATCCGAGTGAGAGTTGGACAGCGCTGTGCAGAACAACCAACTTTGACAGAGCACCCAGACTTCCTCAGGACGAGTTACGTGTCATGCCATATATGGATGGAAAGATTTGGATGTCTAGTCACAAGATTTTACAGATCTCAATTCTGATGCTTCTCGAATTAGTTGTCACTGTTTTCGTAAGGAAAGGTCGAAACAGGCAGTAGAGTCCTAGTTGGATTTGGTTTCAAGGAAAAAACATGGCAGTTGTTTTGTGCATGTTTCTACTGTGACGACCCGTCCCTAAGTTTATTGTATTTTATTTTCCTGAAGTTGTAAATTGACGAAAATGCCCTTGGTTGGCTACATGGAAGTCCTATGTGGACGTTTGAGTTCTTTTTAAATTATGACTTCTCACTTACTGTATTCTCGTAGTATTTGTCACTACGAGCGCGAACGAGACGTAAATTTGACTTATAACGGAAAAATTACATACGTTTGAATATTTATTTCCTGTTATGGAAGTATGGTGGTACGTGTATTAGGCGGGATCCAATTACCCAGCTATTTTGGGAAAAATCCCTTTCTTTCTTTTCTTTTCCCTCAGATTTTTCCCCCTCACTCTCTTTCTTTTCTACCATTTTCTTCTCCCCGTTGAAAAATGCACAGTCAAACAGTGACCTTGCCAATTCTTTCGAACTGAGCCAAACAAATACCACCATCTTGTTCGTTGTAACTCACTGAGTTCAATGGTGCAAGCCAATTGCTCAAGCTCCCCACGGTTTAACGGGAATCAGACACGGAGGAACCGGACCTTTTCGGCGAGTTTCTCAAAAATCCCAACCAAGGTGAGGTTCCTAACCACCACCATTAGCTTCTTTTCGTTGAGTAGATGAATTTCCATACTAAATTCGTGCTATTTGGTTGAGTTTTGAAGGAGATCGGACCTCGGGTTGTATATTGTGGCTTTCCGGCCAATTTTCGGCCATTTTTGACCAATTCTTGGACTCCAAATAGGTAAAATTGTGTTCTCCTTCTCTCTAGCTTCATTTTGATATATGGATTGTGTAAAATGGTTGAGAATTGAAGAAGTTAGGAAGCTTAGAAAATTTTCCCAGTTTTCGGCGAGTTTTGGCCGGCGGTGGCGCCAGTCGTAGGAAAAATTTGCAGCTATGATCAGTCGGACCGGCCGGTGACATCAGCAGTGACGTCATCGCTGACGACAGCAGCGGTCCAGACTGGAGAATATTCTGGAAATATTCCTTCTGACGCTTTAGGAATATTCCGTTAGATTTAACGGCGTCAGTTGACGCTGTTAGTTGACCGGCTCAGGTTTGACCGCGCGTGAGCCGAGGTAGGCCCGCGCATGAGCCGCGCGTGAGGGCGCGTGGAGCCACTTTTTCGACTTCCGTCACTTCCAGGCGACTCGTGACGACGCGTACTACCTATGGGCAGTATGTATGGTATTTTTCGGAGTGTTTCGGACTTCCGATTTGAGCGAAACAAGAATAGGCATTATTTATTAATTAAATTAGTAACCTTTATGAGTTTAATCATTACCATAATGATACCTCATAGGTGAGGCTTACCACGAGGAGTGCATGGGTCAGACAAGGCGAGGCGACTGCGACCTAACTATGTATCCTAACTATGTATCTGTGAGTGGGCTTTGTTTTGTTTAAAGGATATTATTATATGTTTTCCACTATGTTTTTATAATTGATTTTCTCCATCATGCCATGATTTTACTTAAGGTTTAAGTATAAAGAAATATTATTATGTTGAGATTTGTGAAACTGCAATGTCATGATTATGTATATTTGTATCTGCTTATCATACATGCATTCACCGGTGTCTAGTACTCGTCCGGGCCAGGACCAGCCTTCACGTGTATGTTCACACCGTACCGTATGCTCACTTTGGATCCATTGTAGGTGCCAGCCTGTACTAGTCTACATTAGGCAGCTAGGACTTGTATGTGATGCGCTTAGCGCCAACTTCACGTGATTGTAGTACGAAGCATATATATATATTTATTACACCCAGCCTGTTCCATGTAGCTACTTTCTACATGGGCTTGTGTGTCTGCATACATTGATGAGCATATTATATACTTTGTTGAGCATACTTTATGTTGAGATATTGATATTTACTCATACTTTTGGCTTGGATACCTTTATGCAGTTTTGTCGATGAGTATACAATATAATTGTTGAGGTGTTGGTATTACTCATATTTTGGCAGCGGTGCCTTATTAATGTTTTGACGTTAAATATTATATGTTATTCGAGATAAAGGTATTTATCTATATTTTTGGAAACTTTCATACTATACGTAGTATGATTTTGGGAAACTATACATGAATTTAAAAAGAGGGGTTATTATGTTCAGAAAACAAAGGTTTTTCTAAATGTTTATTTTTGCCCACTCACATTTTCTGTTTTGCGCCCCTCCAGGTTTTAGAGGGCTGATTCGATGGCAAGTGAAGTTATCACTGGTGGTTCTGACACCTTCTACAGCTATTGTACGGAAGTATGTTCCTAATAGTTGTATTTTGTCTATCCTTTGCTTAGCTGTGCTTTGAGACTGATTATTGTTTATTGGGCCCTGCACTTCGCACACTATTTTGAAATAAGTTTCAAAATAGACTTTAGTTTTAATTTATTTGCACTTTTACACAACACTTACACTATGGCTTTCGTCATCCCTTTTGGGATGTCGGCCAACATATCTCGATCCGATATTGACACGTGGATATCCGGGACGGGATGTGTCATCTACACTTACTTAAGATGAAATAAGAAGTCCTAAGGATGTCAAAACACTCTCTAAATTGTGCCCTTGGAGTTCTTCAATGATTCAAGCACTTGGAGACGCATAAATCATCAAAGAAGCACCAATTTGACAAGACCACCTCACGCATACATCCCTTTTTTCTCTGCTGCATTCTACCACAACCTCAGCTCTAAAAACCATTCTATTCACCCTTCAATTCATCCATCCATCCAAGGTGAAGATAAGAAGACGTTCAAGTCGAAGCCGTGGCATTCAAAGTTGTATCTATTCAACCCTCTGTGATTTTGTTAGTTTGTTTTTCAATGTTTCTTGTGAATTGCTTTTCAATCATGAGTAACTAATTTCGTTTATAGCTAAGGGTGAATTTGAAGCCATGAACATATGTTTATTCTGAGTTGATTTATCCAATTATTTCTTCATAAATTGTGAATGTGATTTACTTATCTGTTTTATAGAGAACTTATCCTTGTATGTTTATTAAGGTGGCCAACTTAGTTTGCATGCTAGGGTTTGGAGCTAGAATATAAGTGAGTTTCACCTAATCGTTATGAACTTGTATTCATAAGTAGTAAAAATCGAAGGGACATCGATTGTGTTAAGTAAAATCCTAGGCAAGAGTATCATGTGTTTCATAGTTACGATTGTCTAGTCAATGCTTATGATTTTCACAGAGCTTAATGATCTTTGATATGTTTGTCTATCATGCGTTTCATAGTTAGATAACTTGATAAGAATAATTTGGTGCGAGTTGCGTTTCATTCAAATCAATGAACGTAGGAAAATCTGAGAATTAATTTGTCCGTTTCACGGTTAATTTGGGGCATTGTCATTCATGGTTTATAGAAGGGATAATTGGTAATCAACTTGTACGCATACGTTTGTGTGTGGAGAAGGATCCTTTAGCTAGCTTTTCACCATTGTCGTTAAATTTGTCTCTAATTTATTTTGCTTGCTGTTTTCAATTTGTTTGCATAGTCGAATTTAATTTTGTCTTAGTTAAGTCAAAATAAAATCCCCTATTCATTTGTTATTTGTTTTAATTAGTTTAGTTTTTGTTTGTTTTAAGTGGTTAGCAAATCCCTCTAATCCCCGGCCTAGAAAGATCCCTACTTATCCATACTACGATTACATTATAGGGTTTTAAATTCTGTGTTAGCTTCTAGCATATCACATGCAACATTGCATAGCCCTACGCAGAAAAATCAGAAGCTTGGTGTGAAACACCAAGGTCCATGCGTTTGGTTAAAGGCATTTGATAGGAGCATATTTATGCGACTTAGTTAGCTTGTTTTCTTGCATTTACATAGTTAGTTATTGTTTATTATAGTGATTTAAGCTATTTTCGTGTGTTTGTAGGTTCAAATGGCAAGTGAAGCAAGAAAATGCATTTTGGTGCATTTTAGAGCAAAATTGAGCTTAAATGGAGTGCATGCATATGGAGCACAAGGAATGGACGATTTTGAAGGTCAAAGAAGGCTAGGAACCTGTTCTGAAGATGAAGAAATAAGTTTAAGATAAAGAAGATAAGGGAAGAGCAGGAAACATGGAACATTATCCAAACCTTATCTTATCTTATCCTAACCTTATCATCATCTTTTCTACCTTAATTCCAGCTGAAAAGGGGCATACATTTTCATAGGAGAATAAGTGATAATCTGATTGTTTGAGGACTTCAATTTATTCTTAAAGAGTGAAGATAGAAGCTTGGAAGACAAGTACATTGAAAAGGTAGAATCCGAGTGGAATTTGGACAGTGCTATGCATAACTGCCAACTTCGACAGAGCACCCAGAATTTCTCAGAATGAATTATGTGTCATACCATATATGGTTGGAAGGCTCTGGATGTCTAGTTTCCACAGGATTTTACAGATCACGATTCTGATGCTTCTAGAAATAGTTATTGCTGTTTTAGTGACGGAAGGTCGAAATAGGCAGAAGAGTCCTAGTCGGATTGGGTTTCAAGGAAGATAATGTGACAGCTGTTTGTGCGTGTTTTTGGACTTACTTCAGATGGACTGAGGAGTTCTAATGAAGTCTAAACTCTCTAAAAAACCGTGCTTTAGAGTTCCTTGAGAATTCAATCACTTGGAGACGCATAAATAACAATAGAAGATCCATTTTGACGGAGGGGGGAGCACACAAGAGCCAAAAAGTCATAAATCCCAGATTGTGCCGCAGCTTTGGAGGGTTTAGGTGTATTCTATCTATGTTTAAATTTTATTTGTTTTTGTTTTATTGTAATTATGAGTAACTAATTTCTTTTTAGCTAGAGGGGAATTCAAAACCATGAACATATATGTGATATGAATTGATTACATCCAGTTATTGTTTCATAAATCGTGAGTGCAATTTGTTTAACTGAGTTATAAAAACTTATTCGTGTATGTGGGTTGGGGGTCGACACTTAATTTGCATGCATGAATTTGATGCTAGAATATAAGGGACTTTCACCTAATAGTTAGAAACTTATATTCACAAGTAGTGGAGGTTGCTGGTCACGATCGCGTTAAGTGAATTCCTGGTAGGAGTGTCATGCTGTCATAGTCACAAATACCTTGTCAATGCTTATGGTTTTCAAAGAACTTAATGACCTTTGATATGTATCTCTATCATGCTTTTCATAGTTAGGGAACTTGATAAGGATAATTTGGTTGCGATGCGCATATCCCGTCCAATTCAATGAATCTAGGAAAATCTGAAGGTTAATTTAAGCGTACCTAATTAACTTGGGGTGTTGAGATTCGTGGTTTATTGAAAGAATAACTAGAGATTGATTTATGTTGCATATGTGTCATGTGTGGAGAAGGACCTTCTAGCTAGCCATTCATCCATTCAATTCACTCAAATTTGTTTTTATAAAGTTTGTTTTCTAAGTTTCTGTTTTAAGTTTCAATTTCGTCAAAATAAATCCCCTTTTTCTTAAGTCTTGTTTATTGAGTCAAAACCTGTTTTCTTTTAGTCTTTTAAGTCTTTTAAGTTTTATTTTCGTCAAAACCAAGTGTTAGGTCTAGAGTTGAGTCTTTTTTATTGTTTCTTGTTGTTTTTAGTGTCTTAAGTTAGTTTTGAGTCTATAGAGTCTAGTTTAGTGTTTTCGAGTCTTATTTTAGTTGATTAGCATCCCTAGTTAATCCCCGGTCCAGAACGATCCCTACTTGCATCTTTACTACAATTGTCAACAATAGGGTTTAATTTGTGTGTCAAGTACATTTTCACATCAAAATTTTGGCGCCGTTGCCGGGGATCTAACCCGGGTCACCCGCGTGACAGGCGGGAATGCGACCCACAACCATCCAAATCAAGTCAAAAGGAGGACGAAAAGTTGCAGATTGAAGAAGAGGAGGAAGCAAAGGGATCCTCACCCTTGCTGCAGCCACCTATGCAATCCAAAACGTCCCAAACTACTAAGGTGAGTCCAAATTCGAATTTGTCCAGTTCTATTCCACTAAATGTACCTTTCCCTCGCAGGTTTATGCAATAAAAGAAGGAGGAGGCAGAGAATGATATTCTTGAGACATTCAGAAAAGTGCAAGTCAATATACCTCTTCTTGATGCAATTAAGCAAGTTCCAAGGTATGCCAAGTTTTTAAAAGAACTTTTTACAACAAAGAGGAGAATGTCGAACAAGGAGGTGGTCCAGGTAAGTGAGAATGTCTCCGCTGTTTTACAAAGAAAATTACCCCCTAAATGCAAAGATCCAGGTAGTTTTACCATTCCTTGTGTTATTGGCAATACAAAATTTGAGCATGCTATGTTAGATTTAGGGGCTTCAATTAATGTCATGCCATACTCAATTTATGCATCTATGAACTTAGGAGAGCTTAAAAACGATGGTGTTATCATTCAATTAGCTGATCGTTCTAACGCATATCCAAAAGGAGTTTTGGAAGATGTTTTGGTGCAGGTAGATCATTTGGTATTCCCTGCTGATTTCTATGTGTTAGAGATGGAGGACTCGGCCCATGCTACACCATTGCCAATCTTGCTGGGGCGACCCTTCATGAAAACAGCTCGAACGAAGATTAATGTATTTAAGGGGACGTTGTCCATGGAATTTGATGGGGAAGTTATTGATTTTAATATTTCTGAAGCTATGAAGTACCCTACTGATGATCATTCATGTTTTTCTATTGATATTCTGGATTCTTTGGCGCAGGAATTTCTTGACACTTTGGACCGCGAGGCCCTTGAAACAGCCATCACACAAGGAATTGCAAGTATAAACAAAAGGGCAGATTTGGAGCAAACCCACGACAACAAGGAGGAACCCCATGCCGTGCCCTTGTGTGAAGAAGTAGCTGAGATGGTGGCTGCCCTTGAATCAGTCCCACAACAGATTGGTAAGTCTCCTAATCCAATTTCAATTCCTGTTTCTACTAACAAGTTGCTGCCTTCAGTGATTCAAGCCCCAATTCTTGAACTTAAACCATTGCCAAATCACTTGAAGTATGTCTTCTTGGGAGAAAAAGAAATGCTGCCCGTCATTGTTTCTTCGTCACTGACTGCATTGAAGGAAGAGAAACTGATTCGAGTGTTAAAAGAGCATAAAACAGCCATAGGATGGACCTTGGCCGATATCAAGGGAATAAGCCCTACAACATGCATGCATCACATACTTTTGGAGGAGGGGGCTAAACCATCTAGAGAGGCTCAACGTTGACTCAACCCTCCAATGATGGAAGTTGTGAAGAAGGAGATCATCAAACTCCTTGATTGTGGAGTGATCTATCCCATCTCCGATAGCCATTGGATTTCACCTATCCAAGTCGTCCCCAAGAAATCTGGAGTCACAGTTGTAAAGAATAAGGAGGAAGAGCTTGTGCTTACGCGTGTTGTAACCGGTTGGCGAGTTTGCACTGACTATAGGAAGATCAACGCCACCACAAGAAAGGATCACTTTCCACTACCATTCATTGATCAAATGCTTGAAAGGTTAGCTGGTCATTCTTTTTATTGCTTTCTTGATGGTTATTCGGGATATAATCAGATTGTTATAGCTCCGGATGATCAAGAAAAGACCACTTTTACTTGTCCATTCGGTACCTTTGCTTATCGTCGCATGCCATTTGGTTTATGCAATGCACCAGCCACATTTCAGAGATGTATGGTAAGTATCTTTTCAGATTTTGTTGAGAAAATTATTGAAGTCTTCATGGATGATTTTAGTGTCTTTGGTGATTCATTTGATGGTTGTTTAGCTAATCTCACATTAATCTTGAAACGATGCACTGAAACTAACCTGGTTTTAAATTGGGAAAAATGTCACTTTATGGTAAAACAAGGTATAGTTTTAGGTCATATTGTTTCGGAAAGGGGAATTGAGGTTGATAAATCAAAAATAGATCTTGTATGCTACTTACCCTCTCCCACTTCGGTGAGAGAGGTTCGTTCTTTTCTTGGACATGCAGGATTCTATAGGCAATTCATCAAATATTTTTTGAAGATTTCACAGCCCCTATGCCGACTCTTGCAGAAAGAAGTACCATTTAGGTTCGATGATGAATGTGAGAAGGCCTTCAATCACCTCAAAGAGATGCTAACTTCGGCCCCCATCATAGTTCCACTAGATTGGAGTCTTCCTTTTGAGCTCATGTGCGATGCCACCGATTATGCAATTGGGGCTGTTTTGGGACAAAGAAAGAACAAGCAGCCGCATGTCATCTATTATGCATCCCGGACTTTAAATGATGCTCAATTGAACTACTCCACCACTGAAAAAGAACTCCTTGCTATTGTATTTGCTTTAGATAAATTTCGTTCATATTTAATTGGTACTAAAGTGATTGTTTACTCTGACCATGCAGCGTTGAAGTACTTGCTAACGAAGAAGGAGGCTAAACCAAGGCTTATTCGCTGGATGCTTCTTCTCCAAGAGTTCGATATCGAAATTCGGGACAAGAAGGGAAGTGAGAACGTGGTGGTTGACCATTTGAGTCGTTTGGTACATAATGAGGAGCCATTACCTATCCCAGAAGTATTCCCAGATGAACAGCTGCTGTCCCTTGAGGTAAGTGAGCCATGATATGCTGATTTAGTGAATTATTTGGTGTCTAAACAAGTTTCAAGCACCCTAAATAAGCACCAACGTGATAAACTTAAAAGGGATGCAAGGTTTTATGTTTGGGATGACCCATATTTGTGGAAATATTGCTCTGATTAGATTCTTCGTAGGTGTGTTCATGAATATGAATTTAACTCAATCTTAACTTTCTGTCACACTTATGCTCTGTCACACTTATGCATGTGGGGGTCATTTTGGCACTCAAAGAACAGCACTTAAGGTTCTTGAATGTGGTTTTTATTGGCCTACTATTTTTAAGGATGCTAGAATGTTTTGTTTAACATGTGATCGCTGTCAAAGAACCGGAAACATTGGTTCCAAAGATCAAATGCCGCAGGCCCCTATTTTTTGTGTCGAAATCTTTGATGTTTGGGGCATTGATTTCATGGGTCCTTTTCCTTCATCTCATGGTTTTGTTTATATTTTACTTGCGGTTGATTATGTGTCGAAATGGGTGGAAGCAAAAGCCACCCGTACTAATGATTCCAAAGTGGTTGCAGATTTTGTTAGAACTAACATATTTGCAAGGTTTGGCATGCCGCGAGTACTTATAAGTGATGGAGGATCACACTGTTGCAATCGAACCATCGAGGCGCTGCTTAAGAAGTACAATGTCACGCATAAGGTTTCAACACCTTATCATCCTCAAACAAGTGGCCAAGCCGAAGTTTCAAATAGAGAAATCAAGTAGATTTTGGAGAAGACCGTTGGTCCAACAAGGAAGGATTGGAGTTTGCGCTTGAATGATGCATTGTGGGCATATCGTACTGCCTACAAAACACCAATTGGGATGTCTCCATTTCGGCTAATCTATGGGAAACCATGCCATCTTCCGGTTGAGTTAGAGCACAAAGCACATTGGGCAGTCAAGAAGTTCAACATGGACATAGATGCAGCTGTAAGTCATAGGGAGCTTCAATTGAATGAGCTTGAGAAGATTAGGAATGAAGCTTATGAGAATGCTCGCATTTACAAGGAGAAAACAAAAGCATTCCATGACAAGATGATTCGTGGCAAGACGTTCTCAAATGGGCAGAAAGTTTTACTTTTCAATTCCCGCCTTAAATTGTTTCCAGGTAAGTTGCGTTCTAGATGGATTGGCCCTTTTGTTGTTACTAATGTTTTTCCTTATGGTGCAATCCAAGTTCAAAGTTTGAAAACGGGCCAAGAATTCAAAGTGAATGGACACCGTTTGAAGCCTTACTATGACAATTTCGTGGAGCACAATGTGGAGGAAATACCCCTCCAGGCCGTGGGCTCCAATGAAGCTTAATTGAAGGTATCGTCCGGCTGGAAGACGTTAAAGCAAGCGCTTCTTGGGAGGCAACCCATGCAAATAAAGAAGACCTAGGACCCTCTGGCTTCAAAAACCAGATTTGCGTTCCTAAACCCTACTCTTTATTGCTTTTACTTTGCTATGCATGTCATGTTTGTTAGTTGTGTTAGGTCTAGAGTTGAGTCTTTTTGATTGTTTCTTGTTGTTTTTAGTGTCTTAAGTTAGTTTTGAGTCTATAGAGTCTAGTTTAGTGTTTTCGAGTCTTATTTAAGTTGATTAGCATCCCTAGTTAATCTCCGATCCAGAACGATCCCTACTTGCATCTTTACTACAATTGTCAACAATAGGGTTTAATTTGTGTGTCAAGTACATTTTCACATCAGCATTTAATGAACTCGTTTTGCGAGACCATTTGGGTGTGAACATGGAAAATTGAATGTTCAACTTTAATACCCAAGAGATATGCAATAATCATCGAAAGCCTTCGATGTAAACTCTCTGGCATTATCCAGTCTTCTGGACTCTATGGAGAATTGGGTGGTGAAACCTAAAAATGTGTGCCAAGAGTCTAGCAAAGCTACATTGGGTGTGGACAAACATGTGACTGATATGTCAACCAAAACCATAAAAAAATTTAAATAGTTCGCATTTTGGTTGGATTAGTCCACAAATATTCCCTTGAATCCACTATATAAAAGAATGAGAGTTGTGTATCTTTGCAGGGGATGGTTAATTTTTCCAACGAGCAGGCTTGGCAAAGTGTGCTTGTAGGCACAAGATCCTTACTTCGGGTAAGAGGATGCTAGTGTAGTACGAAGCATCATGTTTCGACCAAAATGTCCCAAACGATCATGCCAAAGCAAATAAAGTGCTCGAAAAACACCTGGCTCTAGGCCTGCCACATGTGGCGTGTCCTAGTTAGGAGGCAGCCCATTGGCCCCGAAACATAGTTTGGGCCTCATATTTTGGAGGTGGTGCAAAGTGTTACATCCCGTCCCTTATTATAATGTATTTTATTCCCCGATGTTGTAAATTTAAGAAAATACCCTAGGTGGGCTAAGTGATTCCTACGTGGACATTCGATTTTATTTTCGTAACCTTGTACTCTTATTGTACTTTTTGACTATTACTCTTCATTACGAACCCATGGGCGCAAGCGGGACGTCATTCAGACTTGTAACGGACAAGTTGTGAGTGAGGGCAATTTGGTAATTTTCTATTGGCAATATGTGGGTTCTGTGGATTACTCCCGTGGTTTCTCACAAACCAGGGTGCTCTGCACCCTCTGAAAAATCTGTCTGCAAAGGTTTGCATGTCTTTGACTGCATGCTTTTGTTTTGAAAAATTGTGTCTTTAAAACGTTGCATTATGTGTGGGATTGCACCCATACATCACTGTAACCAACCACAGTCAGTTCCCTTCTCTCTAACCTACTCCCGTGTACCCTCTGTGCTCTGCAACTCCTCAAACCCAAGCACACAGAAAATTTGCATGCTAACTTACCCACACTCAAACTTCACCGAAGATCACCACCACCTCGATTTTCCTTACGAGCAATCACCATAGTCCCTTAGTTCCTCATCAGGACCAAACCTAACAGCCTAGAAACTCAAACATCAAACCCAGTACCTTGAGCCCAGAAAAGTCCGACGAGCTTCAAAGTTTTCCGACGAAATTCTGTCGGATTTGGACCTCGATCGAAGTCTTATCACCAATCGACCTCTGGGAGGCTTGGGATCACAACCCAAGCCCTGCATGTGAGAAAAACCTCGAAAAGTCGAAGTTCAATTTTGGCCGAGACTCTTGAGCCATTTTCAGACCATCTTTTGGCCTGGATTTAGGTAAAATCGAGTTTCCCTTGTTCCTAGCTTTTGGTACCTTTTGTGTGAAAAATGATTTGGAATTGACTTGTATAATGATTAGTATAGTGATTTCCCATATAGGTGAGACCTATCCCGAGGAGCTTCGAGGCCAAGCTAGGTACGGCGGCTACGATCCGATGACATACCAGTGAGTGGGCCGTTTTCTTTATAAGATATTATTATATTATGTGTTTTAAACGGTATTTATGACTTAGTATAGCATGCCATGATTTGATTAACTTAGAAATGATTTGGTTAAATATCTTTATTTTGAGTTTAGAAACCTATTATTGGCATGACTATATGCTTGTGACTTTATTCACTTATCATGCATACTTGCACGGTGTTAGTACTGTCCGGGCTAAGACTAGCTTCACGTGTATGTTCACATTGCACCGACACGCTCACTTTGGATCCATCGTAGGTGCCACTCTGTTCTAGTTGCCTTGGCAGCTAGAACTCGTTGTGATGCGCTTAGCGCTAGCTTTACGTCCCGGACCAACTCCGCCGTAGCACGATATTGTCCGCTTTGGGCCACGCCCTCACGGTTTTGTTTTTGGGAACTCACGAGCAACTTCCCAGTAGGTCACCCATCTTGGGATTGCTCCAGCCCAAACTCGCTTAACTTCGGAGTTCCGATGGAATCCGAAGCCAGTGAGCTCCCAAAAGGCCTCGTGCTAATTGGAGGTGGACATGTACATATAAGGCACATCACCCCCTCTCTGTTGGTCGATGTGGGATATAACAATCTACCCCACTTAAGGGGAACCCGGCGTCCTCGCCGGCACATCCGTACCGAACGGCAGAGTGGCTCTGATACCAAACTGACACACCCGACCCTCGATACCCACGTGGATACCGAGTGCGAGCGTGCTGGCCGACACTCGTAAGTGACGAAGCCATTAAATGCATGACAACACTTAGTGTAACCAAAATTAAATTGTAATAAAGTTGCAAAATCCGATTTCAATATGCATATGGTTCAGAGCGTACTAATTTTGAAACAGCGGAAAACAAATGATAAACTGAGTTCCTAGAATCTCTATCCATAACAGGGATGGATATTATTATAGAAACTGAAAGAAAAGGTAAATCCCTACATGGTCGGGATGGATGATCAGAGCTGCCACGCAAAAGTCTCGACCTCGCCGGATGCACTATCACTATGTCCTGAAGGGGGCGCAAAAACAAAAGTGTGAGTGGACAAAAATAAAAGTTTTCGCAAACCTTTCTCTTTTCAACATACTAACCCCCTGTTTGAAAAATTCAGTACAGCTGTAGAAATATACTACCGTAGTATAGTTCAAAAGATACTTTAATAGTATACTGAAACATATCAAAAGGTATAATATCCATAAATCACAATTTTATAATTCCAATAATATATAAGGGAAAACCAACACAGGGTATATGCGCGATCACCCATGTACGGGTTGAGGAACAGCCTCTCAATCACCGTACAAGCTCAATACGTTATCCAATAATTTGTACTCCTAGTACCACACACATGTAAGTCCTGGCGCCGCAGCGCGTCACACCCGAGTCCTTACGTAGTGGGGCCTTTTCCCCATAAACAACAATAAACGTAAGACAAGCTTGCACTAAGGTATTTACCGGACAATACCCCTGGAGTACAGTGCGTGTGACCCAAACATGTGAGAACTGTCCTACGGCCGTGAGACGGTACTACAACGTAGTGAAAGCATACCAAGTGTGTTTGAAAACATACATACATACTCATGTGTCTAGATATAATAAGCAAGATCCCTTTCATAAGTCCCAAATATTTAATATTGCATAAATAAAACCTTCCTTCAAAACTATATATCAAATATCATTTAATATTTATGCAAAAGTAATATCATAGTGTAAACCATTTCATAACATATATTCATACTTTGGTATATAACCACAATCACCATTTAAATCCATTTCCCAATATATAACCATAATTAAAACAAAAATGGTTGCATAAACAATTATCAACATGTATATATATTTAATAATAAATATATATCAATAAAAATGCTTTGAAAACCATTTAAAACTATATAGAAATCAAATCCATATTCATTTCCAATCATAAAAACCATTTAATAAAGCAAAAGTCCACTCACAGGTGATCGGGAGTGAAATCTCCCTCGGTGTTGCCCTCCTCGGTGTGCGGAGTTGAAGAATTACCTATTTAATATTAGGGAACAAATTAGAACTTCCCTAAAATAAATTAAAAATAGGCCTTAAAGAAAAATCCCCCAAAAATATTATTATTTTAGCGAAAACGGGCTCGAAAAACGATTTTCGGAGCCCGAAAACCCTACCGCCGCCGTCCACCGCTGCCGGCGCCGACGTGCGCCGCCGCACGCGCCGCCACGCGCCGGGAAACGGTCGGACGCGCCGCCACGCGCCAGGAGGTGGCTTCACGCGCCGGCCACGCGTTGGCACGCGCCGGCACGCGCTGGCACGTGTCGCCACGCGCTGGCGCGTGTCTCCACGGGCTGGCACGTGTCCCCCACGCGCCTCACGCTCCGTCCCACGCGCGGCTGACGTCAGCCACGCGCCTGCTGACGTCAGCGCCGTTAAAGTTAACGGAATATACCTTTTTGGACGGAATATGCTGACGCCGTTAGGAATATTCCGTTACCGTTAACGGAATATTCCGTCGTCCCCTTCCTCGCGCCGGTTGCCGGAGCCGCCGCCGGCGCCGCCGTCTGGTTCGCCGGAATCTGGAAATTTAATACCGATTATGTCCCAAAACTTCAAAAATTCATAACTTCTTCGTTCTTTGGCCAAATTCAACGTGCCATATATCAAATTGAAGGTATTGAGGAGTAGAATATTTTCATACCAATTTGAGGCCGGAAAAATGGCCGGAGATGGCCTGAAATTGGCCGGGAAGCTTCGGGAAATCCTAAATCCGTTCTCCTTCAAAACTGCACCGAATTCGACGTTCTTTATGTCGATTTGAACCTACTCAATCCAATAAAACCAATGGTAATGGTTTCGAGGCTTACCTATGTCGGGATTGTACAGAAACTTGAATGGCAGTTTGTCGTTTTCGTTCCGGCGTCGGTTTGGA
The DNA here is from genome assembly GCA_018257905.1 of Gillenia trifoliata. Classification (NCBI taxonomy): domain Eukaryota; kingdom Viridiplantae; phylum Streptophyta; class Magnoliopsida; order Rosales; family Rosaceae; genus Gillenia; species Gillenia trifoliata. The sequence goes on along the minus strand of CM031080.1, from coordinate 18,228,498 downwards.
CGATTGGGCTCGAGTTTGGAAATTCTAAAATCACAGCCTCGTCCAGAATGACGAGACGATTGTGATGGTATGGATTTTGGGCAACGATTCAACAGTTTTGTGATTCGTCCAAAGGTTAGGGTTTCGGTGAACTTTTGGTTTAGAAAGAAAATGGGAGAGAAAGAGAGAGAGAGAGAGAGAAAGTGACGTGCAGAAATGATGGGGTGGGTTGGCTGCTGTGCAGTCAGCCAAAAACCCTAATTCCCATACACGGAGTGGTAAATTACGAAATTGCCCCCACACTTTAAAGTTCCGTAAATTGTTCGTTTGAACTCCGAATTGAGTTCCGCTTGCGCCCACGCGTTCGTGTCCATGAGTACATCAAGAATATGTAAAGAAATAAATTTTTACAAGTCGTCACAAAAAGTCAACAAAAGGCAACATTGACCCCTAGGGGTATTTTGGTAATTTCACATAAATTTTGGGACGGGTTGTAACAGTTAATGTATGGTTAACTTTCCTGTGTGTGTTCATATCCATCTTTCGGGATGGGAATATTATTTTCCTACTGCACTCCTTGCTTTGATCTTTAGTTGTATTAAGGGTTAAACCTCCACACTGCGCACTCTCTTTAAACTCTGATTTTGTTAATTATTTCTAAATTTCAACTTTATTTCAAATTCTTATTTCTTTCCACGTCATGACTTCGTCACTCCTACGGAGTGATGGTCAACACGCCTCGATATCCGGTGTCCACCTGGATATTCAGGTCGGGGTGTGTCACAAAGATAATCCACTCTATTTTCTATAGTGGTTTTCTCGAATATGCTTAAAGCTCAACCAACGTTCTTTCGGAACGTGAGGAGTATAAGGCTTACCCAATGGTAAAAATTAGTACCAATGGACAACGTTATATGAGTAGTGCCATGCCCCACAATCAAGTTGGATATGTTTGAAAGGGTTGTCAAAGGGGTAATTAGGTATGAAGTTAGTACATGGAACCAGACAACTAACTTCTCCACTAAACATACATAATTATGAATTACTTGAATTTGGGTCACATGTATTTATTTGATTCAATTAACTCAGATTTGAAAATATGTCTAAAATATCCAATAGACTAGAACAAGTACCAATAATTAATCCGAAAACATAGATAATTGTTCAAGAATTAAACCAAATGAGGTAAAAATTTCGGCCAACATAAGGCCTAAGTCTAATAATTTTAAACTTGCATAGGTGCTGAGGCCTCTTGGGAGTTAGAAATCTCCAATTTGGTGTCTTCAGGATCACCTTCGTGAGCAAAGTTTGAATTTTGATGCTCTTACAACATGAATGATATTCTGCAATAACTGTAAGTGGTGCAAGTCAAAAGTGGTACCATTGGTCAGTTGTACCACAACGGAAGCACATCTCAATATCTACAAGATCTTGATTTGTGTGGGTTTTGCCCTAATTTTTGAAGTTTGAGGTCTTGGAAGCTAGAGAGTCATGCTTCGGGCATGATTGTGTCTTTAAGGTGAGCCTCAATTTTGTCTCCCCTGGGGTACATGCTTGGGGTTGGAGCCTCTGCCGCGTCCCCTATGCTTATTATGGCGGTTTGGGCCTCGAGAAGCATTCGCATTGGCTTTGGGCAATGGAATGGCGTTCAAGTTAGTGAGGTGAGCTTGATGATTTGTCCTCAAGAGTTGATTATTCTTTGTACAATCAATAAGACATAAATCAAATCCGAGAACTTAATAACGTTTTGAGCCCTATATTGTTTTGCAGAACAATATTCGAGGCATAAAAGTTGAGTAGGTTCTCTAGAGATCATGTTCAGTCAACTCCCCTCTCAAAGTAATTAAGGAGTGATTAGGTTCGACAAATTTCAGAATTGTATCATTTACATACTTAAAGTCTTGGAAGCGAAAATGCTACCAGTCTTATCTTGTTTTAGACAAGAAAATCAACTTCAAGTGATTAAAGCGGTCGGCTAGAGCAAACCAAAGAGTGCAGGGGTCCTCTTTAGCGATGTATTCTGAGTGCAGTTCGCCAGCCAGAATTGTAGCTTTTATGGTAGCTTTTAAGCTTTTTGCAATCAAGTAGAGCTTCACGTCTTGTACCCAAAATAGTTTCTGCTAGAAACTTCCAAAATAATGAACTCAAACTTGTTACGGTTGGATAATTCGCTGATTGGAGGGAATAAGGTCGTGGATAGTGCTTATTGGAAAGGAAACGTCCATTAGCATCTAGTTATAACATTGGGGGTTCTATAGACATGTTTGGTTTAATTCAACATGAAAACCTCAAGTTTTCATGGGTGTATTCTTTTTACGAAACTTCAGGTTTGTATGATACTTGTTCTAAACTTCAAATTCGAGATTAAAGTATGAACTTCAGGTTCATGGGTGCCTACAAACAAACTCATATATATAAACACAAAACAATAAATAGTGAATCGAGGGTTGCTTCCAGAACCATATATATAAGTAGTAAGTTGTAGAGCCCAAAACTGTGGGCTTATGTGGGAAGTGGGCCCACTTAGTGGCAGCGGGGCTGCAAGCCAGCATCAAATTTTTGTTTTTTATTTTATTTTATAGAACCCAGGCCCAATTATTGGGCTAGAGAAGAAAAAGTGAAAAGTAGAGTCCACGATATGTGTATACTTTTCATACGAGCCATCAGAATAATGAAGGCCTATAAGTGGAGCAGAAGGGATCAAGGCCCATTTTTGGGCAGGGATCCTTGATGCGGGCGGGACTACTACAGGCCCAAAGGGTTGCAGACTGGTCTGAGATCATCCCAGCAACTCTCGATGTGGTTTCTTTGGGAAACCGAGGTCGACGCAGCTTCTGGCGGTGGTGGGGATGAGTACAGACACCAAAAGAGTGTCGGGGACGATGATCTTAGGTTGTGGCGAGCCGGGGTTCGTCTAGAACCTCAAAATTCACGACGGATGAGGGGGTTGTGTGCAACTATCGGTGCACGGCAGTGGTGCTTCGAGGCCAGCAACGTCACAGATGACGGTGGCGAGCATGGGTCGCGATTGGGGAGTCCAAATTCGAGGAGATTCAACGAGAATCTCGCAAATCTCGACGAGATTCAATGGAATCTAGATATAAAATGTCGAAGACGACGAGATTTCATCATGGGAAGGGACGACTTCCAGTCGCCAGGGGTGTTGGATTTCACTAGAAAACAGTGAAGAGAGGCCAGAGCTCGACTGCTGGCGGGCCCAGGTGACGGCCCAAGTTCGTGGAGAAGACGATGCAAAATGACGTCGTTCTGGACCTCTGGGTTTGGACATGGAGTGGCTTGGCTCCTTGGCTTGGCTCGGCGGCTCAAGCGAGGCAGCTCAACGACTTGAGGCCGTGGCTCAAGCGTTGCTAGGGTTTGAAAACCCTTTTTATTTTTTCCTTTTTCTTTTCATATTCACATATATTCAGTTCACCATAATTATAACTGCAATAATATAGCAATATAATATAACTGCAAATAATAGTTGAAGTAGAATTCCATAATTAAAAAACGAAAATTAGGGTTCATGTTCAATGGTGAATGCTTCATGCAATCAAGGTGAGAAAATATTGAAACTTAAAACCGTGTTTTTGAACAGGTTTGTAGTAGAATTTTCTTCAATTTCGGGTTTTCATCTTCAATGCATTGTATCATATTCAACATAAAAAAAAAAAATTGAATCAATAGCAAGTAGATGAATTCAATAAAATAAAAAACTAATCATAATAAGAATGATTAAAACGTAATACTCCCCTGATTTAAGATGGACAAACTCTTTTTAGTTCAGCGTCTAGAGCGTGCTGATAACATGTTGTAGTATAAATTTAATGAGAAGGGAAAGGGAAATTGGCAAAGAGAGAAAGAGAGGCTTGAGGAATTCTATGATGTCACCTTGTGCCTTTATTTATACTAATAAGGGAGAGAGAAACTTGCTGTCCAAGTAATACAAGTTGTACAAGGAAATGTCTACAAGATCTCATAAGATTCCTATACATAATCTACTAGGATTTACAAATCACACATGTGCTAGAATATTAACTATAACAATATTCAAATTTTGTATTATAGAATATTTTTTACCAGCAAAAACCTTAGGGTCATTTGATTCTAATTTCGTTTTTATTTTTTAGTTTTAATCTTTTTTTATTTGGATACGAGGAAAGCACATGGGTAAATGAGGGATAAATAAGGGTGACGGGAGAGAGGGAAAGGAATAAAAAAGAATGAATGAAAACAAAATCTTGAAAGTGAAAACAACTTAAAATAATTAGTTTTTGGTTTTCAGTTTTCATTTTGTGTGACTTGTAAATTTCTTCTACATCTCTCCCACCATCAATCCACCACACTTCTATACCCTTATTTCTCTCATGTATTCTCCCTCTGTATCTAACACAAAAATAAAAAACTCAAAATTTAAAATAAAATATTTATCAAATTGACCCTTAGGGCAACCCATCTTGATGATTGTAGGTCTGAAGTCATACTAGAGTTCGATTAATATTATTGTTTGCATAATGTTTATCTTTGATATTTCACGTACAAATTGAAAATATACAAAAACATATATGCAGAGCCAGATATAATCCGGTAAATTCTGGAGCTGACACGTGGACAAACATTCTTTATTGGCGAGACTGCCCTTATTAATTGGTGAATTCCACACGCGCTGCTCGTTTATGAAGGCTCTCTGAACTGCTCACTACAATTCTCCAAGCTCTGCTACCTTAGCAGTGGAGATAAATACAAGGAAATTAAGGAGGAATTAATTACTAAATTTCCTTTTTAATTGTTTCCTATTTGAAGTCCAATTCCTTTATTCAAGAAATTTTCATCCTATTTAATTAGGATTCTCTAAAGATAATTTCAAGATATTATTTTATTAAATATATTTTTGGCAATTATTTCTCCATCCATCCAATGGATGACATTCATTCGCCAACTGGAAGCCAACATGTGGCGAGATCTCTTTTCTCAAGGCCGACCACTCTCCTCCTATTTATACCTCATTCTCTACCACAATTTTGTAAGCTTTTGCTACGCAATCAAGCTCTAAACACTCTCTCTTTTAAGAGAAACTGACTTAGGCATCGAAGATCCATTGGCCAAACCCCTCCCTCACCATTGTGGCGCGTGGTGTTGGCCTTGATCGAAGGTGTTTAATTGTTTTGCAGGTGCATATTCGTGACATCATCAAGCAGCGGACCAACCATCAGTACCATGCTGCTAGATCTGAACGAAAGTGACAAGAAGATTGACATTAACCTAGACTTGGTAGAGGAGCAACACGAGAAGGTAGTCACTAGTGTCGCAGCCTACCAGCAGCAGCTCCTCACTAGCTACAACAATAGGGCCAACACTTGGCAGTTAACCTAGAGATCTAATCCTCAGAAAAGCCTTCATCGCGACTCGCAGGGAATGTTCCAAAAAGATGGATCCCATCTGGGAAGGTCCGTACAAGATCAGTCGAGTAGGTGGAAAGGGCAGCTACACCTTCACCACCATGAATGATAAGGAAATTGACAAGCAGTGGAACGCCTACAACTTGAGAAAATACTACGTCTGACCTTCTGCAACCACCTGAAGCTCATTTCAAGCCTATCTTCATATATTCGCAAGTCACTAAGCAGGCCATCGAACAACATCTCGCCAACCGAGGATTATTTCTTGTTGTTTAGAAGCAAAGTTTTGTTGCTCATCTTTCTATTCAATAAATATTTGAGGAATTCACTCCAAGACTTTGTGCAACTGCTTTCACAACCTACAACTTCCGTTCACTCCAAGCGAGGCGGAGAATCAACTTATAACTTTCGTTCATTCCAACCGAGGCGGAATATCAACTTACAACTTCCGTTCACTCCAACCAAGGTGGAGGATCAACTTACAACTTCCGTTCACTCCAAGCAAGGCGGAGGATCAACTTACAACTTCCGTTCACTCCAAGCGAGGTGCAGAATCAACTTACAACTTTTGGTCACTCCAAGCGAGGTGAATGATCAGTTTAGAACTTTCGTTCACTCCAAGCGAGGTGGAAGATCAACTTTTCAAGCTATATATCTAGACGTGGATGAGTTACTGCTTCGGGGTTTACCTCGACCCCAACAACCTGTGCCATCAAAGCTACAATGGTCGACCTTGGGCAACCCTATAACTGACTTAGCTAACTAAAGATTTGTCACCCTCGACTGAATCTGCAGGCATCTGGGCTTCTACAAAGAGGGAAGCAACGTGCGTAGTTCATTCCGTGAAACAGTATCAATGAATTCGCTTACTGTTCTTAACTGCCAGTTGTGCTAATCTCGTTTTTGCACTAGAACCTACCATGTTGTGTTTTGTAGTTTGAGGGACTGACAACACAAGACCGATCGATAGCAACATGCAACAAGTTTCGCAACTCGACGCTCTGCAAAGCCGAGATTTACACCTAAGGATTAAAGACTACAATCACTTACTTTGTTATAAGATGTGCAAGTAGCATAAGCTTCAAAGGTTAAAAATTTCGGAACACGCTTCAAAAAGCAAGAACATTCAAGCCGATGGAGTAACGAAGATGAAGTGAAAAGCAAAAGCAGTTTATTGAATTTCAAACAATTTGACAAACTGGCACGAAAGCCATCCAAGTCCAAAGCTAGCAAAACAAAGGAAAACTAAAGTCTAGACGAAAAGGAAAAGAAATTTGTCTTTGAAGCAGACTACTCCTCAGCAGCTTCGACAACTTCAGGCTCCCTATCAGCCACTCCTCCTTCAGCTGCAGCCATGCCATGCACGACATCATCATCATTCGGGGCATCACCATCATCCACGGCCTCGCCTCACTTCGCAGCTTCATCGCTCACCGCAACGCTATCCTCAACTACTTCATCTTCAGCTATTCCTAGCACAGCAGCAAAATCTTCGACTACATCAAGATTGGCGAAGAAGTCAAATTCCTACAGATCCTCTGAAAAGATGTAAAAAATTTGATAATCCTCATCAAAGAAATCGAAGTCTGGCGACCTTCTTTGGAGCCGATCGGCATAGCCCAACTTATAGTAATCAACTTGGGCTCAAGATAGAATGCTTTCGAGATTTGCCTGCTCACTTGCTAGCTGCTCATTCAACTTTAGAAGATTTTCATTGATGCTCCGCAACTCAACAAAATCCTTCTACAATTGTTCATTAGGGAGCAATACAGTTTGGAGTTCTTTATTCTTGAAGTTAACTTTATCGACAATCTTCCGCATATGATTAATCTCATTGACATACTCTATGATCTCTCGATCTTTGGTGAAGCAGGTAGAACGAAGCTCAGAGTTGACCTTTTCCAGACTCTAAAATTTTTGCATGTCTAAATCTCTATCCTTCTCAGCAGCTTCCGCCGTCGAACGAGCAATGACCAACTTAAGCTTCAGTTCTTTGTTCTCTTACAAACAGTTGCTCAGAAGTGGGGGTAGGAGAATGAGACCCCTTTAATTTAAACTTAGCAAGCTCAACATCCAAACTTGCGATCTTTTTGGCAGCAGAACAAGCTCTCACAGTTGACACAGCTTCAGCTTTCTTGGCTTCTTGGATCGCAACTTTGTCGAGACACATAGACTCAACGGAAAGAATCAAGTTCTTTTGCATAACACTAAGCTGTGAATCTGTTCTTTCCTCCAGCGGATGCTCAGACATAACACCATCACCGACTGCTTTCCCAACATATTCAGCAGGCTTGGCACAAGCAGCAGGATCTGTGAGCAAGTTAGAATTAAGCAGCAAGCACACCTCGCCAAATTCTTCATAAGCAGGGATGTCTGCCTCTTCACGGCTGCCCGTTGCGGCAACTCCTTCTTTCATCGTAGTTGGCTGAGACACATCGGCAGACAAAAAAGCATACTTTGGCGCCTTTGTTGCACGACGTTCTCTTTCTTGACAAGCGGACTCTTTTCACTCTTCATGGCGTCAAGTTTTTTAGAAGCCGACCTAGTCTTAGCCACAGGTGGACACTTCACTTTATCCCCAGACTTGGGCGCAGGGGGCAGTACAGATTCCTTATGCTCAGTTATTCTCTCAGCAAAGGACTTAACTTCCTTCGAAACAGAGGACTTTGTAGCACCAACAGTCTCTTTCTTACTTATAGCAGATTCAGAAGCTTCCTTTTTGCTTTTCGAGGAAGAAAGATCGATCACAAGTTTCTTGGAAGCAGCAGAGCTCCCGTGAGCAGTAAAAGAAACCCTCAATTTCTTCTTCATAGACGACTCTCAAGCAGGCGATGCAAATCTCTTCTTTCTTCTCTCGGTGGCAATCGGGTCAACAACAGTGATTGGGCTTAGCCTCCTCTTTGATGAGCAAAACCTCCTATTTTGGTGGCAGTCCACCTTTCGCTGGACGCAGAGGACTTAGCAACTAGTGCCACTCCTTAGCAGTGGCCAGGCCGTAGCCTAACCTCACTCGCCTCCACACAAGCCTCGAGACCCAATCTTCCAGGAGCCCAACATGGCTCCTTCTCTCTCTCTGCTTCGCCAGGCCCAATGACCCAGCAGCAGCCTAGCTGCTAGCTCGGGCAGAGCTGGCACGTGCCGGTTTGCCCATCTTAGCGGCTTAGTCACACCGCACCAGCTTTGCGGCTACCAGCCGTGCTAGTAGCTCTTCGCCGCGCTGATTCTACCACGTGGGCCCCTGCCCACAAATCTCGACTAGAAGGAGAAGAAAAATTCAAGTTTTTTCCTTACCTTGAAGACGACAAACGACTCTCCAAAGGGGCAAGCAAAGAAGAAAATTGAGGGAGGAGTTACAAAATATCCTTGATTTCTCATTCTTGTGTGGAAAACAAAGTACTTCTAGAATTATTTAACTGTCTATTAATAGAGGAAAATAAAATCCTAGCTGCCTTTGGATTCTATCACCCTCAAGATTTTTGCTTCAAGTTAAAGCTCACAATCTAAAGCAGACAGGGGTATTTTTGGCAATCTCACTCAATTAAGGCTTCCTACACCTGCCGCACTCCCTACAGTAGCACAACATGTATGGGGGCATTTGTGGAGCCAGAAATAATTCGATAAATTATAGAGCTGACATGTGGACAAATATTTTTTACTGGTGAGACTACCCTTATTAATTGGCAAATTCCACACGCGCTCCTCGTTTATGAAGACTCTCCGAGCTACTAACTATGATTCTCCAAGCTCTGCTACCTTAGCAGCGGAGATAAATGCAAAGAAATTAAGGAGGAATTAATTACTAAATTTCCTCTTTAATTGTTTCCTATTTGAAGTCCAATTCCTTTATTCAAGGAATTCTCATCCTATTTAATTAGGATTCTCCAAAGATAATTTCAAGATATTATTTTATTAAATTTATCTTTGGAAATTATTTCTCCATTCATTTAACAGATGACATTGATTGGCCAACTGGAAGCCAACATGTGGTGAGATCTCTCTCTTCATGGTCGACCCACTCTCCTCCTATTTATACCTCATTCTCAACCACAATTTTGTAAGCTTTTGCTACGCAATCAAGCCCTAAACTCCCTCTCCTTTCAGAGAAACTAACTTACGCATTGGAAATGTGCCCTAAAACCAATCATATGATGATACTTTACGGACATTTCAACTGTTAAACTAATTTAGTTTAATATAAAGGGCAAAGATTATTGTTTAAAGTAGTCTCATATAAATGTTATATGCTTAAACAATAAGTCCAAGGAATATGTGCTTAGAAGAATGTAATCTAAACAAGTTAGGTTCATGAGACCATTCTCGATCATATACATATCCTAAACGTTCCTGATCATAGGATTGCCAATTGGGCATTGACAGTCCGTTAAGATCAGTACGTGCTATATCTTCTTTCAGAGAGAGTGAGTAGTCTCAAGTCATTGGTGTAACTGACACCAAGATAAGCATGTAGGTGCTCAATATAGAATGAGTCCACTGAACACGATCAACGAGGAGTTCTCATACTCATGTCACATGAGAACTCATGGTTGGGATAATGCAAAGTAGTCTTTTGACATGAAGCATCATAGTTGTCTTGTGGTTAGGTCCTTGATCTTTGACTATGTCAAAGTCACCCCATCAGAGGGTGTCCACGGCATAGTTGGGGTTAAGCCACTTAGCCATGGAGGCAAGTGAATGCACAACAAGGGATCTCTAACCTTCAAACCGTTTGAGGGAGAATACTCTATGATATGATTAAGAATCTCTGGCCAGAGTATGAATAAGATTTAGGAAGTCGTTCCAAATCATATTCAATGTAATCATATAACTAATGGAATCACATTGGATAGTAGACATGAATAAACTATCAAACCAAACAATGTGGTCGAGAGTATTGTATTAGAGAAAGACCGTATTGCATTGCAATCCTAAACTGAATAGGTTCTCCACCTCTTCTGATTAGCTTGGGTAGCCATGACATACTGCTAGGTGTCACTCATGGTTTGTGGAAGCCCTAAAGGTGTATAATCACTAAAGGGAGAATTGAAAGTATGTTTCAATTCACAATTGATTTGAAAGAGTTCTAATCCTCCACTGCCTCGCTAAAAGGAACCTAATGGATCGTACACCGTGTAAGGTAGAGATTGATGAAATAATGGAGATGAGTAAGGATAATTAAATGGTTTAATTATTTATGGCAAGGATTAATTAATATGTTAATTAATCAAACGAATAAGTTCGTTATAGACCTCGGGTTAGTTTTGGGCCTCAAGGCCCAATGGGCTTCGAACGTCAAGCCCATTGACTTAAGTTGTATGACAACTTAATGACTAATGAAACATAAGGGCCCAAACAGCCCAATGAACCCATATGGCTGGCCATTTAGAACAAGTGTAGTGAACTTGCTTTAATTGCAAGTTTGCCACTACATTGTGAGGTGCTATAAAGGCAACTTTATAACATTTCAATATTAAGGGATTTTCTTTGGGAGAAAAGATGAGAACACAAGCTCTCTTTTCTCTCTAAGAGGCCGGCTACCCTAGAGGAAAATAGCTAGCAATCTCATTTCCTCTAGGTCACTCATCTCCTCATCAAGGCTCTCCTTGGTGTGGAAAAATTAGAGGTTACTTGGAAAATCCTCTTCAACAAGGAATGAAGGCCCTCTCCTTGGGTGATTAGCTTTTGCTTATGCAAAGAGGAATCAACAAAGGTATATGATTTCTCAACTCAATTGGTTCTTGAATTGAGTCTTGGTTCACCCTGTCTACTAGGCTTTGAATTTCATGGGTAAAGTTTTATTTTTGAGTGCATACAAGCATGATTCCGCCTTTAATTGTTAATTGCATGCTATAGATGTTGCTTAAATAAACTTGGTTTTCCACAAATTTCCCTTCATAATGTTACGCTCATGTACTACATACACGTGAAGCTTGCGCTAAGCGCATCACAACGAGTTTGAGTCACCAAGGCGACCTAGAACAGGCTGGCACCTACGCTGGTGTTTGTTCATGTGCCCAAACATCAGCGTACTAAACTCGAACCATGTGCTTTGAAATGCGTCTTTTTGGGTTATTATCCTCATCAAAAAGGATATCGTTGTTATCATCCACCTTCTCGGTGTTCTTTTGTCTCTATGGATGTGTCGTTCGTTGAGACTGAAATGTATTTTGCTCTACATGCATCCCCTTCTTCCCTTCAAGGGGAGAGTAGGTGTTCAAATGATGAATTGGCTGCATATGTTGCCAGACCCTGTTAAGTTTGTTTCACATGGTACTTCATCTTGTGATGTTGTTGATGTTAATAAGGCACTAGCTAGTGCCGACAATGGTGATATGGCCCCAATTGTCCCACTTACCAATAATAGTGATGTTGTTGACCATGACAATGTTGCTGATCATGATAGCATCAACCCAGGAAATGGTGAAGAAAATGAAGACCCCCATCTCTCTCATACACATATAGTACCTGTTTGTGATACTTCTCCTGCTGATACTTCTGAGGTAAGCTTAGAAAATATGATTAATACTAACAATGAAGATGTGACTGCTATACGTGATGACAGATACAGGTTGCCACCAAGGGACACATGCGGGAAGCCTCCAAACAGATACTCTCCGGAAAACTTTAAGAAGGTGAAATATCCAATTGCAAACTATGTGTCTACACATAGATTAACTTTTGCAAGTAAGGCCTTTGTGAATCAAATGCCTACCATATTTATTCCTACCAAAGTGCAAGATGCTTTGTCAGATTCAAAATGGGCTGATGCAATGACTGAAGAAATGAGAGCTCTTCAGAAGAATCAGACATGGGATTTAGTGCCACTTCCACAAGGTAAGAAACCTGTCGGTTGTAGGTGGGTTTATACTATTAAACATAAACCAGATGGTACCATTGACAAATACAAGGCTCGACTGGTTGCAAAAGGTTTTACACAAACATATAGGATTGATTATCAGGAGACATTTGCTCCAGTGGCAAAGATTAACACAGTTCGAATATTATTATCACTTGCTGCGAATCTTGACTGGCCCTTACAACAATATGATGTGAAAAATGCTTTTTTACATGGTGATTTACACGAGGAAGTTTATATGAGTTTGCCACCTGGATATAGCATCTCGGGAAGGACAGATGTTGTATGCAAATTGAAGAAGGCTTTGTATGGACTGAAACAATCACCAAGAGCATGATTTTGTTTTGCTATGAAGAAATTTGGCTACGTACAGAGCAACGCGGATCACACTTTATTTCTGAAGCGAAAAAATGGTAAGTTAACTGCACTTATTATTTATGTGGATGACATGATTATGACTGGTAATGATACTGAAGAAATGAAGAAGCTAAAGGCTTATTTGGCATCCAAGTTCGAAATGAAGGATCTTGGCGGTTTGAAGTATTTTTTGGGTATTGAAGTTAATCGTTCTGAACAAGGCATATTTTTGTCACAACGGAAGTATGTTTTAGATTTGCTAAGTGAAACAGGCATGCTGGGGTGCCAACCAATAGATACACCTATAGAACAAAATTATGGAATGGAGGAGCTTCCTGATCAAGTTCCAGCGGATAAGAAAATGTATCAAAGGTTGGTTGGCAGATTAATATATTTGTCGCATACAAGACCCGATATTGCATATGCTGTGGGTGTAGTTAGTCAATTTATGCATAACCCCAGTGAAGTTCATATGAATGCTATTATTAGAATTCTTCGCTACTTGAAGTCTGCACCAGGAAAAGGTCTAATGTTTTCAAAGCATGGACATGTAGATATTATGGGGGTATACAGATGCTGATTGGGGTGCTAAGGGTGTAAGACGACGATCTACTTCTGGTTACTTTACATTTGTGGGAGGTAACCTTGTTACTTGGCGAAGTAATAAGCTGAAAGTTGTAGCTCTATCAAGTGCTGAGGCAGAATATAGAGCGATGGTGAAAGGATTGTGTGAGCTATTATGGATAAAACAACTTATGGGGGAGTTGGGATTTGATATGCAAGGCGCAATGAAACTTTATTGTGATAATCAATCAGCCATTAAGATTGCAGAGAATCCGGTGCAGCATGATAGAACTAAACATGTGGAGATTGATCGTAATTTTGTTTATGAGAAGTTAGAAGAAAATGTTGTACAAATTCCGTATGTGAAAACCACAGAGCAACTGGCTGATATGCTAACTCATGCCTTGTCGAGTCAAGCATTTCATGACTCACTTATCAAGCTGGACATCGGTGATATCTACGCGCCACCTTGAGGGGGAGTGTTGCGTGAGTCATGGGTGTAAATTGATTATAATATTGTAAATTGATTGTAATCCTTATAATTATAGGACTACCTTATTAGGGCTGATTTGATACAGTTGTTTAGCTATATATTACCTCTGTGAGAGAATAATAAACTACTCTGAATATTTAACCCTAATACACATATATACTTTTAAGTTTGTTGGAATCCCACATCGGCCAGAGGGCCAAAGCGAAAGTAGTTTAAATAGAAATACCCCTCTCTAACTAACACCGAGGCCTTTTGTGATAAAACCCCACACCTGAGGATTGTGCAGGTGGTTAAGTGGGGACAATATCGGTGTTGTTGGAGTGGGCCCTCGGCCCGTCGACCTGAAAATTTCTACAAACTTGAGTGTATGTAGGAAAACACAATGCTCTAACCAACTTGACTAAGAGTTCTATCTCGTCGTTCATGAAAATTGAACCCAAAACCTCTTATTTACAAATAAAAACTATAGTCGCCAAAATTCCCATTATCACTTTGAAACCATTCTAAATTTTAGTGTAAACTATAAATACTATCCAACCACAACTTAATTCCCTCCACCACTCTCAATCCAAGAAAGAATCTGAACTTTACTCAAACCAAAATACTTCTCTCTCTCTGTATAATTCTGAGTTTCACAAATGGAGTCCAAGACCATTCAAGGATATCTTCCAAAAAAGACCATTTTGGTTACTGGAGCCACAGTAACCAAAAACACTCAACAACAACTCTAAGCCAAAAACACTCACGAGTAACTTCGTGGAGGGCGAGAATCTTAGCATGGTTAGAAGAGGTAGCAACTAGGGTCTGTTTGGTTGACCTCTAAAATATTGCGGTATCTCCAACAGTAAAGACATAACCCGTTTGAGAACATACCTTGTGCGAGTCAAATAAGTAATCTGCGTCAGCATAACCAACAAGGCAAGTATCATTCCTTAGACCAAGGGGTTGTGATCTATTCTGAGATGCGTTGGGATAAAATAAACCCATATATGAAGTACCCTTAAGGTATCGAAGGATGTCTTTAACACCATTCCAGTGTTTGCGTGTAGGCGCATTGCTATATCTTGCAAGAAGATTAACAGAAAAGGAGATGTCCAGTCTAGTGTATTGAGCTAAGTACAATAAAGCGCCGATTGCACTCAGATATGGAACTTCAAGCTCCAAAACCTCTTCCTCATCGTCTTTAGGACGGAAAGGGTCTCGTTTTGCATCTAGCGTTCGAACGACCATAAGAGTACTTGAAGTTTTCGCTTTTTCCTCATTAAAACGACATAACACCTTCTGGATGTAGTTCAATTGGTGGACCAGAATACCATCCGAATGATGCTCAAGCTCCAGGCCGTGTTAATATCCAGTTTTCCCAATATCTTTCATCTCAAATTCCAATTTCAGGTGCGAGGCAGTTTTCTCAAGCTCTTCGGGAGTCCCAATGAGATTCATGTCATCGACATAGACTGCAACTATCGCAAATCTGAAATGTTACTTCGTAATAAACACGCATGGGTATAATTCATTATTCACATATCCCTGACTAATCAAATACTCACTCAAACGGTTATAGCACATCCATCAGGATTGCTTCAATCAATAAAGTGAACGCCTCAATCTAACTGAGAGGGTGTTCCGTGGTCTAGAACTATTGGATCCAGTCAATGTAAGTCATTTGGGAACTTTCATGTATATTTTTGTATCAAGATCCCCATAGAGATACGCGGTTACCATGTCCATATATAATTCCCTATTTGATAAGGTAGCGGAACATTATGATGTCCATTACGGGAGAATAAGTCTTCTCGTAATCAATTCGAGGGTGTTGAGAGAAACCTTGCGCCACAAGGCGTGCCTTGTATCGCACTATCTCATTCTTCTCATTACACTTCCTTACGAAAACCCACTTGTAGCCAACAGGCTTCACATATGGAGGTGTAGGAACTACAGGCCCAAACACTTTACGTATCGCAAGTGAATCAAGTTCTATCTCGATTGCTTGTTTCCAGTTTGACCAATCGGTTCTACGTCGACATTCATCAATGGAACGTGGTTCGATGTCATTGCTCAACATGTGAAGCCTATCATCTCATTCCTATTCCAAAGTACGTCCAAACTAGCATAATGGACCGAAATCTCATGATTCTCGGAAGGCGGATTGGTCTCTTCAAGGACATTATCGTAATCTAGAATAACCTCATGTGTTGGAAATGATGAGTTGGCGATGGTAGGATTCGAACTAGGCTCACTAGTTGGTGCCGTGGATTTCCTCTTCCAGGGTTGTGAATTCTTTGAACCAACATATCTGCCACGCTTTAGGGTAGGAGCAGATGATTGGCTAGCCGTCAGGGTACCGAGCCGCACATTAGGTGCCGCCATACGTCCTTCAGGAGCGTTTCGTCCTTTAGGGGTGATGGTTCGACGTACTTTTGGTACATCTATCTTTGTAGGCACGTTTGCAGCTGGTATATGTGATCTCGTCACTTTCACTAGATCTGTAAAAGCATCCGGCATGTTTTGAGCAACACTCTGTAGATCCAAAATACGTCGCACCTCAGTTTCAGACTGGGGAGTGCGGGGATCTAAATGAGACATAGTGGGATTAGACCACGACAACGCGCGATGTTCTTTAGGAACAACTATGTTCTTATCTCCCCCTAACGTAAGGAAGACTGTCTCATTAAAGTGACAATCCGCAAAACGAGCAGTAAAGAGATCGCCTATCAAAGGTTTTAAGTAACAAATGATTGAAAGAGAATCATAACCGACATAGATTCCTAATCTTCGCTGAGTTCAATTGGCACATAGACAGCACAACTAAAAAAGCACAAATGCCAGATGTCGGGCTCGTATCTAATCACTAACTGTATCGCATAATAAGGTTGGGTCATGACGTGTCTCAGGTAGATCAACATTGTTGTGTGAAGTATTGCATAGCCTCAAGCAGATATCGGAAGTTTGGTTTGCATTTCCAAAGTCCTAGCGATCAATTGAAGGTGTTTAATGAACGCTTCTGCTAAGCCGTTTTGGTGAACATTGGGTACAGAATGTTCAACATCAATCCCAATAGACATGCAATAATCATCGAAAGTTTTCAATGTAAATTTTCCAGCATTATCCAGTCGAATCGACTTAATCGGATAATCATGACGGTGAACCCTTCCCTTAATAATTTGAGCTAGGAGTTTGAAGAATGCAGCGTTACGGGTGGACAAAACGCACACATGTGACCAACGTGGGAAAGCATCAACCAATACTATAAAGTATCTAAAGGGTCCGCAAGATGGTTGAATAGGTCCACAAATGTCCCCTTGTATCCTCTGAAGAAATTTGGGAGGATCCTTTTGGATCTTGTGCATGAATGGAAAAGTGCGAAGAACGAAGTCCTTATTGCAGGTAAGGGGATGCCCGTGTGAAATACTGAGGATACGACACATCATAATTCATTCAGGGTATCCCAAAAGGTCATACCAAAGCAGAATTTCCATTGCAAACCCACTATTAAGGCCAGCCACATGGTGGATCTCAATGGAGCGAATGGTTGTAATATACAAGTCAGTTGGAAGACGCTCCATCTTCTCATGAATACGCTTCTGGCCATATTCATAGGAAGTGATGCAAAGGAATTCAACTCCATCTTCTTCAGAAGTTTCAGCGTGGTAACTATTATCTCGAATATCTTTAAAGCTCAACAACATTCTTTCGAAACGGGGTGAGTAAAGTGCCTCTTTAATGATTAATTTAGTACTATTGGACAACATTAAGTGGGCAGTGCCATACCCCTTAATCAGGTTGGTTGAGTCTGAAAGGGTTGTCAGAGTTGATACTTTAGGTATGAAGTTAGTAAAATAGATGCGTTCACGCAAAATGGTGTGCGTGATTGCATTATCTGCCAAACAACTAACTTCCCCACAAGACATACCTATAAATAAATTAATTGAATTGGTCACATGTATAAGGAAATTAAAAGATCATTCATTCAGTTAATCATTCGAGAAATAATATCCATAAAATAATATCCAAAAACTTAAAGTAAATACCAAACAAATCATCCAAACAAAAAGGAAAAATTGTTCAAAACTTAAACCAAAAGATAAGGGGTTCAGCCACTTAGTGGTTTTTAGCCACTGGTGGTGATTTTTGGCCAACATATAGGCCTATGTCTAAATTCTAATCTTCCATCGGGGTAGATGCTTATTGAAAATCAGAAATATCTATGGTAGTATCTTCATAATTCTCCACTTGAGCAAGATTAGTCTCTACGGCTTTAGGACATGAATGATACTTAGCAATAGCGTTAGCTGAAGCTCGGCAAGTGCGAGACCAATGGTCCTGAGAACCACAACGGTAACACAGACTCACCTCTTTGGTTGCCTTGCTCTTACTCTTGAAGTTTGAGGCTTTAGAAGCTAAATTGTTGCGCTTCGAGGCTTTATCCTCCCTTGGATGGGCCTACACTCTGTCGACCTTGGCCTTGTGACTTAGTGTTAGAACCCTTGCCTTTCCCACCACGCCTCTGGCGTCGATTTGCGTTAGAGTGTGCTTCAGGCACAACGGTCGAGCTAGTAGGTCTAGCTTGATGATTTTTCATCAACATCTGGTTTTGCTTTTTAGCAAGTAGTAAGACAGAGATCAAATCCGAGAATTTGGTGAATTTTTGTGCTCTATATTGTTGTTGCAGAACAATATTGGTGGCATGGAAAGTTGAATAGGTCTTCTCCAAGAGATCATGTTCTGTCAAGTCTTCTTTGCAACACTTGAGAAGTGATCGGATTCGACAAACTTCAGAGTTGTACTTATTCACAAACTTAATGTCTTGGAAGCATACATGCGGCCAATTGTGTGTTGCTTCAGGCAAGAAGATATCTCTTTGATGATCAAAGCACTCTTCCAGAGCAAGCCATAAAGCTCTTGGATCCTCTTCAGCGAGGTACTCGGTCTGCAGTGCGTCGTGCATATGTCTTCGGATGAAGATCATGGCAGTTGCTTTGTTAGCTTTGCCAATCGGGTTATTCGTCTCAGCTTCAATGGTAGCCCAAAGACTATTTGCAGTGAGGTGGAGCTTCACATCTTGTACCCACTTGAGGTAGTTCCTTCCAGAGACTTCCAGAGAGGTAAAGTCGAGTTTATTCAAATTCGACATGTTGCTGTAACGAAGGGAACACGATTGTGGTCAGTACTATGAAAAACGGTCCATACACATGGAGTAGAACATTCAGGTTCTATTAGACATGTTTTGATTTAAATTTTCATGAAAAATACGGGTTTCATGGGTATTTGTTTTTATTTTTATGAAAACTTCAGGTTTCATAGCACTTATTCGAAACTTCGGGTTCGAATTTATGAACTTCAGGTTCATGTATACTTGCAATTAAACGTAATATATACAGAGAAAAAAAAATAAAAACTATACATAACGCTAACAAGTAGATGAACGTAGGTTTGGAACTACAGGTCCAAACGAGAAATAGTTGGGCTGCAGGCTAGCTAAAGGGTGCGGTCTGCAAGCCCGAGCCTAACATGGACTGTAAAAGTACTGAAATGGGCTGCAAGCCCTTAAAGCCCCAAAAAAAAAAAAAGGCTGATGGGTGGATCAGGCCCACATAAGGGCGGTTTCGTTTGCACAGGACGGTCTGTAGGAAATGGGAAGGTCCATTTTGGGCTGGTGCAGTGGATGGGCCGAGTCTAGGGACAAAGGCCTAGAGGTCTGGGTGGCCTGCAAGAACCCTATCCGGAGCTGGGTGTGTTGCCTCGCCAGGAAAAGAGCAGAGGCACCGCCGCAGGCGGGCTGTGACTGCTGGACGGAGGTGAATTGAATTCTGGCTGAGAACTCGAAGTTCTCAACATCGGGGTATGGAACCGATGAGGAATCGATGATTCTCGTCGAGATTCCATTGGGAATCTCTAAGGTCCCGGTCGAGGACGGCGAGGGATGATTTTGGGACAGATTTTGGTGTTGGAGGTGGTGGTTTTCACTGGAAAACGGTGAAAACAAACGGTCGGGTTCTCGGGCTTCATGCGAGGTCCATTTTGGAGATCGACTCGGTTCGAGCCATGGCTCGGCTCTGCTGGAGCTGCGGCTTGGCTTTTTTGGAGCTATGACTCGGTTCTTCTAGAGTTGTGGCTCGGTTCGGCTCGGCTTTACACAGGCTTGGCGCATGGTTTTTTTTTTTTTTTTCAAATACGAATTAAAAAAAAACGAAAAAAACCAGAAGAAAAAAAACCTTAATTTTTCCTTCGTTCGCACAATCATCAATTCACTTAATATATAGCAGATATATTAAATTTAATGCGAACACAATATTTTGCAGAAGATTATAATTCTTTTAAAAGCATAAAAATTAGGTTCATGCATCATGGTGAAGGTTCATGCAATCAAGGTCGTAAAAATATCGAAATTGAACCCGTGTTTTGGAGGTACATGGATTGCTGATGATGATGGTGGACCAATTTGTTTGCAGAGGAACGCCTTTCAGATTCCGTAGCGCAGTCAGGAGTGTGCTGATAACGTGTTGTGGCCTATTTTCTGGAGGGTTAAGAATAGGGAGATTGTAAGTCGGCGGCACAGAGAAGAAATAGAGAGAAATATGGTTGAGGGAAATTGTGGTGAATAATTTTCCTCATGCTAGTGCATTTATTTATAGTGAAATAAGTACAATCATAATAGAACAAAGACTTTAGGATGATGAGAATATCTCAATCCATATCTATCTAGGATTTACACAATCACATTTATCACATGTCAATATTATTTATAACACCATATTTTTTTTTGGACATAATAAAACTTTTATTTTTAGTCTTACTCCTTGAATGGATATATAGTTTTTGCTTAACTGATGGTGATTAATTGGTGAATTTTTTCCAGCTTATGTGTGTGGTGAAAGGGCAGGACTCATAGAAGAGGACTTATCATCTTCATTAATGGATGACATAATAAACAATAATTTCGAATTACATGAAAAGAAGGTGGTGGAGGAGAAATTGAATGAACTAAAAGCACAAGGTTCTTCTGAAGAAACTATTACACGCACTATGAAGGATATGGGCATTGAAAGGTTTTAGAGCATCATTATCTAATCTAGTTGTGCCCTGCATTACTCTTCACATTTGAATTTTATATTGTGGCTTACTAAATCAAAAGGACAAAAAGTAAAAGTGTCGGTAGAATTGTTTGAAACTCTTAACAATTCAACGTATATTATGCCATTCAAATTAAAGTTCTGGACTTGTGTTAATTATTATTTGTTTTTCTTTGATATAATTAATAATTAGGGCTAAACTTTATGGATGGCCAAACACCTATGTATTTACAAAGGCGATAGGAGAAATATTTCTACATCACTCAAAAGATATCCGCCCAATCGCTGTTACTAGTACTTATAAGGAGCCATTTTCAGGTTGGATTCAAGGTTTGAGGTAATGAGCTTGCATGTACCTTAAAATCTTAATGTCCTCTTTGACAAGGTGACAGCTAAACTCATATTCTGTTATTTTTTGTGTGACTACAGAACCATTGATAGCATAATTGCTGGTTATGGCAAAGAAAAGTTGGAATGCTTACTTGTTGATCCTATGTCAGTATTTGATATGGTGAGTTCAAAGTTCAATCAATCCCCAAACCCCTCCCCAACGCACACATACATTATACATATATAAAACCACTTGAATAAATGAATCAATTAAATTGAATTGAATAAGTTTTAATTACATTTGGTCGGATTGGACTCAGCTCTAATCTTTGGTCGACCCATGCCTAATATATAAAACCAAGTCCCTGCCCATTTGAAAATGGGTCAAACAAATCCCGACCCTACAATACATGCTTACCCATAATCCACCACGCAACTATTCATATTGAGCAACCCAAGCTGCCAATTCTTTTTGGACATAATATTTTGTAAATTTCTTTTTTCTACTTGGTAATTGCTTACACCCTAATAGTTCAAGTGTATTTGTGAATTTTTTTTTCCTTTTATATATGTATAACTGGAGCGAATTGTAAATTACGCAGATTCCTGTGGACATGGTGGTAAATTCAATAATTTCAACAATAGTGGTGAATGCAAATCAATCTTCTATTCACATTTACCACGTGGGATCTTCATTTCGCAACCCTTTAAAATTTTGTGATATTCACGATTTTGGGATTCGATACTTCACCAAGTTTCCCTGGGTTAAGAAGGACGGAAAGCCTATTAAGGTTGGGAAGTTTAGAATGTTTAGTACTATGGCTTCTTTCCGCATGTACATGCAAATTCGCTTCATGATACCTTTGCAGGTTTGTTCAACCTATTCCCTTGCTAGTAATAAAAATTCACAATATAATTGGGACTAAAAACATGGACAATATCATCTCATGATTATTGAGTTTAAGGGCTCATTTGGAAGTGTTTTTAAAATGACTGAAAGAGTTTTTGATGAAAATGCTTTTGGAATCAATTGTTAGTAGAAATGCAAGTGAATACTAAAAAAACACTTAAAATACTTCCTGCAAGAAGCACATAACTAGTGCTTCTAGCAGAAAGCACTTAAAGTGCTTTTGAAATCAAAAAGCAATTTCACCAAAAGAGTTTTCTGTTATTTTAAAAACACTTCCAAACGAGCTCTAAATTACTTAATGTTCCTTTAATATTATGTTTCATTATTCTTGATATCGCACTTGCTTGTTTCTTCTCTTTTTATTAATTTCCTCTCATGTACTCTTCTTTGCATCTTTGAAGGGATTAAAGTTCGTAAGTAAAGCATCATGCGGATATTTCAAGGATATATACGCTAATTATAGTCGAAAACTCAAATTAGTAATGCGCATGGTAGAGCTATACAAACCCTATGTGTTATTCAAGGGCATGTAAGTATGCTTTATTTGGTGATTAGACAAAGTTTTATCACTAATTGTAATTATGAATATATGTTTTTCTAATGATTAACATGTTTTCATCGTAGATTTGACGACACCAATTCGGAGGAGCTGCGGAGGGTGACCAATGTGAGTTACATAGACGCAAACGAATTTAACTTTGATCCAAAGTGCATTGATTGGGAAGACTACATTATGAAAACTCACATTCCTGGCCTCGAAACCCATGTTATTGTCACATGATAACCCCAAGAATCCATGCATTGTCATTGCAATAAAAGTGTACCTTTAAGAATGTGTCAAGTTTGCATCCTTTTCTCATTAGCTACATGGATAGTGATGAAATAATTCAACATTAGTGTGGAAGAAACTTTATCAAAGTCTTATGTCTTTAGTTCGCGGATAATTTAAGGATGGTGATGGAATAATTCAACATTAGTGTTGAATAAATTATATTTATTATAGTTAATATTCTAGTATATGTGTGATTGTGTAAATCCTATTATATTATGCATAAGAATCCCATGAGATCTAGAAAATCGTTCCTCGTACAACTTATATTACTTAGAAAGCAAATTTCTCTGTCCCTTATTAGTATAAATAAAGACACAAGGCATGAAGAATAACAACAAATAATTCCTCAAGCCATTCTTTCTCTCTTTGTCGTTCTCTTTCTCTCTTCCCTCACTAAATTTATACTACAACACATTATCAGCACGCTCTTGACTGAAGAGAGTTTGTCCATCTTAAATCAGGGGAGTATTACGTTTCAATCATTCTTATTATGATTACCATTTTATTTTATTGAATTCATCTACTTGCTTTTGATTCAATTTCTTCTATTTATTTTATGGTGAATGTGATACAACACATTGAAGATGGAAACCGGAATTGAAGGCAATTTTCCTACAAACCCATTCACAATATTCATCATTGCAATCCAAGTAACTTCGAAAACACGATTTTAAGTTTCGATATTTTCTCAGCTTGATTGCATGAAACATTCACTGTTGAGCATGAACCCTAATTTCCGATTCGAATAGAGAATTCTACTTCAATTATTGTTTACAATTATATTATATTTCCATATTATTATTGTTATAATTATGGTGAACTGAATATATGCGAATACAAAAAGAAAAAGGAAGAAACAAAGGGTTTTCAAACCTTAGCAGCGCCTGAGCCATGGCCTGAGAGCACTTCCACCGGTAGCCCAATTGCAAGGGCAATTGGTGGGCAATTGCCCTACCAACCCATTTTTCCTCTCCAGCTGGCCATTTTGCAAAGGGCAAGAGGTGGGCCCAACCATGCCCAACCTCAAGCCCGAGCAATTTGTGCCCGAGCTGCTGCCTTCGGGCTTGCTGACGCCAGCGTGACGTCAGCAGCCTGTTTTATTTTTTTTTAATCAAGCGCGTGCATAGCACGCGCGCTTGGGGGAGCGTGGCTGACAGAAAATTGTCGGTGGGACCCACGCCTGTCGGTGACGCCAGAGAGAGCCAATGGCTCTGTGATGTGGCGCGATGCTGTCCATTGGATTTCCAACGGCTAGTTAATCTGCACCATTGGATTTCCAAAGGTAAAAAAAAATCTTACCGTTGGCCACGTGGCACAATTTGGTGCGTTGGATCAATTTTTTTTTTAAATGGACGGCCAGGATTAATCCGACCTTTAAAAATTAATTATTTTTTTTTTTAATTTTAATTTTAATTTGTTTTTTTTATAAATACCCCCAATCATCTTGTTCATTCCTCACACTACAACTCAATATTTTTTTCCTACATCAACTATATTTGTTTTTCACCTTCCAAATCCTTGTTTTACAAAAAAAAACATGATGAGTGAGAAGGCAAATTGGTCGATCGCCGAAGATATTGCATTACTGAAGGCTTGGGTGCGTGTGACTCATGACCCGATCAACGGAAATGAGATGAGGGTTGAAAAATTGCTCTGATATTTTTAATAGATAATGACACGTGTCACTACATGATTGGTTGAGAATCTCATAAAAAATCTGCTATGATATTTTTAATAGATAATGACACGTATCACTACATGATTGGTTGAAAATCTCGTCAAAAATCTGCTCTGATATTTTTAATAGATAATGACACGTGTCACTACATGATTGGTTGAAAATCTCATCAAAAATCTGTTCAATTATTTTTTTAAAGATAATGACACGTGTCGTGACGAGAGTGGTTGAAAATGTCATCGAAAATATCTGGGGATAATCACAAGCCCAGGATAAGGCCAACAAAGCATAAAAAAATAATATTTTTCCTTGCCCTTGCCCTTGCCCTTGCTCAACGGGTGGAGTTGCACAAAGGCAAGTACAGTTTTCGAAGGGCAATCACTTGCCCTTGCCCTCCATGAACGGGTGGAAGTGCTCTGAAGTCGTTCAGGCGCGCTGCTTGAGCTGAGCCAAGAAACCGAGCCACTCCATGCCCAAACCCAGGTCTAGAACGACACCGTTTTGCTTCGTCTTCTCCATGGACTTGGGCCGTCACTTGGGCTCGCCAGCAGTCGAGCTCCAGCCTCCCTTCATCGTTTTCTAGTGAAGTCTGTCACCATCGACAACTGGAAGTCATATCCCCCCCCCCCCCCCCCATGGTGAAATCTCGTCGTCTCCGACAGTTTATATCGAGATTTGCGAGATTCTTGTTGAATCTCCTCGACTTTGGACTCCCTAGTCGCCACCCATGCTCGTCGCCATCATCTGTGACGTAGCTGGCCTCGGAGCACCATGGTCGTGCATCTGCAGTTGTACCCAACCCCCTATCGCGATTCCAAATCTAGGACCCTCCTCTAGTCAAACCCCGGCTCCCCACCACTTGAGATCACCGTCTTCGACACTCTTTTGGTACCTATACTCATCCCCACCGCCGCCAGAAGTGGCGTCGACCTCGGTTCTCGGAGAAACCACACCCAGCGTTAGTTGGGATGATCTCAGACCAGCCTGCAGCCCTTTGGGCTTGCAGCAGACTTGCACGCACCACGGATCCAAGCGAAGATAAGCCCTGATACCTTAACTGCTCAATTTTTCATTTGGGCCTTCATTATTCAGATGGCTTGTATGAGAAGTATACCTATATTATGGGCTATACTTTTCACTTTTTCTTCCCTAGCCCAAATTAATTGGGCCTACAGCCCACATTAGCCCCATATTTCTTAGGCAATGACTAACATTTTTCACACATGGGTCCCGAAGTTACCCATATTCACTATATATGTTTTCAATTGTTATATATTGTCTTGTATATTGCGTTTGAATGTTGGTACCATGAACCTGAAGTTCATGTTTAACCTCAAACTTGAAGTTTCGAAAATAAAGTGCCATGAAACTTGAAGTTTCATAAAACAATATACCCATAAAAACCTGAAGTTTTTCATGCTTTAATTAAACCAAACATGTCTTTAGAACCTGAATGTTCTAACTTGTTGCTTATGGATGTTTTTCCCGTAGCACTATCCACTTGATTTCAGTGAGCTACCATAGAAGTTGTAATTTCGACTGTCGAACTGCACCTAGAATACCTCTCTGAGGAGGACCCCCGCGCTCTTTGGTTTGCTCTAGCCGACTGCTTTGATCACTTGAAGTTGATCTTCTTGCCTAAAAATAAAATACGGCTGGTAGCATTTTCGCTTCCAATACTTTAGGTTTGTGAATGATATAATTATGAAGTTTTTCAAACCTGATCACGCATCAATTACTTTAAGGGGGAGTTGATTGAACAATATCTCTAGAGAACCTACTCAACTTTTTATACCTCGAATATTGTCTTGCAAAACAATATAAGGCTCAGAACTTGACTAAGTTCTCGAATTTGATTTATGTTTTATGATTGTACAAAGAACAATCAACTCTTGATGACAAATCATCAAGCTCACCCCACTGGCTCGAACACCATTCCATTGCCTAAAGCCAATGCAAATACTTCTCGAGGCCCAAATCACCATAACAGGCGTATGAGACGCGGCATGGGCTCCAACCCCAAGCCTGCGGCCCATGGGAGACAGAACAGAGGCACACCTTAGAAACACAATCATGCTCAAATCATGATTCTCTAGTTCTCAAGGCCTCCAACTTCACAAATTTGGGCAAAGCCCATGCAAATCAAGATCATGTAGACTTTGAAATGTGCTTTCATTGTGGTATAACTGACCAATGGTCTCGCTTTTTTCTTACACCATCTACTACAGTTATTGTAGAATATCATTCATGTCGTAAAAGCATCAAAAGTCGAACTTTGCTCACGAAGGTGATCCTGAAGACACCAAATTGGAGATTTCTATTTTTCAAGAGGCCTCAGCACCTAAGGAAGCTTAGAATTATTAAACATGGGCCCTATGTTCGTTGAAAATTCCCTTAGTGGCCAACATTTTTACCCCATTCGGTTTAATTTTTGAACAATTATCTATGTTTTTGGATTAGGTGTTTGTTTTAGTCTATTGGATATTTTAGACATATCTCGAATCTGAGTTAATTGAATCAAAAAAATACTTGTGACCCAAATTCAACTAATTCATAATTAGGTATGTTTTGTGGGGAAGTTAATCGTCTGGTTCCATGTGCTAACTTCATGCCTAATTACCCCTCTGACAACCCTTTTAGACCTATCCAACCTGATTATAGGGCATGGCACTGCGCATATAACGTTGTCTATTGGTACTACTTTTACTATCAAGGAAACCTTATACTCATCACGTTCCGGAAGAACGTTATTTAAGCTTTAAGGATATTCGAGATAACCACTGTAGAAAAAAGAGTGCAATATCTTTGCACCACCTTTAAAATATAAAGCTCGAAGCGTATTTTTTGGAGCCAATGGGCTGCCTTCCAAATGGGACGCGCCACATGTGGTCAGCCAAGAGCCGGGTGTTTCCAAGCACTTTATTTGCTTTGGCATGACCGTTTGAGACATTCTGGTCCAAACTTGTTGCTTCGTACTACATGAGCATCCCTTTTTCCAAAGTAAGGACCTTGTGCCTGTAAGCACACTTTGCCAAGCCCGCTCATAAGGGAAATTGACCATTCCCTGCAAAGATAAATAAAAGACCCTCCCTCTTTTCTACAACAAATTCAAGAGAATATTTGTGAACTAATCTAACCAAAATGTGAACCATTTCAATACTTTATGGTTTTGGTTGACGCATCGACACATCGGTCACATGTTTGTCCACACCCAGCGTTGCTTTGCTAGACTCTTGGTACACATTTTTAAGGGCTCACCACCCCAATTATCCATAAAGTCCAGAAGACTGCATAATGTCAGAGAGTTTACATCAAAGGATTTTGATGATTATTGCATATCTCTTGGGTATTAAAGTTGAACATTCGATTTCCCATGTTCACACCTAAATGGTCTAGCAGAAAGCGTTCATTAAACGCCTTTAAACGAACAAATGAGCATTGGTATTTTTCACCAAGCTTCCGGTCTTCTGCATACGGCTATGCAATCTTGCATGCAGCTATGTTGGTCCTTCCGAGGCCCATTGCCACCCAACTTTTATTTCGGCATTACAGTTGGTTACTTGGTATGAACCTGATGCCGAGCACTTATGGGTTTTGGGTGTGCACTTTATGTTCCAAATTGCGCCCCCACAATATACTAATATGGGTCCTCACCAATGGATTTGAATCTTTGTCGATTATGATTCTCCTTCAAAGCCCTTTTGAACCCTTGCAAGCAATCTCTCTAACACTTAAATTGCGGATTGTCACTTCGATGAGACAGTCTTCCCACCGTTAAGGGGAGATAAGAACGTCAACGTTCCTAAAGAACGAAGCAAATTATCATCGACATCCCTACTATGTCTCATCTCGATCCCTGTACTCTAGATTCTAAAGTGTTGCTCCAGACGCTTTCTCCGATCTAGAAAAAGTGACAAGATCATGCATACCAGTTGCAAACATGCTTGCACGGATAGACGTACCTAACAGACATCACGTTAACATTCCCGAAGGGTGTGCCGCCCCTGAAGGACAATTGGCCACCCTTGTTGGACAACCCAATTTGTCGGCAGCTAGCCAATTAATCTGTTCTCGACCTAAAGCGTGACAGATCACTCAGTTTGAAGGATTCACCTCCCTAGAAGTGGAGAAACATTGCACAAACGAATCCCTTTCTCGTTCGATATCTCAACCATTTCACCTTATGAAATTAATCCAGATTGTCCCAAGACTTGATGTTCTTGGTCTATTATTCATGCATGGATGAGTTATAGAATTGGAATGAGATTATCATCGATGATATTCACGTATATGGTAGCTACCCAAAATAGTGAAAATTGACGATATCAAACTACGTTCTATTGATATAGTCAATGTAGAATTGGTTGGACCTGTTGTTCCTACACCACCTAATGTAACCCTGTCGAGTTACAAGTGGGAAAGGAAGCGTAGTGAGATGAATGAAATAGTGCAAAACACGTCTTATAGCACAAGGCTTCTCTCAAACACCCTGTGATTGATTACGAGGTGATGTATTCCCTCGTAATGGAAATCTTAATGTTTTACTAACTTGTCAGTACGCTAGATGCAAATGAGACCCTTGAAAAGGTTATGGAGCCCGAAGTTCCACATTTGAGTACAATTGGCGTTTATTGTGCTTAGCTCAAAGCACTGATCAGACATCTCCTTCTTTGTTATGTTTTTGGTAAGATACACCACTGCGCCTACATGCCACCACTGTATTGGTGATAAAGACGTTCCCGTTACTACGGATTTGGGCTTATTCTATCTCTACGCATCTTATAATAGATCACACCCCTTGGTCTTCTGAATGATGTTTGCCTTGTTAGTTTGCTGACACCGGTTACTTGTCTAACCCGCACAAGGCATGTTCCCAAATGGTTTATGTCTTTACTGTTAAGAACACCGTAATATCTTAGAGGTCCACTAAACTAGACCTTAGTTACGACGTCTTCGAATCATGCCGAGCCCACAACCTTGTAGGAAACCACACGTGCATCAAAGCCATTATTGGGCACATTCGAAGCACTTGCAAATTTTCATCCATCGTCGAGTTCCAACTACGATCCATGAAGACAACGCCGCATGTATCGACCAGACCAAGCAAGGATACATCAACAAAGTCAACACTAAGCTTATTGCATCTACCTTCTATTAGCAAAGCATCAGAAGATTGAAGTCAAGCAGATCTGATCCCTAGACAACCTTGCCGACCTTTTCACAAAGTCACTGCCAAAGTCAACCTTCCAGAACCTTGTCTGAGGAATTAGTATGCGTAACTATCTCATTTGCAATGCTTGTAGTTCTTAGGAAGAGTTTTGTCAAACTCAAGGGGAGTATCTTAAAGTATACTCACTTAACCTTAATGTACTCTTTTTCCCTACGATCATGATCATTTTATCCCATTGGATTTTTGTTGCTTGACGAGGTTTTGACAAGGCACTCATTCCAGGTTGGCCATACCTTTGTGTGCGTTTTCTACTACTTACGTCCTGAAGATGTTAAGTATTGACATGTTGCATTAACTCACTTTTCTCCTTAGACTATGAGTTTTGTCCCAACTTGGGTTTTACCATAGCTAGGTTTTGTGAGACTTACTCCTACATGCAATCCTTATATGAGACTCGCATTTGCTACTTGTGTCTACTAGACGATACGACTTTATTAATTGCTTCTACATTTGCCTGAATATATGATGCGCCGACTACTTGAGTATACACACTCAAGGGGGAGTGTTATAGTTAATATTCTAGCACATGTGTGATTATGTAAATCCTAGTAGATTATGTATAGGAATCCTATAAGATCTAGAAGATCTTTCCTTGTACAACTTGTATTACTTGGAGAGCAAGTTTCTGTCTCCCTTATTAGTATAAATAAAAGCACAAAGCATGAGAAATAACAACCCAGAATTTCTCAAGCCATTCTTTCTCTCTCTGCTGTTCTCTCTCTCTCTCTTTCCTCACTAAATTTATACTACAACAATACAAAAATTTTATAGAGACTTTTTGGTTTGTGACTTTGTTCGTTTGTTTATTTTTGTTGTTGAGGGAGAGAATTGCGAAGAGAGTTTAAGAATTACCTATAATTTATTATGAATTTTTAAAGATGAGTTTGACAGATGAAACTAGACATACTAAAATTTCTAATGGCTCAAGAGTGACGAAGAAACATTAAAATTTGAAATTATTTTGGATTTTCAAAGATAGATTGCGATTATAGGGTTTAAGATTTCATGGAACACATGCATAAGAAACTTGGTTAACATGAAATTTTGATGTGCTGAATATATGTGTCTAATGTAGCCCCAGTTTGGGAGTGAGGTGCTTAAAAAAAAAGCTGGGGTGCTTTTAAGTGTTTGGTAAATTTTTCAAAACAGCTTTTTTTTAAGCTAAGGTGAAAAAAAGCCAAATTTTCAGAGAGCAGCTTTCAAAAAACAGTTGCAGCTTCTATGTGAAAAACACGGGTGAATAGTGGGTTTTGAAATAATCCAAAATTGCCCGAGCTCCTTCACTCTCTCCTCTCCTCTATCTCGCTCATGAGTCTTGACGGCGAGAGAGAACCCCCGTTCATCTTCTTTCGCTCCTTCATTTTCTTGAGGTTAGCATTTCTCTTTCGTCCCTCCCTCGAGATTTATAGCTTTTATTTCTATTTCAATGTTTATGGCTTCGAAGTTCTTGAAACCGTATCGTTTTGTATGTTATTTGATTAATTAAAGTGAATCGATGATTTGGGTTTTGTTTATTGATCAATATTTTTTATTGGATCTGTGGGTTTTTGTTGAAATTTCATTTGGGATCGTGGGATGAAATTGCATGTGGGTTTTTGGGGTTTTTTCATTTTTTTTTTCTAGAAATGTTTAAGGATTTATGATCTGGGATCTTGAATTTGCTCCCTGGAGTTTTCTTGTTTCTGCATCCTAGGTCTCTTTGGGTTTCTCAGGTCTGTAACTTTCTCTAAAACCCCAGCTACCCATTTCTCTGTTTTCTTCTTGTTTTTTTGGAAATTGGGTCTTCGTTTGTTCTGCATTTCTCTGGTTTGTTCATTTCTCACTATTTCTGCATTTCTCTGGAAAGGGATGAGGAAGTTGTTATTGGACTTTGACATAAATCAGTTTCTGCTTCTGGGTTACTAAATTTGACCTTAGAAGGTGTCAAATTTTTCTACTTTACTATTAGAGATGTAGAGAAATTGAAGAATCACTAGAAGAGAATGATACATGAAAACAAGGGAACTTGCTTGCTTTGATTATTTTCTTCTGGGAGTAGTTTAATCTTCATATGGAAAAGGGTGTCTCTATCTGGGTTTTCGATTTCTTATAGTGCCGATTGTTGCTCATTGAGTGTGTATCTGGTTTGATTCTTCTATCTGAGGTATTGAATTTTCAGTTCAGTTCTGCTTTGAGGGTTTGACACGATTTGTGGTTGGGGTCTTTTGTTTTTGAAGTCATGATCAAGAATTTAATTGGTAAGCTTCCTATGTGGTTGGGGTCTTTTGTTTTTGTGTTAATGGATTGTAACGTCCATGGGGTTTGTCATGGGTTTCAGATGTAGAAAATGGTGAACCAAAATTGTATTTTAGAGCCAAGGTAAACCTAAAATAACTTCAAAACTAGTTCATATTGAAGTAGTTTTAACTATCAGGTTTTACATAGAACTGGTTTAAACTAATTCTTTAGTTTCCCAAACACATCCTAAGTATGTGTTGAATGGATTGACTGGGTTCTCAAATGAGTTAAGGGAGGACTACCTTTCTTCTTCCAATGAATTCTGATAACATGTTTCCAAACAGAGCAAAATGTATGCAAAGATCTGTAGTCATTCGATCATGGTATTATTCTATGATTATGTACACTACTATGGAGAGTAAAAAAACAGATTGGCAATTATGGTAGGGAAGTACACAATGCTTTTTTGTAACCCTTGGTCTAATCAGAAGACAAAAAGTCTCGTAGGTCATGAAACCCTTGTTCATTGACTCATCACAATCAAAATCTAGATTATATGGTACATTTCGTAGGATTGAATTCTCAAAGACACTACCTTTTCTATAATTTTTCTTCCAATTATGCACGCGCGCGCGCACACACACACATATATATGTGTGTGTGTGTGTGTGTGTTAGTATTTGTATCTCTGTGCAGGTTCAAATTGTGGACAGACAGCTCCTCCAGGTTGCACACTTTTAAGCGTTGGGCAGGTTTCTCTTTTCCCCTGTGCCTTAAATTTCTTCTTTTTTCTTGAAATTAGTTAGAATTATATCAATATTGACTTTTTGAGCATAAGCACCGAAATTCGGAAGTATAAATGTGTGCCACATTGTAGAATTAAGTTCATGATTCTGTTGCAGGCCTTCTCGGGCACTCAGAATGTTTTGAGTCTGCAAAAGGATGAAGCCTGGAGAGTGAATGTTCGGATACTTTCTTCACTGGAAAATGGAGAGTTTACATCAAGGATTATACTTTCTTCACTGGAAAATGGGAAGCAACGTATGTTTCTTTTGTTCTTTTAACGTGTAATTGAGTGTAGACCCTAATTAGCTTTAATGGTTGTGGAATAACAATCTAGTGCTTATTTTTGCAACTCGTTACAGGCCAGAGGATGACATAAGGCACTGGACCAAGTTTCCTTCTTTTTCCGCTCTTCTGGTATGGAGTCTATATTTTCTCAATCACATGGCAAACTTCTATTATCTTCTGATTAATTCTATTGTTTACTGAGCCAAGTGGAAGTTGATGGTGGTAAGTCCATTGTGGAGGAGTTGAAGGTCGATCTGAAGACTGAGGCTGAGAAGACTGAGGATACCCATGCTGCTACCACATACAACAAGAAGGTATACTTCTTTTTTTCGTTGTTTTCGTTTTATTACTCATTCTTTATCTTGTTTTCATTTGTGTCAATCTGTTGCCTTTTGTGTATCAATTGTGGTTGTTTTTGTAATGTGATTTGGGGTTTTGCTGAAATTGCTTATCGATTATATTGTCTAAATTGTGTTCGGTTTGTTTAATTTGTGCTCTGAATTGCAGGTTATCTACTGTACAAGTTTGAACTGGAGTGCTGATGGCAGCACCTTGTTCAGTGGCTACACCGACAGAGTTATCAGAGTTTGGGGCATCGATCGTTGAAATAGAAGTTTCGAGTGATAATTTGCCAGAACTTATGTTTTATCGAGGACAAATGAGCTACTTTCTTTAAATGTAGCTGGTCTTAAAGTTTATTTAGGGTTTTGCTAGCATATGTTGGATCTGGTGGATTTTTATCATTTTGTTTGACTATATGGCTTTGAGGCCAAGCTATTTTAGTTTCGGTTTCCAAATTAAGATATGATTGTCTTTTGATCTTCAATTAATCATAGAATTTGATAATCAAGTTCCATATTTACTAGATTTCTTTCAAGTACATTAACAATATTGTACTAATGAATCCTAGCTATTCAATCTAAAATAATTCAATTGAAGTAGTTTGTCATACTAATTAATATTTAAGATAAAGTTTATAAATATTTTTCTTTTACAAATAAAGTATATTTAGTAATTCATCTTTATTTGTTAAGAAAATTAAATTAATAGCACATTTAGTATTATACCATTTTTGGTCATTTCACACAGTCACAGCTGTTTTACATAAAAATTTACCAAACACTATCATACTGATTTTTTTTTTTTTCCAAAAGCACTTTTACAAAAAAGTTTACCAAACACTCTGTTGGCTTTATTTTACAGCCGCTTATTCTCACAGCACAGCCGCTTATTCTCATAGCACAACAATACCAAACTAGCCCGTAATATTGTGAATTTTCGAGGTCAAATCTTGCATGGTTGAATTATGGTTATTTTTAAAAAGTGATTGCGTCAAATTTACGTTTTCACTGGCATGAAATAGTTTGTAATTTTTGGCAATTGAAAATGGATGTTGGACATACGAGTTATGAAATTTGAGATGAAGTTTTTTGGACATTTTCTGATAAATCAATTAATGTCTGCACCTTGTAGTCTGACGTTATAAGCTTTTGTTCATGTTTGGGGTGTACGTTTGGGACTTTAGGAAGAGTTTGAAACTAAAAATTTTATCATGTTTCATTTCATTTATTTTGCATGTCGTCCAATATACTAGTAGATAGACTGCTGTGTTTCTACCTATGTGTTTCAAATTTGAAACTCCCCTCTCCTCTAAATTAGTGTAATAGTTCCGAATCCTCCCCCTTCCCTCCCCTTAATTATAGTACTTTGAAAAAAAATTAAGTGTCTTCTATAAACCATGTTAAAATTGGGAACCTACATAATTATTATGGACTATTAGCGGTGTTTGGAGTACACATTGCCATTATGTTTCCACTGCTGGCAGATTTTGTAAATTTTGTTTAGGGCATTACTATTGAGTTTTGAATGATAACTAATATACGTTGGCACTTACTTAAGGCTCTATAACCGAGTTAACCGAGTTAAGTGTATCTGCTCTAAAACCATGATAATGTATTGTGTGTTTATATTTGATAACCCATGACAGTCGTCAACATGCAACAAAAAGAATAATTCTGTCTAAGGATCGTTGAAGCAAAAATGCAGTCTACCAAGAACGCGATCGACGATGAGCAGCTCATGAACACGAGATTTTAATCAAGTGAAGACAACTACCACATGACCAAAAGCTAGTTGGCAATAAGACAATGAACAAGTTGTTGTGAATTAGTTATATTGATAGGTAGTTAGTTCAACTAAACTAGTTGACTAACCAACAAAAAAGACTACCAAAAAATAATTTACACGCACAATAATCACCTGCAAAAACTCTGGAATATGGTGTGATATATCTTGAGTCAATGTCAAGTGTCACTCATTTCTTCTTTCTCTGTGTCCTCTCCCGTCATATTCTTTTGACACTGTCGCCGTGAACAAAAGCCACGAATCCCTCACTTGCAAGTGTCGTAATTGCAGTCCTCAGCTGAAATACCAACAAATGCATAGCCATCAGCATGCTAATTCTGTGTTTGTATGAGAGAG
The DNA here is from genome assembly GCA_018257905.1 of Gillenia trifoliata. Taxonomy (NCBI): domain Eukaryota; kingdom Viridiplantae; phylum Streptophyta; class Magnoliopsida; order Rosales; family Rosaceae; genus Gillenia; species Gillenia trifoliata. The sequence continues at coordinate 18,193,034 of CM031080.1, read as the reverse complement.
AGAGAGAGAGAGAGAGAGAGAGAACGAAATACTAACATCGTTGAGGTGGAGTTCACCGCCAGAGCTCTGCTGCTTCAGCTCCTCCAGCAGCTGCAGGACGTATTAAACACATTAAGATGTTATTTTTAGATAGTTATATGAGTCTAGTTTGTACATTTTGTAAATTTGCACACCTCTAACAAGCGCATTGAGGGTCCCCCAAGTTGCATCTTCTCCATAATTATGTTGCGAGCTGATGATACCAGACTTTCTCGTCTCATTCTTTCACTTGCCGAAATTCCAGTAGTGATAAGATCCATGTCGATGGTTCCTTAAGAACAAAGCACAAGTAAAACATGATGTTAAGCTGTGTTTGTCTTCAGGGAAAGTAGAATTAAGCAAAAAGTGGACACAAATGCTGTAAATACCTGTGGAGTGATCAGTTGCCGATTGCTGCATTGCAACTTCCAGAAGCCGAAATGCCTCAATAACATCATGCTTCTCAACCTGCACGCATCAGGCCATAATTTTATTGATTTTATTCCAGATAAATATATTGTCAACTGTTAAGATACAATGCAATCTTTGCTAACCGATTCTGAGAAACGGATGCGAGCTAGAGCTTCACTAAGTCGTATCAAACTCTCAATCTGCCTGGGTGTTGCTGTTATCACCTGTCAAGATAATCAGTTAATTGACTATGATATAGACATCCCAGCTTTTTACTTTTTATTTAAAGAAAATAAAACCAAAAATTGATTGATGCAAGAATTGACAAATTTATTTGGAGATCTAGGTCAAAAGCACCAATCAATGTATTCTGCAAATAAAGAGAAAAAACATTTTGCACCAAAGAATGAGATGAAGTAAAGAATCACAAAATTAATCTTCACTGGATAGGGAAAAATCATACATCATGCCAAAATATTGTCACAAAAGTGTATAACTATATATTATGTGAACATTCTTCTATAATTTCTGGACCCAGAATATACATGAAGTACCTTGTACTAAGATTGATGTAAATTTACCTTTTTGCTACTGCCTGGAAAATTTCCTCTCCTCCTCAACTCAACATAACCTCTAGTCAACTCTTCAGCAGCCTCATCAGATAATTGTGGGTGAATATGCTTTCGGGCATAGCCCACATATGCAGTCAACGTAGCAATGTCTAAGACATCCTGCTGTACGCTCTGCAATTGGAGACATGGAATTTTAAAGATAAACAAGATATGTGATAAAATTAGTCCTTAAATATTTACCCAAAAAAAAAAATAGGCCTTAGGCGAGAGAAATCATAGTTCACCAGACCTCAGGGTTTTCAAAGTGTAATGCAACAATATGCTTTGCAAGGCGTCTGTCTGTATGCTCATCAGCCTTGTCAAGGAGTAAGTAGATCAGATCGAACCTGAGAAAAACTAATGATCAGAGAGCAACTCAAAATCATTAACAATAAAGACCTTGCACAAACTATGCAAGAAAACCAGTTTGACATTCTTTTTTTCGAGTCGAAGTTTGACATTCTTTACACCAAAAGTTAACAACAATATTCCACAATAGATAACTTTCACAAAATATGCAAGAAAACCAGTTTGACATTCATTACAACAGTAAGTCTTTAAATTAGATGAATGTATGAAAAACCATCGTTAAGCCATAGTTTAGGCCCTTTTAATGTGCTAGAAGCATGGCATGTGCAGCTTCTTACCTGGATAATAAGGTAGGAGGAAGGTGTATGTTGTCAATTACTGACAAGCGAGGGTTATAGCGTGAACCACTTGGATTTGCACAAGCCAAAACTGAAGTCCTAGCATTAAGGGAAGCAATGATTCCTGCCTTAGCTATCGAAACAGTTTGCTGTTCCATCACCTGGGAGAGTATTGAGTATATTTAGAAATAAAGCCATCAATGGGAAATTAGTTGCATTGAGCACAAAGTCCCTGATAATATACTAAGTAGTATACTTAATGCCACAGCATACTGACAAACTATTCTTGTGTCACTGATAAGCCAAAAAATGAAATTAAAATGTCGAACTTTAAAGCATATAATTTGGATCTATACAAACTGTCATATAATCTGGATCTTCACATATCGCTCAACATGATTTTGAAGACAATGTCCAAAATTAAAAGAAAAGAGAAGTTTATAAGCATTTGAAAAAATGCACATTCCGCCAACAAATTTGAGAAAAGTGAAAAAATAACCAACCTCATGTAGCATGCTCCTCGCACTATCAGACATTTTGTCAAATTCGTCAATGCAACAAATGCCTCTATCGCTCAAAACTAAGGCTCCACTCTCTAAAACCTGAAGAGTCATAAAATGATTCCACTGAACTTGATGTGTTTTCATGAAATGCCACAAGATAAAAGTTTTTTTATAAAAAAAAACATACTGTTTCCCCTGTTTCAGGATCTTTCGCAACATAAGCAGTCAATCCAACGGCAGAACTCCCTCTTCCACTAGTATATATTCCGCGAGGTGCTAGCTTGTGTATGTACTGGAGCAGCTGGGACTTGCTGGTTCCAGGATCACCAACAAGAAGAATATTAATATCACCACGGAAGCGAGCACCAGATGGCAGTTTCAAAGCATTCCCACCAAAAAGCTGCATTTAGGCCATTTAAAAATAAGAATCAATTTTGAAAATAATGAAAGAGAAACTAATTTTTTTTAAATAATCAACAAACTACTCATAAAATAAAAAGTTTAAGCATTTAAAGCACCTGGCAAAGAAGGCCTTTTTTTACATCATCTAACTCCCAGATGTTTGGTGCTAAAGACCTTGTTAATCGGTCATATATATCTGGCTGTTTTGCCAGCTCTTTCAATTGTTCCACCTGAAATTTCAGCAAGGATATGATTGATACAGACAATACAAGCAAAGCCAGATGCGACTGCAAGTGAAGAAGATAGTATACATTGATTACCTTTTTTTCATCAAAAAGAATCTCTTCTGAGTTTCCAACCAAGGAATTGTCAACTTCCACTTGATCCTCCGCCAGCATTCTTGACTTATCAGATTTTTTTATATGCAGACAATCAATGTAAGTCTGCAATCAAAAGAAGAGGATATTTACATCCAGACACCTTACTGAAAAGATCTTGAAATTTAACAGAGAAAAAGATAGAAACGTGCCTTGAACAATGATTTTACAGTTCTCTGTGTTGGTCCAACTCTAACAGTCATAGCCCTGTATATCCCAGTAACCTATTGGAAAGGAACACATTCAAGATAAACAAAAAAAGATAGGTATCTTACGGTCACACAAACAGTTACAATATGGACTTACCTCAATTCTGTCTCCTGGTTTTCCAGCATCAACCAGTTTGTCATGCATCAACAAGCTCACTGTATGTGGTGTCCCTCCTTCAGGGATTTCATCAGGAGTCTCCTGGAGCCTCACAATCTGTTTATCTGTAAACCTGATTGATAGAGTAGGACCCATTAAAAGTAATTTCTTGGTATCTGTTTATCTGTAAACCTGATTGATAAAGTAGGACCCATTAAAAGTAATTTCTTGGTAAAACTCTAACTTCAAACTGTAAAGGTCACTTTCTGAAATCAGTTTATTTCACAAGTTTTGTTCCACACTGTCTCGCCTTTCAGTTGTATTTCATAGAATATAGTCATAACGTTTTCTAAACTGACTTGATCTGAAGTCTAACCCTATAGGACAAATGCTTTAGATTTGAGTGTCTGCCCATTTCAACCACAACCATGAGTAACACAATCTTTTGAACTTCGCTTCAGTTTAAAAACAATTACGCCTCTTGAAAACTTTATTTTAGTGCCAATCTTTTATTGTTAGAATTCAAAACCCCAGATTTACATAGGAGTCCATGTTCCATTATACCTATAAAATCAAATACATCTCAAATGCATCAGTTGTTCCATAAAAACTGCAAAAAGAAAGGAGAGCCCTGGAGATGCAAAAGGTGAAATGACAAAGAACAAACATATAAAACAACTCAAAGAAAGATAAAAAATAATTTTCTTTCTTTACAAGGGTAAAATATTTTTAAAAGGCAACAATAAAAGAAAAACCAAATGATAGTCTAACAATCAAACCGACATAGCAATTCACACAGATATCCACGCTATGACCTTGGAACGACCTCTAAATTAAAGCCATTGATTACCTGCATCGATTGTGAACAAGTGTCATGGAATTCCTGGCTTGACACTCTTCCTTCAAGCATATTGTAGGCTCAGATATTCGCCCTGATAGCACTCAAAATTCAACATACAATACAGAAATCGATTTAAATCAAATTTAAGCAATTAACCATGTGATCCCAACAGGGTTACCTTTCTCTACGGGAAGAGGGTCGGAGTAGTAGCCACACACAAGGCATCTGAATATTGCTTCCCTTATCTCGGGTATTATCGAACTAGACCGAATAATCATTCCCTTCAACGAAACCATCCTCTCAATGTCTAGAGGTAGATATACTCAAGTCAGTCCTTAATTCCATACACACATAACACTGATCAACAACACACAAAAACCCAAAAGCAAAAGAGACCAAATTGGATTGAAAATACAAACAGGTGAAGAAAACTAACCGGATGGGTTGAGATTTCTCATTGATGTGGATGTTTTGAGATTATAAATCCGAGTTTGAATGTGCTTTTCGAACAACGGGTTTATGATTGGCAGCATTTCCATCAAAACAATATCGAAAATCGCAAGAACCTCAAGTGGGTACCTGACCATCTTCGCGTACAAGTCAGAATCATAATCAAACACATTGCGTGCATCAACATCAAGCGAATCATCTTCCATCTCAATAACTCTCTTGATGGCCTCAATGTACTTCCCTTCTGTAAGGTACTCACTCTCCGCATTCCACTGCGACTCATCCCGAAAATTCTTCAGAAACCTAACAATCGCCACTTTAACGTCGTTCACGCTGATGTTCGTGCCCCAGACAAATGTGGGTCGGTCCTCGTCCATTCCGTAGCCGTCACCACCTTCAGAAGATGGTGGAACATCACCGTCAGTGGAGGAGGGGGTAGGAGCAGCGCCACCACTGTGGCCGTTGGAGCGGTGCGTGCCCGTTGGGGTTGTTTCCGATGCGGCAAACCGGGACCGCTGGGTCCGCGGGGTGTCAAATTCCGAGGGGGTAATGGATCGACGCCGCCTGCGGCGGGTAGTGTCCGCCGGAGAGGAGAACGTGTTGCCGATTGGGCTCGATAAGGATTCATCGGGAGAAGACGGCCCTGTTGAGATTTGACATCAGAACCAAAAAAAAGGAAATGAAATTGAGATTTATAGACACATGAAAACAAGCGAATTTCGAGAGAAATGGAGGGCGAGGAAGGGACTTACCATTGTTGAAGCCCGCCGGAGAGGAATCGGAAGCCATGGCTAGAGAGGAAGAGAGAGGGAGAAGGGGAGAGTGTTGGGGTTTGGAGGGTTTGGTTTGGGCAGCGCAGAGTGTCTGCTTTGTTTGCTGGGTCGGATTTTGGCGCGAAGATGGGATGATTTTCCCGCCAGAAATATAGTTGGCTTGGATGGGTCTTTTTCTTTGTTTTGTGGGCTCAACTTAAATGGGTTTGAGGCTATCAATTGGTGGATCAAGGATCGTAGAGTCCAATGGACCTAAATGGCCAACTCCTTGTTTTTTTTAATTTATCAATTTACCCCCTGAATTTTTTTTTCTTACTTAACCCCCTAGAAGTACACGTCTCACTATGCCCCATTTTCGCCCATTCAGTCAAACAGACAAAACCATGAACTGAGTGAAGTATAAATGTTCTAGATGGGAGAAGTGGAGTAATTATGTAAAGTGGGTGAAGAACAAAGTGTTAATCTAAGGTGTTCATATAATTAAAACACTCTAGAGTACTAACCTGGATCACCGAGTTCCAAAAACATCTTCTTCTTCTTGTTGTTGAATCCCTCCACGCATGCTAGCAAGAGTTCTTCTATTGGTTTCTACACATTAGGTTACAATACCGAATGGGGAGTATTATGTGTAACGCGCGTAGCACCAACATAGACCCCTACTTATATAGATTACATAATCTTAATAGGATACACCCATCATAAGTCCATTAGGAATCCTTATGTATCTATACTTCCCTAAATTAAGTCCAAATAGAATAGGAAACCCCGTTTGCCCTTATTACTCAAATTCACTAAACCTTAGTGGGCACAAGCTATGCTAAGTTAATATTCCAAACCGTAATTGGATTTCCAAGCAAACTATAAGTGACAAGGAGACCACATTAGGCATCATTGGGATTTCTCCCAATAGGAGCGACATTAGGAAATATTCCAACATTCTCCCACTTAGTCGAATTAGTCATTTGCTTTATCATTAGTGGAGATAGAAATTAGAATTTACCTTAGTGAAGTCAACAGGGAATATAAACCAACAAAGATTCCTAACATGTTCGGTCAAATAAATATACTCATAAAGAACTAACAAACACATTGGATCAAGATATAATCCAATAGTTTCATAATCACAAATATGAGCATATCTATCCACAAGAACATCAAGACTTAAACAATATAAGTTAAGACATTAACCATAGTAGTGATAATTTTAAATTTAAAATGTCTTTTGAACTTATGGTCCTTCCTAGTGAGATTATAAGTCTCCATTAGGCTACTATTGAAGCTTCCACAACAATTACGTCATTAGGTGAATAACTTCATCGGAAAACATACCCTAATACATCATTGGGCATAGCCTAATGCCAAAATTCCTTAGTGTACACAATAGTCGGCATTAGAATTCCATGAGTGAAGTTATTTCACAATCCAAATGTAATCGTTTAGATATAAATAAGTCACAAATATAACTTCTAGAGGAATGCTTCAAACCTTCTTTATCCAACAAGAACCTTACACAATCTAGAATACAATAGCAAACTAAAAAACAAACTAAAATTCCATAATTCAAAGCTCCCACTAATCCTACGCATCTTAAATAGAATATGCAACATGCTTAGGAGAAAACATAGTTGATAAATTTCACTTTAATCCTAAAATTTTCTTCAATTTTCTTTTGGATCAATAACTTTCTAAAATTACAAATGGGACCCCAAACTTTGGGTATTTATACTTTGACCTCCAAACTTTCAAAAAAATTACAAAACAGCCCAAAATATGCAAAACTTTTTCATTTTAGTCCCTAATCCGAAAATAGGGAATTTCCAAAGGTAATTTCCATAATTTTCCCTTTCTTTTCCAAGCCAAAACATAACTCATATCAAGGCTCATTCATCCTTACTAATTTTCCAACTCATAAGCTTGATTCGTGCTGTTACATCCCGTCCCTAAATTTAATGTATTTTATTCCCTGATGTTGTGAAATGACAAAAATGCCCTTGGTGGGCCTAGTGAGTCCTACGTGGACATTTGTTGTTATTTTCATACTCTCATACTTTTCTTGTACTTTTTGACTTGTACACTTCACCACGAACTCGTGGGCGTAAACGAGACATTTTTTGGACTTGTAACGAACAAGTTACGAATAAGGGCAAACTGGTAATTTCCAATTTGCGGTATTTTGATTCTGTGGATTCCTTCTCGTGGTTTCAAGTTAAACCAAGGTGCTCTACACCTTTGATACTTTGGCAGGTTGCATAATTGCACGCATTGACTACCTGTTGCCTTTTTGAATTTTTGGCACTTTAAATTGGGCAATTCTGTGCGGGATTCACCACACCTCTTTCATCAAATCTGTCTATGTCTTTGTCTCCCACACTCCCTGTTTTTTTTCCCATTTTGTGTAGAGATTTCTTGACACACCCCGACCCGAATATCCAGGTGGACACCGGATATCGAGGCGTGCTGACCGTCAACCCGGTAGAGTGACGAAGTCATGATGAAATAATAGAGGAATTAAATAGTGGAATAATATGAATTTGAGATAATTTGAGTAAAACAGTGTGGAAGTGCGTAGTGTGGGATGAGACCCATTATTACACATAATATCAGAGTTAGGATGCAGTGAAATTAAAAGAATATTCTCATCCCGTAGGATGGATATAAACACAGCTGAAGTGAAATAGCATACTTCCACGAAGGGTAAAAAGGTAATATTAGCAACAGCTACCAAACTCTTCTGCCAACTATATTCTAGGACCTGGAGGGGCGAAAAACAAAGGTGAATGGGCCAAGTACTGTTTTGTGAAACCTTTTCAAAAGTGTGAGTCATAACCCCTCGCTGTAAAACCCGTAGTTTGCAAAAATATAAGTTCAATAACAATAAACCTCAAATAATAATAATTGGGACTGCGCCCACAAGGATACGGGTAAGATATAAATCAACAGCAGTATAAAACAACACATTACTTATCGCATAATCATAGCACACAAGTCATGCAGAAAGTAGCTACATGACAGGCTGGGTGTTTACAAATTTACACTCTAGCACTACATGCACGTGAAGCTGGCGCTAAGCGCATCACAACGAGTTCGAGTTGCCAAGGCAACCTAGAACAAGTTGGCACCTACGATGCATCCAAAGTGAGTGTGTCGGTGCGTGTGAACATACACATGAAGCTGGTCCTCGCCTGGACAGTGCTAACACTGTGCAATATGCGTGATAAGTAATAAATCTCTAAAACGTATAGACATGCCAACATTTATTCAAATACGCCAAAAAGGATGATTAACACATCATAATATGTCAAGTAAAACATTTATCGAGTTTAATAAAACATGGCATGCTATACAAGTCATAAAATCACATTTAAACCCATACTAGAAATAATAATATTTTAATAAAGAAAGGGCCCACTCACTGGTATGTCGTCGGGTCGTAGCCGCCGTACCTAGCCTAAGCTCGTAGCTCCTCGGGATAAGCCTCACTTATATGGGAATTCACTATACTAATCATTATACAAGTCTATCCAAATATAAATAAGGAAACAACTCGAAATCTCCTTTGTTTGCTCGAATTGGAGGTCTAAAACACCTCGAAAATTACCATACGTACCCCCCCTAGGTAGTACGTATCGTCACGAGTCGCCTTGCGAAGATGGAATTGGAAAAAGATGGCTCACGCGCCCCCACGAGCGGCCCAAAGGTGGCTGAGCCGCAGCCCACGCGCGCCCATCAACGGTCAGTCAACGGTCAACGGTCACGCTGACGTCATTGCTGACGTCAACGCCGGTCTGAACTGGTTTGCTGACGTCAGCAGGCCGGTCTGAACCGGTTGCTGACGTCAGCGCCGGTCATCCTTGACCTTGCTCCGGTCGCAGGCGCTGCCGCGCCGGTTGCCGAAGACTGGATATTTTGGCTGGAAAAACTAGGAATTTTCAAAGCTTCCTAACTTCATCATTTCTAAGCCAAATTTTACGATCTATATATCAAAACGAAGCTAGGAACGAGTAGAGTTCGAATTTGCTTACCAACACCTCAAAAAGGTGGTCGGAAGTGGCCGGAAAATGGCTCGAAAGAACCGGCCAAAAGTCGACGTCGTCGATCTCGCCGTTTTCTTCACTCGCAGGCCTCGGGTTGGGTTCCCAAGGCTTCCAGAAGATGTTTGGTGATGAGTTTGAGTTGATTCGAGGTCCAAATCAACGTGTTCTTCGTCGGGAAATTTTTCGAAAGTCGACGGAAAAACTCCGATTTTCTGGGTTTGAGATTTGGTTGGTTTTCTGGGCACCAAAGCCTGGGTTTTTGTCCCATGAAGGTGAGGATGAGTTGCTGGACTGAGTTTGTGAATTTGCTTCGTGAGATGAAGGCCGAGAATGAAGGTGAGCTGCCATGGGGTGGCTTAAGCACTTGAATATGTGTGTGTGATTTTCTGCAAAGAAATTGCAGAACTCACGGGATATGTTGGGGGAAAAGCTAGGAACAAAAATCAGACAGAGAGAGATAGCTAGTGGTAGCTGAACTGTGATGGAAAATCACAACGCAACTGCTCCATTTAACGCAGAAAATTTCCACCAGTGAACATGCAGTCAAAACGCATGCAGACGTGCAGTCAGAAAACAGTAGAGGTGCAGAGCACCCGGTTTGGCTGAAAACCATGGGCGTACAGCCCACAGAAAAGAAAAATACCGCACAGGAAATTTTGCCCAAATAATCATAACTTGTCCGTTACAAGTCCGAAAATTATCCCGTTCGAGCCTACGGGTTCATGGTGAAATGTACTACTCAAAAAGTACGAAATTAAGTCAATAAGAAATAATTGTCCACGTAGGACATACGTGGCCACTAAGGGCATTTTCGTTAATTTACAAAGTTGGGGAATAAAATACAATACTTTTAGGGACGGGATGTAACATTTATGCACTCAGAAATCTCTACAAAACTCACACACACGTACAATCACTCAAGCCACCCCGTGGCCACCACCACTCATCCCCTCTCGATCTTCCTTTGATCCATCACCATCCAAGTGATCCTTGTCACCATCCTCATCATCCTGTGAGCAAAACCCAGCAACCCAGGACCTCAAAGGCACGAACCCAGAAACCTGGGATTTTTCTTCGGCGAACCCAAAACTTTTTCCCGGCCGAGTTGAAATGAAGAAACTGTGTTTTCCCTGCCAACTTTGATACCTCTTTTGTGAAAATCGAAGTTGAAATGAAGAAACTGTGTTTTTCCAGAAATTCCGGCGATTTTTCCAGTTTCTGGCGAGGTTCCGGCCGGCCGGAAAGTGCAGCGGTGACTGGCAAGTTGATGTCAGCAAACCCAGTTCTGACGTCAGCCAACTGGCCCGTGACGTCAGCAGGTCTAGTTCAACCGGTCGGATCGATGGAATATTCTGAGGTATATTCCGTTTCAAACTTAACGCCGTCAAGGAATATTCCCTAACAGCGACAGAATATTCCGTAACGCTGTTAGAGAATATTCCATCCAGTTAACAGAATATTCTGTTAAAGTTAACGGCACGCCGTTAACTTTAACGGCGCGTGACCCAGTCGGCGCATGGCGCCCGTGTGAGCGCGTGGGCGCACTTGCGAGCGCGCGTGGCGGCGCGTGCGGCCTTGTGGCGGCACGTGGCAGCGCGTGAACCACTTTTCCGACAGTTTTAAGTCTCAAATCGAGCAAACAAAAGGGATTTCGAGTCTTTCCTTACTTTAATTTGGAATAGACTTGTTTAATGATTAGTATAGTAATTTCCCATATAGGTGAGACCTATCCCGAGGAGCTTCGTGGACAAGTTAGGTACGGCGGCTACGATCCGACGACATACCAGTGAGTGGGCCCTTTTCTTTATGAAATACTATATTAGTATGTGTTTTAAATGGTGATTTTATGATTAGTATAGGATGCCATGTTTTACTAAACTTATTTAAATGATTTGTTTAGTTTACTTATGATTTATTTAATCATCTTGGTTGGTTTTATTAATTAAATATTGGCATGTCTATAAAATTGGGATTTATTACTTATCATGCATACTGCACGGTGTTAGTATTGTCCGGGCCAGGACTAGCTTCACATGTATGTTCACACGCACCGACACGCTCACTTTGGATCCATCGTAGGTGCCAGCCTGTTCTAGTTGCCTTGGCGACTATAACTCGTTGTGACGCGCGTAGCGCTAGCTTCATGTGTATGTAGTACTCGAGCGTAACTTATAAACACCCAGCCTATCATGTAGCTACTTTCTGCATGACTTGTGTGCTAGTATTTTATGTGATAAGTAATTATGTCTTTACTGCTGTTAATGATTTTACCCGCATCCTTTTGGGCTTAGTTCCCCTTTATTCGAGACACTTTACTATTATTGTTAGTAAACTCATATTTTGAGAACTTACGGGTTTTACAGCGAGGGGTTACTTCCCAAACATTTGGTAAAGTTTTATTAAACTTTTTATTGGCCCACTCACCTTTGTTTTTCGCCCCTCCATGACATAGAAATTAGTTTGGGCTGACGAGTACCTGTGGCATCAGCTGACGTTCGTGAACCAGTTTTCTGTTAAAGTATGGTTTAATTCCTTGTGTGTTCATATTCATCCTTCGGGATGGAAATATTATCTTACTTTACTGCATTCCTAGCTCTGATAAATTTGTAATACTGGGTTAAACCCCACACTACGCATATTCCGCTATGATTTTATTATCTATCTCAAAAACCTTGTTTTAAATTCATTCTTATTTATCTTTTCACACGCCATGACTTCGTCACTCCTCCAGAGTGACGGTCAGCACGCCTCGTTATCCGGTGTCCACCTGGACATTCGGGTCAGGGTGTGTCACGTGCATTATTTCCTTCTATAACCTTGATGCATTCACAACTTTAACCAATATTTAAATTCCACTTTAATATCTCAAGTAGATCATACGGATCCAATAATCCTACTACATAACTTAGTCTCATTCAATCGGTTAACGCTTCCTCTTTCTAACAAAATATCTTCAACATAAAGACCAATAATGATGATGAAATTTCTCCCACTCACCATGAGACATATATACTCATTAGCTAAATTTCCATATAATAATTCAATTGCACAACTTAATCAAACTTCAAATACCATTGCATAAAACTTGTGTCAAACCAAAATAGACTTCTTGAAAAGGCACTACATATTTTCTCTCCCTTATTGAATGGGTCTTTTCTTGTAAAATCTTTTCGTCTAAATAACCATTCAAGAATACGGTTTTAACATCCATGTGACAAGTCATAATGTCCACTAATTACCACCACAATAGCTCATAAAGTACTTAAGATTGAAACATTACCAACAGTTTTAATGTAATCCTAATCCATATCCACTTGTTGAATAAATTCCTTAGCAAACAATCTTGAGTTATTCTTTTGTATCACACCTTTTGCAATATATAGACTTAAATCCTTGTATAAACTCAACTAAAAGCCAAACTTTATCCTTACACATAAATTACATTCAAAGTTTAGCACAATTCTCTCTCTCTTCCAAAGGAACTCCGAAAAACTTTCAAAACTATTTGGGGAGGAGCTTTAATACTTTGTCCTTTCACTTTCAACCCTTTATGCGCACTCCAGATATTTATGATCATAAAAGAACTTTCTAGATGAATTTAAATGCAAGTCAAATTGGAGAAGAAACTTAAGACATTGAAGTTTATTGTGTCCAAATTTCATATTTTTCATCTAAGCAATTTGTTCCTGACTTGCAACTCAAGATAGATTAAGTAACAGTCTCGTCAGATTTGCAGTACTACTTAAAAATGAATATTTTGAGACCTTTCTAGATTTTTCCAAGAGACTTGTGACATATGCCTAGAAATAAGAGACAGAGCTACGTTTTTCATATTTGTTCATAATTTTTTAAGAAGGTAGAAAGTCTCAAAAATTGGAGTACAAGCTGACTGACGTGTAGATGAACCAAAACTCAACCAATGAATTTGAATCCTTCTATGCTTTCATGTGAATTCTTCGTGAATTTGGTTCTCCTTTTTTCAAGAAATCTCATGAATTAATTAGGACAATAGATACGATAACCTTAGGTCCTATCAAAAATAACAACTCATCATCTTATAATCCAATTTCTTCTCTTGAGAGTAAAAAAAATCACGATTTCTTATTACAACCATAAATTTCGATGATGTTATGGATACGGCCTTCCTAGGTACCCTATTAAGTAGTTAAATTGACATCTTAAGAGTCTCTCCCCATATGAACATATTCACCTTAGTGCCACACATGTTATCCTTCTCACCGTTTCTTATGGAGTTTCATTCTTCCTTTCGGAAACTCCATTTTATTCGGGCATTCCCAAATTGGTACATTGTGTGACAATTCTATGTTCTTGGAGAAAATTGGAAAATAAAATTGGGCACCTTCCCGAGTCATCAAAATTTGTCATAGTACTCATCACTTTTATCTGAGTATACCACCTTAATCTTTAAGTTCAATTCTTGAAGTCCAATGCACGAGATTCTTCGGCTAAACATATCATATCTTGAGAATCTTTCGTAATGCTTGTAAAATAATTTAATCCAATTAACCCCAAATCACGTAGAATAATAGCTGAGAGTGTGTCAACTACTTAAAGTTTGAGCAGTGAGGTTCCAATACAAATAGATTTTTTCAAAACATCCTTACACCCTTTTGATATGAGAATTTCCAGTTATAGACTCCACATAACAACCTTCACACACTCCAAGTTTTGTATCATTCCATTATCTTTTCCTAGTCCAAAAGAAATCCTCTTTTCGTGCTTAAAGCTTGACCCTTTAAAAACTGATTCAACCATGATTCACTTTGAAAATCACCATAAATAATCCAAACTTTATATCACTTTGAAACTTAGTAGTCACATTAGACACGTCATAGTATAACATACTCGAATTTCAAGTTATTCCAAGGTAGATACATGATAACTCATACATTTCATACATTTATACCATCCATTCTAGTCTCTTTATGTTGTTTTTCAGTTAAATAGGTTGCATTTTACTCTATTTGGTGTTAGTGTGCAGTTACTTGTATTTTAGATCCATTTGAGGCAAAAAGAAGCAAAAGTTGGCATTTTTGGAGTGTTAGAGAGAGTAAAATGTGGAGAGCTGAAGATTGGTGCTGTTTTGAAGTCCAAATAAAGAATCCAAGACGAAAAATATGGTGTTGCAGATCACTTTTACACGTCTCCCCACTTCAAGATCACCACAACTCTCCATTCTCTCTTTATTTTGCGTTTGAAACAGAAACAAAACCCTACCACGCAGCTGCGCGCTGTACTTGAAGAAGTTCCACATCAAAACTGTTTTAGGAGTTTCTTCTTTGAATTTAATTTCACTCATGTTGTACTTTATATTTATATTTTATGTGATCATGATGTGTAATTAAGTTCATAGTTAGGGAATTCGATGTAGCCTTGCAAAACTGTTCTATGCTATTAAGTTAAAGTGTTCAAGTTTCCAATATGTTTTCTTGTTTCCTTCACTGATTATTTTGTTTACTTTGTTTGTTTATCTTAATGCTTGATCACCATTAGGGTTGCCTACAAATTATTTGATCAAGGCTATAGTACACATCATGCTTAATCTTGGTGGACATGTGAATGAATGAAGAAACTACTATGCATACATCCTGCCATGTGATTTCTTTGGTTCTTTGAAGTTTTTCGCATTCTTAATGGATTCTTGATTGCTAATCTAAGTTAAACATCACAACTAGGTTGCAGATTAGGAGTACTTGATCACAACCACAAAGCTAGTAATTTGTAGAGGTCTAATTAGTCACTATGGTTCGACACCCTTACTTGTGTCATTATACTATCCTTATATTTGCACTTGGAAGGAACACAACAAAATTTTGGCGCTGTTGCCGGAGACTGATTTCAGTCCCCTATAATTGCTTGCTTTATAAACCCTATCTGTTTTTATTTTCCTAGTTTAGATTTTTAATTTTCATTTTAGTTTGTTTTAACTTCAGGTGGTATTGAAAGATGTATGATGTATGTCCATTATGTGCCAAGATCAGTCATCCTCTTCATTTCTGCCCAAGGAGAGATGAATTTCATGCGTTTGTCCGAGAGCGCTCATAACATATGAGTTTCTCTAACCAAGGGTTACTGACACCATTCTCAAACATGTATAGCCCTTTATGAATGAACCTTTATCACGACTCTTGGGACAACACATAAGCTCCAAAACAAGCATTTGCACCTCCACCACAGCATATCCCTCTTGACACTTCATTGGAGGAGACTTTGATGATGCTTACTCAAAGTACTTTACAATTTTTACAATCAACGAGTAACATGTTTCAAAACCACTCCGCTGCACTAACCAAGTTGGAAATTCAAGTGGGGCAGATTGTCCAGGCGTTGAATGAATAATAACCATGTGGGAAGATCTAGAAGAGAAGGAGAAACAACTATTGAAAGCTAGATGTGTCAATTTTCCTATAGAAGTACATGAGCTTTACGAATTTGAAGAGCTTTACACTCTTCCCAAACCATATATTCCACCAATTCCTTTTCCAGGGAGACTTGTCAAACAAAAGCATGACGAGACCCCCATAGATATGCTTGGAGAAAACGTGTTAGTTATAAAGTTTGAAGCTCTGTCCCAATCTTCTAATTCAATTGAGTCTTTTTCAAAAGTTGGGTTGGATGCTCCATGTTATTTTACATCTTTGCAAGTGCCATCTTTTGAGTCTTTGGGAGATAATTTGTTGCCATCTAAAGAGGAAGAAGAATTAATGCTAGATGAGGGGGCATTGCTGCCATCTCACAGTAAAGAAGAGTGTTGGAACCAATTTTGCGCACCTCCGAGATCAGGGGTCGTCTACGAATCTGACCACCTATAAGAAAAGAGAAGAACCGTAAATAGTCTAAGGTACCGGTGGGGTACTGGCCAAAGGCTCTCCGACGGTCAAGTTAGTAAGCAATATTAAGACTTAAGCTGTGGGCAAGAGAATATACAAGGCACAAAATATGCGGAGATTGCGTTGTCAAAGATTTGCCTTAGATGAGGGTTTATATAGTAGTCGAGAGTGAGACCTTTTAGGATACTAAATCTGTATTAAACCGGAAGAATCCTAGAGAATATCTAGCAATAGATATTGTTTCCTCTTATGAGTGATTACTTGCGGCGCACGCCAACCCCTAAATTGTAGGAATCTCTAAGAATAAAAGAAACAGATCATATCCACAATCGGATTTGACTTCTGTATCTTGTGGAATAAGAAAAGCCAATCTCGACAAAGTTTGTTGACTTCGCCTACCTTTCTGGAGTACAGCAGATGTGGTGGCATTGCTGGTCCTTTTGAGCAGCTTATCCTGCTAGGCGAATCTGTTGAGTCCATAACCAGACTTCTATAACATTCGTATTTCTATATGTCTACTTAGGTTCAAAAAAATTCATGGTCCCACAAATGCCCCTAATTATGCTTCTATGAGGGCGATCCTCTTGAGGATGAATAATTATCCAAAGACCATGCCTTTCGGAGTAAATCGGGATACTAACCGTTTTGACTTCTTCTAACATGTGTTGATCCGAACTTGTTACCGTTGCAAGGAAGTTAAGGCGTTCCGAATTCAAGCGTGCGACCTTGAGTGTCATGCTGTTGCAACAACAATGAGGAGTATCAGATACTTTCATGTGGGCACGACAACCAAGACAAAACCTTTCGTATCCCCGAGGCTCTTGTCACTAAGCTTACTCATCACGATGCACACTACACCAAATTCCATGGCGACATTAACTTCAATTTTAAGCTATATATACCCTCAGTTCTCTACTAATATTTAAAAAAATTTGTCTTTGAAATTTTGCAATCTCCAGTCTTCTACAAACATTTCGAAAATGATCATTCCATCCACTCAATTCATCTCACCAATCTTCATGGCGTACATCCCATAACCAGAATCTAATATCCAAAAGACTGTGATTCTTTTTCCAATTTTTATCTGAATCTAGCAAGCGACAGTGAAACTCATATGGAACAAACAACGGTATCCATACATTTTGGCATAGTCCGCAATTCTCAATTATTTTCAGGCTAGTGTCCTCTTGTCCATCGTTGATGAAAAGACAATAACGGCGCCGTTCACAAGGGCATGACCCATAAGTTCTACCACGGCCAACCCAGTGACCCTCTTAGCATCGAGATCAACAAGCAGGTTGAAGACCTGACTGACTTTAAATACGCCCGGAGTTCTTCAAGCATATTTCAGCTTAAGTTTCTTCTCATAAAGTGTTTTGACCAAGGCTGAGAGTTTGTCTCTCTCAATCCTTTGTACCATCTTTTGCCTTGTCATGGGACTTGTGGCTTATGTTTATGCAATCGGATCTTATTTTGCATATATAGTCTAAGTATTATTTACTCAAGTTATTAAGCCTATTAGAGTAAAACACTTTAAAACTTTTCATCATTTGCTTCCAAATCGAGGAATATAGTGTAATCCGCCAAGTATATCGGAGTTGAACTAACTTTGGAGTCATAAATAATGGAGTACATACACTAAAAGTATTCGGGGTATACCCATTCTAAGATAACCACCATAAAATATGGTTACTCTGAAACTCTTTAGCGTTTATAAAGTTTTTACCACGACACCATACTCCGATACCAGGCCAAGGATCTATGAAAAACCTTTTGGTCCGAGATTCATATTAATCGGACTAAGGACAAGGTGAATCAATATTCGAAATGGCCTCCAGATGATTAATGTAAAATTGATATGTTCAATTGCCATGCAGGCTAGTTGTTTGAGAACCTTAATGATAAGATAACTTTTGATTTCGTTCATTCTCTTCACCTTGCCCTATTCCGGGTCTGAGGATTTTAGTAATCGCAATGAGCAATGAAGAAAGGGCTTCCCTCTTAATTTGAATTGCATGTTCATCGCTAGGGAACTCTAAATGAGGAGTTCATTAGTGACATGGTCGCTTGCACGCGAGATCAAAAACACTTTATGAATCATTTGGTTGAACTCCTAAATGCGTCGAACCTGAGTGTCTATGATCGGACTATACTTAGTTGACTTGTCTAAGGCATTTCTGGGAATCAGAGCTCTGTCGAAATAAAATTCCATCTTGAGGATTTCCTAGTCCAGATGCCTCCTTTAGACCTGCTGACGTCTTAGACACAAAGACCGTCATAGAACATACTTGACTTAGTATGCTAGTCTGGGATAAAAGTAATCGTACTCTAGGGGCATAGTTCAGAGCCATTATCTCAGATGAGTTCCATATCGCCTTTTCGATTATTTCCTCGAATGGCTTAGAGCCCGAGTTTGAATGTTATAACCCACAACGCTTAGGTTGCATAAACTTTCCGGAAGCCGGATAGTGCACTAGAGCTTCTAAAACAAATGGACTATATCCCAATATCCGTAGTCCGCCAAACGTAACCGCACTTAATACGACTCAAGTCTCCTATGCTGCTAACCAGAACAACATGGAATGGGCAATAGGAGACTCTGAATGCACTTATACTTTGAGTTTTTTAGACTTGCAATTCTTTACAAAGTATAAGGAGCTGATTTGTGTCTGGTAGGGAATTTTGGTGTATTCCCTAGGGGCACTCCATGTACCGCAAAAAGAAAAAGAAAAGAACGAACATATAGCACCCAAACAACTTTCTTTACTGCTCAAAGAATGAGGTGTTTGATAGGGGGTGTGATTGAATCCGTAAATCGGATTGCCTGCATATCTCCAAACGTGGAGAATCAAATCACATATGTAGTTCTAGAGAAAGATGATGTAATGTGGGTGGGCATTGGGTTCATCTTTGACGAAGTGCCTAGATTTAGGCGGATTGTGAAGATGTGTTCTCTATGAACATGTCTACGCATAGACAAACGACGTAAGGATCTTGTGGTTGGATCCACGCAGGATGACCCACATATCTTCTCATGTCATCTAAGAATCAAACCACGTGTAGTTCGTCTGGTGCTATCCTTAGTAATACAACTGGAGCTTGGCAATATTCCATCTTTTGGTAATTGAAATTCCATCCATATGTGCAAGGTTGTATATTCCTTTGCCTCCTGCTCGGATGACATGATACGGATCTCCCAGTCTACCCCGAGCTTGCCTTCCCCTGGTACTTTGGTGTTCTTGAAGAGACTTCCCTCAAGACGAGATCACCGACTTGAAAGCTTCGAGGTTTTACCTCTTTGTTGCAGTACAACCTGACCTCTCGTTTGGTTTTGAGAATGCTGGTATTCTTCAATGAAGTCTGTTTTGTTATATGCAGATTTGGCATAATGGTGACTTGACTGAGATGATGGCTTCAGTTCTGTAAGCCATAAAGAATAGGGTTTCTCAGGTTGCCTTCCGGACAGTCGTACGATAAGCCCACAGAACTCCAGATAGTTCTTCCAGCCAACTGCCTTTCTTCTCAAACCTCTTCTTCAAACACTAAAGGACAGTTTTGTTCGACGCTTCGGCTCGGCTGTTCCCTTGGGGATATCACGGAGTAGAAGTAAGATGTCATATTTCGAGTTCCTTGTACCAATTGGTGACTTCAGAGCTGACGAACTGTAAACCATTATCTGTGAGTAAAGTGTGCGGGATACCAGATAAGCATATGATGTTCTTCCAGATGAAAGATTTGATAGCTGCTTCATTAATATGAGATATGGATTCCACTTCGATCTATTTGGAAAAGTAATTCGTCACCACTATCAGGTACTTCTTGTTCCTTCTAGCTTTCTTGAGTGGACCTATAAGATTGATGCCCCACTGCATGAAGGGCCATGCCCCAGTTAGGGTGCTAAGTTCTTCTGCATGTTGGTGGTTCATCAGTGCTTATCACTAACTCTTGTTGCAAGTCTGGGTGCAATCCTGAGCATACTACTTCATGGTAGGCCAGTAGTACCCCATTGTTAGTGCTTTTTGGGCCAGGGTTCTCCCTCCATAATGGTTTCTGCATATTTTGGAATGGATGTCTATCAGGATCTGTAAGCCTACTTTCAGAGTTACATATAAAGTGTGCGGGCTAAAGTAAGATCACTGGTAGAGTTTTCTGCTTGCCATGACATACCTTGAAGCCTTTTGGATTAGTTTTCTGGTTGAGTGACGATCGTCTGGGAGTCTACCGTCTTGGATATAGTTGATGATCGCATTCATCCAATTTTCTCTCGTATCAATAGAGCAACCAACTCCGATTTAGACTTGTGGATGCTCGGATTTGAAAGGTATTTGAAGGGAATGGTCCGTCGAAGCGAGTAGTCTACTGTGAAGGCGATGTTTGCTAATGCATTAGCATGATTGTTTTCACTTTGAGGAAGTTGCTGAATTTCGTGCTTTTCGAATCCTTCGAGTAATTGTTTGGCTTTAGCTAAGTACAGCCCTATTGTCAAATTGTGTGCAGCATATTCTCCTTTGACCTGATTAACAATTAGAGTTGAGTTGCAAAAGATTAAAAGTTCTTTCACTTGGAGTTCTGGTGCTACTCAAAGTCTGGTGAGCAATGCTTTATACTCTGCATCGTTATTACTTGCTTGAAATCCGAGCTTCAATGCTTGTTTAAGTATGGATTTGTCAGATGTTATCAAGACAATTTTTGCCCCTGCTCCGTTTGAGTTTGATGATCCATCCACGTAGAGCTTCCAAAGATTATGGCCTTGGCCAACTTTATGGTCCTGGCCGACTTCATCCCGATTATGGCCTTGATCTGATCTAGATTAGCCTCAATGTTGCGTTTGGTGACCAAATAACCCAAGAACTTTCCCAACGCTACTTCTAAAGTGCATTTCTCCAGATTAAGCTTCATATTATATTTCCGAAGTAGGTCGAACGATTCTTGGAGGTGGGTGAGATGATCTTTCCTTTGTTGGTCTTGACCACCATGTTGTCAACGTATACCTCTATTGTCTTCTCAATTTTTTCTTTGAAGTTCCAATTTACCAATCTCTGGTAAATGGCCCTTACATTTTGAAGTATGAATGACATAACTTTATAACAGTACATACCCCGATCAATTACGAAGGATGTCTTGTCCATATCAAGCTTGTGCATCTTGATTTGATTATATTAGAAGTACGCATCCATAAAGCTCAACAACTTGTGTCCTGTTGTGGAGTCGACAAGTAAGTCTATCCGAGGTAGAAGATATGGATCCTTGAGGCACGACTTGTTCAAGTCTGTGAAGTCCACACAGACCTGCCATTTGCCGTTCTTCTTTTGCACAAGGACCACATTAGCTAACCAGTTTGGGTGGTGGACCTCGATGATAAAGTTCGCGTCCTTGAGTTTGTCAATTTCTGCTTGTATAATCTTACTCTGTTATGTTCTATGATTATGTTTGCACTAGATGACTGGCCTCATGGTTGGGTCCAAATGAAGGTGATGGCAAATTATACAAAGATCTGTTCCTAGCATGTCTTCTGCTGATGAGGCGAATACATCTTTGTTGGTCCTCAAGAAGGCGATGAACAACTCTTTTTCTCGATCTGACAGTTTCGATCGGATCCTTGCTTTACGCTTTGGTTTGTCAGAGTTGAGGCTTATGTAGACAACGTCTTCATTCACTTTGGATTCTAGAGTACTGTCGTCTTAAGGATCGAGATCCAAATCGAATTCTTTGTAGCCTGTTTCTTAACCCTTAGACTGTAATTGCTATGTTGACCTTTCTTCAGAGTTGGGGAGCTCCGTTCGCCTTTCCTGATTGTATTAATGCTTTCCACATCGCAGCATCGAGCAGCAGCCTGATCACTTTTGATTTCTGTAACTCTGTTTGGAGTTGGATAACGGAGTAACTGGTGGTAAGATGAGGGTACTGCTCTCATCCTATACAGCCAATTCCAGCCTAGAACGACGTTGTGCGGAGTTGGACATTCCATGACGTTAAAGACCACTAGCAAGTTATAGGGTTCCGCCTGAATAGCTAATTTCATTGTTCCGAGAGATCAGACTGGGGTGCCTTTGAAGGCGTGCAGGGTTGTTTTATTCTGGTTTATGTTGTCCAAGATACCCATCTTCTCTGTTGCGTCCTTAAAGAGAATATTAACTCCATATCCATTGTCGATTAGCACCCGGCTGACCATGGCATTCGAGATTTGGACTTTGATCACCAAGGCATTATCTTGGGGGGAATGTACATCCTCTAAATCACAATCGGAGAACATTAGGATATTGGAGTCGATTGGAAGGGGCTTGTTGATGGAAGTTACCATCCTTGGCTTTTTGCATGCAGCCTACCTCACCTTCCTGGTGTTGCCCAGGTACTTTTGTTCCCCGTAGATACAGTTGACGTTAAGAATTGGTTTTTTTGCTGGTCGTTGATCTTTTTCATCGTCGGTGATTACATACTCTTTTGACTTTTTCTTCTTGTTTCCTTCAATGTGTTCCTCCTTCTTGGCTTTGCTCTTCACAAATTCCCAACAATGCCCTTAGTCAAGAAGTTCCTCGTTATGGTCTCGGAGTGTTCGACAGTTCCGAGTGGTGTGTTCGGTGCTCTGGTGATGGGAGCAATATTCCTTAGGCTTCCGCTTAGTAACAAAATTCAGAATAGGCTTTGGCCTTTTGAGGTAGGGCTTGTCCTTAATGTTGTGAAGGACATTATTAATGCTAGTGTTGAGAGCAGTGTAGCTTCTTCTTAGATGATGCAAGTTTGTCCCTGCGTCCTCTCTTGTCGCTCTGGTGTGCAGATGGAGTTGGCGGGTATCACGATCTTCCATTCTTCGTTCGAACTTCACCTCAAGTACGTGGTTGGAGCTGGTCTTCCGAGTCATGTCATCGCATCTAGTGACATCTGCTATGTCAAAGCATTCTGTTAGGGTCACGTAGTCATACATCTTCTTATTCAACTTCTGGGACAAAGATAAATGGATGTAAAGGCCTTACTTGAAAGCCATTGTAGCGAGGCTGTCGTTTGGCTTGTTGACTTCGGCTAATTCCGCACTGAAGAGCTTTAGGTAGTCCCTAAGGCTTTCATTCTTGGATTGTGGCTCCATGCAGAATACGACCTCATGACATTTTCGGACATGGCAATACACAGAGAAGGTACTCGTAGAGTTCTGCTAAGGTTTTTGAAATTGTCAATCGAACAGGCAAGCAAGTCTCGATTGAAAGTTTTTCCGGAGTTATGGTATTTGCCAAGTCCCAAAATGGGGGTTTGGCTTGGTGGTGTAGTTCCGTGGGCATTCTCCAGAGCTTTGAATCGTCTCTCGAAATTGACAAAGTTCGACCAGTTCTCCGCCTGAGTTGCCTTCACAGTCTTCTAGAGTTCTACCACAGAAACAATGACCTTTGTTAGAGCTTCCAGAATTTGACTCATAGTAGGTGGAACTTCCCCAACCGGAGTAGGGTTGATAGTTGAGGCAACGGAAGCGTTAGGAAGTTGATTGCTCCTGCTATCGATATTAGCGTCAGCGTTCACGGAGCTATCCTGGGCTGACATGCTGTGCTAGAGTGATTTGATCTGGGGAATATGATTCTTCTCTCAATGAAAGAACCAATTGTTGGAACCAATTTTGCACACCTCAAAGATCGGGCGTTGTCTGCGAATCCGGCCACTTGCAAGAAAAGAGAAGAGCTGCGAACAGTCTAAGGTATTGGTGGGGTAGTGGCCAAAGGCTCTCCGACGGTTAAGTTAGTAAGCAATACTAAGACTCAGGCAATGGACAAGAGAATATACAAGGCACAAAGTGTGCGTAGATTGCATTACCAGAGAATTGCCCTAGATGAGGGTTTATCTAGTAGTTGAAAGGGAGACCTTTTAGGATACTAGATCCGTATTAAACCGGGAGAATCCTAGAAAATATCTAGCAATAGATATTGTTTCCTCTTAGGAGTGTGATTACTTGCGGCGCACGCCAATCCCTAGATTGTAGGAATCTCTAAGAATAAAAGAAACATGTCATTTCCACAGTCGGATTTGGTTTCCGTATCTTGTGGAACAAGAAAAGTCAATCTCGGAGTACAGCAGATGTGGTGGCATTGCTGGTCTGTTTGAGCAGCTTATCCCGCTAGGCGAAGTTGGAATTTGGCGGAACAAAGTATCATGCTCAAATTTTGGAAGAAGAATAGTGGAGACTGCCCTAGTGAGCTATTTTGAGCCTATTTGCTTCCTTGAGAGGGTTTAAAGTGTTTATACTCCTATCTTTTTCTTTCAAGTTCACTTCAAAAGCCTTATTTCCTACCTTTATGCGTGTGTCATTAACCCTTTTGAAGCCAAACACTTTTACCCTTTTTCTTTCATCACCTTCATTTTTTCATACCCTTTTATCTCAATCTAAGATATTTAGCCCATTGTAGCCATACCCTATAGCTTGGGGAATACCATGGTGATGAAGACATATAATGATCGAGTTCTACACCAAGAAAGTGGTGTGTATCGAGGTAACATATGGTGGAATTGCAAAAAAAAAAAAAGTTCAACAAAGAGAAAAGGAAAAAAGGAAAAAAAAAAAAACCAAAGAAGATACAATTTCCAAATCTTTCTATTATCACGCATGGGTCCTTGATGGCAAGAACAAGCAAAAGAAGATCAATTCGAGAGGAGAGCACGATGGTTTTACAAGGAAGACACTTTGGTATGTCCTAAGTTGTAGTATTTCCTATCCCTTCTTTCATAGCCCCTAGCCTAAGTCTTACATTACAACTTTGTGAAAGACCTAGCTAATCTTTGAGGATATATTCATGGGTGCTGATAAGTACGTGTGTTATCTATATTCTTAGTATTTTATTATTTTCATGAGATCTGTTCAGAAATTGTGCATTTGTTTCATATTTCATATGAGAGAATTTTGATTCCTTCTTACATGACTTCACTCACATATGTTTGTTGATAGACTACACCTTAGGATATGAGTGAAAGTTTAAGTGATATTTGTGAGGATTACAGTTGAGGAGAATTCTATCCTTAGCATTTGAGTATGGTGACTTTGCAGCAAATAGTCATGGAGTGATACTTTTATACTATACACATGATATGATTCTTTGAAGTGGCAGCATTTTATTTTGAAGGTATAACTAAACTTTCATTGGTTCTCATTAGTTTGTTTCAAGTAAGCTTTAACCAATCTGTTTGCAGAGTTTAGAGATGTTTTTGGGCGTCATCGCTATAAACCCTTAGGAGACACAACTCTTCCTACTAGGGACACCTAGAGGTTTAAAGGCTTGATGAGGGAATTGACAAGTTCTCAGTTGGTTATGTGGATTCAGATTTTGTCGAAGATCAATATTATGGCAAAAGAAGATCAACGACAAGTTATATGTTTACTATGGCAAAGGGTCCTATATGCTGGAGATCAATACTACAACCAACAGTTGCGCTATCAACTATAGAAGAAGAATATATGGCAATCGCTGAAGCCATTAAAGAAGCCATTTGGACGTTGGGATTGTTGATAGATTTGGGTGTGGGACAACACAAGTTGGAAGTGTATTGTGACAGCCAAAGTGCTATTTATTTAGCGAAGTATCAAGTGCATCATGTGAGGACCAAACACATAGATGTACGATATCATTTTGTATGAGAGGTAGTGGTTGAAGGTGAGATTCGTCTCAAGAAGATTGCTACTAAGGAGAATCTTGCTGATATGTTAACAAAGGTAGTTGATGCATCCAAATTAAATCATTGTTTGAATTTGGTGCATGTGGTGCGAGTTTGATCGTGCAATATGGTGGAGCAATGGATACTGATGTGTTGAATGCTCCTCTATGGATTTTGTGTCAAGGTGGAGATTGTTGGAATTGACCTAAAATCAAAGGTGCCGAGAAAACAGGAATCTTGGTGTGGTTAGGATTGTTGGTTTTTATCCTAATTTGGTTTAGATTCTATTTTAGCTTAGGATTTGGTTTTCCTATATATGTAGGATTGCGTTTCCTATTATGGTGTAGATGTAACCCTAGTAGTATAAATACTAGGATTTAGATCGGCATATGCGTGTGTGTGTGTTGTGCAAAACCAAAACAGAGAGAGAAGCATTAGTTTGTACTTGAGAGCTAATCGTGTTTGTGAGTTCTCTTGTAATTTTGTTCATTGAGTAATAAAACTTCCGTTGTTAAAGAGGTACTTGTATATTGGAGAAACTCTGAAATCTTTGTGTTCTTTGTTTGATTATCGTTTGGTGTGATATTTGATTCTTAGGCAAGACAATATACTAATCAACCCATGTATATAAACTCTTTTAAAATCATAATTAAATACACCATAACATCTATGAATCAATATAAACTCGATTCTTAAAAATTATGATAGAATGCCCATGTACTTTCATAAATTTATTTAAAATCATGATTACTCCTGAATTTTTAATTCTTTTAAAATCTTTAAAATCTCAATTTAACGCATCCCATTAAGCTGTCAGGAATGACCCCATCCGACATGAAATAGCTAAAAATATATCGGGGGATGGGAGTTGGATGTTTTGAAGTCAAGACCTTGTGAAACCTAATTACGCAGTCTGTTTTGTTGGCTCGATTGTCGCCGGCAGTGCCAAAAAACCATGATATTGCATGCAAATCGATCATCTTACATGTCTAGCACTTGAATGGTTTGTATTTATATTTTACTTATATATGTCATTTCTAGGTTTTGGTTACAGAAATATTCATATTTTTCGATGAAATTGCAAAGTTTAACATTCTGTATTGTAATTAATTAGGTTTTATTCAACAGTAGCTACTAGTGGATATAAGAATATCATAATGATCATATATCTAGTGTTTATATAAATATGTGTCACTTGTAAAAGAGGATGTGCTAACTAGTTTGTGGATTTACAACTTTATGCTGATGTTTTCCAACCTAATTTATGGACTGCTTGTTAGTTTAACAAGGTCAAACATTGTTCTAAACTTCTAATTGAAGCACAAATTAAAGCAGTCTTTCTGTAATGTATAGTTTTTCATTGACAAATCAATAGATTAATATATACATATATAGTTTTTCATTGTGCAAATCAACCATTTACATGAACAAAATTAAAAGGCAAAGTCTTTTAATATCTTGTCATCTAGGAGGTTAGTCAGTAGTCATTTTAGGGCTCATTTACATGATTGGATTAGAATGAATAACCTACTAAATTAAAGATATATTGAAGGTAGAAATTATAAAATTATGACCATCTAAATGATAGAAACTCATGAAGAAGACTCATTCATTCTAATCCTCCTTAAAATGGTAGGATTAGAAGGGATGAATTTTCCTTCATAGCTCATTCTCTTCTAATCCCCTTCAAATGAAAAACCATTCACTTCCACCTTTAATATACCTTAAAATATGAGTATTCTCCATACTAATCCAATCATGTGTACTAACTGCTACGAGCATCTCCAATGGGCTCTCTAAATGAGCTTCTAGTTAAAATTTAGGAAGAATGTGAAAAAATTCATCTCCAATCGCACTCCATATCCACCTCCTAAAATATGGATTCTACTAGGAGCTCCTAAATCTAGGGAGTGAGAAATGAGCTCCTAAGGCTCCTAGTGTTACATCCCGTCCCTAAAAATATTGTATTTTATTCCCTGACTTTGTAAATTGACGAAAATGCCCTTAGTGGCCACTTATGTCCTACGTGGACAATTATTTCCTATTGACTTAATCTCGTGCTTTTACTGTACTTTTTGAGTAGTACACTTCACCATGAACCCGTAGGCGCGAACGGGATAATTTTCGGACTTGTAACGGACAAGTTACGATTATTTGGGCAAAATTTCCTGTGCAGTATTTTTTTTTTTTTCTGTGGGCTGTACGCCCATGGTTTTCAGCCAAACCGGGTGCTCTGCACCTCTACTATTTTCTGACAACGTGGCTGCATGCGTTTTGACTGCATGTTCATCCTTTGAAATTTTGCTACGTTAAATTGAGCAAATTCTGTGTGATTTTTCATCACACTCCACCCACACTCTAGCTATCAAATCTGCACTGATTTTGTCTCCCTGCTTTTCCCCAACTCAAGCCGTGATTTCTGCAATTGCTTTGCAGAAAATCACACACACACTTACAAATTTCTCAAGCCACCCCGTGGCTCCTCACTCTCACTCTTGGCCTTGCCTCTAATCGAACTCACTCCCAAACTCATCATCTTCATTCCTGTGACAAAAACCCAGGCTTTGGTGTCCAGAAAACAACCACAAACCTACGGTTTTCGAAATTTTCCCGGCGAAGAACTCTTTGATTTGGACCTCGAATCAACCCAAATTCATCACCAAACATCTTCTGGGAACCTTGGGAACCAAACCCAAGGCCTGCAAGTGAAGAAAACGGCGAGAACGGCGACGTCGACTTTTGGCCGGTTTTTTCGAGCCATTTTCCGGCCACTTCCGACCACCTTTTGAGGTGTTGGTAAGCAAATTCGAACTCTACTCGTTTCTAGCTTCATTTTGATATATAGATCGTAGAAATTGGCCTAGAAATGAAGAAGTTTTGAAAAAATTCCAGTTTTCCAGCCAAAAATTCCAGATTCCGGCGACTGGCGACCGGAGTAATGACAAGGATGACCGGCGCTGACGTCAGTGATGATGTCAGCGTTGACCGTTGACCGTGACCGTTGACCGCGCGCGCGTGGAGCCGCTCGTGGGGCCGCGGCTTAGCTGCGTTTGAGCCGCGCGTGAGGGCGCGTGGAGCATTATTTTCAAGTTTCGTCTTCGCGAGGAGACTTGTGACTACGCGTACTACCTAGGGGTGGTACGTATGGTAATTTTCGAGGTGTTTTAGACCTCCAATTCGAGCAAACAAAGAAGATTTCGAGTCGTTTCCTTATTTAATTTGGGATAGACTTGTATAATGATTGGTATAGTGAATTCCCATATAGGTGAGGCTTATCCCGATGAGCTACGAGCTCAGGCTAGGTACGGCGGCTACGACCCGACGACATACCAGTGAGTGGGCCCTTTCTTTATTAAAATATTATTATGTCTAGTATGGGTTTAAATGTGATTTTATGACTTGTATAGCATGCCATGTTTTATTAAAATTGTTAAATGTTTTACTTAGCATATTATGATCTGTTAATCATCCTTTTTGGCGTATTTGAATAAATGTTGGCATGTCTATACGTTTTAGAGATTTATTAATTATCACGCATATTGCACGGTGTTAGCACTGTCCGGGCGAGGACCAGCTTCACGTGTATGTTCACACGCACCGACACACTCACTTTGGATCCATCGTAGGTGCCAGCTTGTTCTAGGTTGCCTTGGCAACTCGAACTCGTTGTGATGCGCTTAGCGCCAGCTTCATGTGCATGTAGTGCTAGAGCGTAAATTGTAAACACCCAGCCTGTCATGTAGCTACTTTCTGCATGACTTATGTGCTTTTATTATGCGATAAGTAATGTGATGTTTTACACTACTGTTGTTATTGATTTTACCCGTATCCTTGTGGGCGCAATCCTAATTATTGAGATTTGAATATTATTGTTAGTAACTTATACTTTTGGCAAACTACGGGTTTTACAGCGAGGGGTTATTACCCAAATTTTTGGAAAGATTTTACAAAATAGTACTTGGCCCACTCATCTTTGTTTTTCGTCCCTCCAGGTCCTAGATTTTAGTAGGCAGACGAGTTTGGTGGTTGTTGCCGATATTACCTTTTTACCCTCCGTGGAAGTATGTTATTTCACTTCAGTTGTGTTCATATCCATCCTACGGGATGAGAATATTCTTTTAATTTCACTGCATCCTAGCTTTGATATTATGTGTAATAATGGGTCTTATCCCACACTACGCACTTCCGCACTGTTTTATTCAATTTACCTCAAATTCATATTATCCCACTATTTAATTTCTCTATTATTTCATCATGACTTCGTCACTCCTCCGGGATGACGGTCAGCACGCCTCGATATCCGGTGTCTACTTGGATATTCGGGTCGAGGTGTGTCACCTAGCATTAATTACTGATCATTAATGCTATTTTAAACATTTACTTTTATTCTTTTATTATTTTTTATTTGCTAAAAAAACTTATGAAAAGTATCAAGATTGAATTATTAAGACATTTATTACTCCTTAAACTAGAGAGCATAATTGGAGTACAAATTTTTTAGGGAGCTCCTAAAATATCTTTTTAGCTTTTTTAGGAAAATTTTTACTAAAAGATAGAGAGCATGACTAGAAATGCTCTAAATTAGATAGGTTAGGAGAAAATTAGGTTAAGAAAGAATTATAAGACCAATTTATGTGAGATTTAGTAGTTTAATTAATGATAAATTATGATAATCTTCTTTTGGGAGTGGTTTAATTAATTTGGTGTTGCATGGTTCATGTATCGTATGCTTTCAGGATGGACAAGGTTTATTATAACCTAATAAAGAAAGAAGAAAAGAAAAGCAATCACAAACCCTTTTACTCAAAAGCTACAAAGATTGCCCTACCTCATGCATATATTTGATTTTTTTTTTTCCTCCTTCCAAACTTGCTTTCATGTCTTCGTATTGAAGCCTTTTGTCCAACTTTTTCAATTTCATAGGACTACAATTGGCAAGTAATCTAGAACCTCCTTAATTATAAAAGAGAAGGAATCCAGTACTGTACATATATGGATTCCTACACTATGAATAGAGTCACTGCAATGATCAAAAATAACTTTTAATATTTATACCTGCAATGCCTCTATCTTTTTCAAGTACTAAGGATATATTCCAGAGCTAGTGTCATTGAGGAGTATATATCTTTTCCTTTATAATTTATGTGTGAATGTCTTTTTAGCATAAAAGGTAACAAAAATTAGGCATGGGTGTTCGTTTAATTAATTAGTGTGGTTTCTTATTAAAGTCTCAGTTCACAATAAGATGCCCCAACTATATAGTCTTTTTTTTCTATACTTTTAATAATAAAATATCCCCCTTATGGGGTTAGCTTTATGCATCTAGGTCTATATGTATAGGGCTATGATTCCCCTCAAAAGATCAACAATCTCTTAACTGTGAAAAAAAATTAGTATATAATTATATATAATACCCACTTTGAATAATCATTAAGTATGCATGTTAGTGCTGCACTTTATAGAGAAATTTAAACTTGTAGAGACATGTTTTATAAAAAAAAGAAACAATATTCATGCATTAATATATATATATATGTATATATTTGTATATTGTGCAAAATGAATAACATATAATTATCATCGACGTTTCTGAATTTTGTATAATATCGATCCAAATTAGTAAAATAAACAAAACCAGCTTTTGAGCAGCATTTCCTCAATTCTATTTGGGCCATGCTTCAAGCCTTTGAGATCGGGTCTCTCTGTATGTGTACATTTTCTTGGATATTTTGGTTAATTGTAAATTATATGTAGTTTGACGCACATGCAAAGTACTTGAGATTTTTATAAAGCAAAAACAAGCTTCAAATCTTTGTAATTTGTCCAGACATTGCTTCAAACCGGCAAAGAAACGGAAATGCTGGAAAAAAGTGGTTTCGAAGTTCATAAACAACTATAGTTTACAAGTATAATTAACCTTGAAGATGAGAATTAACCATAAACAAATATGCAAGAAGACAAATTTCAAAATGTTCCTGTATGCAGATAGATATACATACAACAACATTTCACAGAGAGTATCATCACATAATGCAAAAATTGAATTTTGAAACAAACTTAAGTATATATGTAATTAGATAATGCTTGCATTGCCCGTTGGGGAATGTACTCATTCCCCTACTTGTAAATAACGTATCTTTACCATTAAAATTTTATAATCAGAACCATTAAATCTCTTAATCTTCATTTGAAGATCATCCCTACAAGAAATTATTTGAATAAGAGATTGTTTAGTCATTCAAATGTATCAAACAAATCAGCAGTTCATCATGTATATGCTACTTGGTACCTGTTGATTTATTTTCATACATTTGGATGACTAAACAGTCTCTCGATTCGAATGTTTTTTGTAGAGATGATCTTCACATGAAGAATAAGAGATTGAGCGGTTTCAATTATGAATTTTTTATGGTGAAAATACATTATTTGTAAGTGAAGAAATGAGCTCATTACTACAAAGAAAAATACAAATATTATCCATATAATTAATTAATTAAAGCTCATCTAGCTTCTTCGTTTTTTAATTTATGTCTTTCTTACTTGGTATACATACATGTGCTATATATAAATTTACAATGACACATACCATGTATCTTGCTATATATAACTTAATAAGGAGGGATTTGATCTTTAGTCTCTTTCATTATTTACACTCCAATATTTGGTTGAACATATAATTAAAAATGGTTAAGATCGTCGTATGAAAACTATTAGACCAGAATTATTACATAATCAATTATGTATCCTTATTTTTTAATTACAAGAACCAATTACAGAGAACCTAGTTAAGGCTCATTATTTTGGGTTAAGGAAAAATTGCGTACCAGGCATGAAAGCATTAAAGGGAATCAATGGATATGAAGAAGGAAGTTGATGATGATGATGTGGCACTTGATGATCTGCAGCAGCTGATGAAGTGGAAGCAATAATATTTGAAGCAGAAGCAGAAGCATTAATAAAATTACTAGTTTGCTTATTCATTACATGGTGGGAGCTGGAGCTTTGGCCAGCTGATGCAGTAGTGTAATCAGGGCCTTGATCATGGAGAATACCTTTGAATACATGCCCTCCTATTACCACACTTGTCTGATAAGCGTACTGATCGACCGTATCCTCCACGGAGCTCACTCGAACACACCGAAATGTTGCCATGGAATTCACTTCTGCTGGAAACTTATTAACCTGTCGATCTAACCCAAAAATATATACAACCCAATTAACAAAACGAAAAACACACATTTATGTTAAAATTGATGTTGATTTTAAGAAAATAATTAATAAAATTATAGCGATGCGTTTGTCAGAAGAAGTAGTACAATATTCGTAAACAGTGGTATAGTACTAGTAAAGGGGAAGAACACTGTTAGGGTTAGTACATGGAGACCATATTCCTCAACCTCCTCAAGAAAAAATCATGATATTATCAATTAAATAGTTATACAAGTACCAGATGAAGAGGGATTGGTGATGACGTGTCCAGCTGCTGACCTCCTAGGGTTGTAGTTGTGCCCTTGATGGTGAGGTGGGTGCTGTGGATCAATAGAAGGAAGCTGTTGGTGATGAGTGTGGCGCCTTCTGTAGATAGGAACCCAAGTACTTTTGACGTGAGTTTGGCAGTGAAACCCTTTGCTCTTACAGCAAGTCCTGCATCTCATGTACACACACTCCTTCTTTGCTTGATTCCCACAGTCTTGGCATCTGGAACCCATTATTTCTTCTTCTCTTCCTCCTCTTCCTTGCCTCACCATCTTAATTTCTTCATCTCTATCTATAATTAAGACTAACCCTTAATTATTACAACTCATTCGTATATAATTTTGATGATCTTTGATCGGAGTGTTTGGGAGTTTTGGGTTTAATTTGTGTTTGTGGGTTGATCGTGTGAGGCCAGCAGCTTTTTTGCTTGTTAAGTGGTAGACAATTAGTAGGAATTGTTGTAGTTCAAAAGGAAATCAAGAGTTGGGAATAAGTAGTAGAATTGCACCATTAAAAGTAATGCAACTTGACGCCGCCATCAATTCTAGCTATGAAGTAAATTCTAGTTCTCACTCCCTCTTCACTGTGTCTTTCAGCACGGTCTTACCTGGAAGGTACAAGAATAAAAAGCTGAGAGAGAGAGAGAGAATCAGAGAGAAGTGAAAAAGGTGAGTGTTTTCTTTAAACTTTAAAGATAACATTGATGATAATGCGAAAGCATGGTTGTTTTTTGAAGTGTGTCTTTGTCTTGTTGTGAAATTAACAAAGGAGAGAAAAATTAGGGAAAACTACATAAACGAAACAATCCTTAATCTTGTAACCAAAATAAGACATTTGGATCATGCACACTCCATGCACATCATGCTCAAAAGTGAATTGAAGAAAATACCTACATAGAAAGTGTAAAAACTCACAGCTCATGGCGTCACTATTTCTGATTTCGATATTAAGGTGTAGCTCTACTTTTGCGTCGTCTCTCTTGAACCCATGTTCTTCCCCAACACTGTTTACAACCCCATCAACCCCCAACACCTCCCTCTCCCCGACATCGACCACCTCAACTCGCTGCGAGCTTTGAAGCACCTCCATGCCTCCCAATCCGCCGGCGTCAAATCGCTCACCACCTGCTCGTCGTTAATTGATAACTCATACATTTCATACATTTATACCATCAATTTCTTGTTTCTTTGTGATGTTTTTAAGTTAAACTGGTTGCATTTTACCCTATTTGGTGTAAGTGTGTAGTTACTTGTATTTTAGGATCCATTTGAGGGCAAAAGTTGGCATTTTTTGGAGTGTTAGAGAGATTAAAACGTGGAGAGGTGAAGATTGGTGCGGATTTGAAGTCCAAATAGAGGAACCAAGATGAATATGGCTAGTTAGAAGACCAAGAGCAGAAAGATAGAGGAATTGGGATTGCTAGCCTGATTCGAAGATGTCAAATAAGGAAAAAACGTGTAAAATCAAAGCTCAATTCTTTGGATCTCCTTGCAATCTGCTGCAGCCTCTTTTACCACATAAAAACTTGTCTTTCAGCCACTTATACATACACCTTTCATTCTAGACGAATTTCACAACTCCAACCATCTATTTTCTCTCTTTTCATCCACACTCAAAACCCTAGCCGTTCCATACACATCCATCATCACCAAAGACTCAAATCTATGGGCTGTTCTTGGAGAAGTTCAACATCAGAATTGCTTCAAGGGTTTCCTCTCTCGAATTTATTTTCACTCATGTTGTGTATTTTCATTTTAATCTCTGCGAACATGATGTGTAACTAAATTTATAGCTAGGGATTTCGATGTAGCCTAGCAAAACTGATCCATGTTTTTAAGTTAAAGTACTCAATTCATCAATCTGTTTCTTGTTTCATTTACTGGTTGTACTGTTTAATCTATTTGTGTATCTTAATGTTTGATCACCATTAGGGTCGCCCACAGATTATTTGATCAAGGTTATAGTATACATCATGCTTAATTTTGGTAGACATGTGAATGAATTAAGAGAATGCTATGCAAACATCCTGCTATGTATTCTCTTTGGTTCTTTAAAGTTTTCTTGCATGCTATTGACTCGTAATTTGGAACCGAAATTGTAATATCCCAATTAGATTGCAGATTACGAGAATTTGATCAAAACCACACATCATATGGTTGATCATATATATGTAAAACGAACTCTGGAAACGGATTGGTAGTTGAATACAGCTTAACTTAATAAACGCAGAATTGGCTTTGTAATGGTGAATTCGAAATCTTTGGTCTCATTCCCATTGTTTCTAAATGGGTAAACGTCGTTTGACCCCCTGAACTATCACTCTAGTTGAAATTGACCCCCTAAACTATTTTTTTGGTAAAATAACCCCTTAAACTTTTCTAAATTAGTAGATTTACCCCCTACCACTAGATTCCATCCAATTTACTGTTAATTCGTTAGAATGTCAACTAGAGCTACCAATTAAAATAATACACGTGCTAGTATTTGACAGCAAAGTGGATGAAATTTTGTTGAATCTGACGGTGAGGGGTTAATTGGCTGATTTCAAATAGTTCAGGGGGTTAATTTACCAAAAAAATAGTTCAGGGGGTCAATTTCAACTAGAGTGATAGTTCAGGGAGTCAAACGGCAATTTACCCTTTCTAAATCATATAGTTGAATACAGCTTAACTCGACACCCTTACTTGTACCATTATACTAATCATATATTTGCACTCTGAAGGAACACAACATTAATCCTCAAACAGTCGACCCCACTTCTCTCTCCCTCTCTGTTGCAAAATCTGCTCGATGTTGGTTAATAGTCAAACAGTCGACCCCACTTCTTCTCTAATCCTCATCTTCTTCCTTTTCTTTATCTTTGGCCTTTGATTTCTGGTAGCTTTGCTCTGAACTTGTCTCATTTTCCTTGAACTTTGTCTCAATTGATGGCAGATCTTATCTCAGATCAGAGATTCAAGCCATTTTCTTTCCAAATTGATGTTCATAGCCGCGAGTTACTGCCCACCTATTTCGGCTATTCGGCTCCTCGAGTTCTTCCTCCATGGACTTTGGTTGGAGGCGTGCTTTGGGTTTCGACAACTGATAAAGTGCAATTTGCACTATTTGGTAGGATTATGGGAGCGTTTTTAGCGCGGATTGCTTCCCCACCCCCATTTTCGCTCATCCTTTCAATTCGTTGGTTCTTCTTCCCAGTGACGACGGCTTGGTGATGATGGTGTGGTTATTTTGGTGGAGGAGGATGGTTTTCGTTTTCAGATCTAGGGTTTTTCGCTTAAGAATTGTTATGGGCTCACCGTTGGGCCTGTTTCCTTATTTTACTTTTCTGTATTTTTACTTTAGTGTTGTGGATTGTCTTTGACTTGCCTCACTTTGTATTAGTGTGTTTTAATTTTAATGAAATTAATTGTTTGACAAAAAAAAAAAAGAATATTTTACTTATTAGAATATTCTGTCTATATCTAACTAATCACATGGGATGTAGATCTATATCGAGTTACCCTATACTATATGGCCTCGTTTGGTATGCCGTATAGCGCACCGGATAGTACTAATAATCCGATCTCGGGTGTTTGGTGCGCTTCGTACTAAAATAGTCACCCGACTATTTAAACTGGGCCCACCATTTAGTACCCCTCACAGCCGACTAATTATACGCCCAAAAACCTCTGTATAATTAGTCGGGTTCATCCCTCTCACTCTCTTGGTCTAGCTTGAAGGAAAATATTTGAATTACAAGTTCATTTGAGCAACACTTAAGCATGCTATTAACAAATTAAAGGCTCTTAGTTAGCATATTAGTACTTAAAAACAAAACTTTGCTCATGACTTTTGAAGCCTAAATGTTGTGAACCAAGACACAACTCAAAATCACAGTAAGTTGTAGCATCCTATACCTTTGTAGAATCTTTTTTGCATGAGCAAAGGCTAAATACCCAAGAGGGCCTTCAATCTCATCTTGGATGAACACCTTTTCTTGGAGGAGTTGTGGTTGCACCTTGAATCAAATTGAAGGTTACCTACGTACTCCGTCTCCTACGAAGATCAAACTTTTTGTAGTTCTTGCATTTGATGAGGATTTGAGTGAGTTTGTATAAAGAACAAATTGTGTTCTTCACACACACCTAGGGCCGGCCAACCCAGTATAAATAGTCGATATTAGTCTGGTACTGCACCAAACGCCCGACTAATTTAGTCAGTACTGTCCGATGACAGATTATCATATTCGACTGAAATAGTTAGTCCAGTCTAAACTGCCAAACGAGGCCTATATGTTATGTTGAAAGGCAACTTGTTGATGTAATATTGGCAACTATGAACATGAACCATGGATTATGTTAGCTCGTCTTGTAGTATACAGAGGGCTACACAAAATAGAAGCCCAACACATTGTTTTCCTTTTAAATTTCATTTATTGAGATTCTACCATAAAACTAAATGGTAATATAAAGAACAGTTCAATTTATTTATAAGCTCATACAAAGTCCACCATTCTATTAATGAATGATTCATTCTCAACACATATATAACTTTAGCTCATAACCTATAAGACTTTCTTGGGTGCTCATGAGTACCTGGTACTCCAAGTGTTTTAACAGTTAAATCTTTGTTTAAAAATATAAGATTAAAATAAAAATAAAAATCTAATAATTAAAACACTTGGAGTACCACCTAATACTCCGGATCACCCAAAATTTTTTGCATGACCTATAGCCAGTCTAGTTCCACACTGAAGACATTCTTTGCACTACATGTATAATACACGCTCATATTTCTTTCCTTTTCCCCTTTCCTTTTAGCCAAAGCATCAAGGAATACAGTATCTGATGTCAGTCAATTTAATTTAAACAGTATTAATAGTAAAAATTGCCACAGCTAGCTTGCCTAGAGCCACAAATTTTCTCACTCATCCAAGGTACTATATACAGCTATACACAGCCTACAAGTTGTGTGAATTTATTTCGCGAACACAAGTATTTCAGCTTTTACATATATTCGTCCTTGCACCCGAAAACTCGCATTGATTTCTGACGCTTCTTCCTTTTCAACGTCGTTAGGAAACAAGAGCTGCAGTAATATTTTCAACACTTTGTATTTCTCTTTTGTCTTCATTTATTATTTATCTTCTTCTAAATTTTGGCAATGATTCATGGTTTTACATACATGTCTTCCTCTCATGGTCGCATGGCCAATTTGTTGTAGGGGCCGGGCAGAGGGGGTGTCAGGTGTTTCTGGAGTTTGCAGTGCTTTATATGAACAGTAAGTACCAGCAGAACAGAAAGATCTTCCACCACTAGTAATGCTATAATTACCTACCAAGTACTGCTATAACACACGCCACTCGATCCAATACAAAAGCGTTTTGTATTTTAATCTCTCTCTTAATATTTAAGGCAAAGTGCATTTTATACTCTGAGGTTTGGGAATGTTTATTAAAATGGGCTACAACCTTTCGATTTTGTCAATTTATACCCTTAGGTTTTTAGATTGCTTCATTTTAAGCCTTATGTCAGGTTAGCCGTTATATATTTGCTCATGTGGGGCCATCTTGTGCTGACATGTCAAAGAAAAATTTAAAAAAAATTCTTCAAAGCATTGAAAAACAGAGTGAAGTAGAGGTGATGTTCATTCTCCTATTATTCGTCGTTAAATTAGTTTGATTTAATTGATTTAAAATATAAATTTTAAAATTTAATTTAATCTAATGACAATTAATAGGTGTGAACATCACGCTCACTAAAATTTTAGGAAGGGAGCAAAACAGAACTCTTGAAAACAAAGAAACCCAAGCGCGCCCCC
Organism: Gillenia trifoliata; assembly: GCA_018257905.1. Lineage (NCBI taxonomy): Eukaryota > Viridiplantae > Streptophyta > Magnoliopsida > Rosales > Rosaceae > Gillenia > Gillenia trifoliata. Next base: position 18,153,911 of record CM031080.1, on the reverse strand, counting down.
CCCGCCATACGCCATCCCCTCCATCATCTCTCTTCCTAGTTCTTGCTAACTTCTAAGTTCTAACCCTAGATTCACCACCCTGATCTCTCTGGCCCAATATCCCCTACACACGCAGACCCCATCTCTGCCCCGCATACCCAAATCCCAAATCACTCCCTGCTAACCCCAGATAACCCCCACCGCACCATGCCACGTCGTCGCTCTCGAGGACATGTCGTCTCCGTCATGGTTCCTAATATTGTAAAGGTAAACAAAGGCTTGGTAGAAGAATTTCATTTCCAGTCCGAATTGATTTTTTGTTTTTTATTATTTTTCTTTGACATGTCAGCACCAAATGGCTCCCACATCAACAATTTAACAGAATACATATCAGCAGAACTAACAGAAGGCTTAAATCATGGAATTTAAAAACCTAAGGGTGTTTATTGGCAAAATGTCGTGGCCCATCTTGATAAACACCCCTAAATTTTGGGAGTGTAAAATGCACTTTGCCCTAATATTTATCTATTGTAATGAGATATTCAAGCTGTCAAATTATGAGTATTTTTTTTTATTAATTCAGTTGATTTCTGTCCAAATGTGTGGTTCAGATTAATAGTTTAATAGTGATTTTCTAAATGTGTGGTTTAGATTATACACCTAGTATATAACGGCATTAATTCCATTTTTTCACAAGTATTATATATGCAATCAAATTAAGTCAATCTAGAACTCTCCAAATCAATTCACTATATAGTACTCCCAAGGACACATTTGATACGTAAGATTGACTTGACTTGGACTAATAATAGGGATTGGATTGGATTAGATTGGTTTGGCTTGAGTTAGGCTGGCTCTATTTTGGCCCCTCATAAATGATTTAAAATAAGCCCACATAAAGAAGGTATAATATTAGTTTATCCAGTTGTTAATTAACCCTATGTTTGATCCAAGTTAGAATTGGTGTTAAATAGCCTAACCAAGTCCTAGTCCGGTCAATCAAGCGCCCCCCAAAAGTACAAAATTTTCAGTTAATTTCTTTATTTACGAAAGGAGATGGAATTGATGTGGTTTTGGCTGTTGCTACTTAAACTGTCCTGGCAAACCAGTTTTATTTGGTTCATTGTCACATCGTATGTGCTAAGGTAGAGAAACTTTAGTAGGGTAGCTGACTCCACTTACTCGATCATCTCAACTTACTCTCACATCAACCTATTTGTATTTTGGTTCGTCGAACTTCACATTAATCTCACTCGTAGCAACGTGATAACATGTTATTGTGTGGTCACACAAATCTAATCACGGCACCTGTACTGGAAACAAATTGGGATTGTTGATTTACTGCTCTAAAGAATGATTTGCCATTGAAAACAAATTGATGGCTGATGTTACTGCTTCTAGTAAATGGCAAAAATGAAGTAAAATTTGAGTGGGAGTAGGACATAATTATGTGATCATAGAATTCGCCAGCTTTGAGCTCCAAATGGTGTCATTTCATGCAAATTTGAGTAGGCTCGACCTTCAAAAGTGACACCATCTAGTACGTGTACATGCACCGGATCAGATATCTAAAACGGATCAAAGTAAACACAGTGAAGTAGGAGGAGAAGATGGGTTAGGCAGACACGAGCACGACATAAGTTTATGGCTCATTTGGCGCACGCCACAATACGACTAGTCGATTACGAAACAAGCTAAGAACACACAAAGAGGAGGGAGAACATTTGTTTAAGACGGTTAAATTTCAGAGAGACGGTAAATGGTCTAACATTCATATATATTATCATCCTCAACTTAATCACTTGCTAGCCTAACAAGTGTGGGGTTTTATTTCAAAATGTCTTGGTATAATTTAGAACAAAACATTTGTAATTTGTTCTATCGAAGTGAGATTTTCAGGACTTTTTCTTTCAATAAAAGGAAGGGAAATTAGCCATTATAGAAAGAAAACAAAAAACTTTAGCTAAACTAGACATTTTTTTTTTCACCTTGCAGCCATAGAATTTTGAGAGTGTGAAAAGACTTAAAAGCCCTTGCTTATAAGCTACAGTAAAACCTCGATAAATTAATATTCAATTAAATAATAACCTCGTTTAAATAATAAAAATGTTACAGCCCATTTCGAAAATTAGAATTTATTTTATTCCCGGAAGTGGGAAATGACGAAAATGCCCTTGGTTGACCATTCGGTTGACTTTTGCGTCGTAACTCGTACGACCCTTCCCTTTGTATTTTCTTGTCGTGCTCGTCGTTACGAACGCGTGGACACGAGCGGGACGTCGTTCGGACTCCGAACGAATATTTTACGGGCGTTGGATTACCGACGTTACCCGTATTTTATAATTTGGGACAGATTGGTGGTTGGGCTGGGGCCTAACACCCCTGTTGGCCCATGTGGCCTTATCCCACAAAATCTGGAACTTTGTCTTTGCCTTTGACCCGTGTGAAGGGAAATTTTCGTAAAACCAAGTTCATTTGAACAACATCATTAGCATGCAATTAACAATTAATTGGCGGAATCATGCTTGTATGCATTCAAATTCAAAACTTTACCCAAGAACTTCTATGCCTAGTAGATATGGTGAACCATTACATTAACTCAAACACAATTTGAGTAGATAAATCATATACCTATGTAGATTCCTCTTTGCCTAAGCAAAGGCTAATCACCCATGGAGAGGGCCTTCATTCCTTGCTTGGATGATGATGGATGAATCGGATTCTCCAAGTTCCCAAAGTAGGGAACCTCTAAGTCTCCACACCAAGGAGAGCCTTGATGAGAAGATGAGTGCCCTAGAGGAAGAAGATTGCTAGTTAAATTCCTCTAGGGAGCCGGCCTCTTTGAGAGAAGAGAGAGCTTTCACTCTCATCAATTCTCCCAAAAGAAAACCTCTTTGTTGAAAATGTTATAAAGTTTCCTTTATAGCATTTCATAATGTAGTGGCAAACTTGCAATTAAAGCAAGTTTGCTACACATTCTCTCAATGGCCGGCCATATTGGTTCAATGGGCTATTTGGGCCCTAATGATTCATTAGTCATTAAGTTGTCATACAACTTAAGTCAATGGGCTTGACGTTCGAAGCCCATTGGGCCTTGAGGCCCAAAACTAACCCGAGGTCTTTAACGAACTTATTCGTTTGATTAATTAACATATTAATTAATCCTTGCCATAAATAATTAAACCATTTAATTATTCTTACTCATCTCCATTATTTCATCAAACTCTACCTTACTCGGTGTACGATCCATTAGGTTCCTTTTAGCGAGGCAGTGGGCGATTAGAACTCATTCAAATCGGTTGTGAATTGAAACATACTTTCAATTCTCCCTTTAGTGATTATACACTTTTAGGGCTACCATAAACCATGAGTGACACCTAGCAGCATGTCATGGCTACCCAAGCTAATCAGAAGAGGTGGAGAACCTATTCAGTTAGGATTGCAATGCAATACGGTCCTTCTCTAATACAATACTCTCGACCACATTGTTTGGTTTGATAGTTTATTCATGTCCACTATCCAATGTGATTCCTTTACTTATATGATTACCTTGAATATGATTTGGAACGACTTCCTAAATCTTATTCATACTCTGGCCAGAGATTCTTAATCATATCATAGAGTATTCTCTCTCAAACGGTTTGAAGGTTAGAGATCCCTTGTTGCGCATTCACTTGCCTCCATGGCTAAGTAGCTTAACCCCAACTATGCCGTGGACACCCTCGGATGGGGTGACTTTGACATAATCAAAGATCAAGGACCTCACCACAAGACAACTGTGATGCCTCAGGTCAAAGGACTAATTTGCATTATCCCAACTATGAGTTCTCATGCGACATGAGTATGAGAACTCCTCGTTGATCGTGTTCAGTGGACTCACTCTATATTGAGCACCTACATGCTTGTCTTGGTGTCAGTTACACCAATGACTCGAGACTAGTCACTCTCCCTGAGAGAAGACATAACATGTACTGATCTTAACGGACTGTCAATGCCCAATTGGCAATCCTATGATCAGGAACGTTTAGGATATGTCTATGATCGAGAATGATCTCATGTACCTAACTATTTAGATTACATTCTACTAAGCACATATTCCTTGGACTTATTGTTTAAGCATATAACATTTATATGAGACTACTTTAAACAATAATCATTGCCCTTTCTATTAAACTAAATTAGTTTAACATTTGAAATGTTCGTAAAGTATCATCATATGATTGGTTTTAGGGCACATTTCCAACACCGTGTTCTCCCTCTCTTCTTCTTCCTCTCTGCAAACTGACCAGAAACAAATCACACAAATTTGATCAAGGCACCCTGTGCCTATCCTCCCTTCTTTTTGAGTCGTTTGTCGTGGCCAAACTGCCACAGCCTTCCTGTGTGTTATGTGTGCTCGACCCTGGACCACTGCAAACCAAGAAACCCAGAAACCAGACAAACCCAGAGAACCCAGAAAATTTCCCGACGAACCGAAATTCGAACCTCGGCCATTTCTTGGTGAACCCGATCCCAAATCACATCAAACTGATCACCATTATGTTCCTGGAAGTCCCTTGTACCTTGCTCGAGCCTTGGATGGCCTGTTTTGGACGTGAAACGACGATCGGGAAATCGGCCTTTTTGCACCGTGGCTTCTTCCTCAATTTCAGACCACTTCTAGCCAGTTTTTGGCCCCCAAAATGGTAAAATATTATTCTCCTCACTTCTAGCTTCATTTTGGTACTTGAATCGTGCAATTTGGCCTTGAAATGAAGAAGTTATGAAGCTTTGAAAATTACCCAGAAATTCCGGCCAAAATTCCCAGATTCCGGCGACGGCGACGGCGGCGGCTGGCACCGGCGCCGGCAACCGGAGTCTCGGTAGGGATGACCAGCGCTGACGTCAGCGATGACGTCAGCAAACCGGTTCAGACCGGCGCTGACCGGCTCGGTTGAGCCGCGCGTGGAGCCGCAGCTTGCCGCGTTTGAGCCACGCGTGGGGGCGCCTGGGGACTCCTTTTTCGATTCCGTCTTCGCGAGGCGACTCGTGACGACGCGTACTACCTAGGGGCAATACGTATGATATTTTTCGAGGTGTTTTGGACCTCCGTGTTGAAGAAACAAGGGATAGGTTTAATTAATTAGTTAATTAATAACCTTTATGAATTTAATCATTATTACGGTGATATCTCATATAGGTGAGACTTATCCAGAGGATTACCGGGGCTACCCAGGACCGGGGGGCTACGACCCGGCTACATATAGGTGAGTGAGTGGGTTTTTGTTTAATAAATGTATATGTTAGCATAATTCATATCATATACGTTTGTTGGAGGTAGAACATTCGTATTATATTGCCATACATGTTTTATACTGTTGCTCATCAGTAGATGTATAACACCCCAGGTATTAGTACTCAGTCTTGTGGCCAGGACTAGCCTTGACGTTTGGAGTAGTCACTACCAGTACCGTTATGCAGCTTTGGATCCATTGTAGGTACTAGCCTGTTCCAGGTTGCACTAGGCAACTCGAACTTGTGTGACTGCACTTTGTGCACCAGCGCTTAGCGTTAGACTCGCGACATTGTAGTACTCAGCGTATTACTTTTATACCTAGCATGTTCCTTGTGGTTTAGCCACTTGGACTTGTGTGTTTACATATGGGTGAGCATGTCAGTAATCATTGTCGGGGAGTACCCGTATATTTTTATTATAGTATTTTGAGGTTCATGTCTGAGGGTATGACGTATTTTCTCAAACTATACTTGTTTTCAGCGAGGGGTTAGTAGACTTTTGAAAACAACGGTTTTATCAAACTTTGCTTTTTGACCCACTCATCGTTTTATGTTTTGCGCCCCTCCAGGATTAGTTGGCTTGGAGCTTGTGACGTCGAGACGCGGTGGTATGACAATTAGGGGTTCTCTACTCTTGTAATTATTTTGTATCCACTGCTCAGTTCGCAACTTATTATTTTATTACTATTCTTCCGCCCGCACACTCCGTGCACTCTGACCCTTATTTAATTCAATTTTCCTTAATTATTCTTCAATTTTTCTAAATGGCTTTCGTCACCTAACACGTGTCGGCCAGCACTTCCCGACACCTGGCGTGTCCGGGATCGGGATGTGTCAAAAAAACTCCAGTCCCGACTCGGGCCTGTGTACTAAAATAATAATTTCGCTTAATGCATAAGATAATAATTTTTTTCTAACTTTCCTTATGGCCCATTGGATATATAAATTAATAATTCATTAAAATACATAAAAATATAGTACATAACAATTCATAATGCATATGATAGACTTTTTACCAAACAATTTCAATTTTTCTCAAAAAATGCTTCTAAAGTCACTTGTTTTTTCTTTGCATCTAAATTGAACTGAACCTCATCCTTAATTTTTTGCAATGTAGACACCACATTTGGTATATCTTTTTCATTTTGTAGCAAGTAGTTATTCAATGTTACTATTGCTTGAAAGGCCTCTTTTGGAGAAACAATTGGTAGATCATAAAATTTTATAGAACGATGGAGAAACAATTGATGGAAAGCTGATACTTTTGATGGAGAAACAATTGATGGGGAGCTGATACTTTTGTAGAACCCATTGTTGCAAATCTTTTTGAGTAGAAGAAGGATGCTCATTTTTATACTTGCATAAAGCTTTCCTCATCTCATCAGTTAATGTAGATTTTTTCACTCCTTTCAAATGAGAAGCCATGGAAGAACAAGATAACATGATTTTGGGTTTCATAGATTATTTATATAGAGATCATGTTCTATGTATATGCATGTACATTGAGTAATCTAAACCACTTTATCTTCTAATTCAATGAATATGTATATACATGTATCTTTAAAACCCTTATATATTCTTCTTTTTAATGTCCATTAGAAGTTTGTCTAATACATGAATATATGACTATGACTTTTTATAAGATACATGAACATATTTTCTTTTAAAACAGAAAATCTTTTATAAATTAATAAAATATTAATTTATCAATAAATTAATAAATTATTCATTTATCGATAAATTAATAATTTCATTAAAATAATAATTTTTTCCAGTCCCAAGAGTATTAATTTATCGAGGTTTTACTGTGTCTCTAACAAATTTATTTCAATCTGTCTCAACAACAGCCCCCCCTCTTCTCTCTCTCTGACTCGCTCCTCCTCATCCGTGCTTCTTAAATTTGTTTCTGGAATTCGTCCATGCTTCTGAAATTCTTTTTGGGATCTTCGTAGAAAGCTCAGGTTGTTTGCAAGTCCCAAGTCATTTTCATGCTTTTGTTTTCTTTTTTTGTACTATTGTTGTTCTAGATCAAAAGAACAAGTGATACCCTGATGTTCCAGATTCAAGGCACTAGTGCAACTCCAAATCATCAACTCTCATTCTAATTGATAGAGTTGAGATTCAAACCTTGTTATTTTGTCTTTCACTTTATCTTCTTCGATGCAATTTATTTCTATTATTTGTAATTGGGAAATAGGGTTCAATTGTAATTAGAATTTTGTAGAATACTAGAATCAAATTGGGTTATAATTGTGTTGAGTATCTATTTGTGAGGTTGCTGAGATGAGATTGCAGATTGAACAGAACGACGAGGAGCAACAATGACTACCCTCTCTTCCTATTCATTAAGAACGACTGTGTTGAAAATTATCAACAATATGAACAATATCGTGAATGTATATACGACATAGAGACAATATGCTCACATTATAGACATCGTATCAACAATATCTACATCATCTCAATACAATATATGCGTCATATCAACATTATTGATATCGTAACAAAATTATCTCATTACAATATGCTACATATAAAAGGGTAAATTAGACATTTTTTTCCTATCAATACAATCTCTATATTGTAGTTGGTGTCTATATTTCTATTTTGGCTAAACACTTTTAAAATCAGTCTATAATGGCTAATTTCCCTATATGGTAAAAAGACTCAGAATTTCATTTAAACTTGGAAATTTAGGATGGGAAAGCAATTTTCCCTCATTTGGCAACTTGTAGCGAGAGAAAAGGCAAATTCTACGGGAAAAAAAAGTGAAAATTGGGGATGAAGATTCCCGAGTTTAATTTCTGTCTAAATAGGTGTAATTTTACAATTCCAACAATGACGAGAATCGTAAATTGATATGTGGGGAAATCTTGCGCGCACCAAATTTCCCGATTAGGCTGCCAAATTTCATGATTAGGTGCCAAATTTACGATAAAACTTAATAAAGGTTTAGGACTGCATCGTTCACTCTGTTTACTCTCCAATCTTCGACGAGTTTTTCGGCTTGTGCATCATCTTCTTGCTTTGTTCTAGGTCAGTGCCTCTACTCTCTTCTTTCTTGAATTATTTTTAGCTTTTTGAGTATACTCTTTATGCCAACTATGAATTTTGCTAGTTTTTTTTTTTTTTTTATAATTTTCTGATAGTCATATGTTTGATGTGCTTATTGTTTTTTTTTCCCGATTGAATTGTGTATTGGTTGGATTTGAACCATAACTTTTTTAGTTTTTGATGGTTTTTGGTGTTAGTTCCTTGTTATAGATGTTGTGCTTTTGAAGATTAACAATGGCCAAGACTGAATATGATGATTTTGGTGTTAATTACTTTCTCATGATACTAATGCTAGATTGTTCTCTCTTTGCATTTCAATGTAACCAACTGTTGATTGTAGAAATGTAGTATTTAGAAGACCTTTTTTCTTATTATGACTTGTATTGCTACTGATTTAGCGTGTCAGTTCGTTTGTTGAGACGAAAGAAACATGTAGAAGAGATAAAAAGATTGATAACATTGTCCGTCTAATGTGAATGATTTCCAGGGATTGGGTTTAATGAGGTTTGTAGTTAAAGTGGGATGCAATTTATAGCACTAACAATTGATTATGTTCTCCTCATTTTTTTTGTTCACTTTTGCCTTATTTGTTTTTTGGTTCCATCACCTCATTCTTGCCTCAAAAACCTTGTGCGTCTACATGTATGTATATAACTTTTGGTTAAAACAAAAAGTCACATATCCCATAACTATTTAAATTTGTTGCATATCACAATATATCTTTGTTCATACATTCAAACAGGTATGGAAAATACTGATGTTGTAGACATGCTAACGAGGTTAAAACGAAAGCATGCTATAAATGAGGAGGAAAATAGGAAAAAAAAAAGAAAATTATTGTCAGTACAATTATATATGTTATTGTTGTGACGACCCGTCCCTAATTTTATTGTATTTTATTTCCTCGAAGTTGTAAATTGACGAAAATGCCCTTGGTTGGGCTAAGTGGAATTCCTACGTGGACGTTTGAGTTCTTTTTAAATTTTGACTTCTCACTTACTGTATTCTTGTAGTATTCGTCACTACGAACGCGGGAGCGCAAACGGGACATAATTCCGATGTGTAACAAAAAAGTTACGTTCATTTAAATATTTCTTTCCAGTTTTGCGGGTGTTGTATTGTGTGTCACCAGGGACCCCTTTCCCCTACTAATTTTGGAAACCCAAAGCTCTCCTCTTTTTTTTTCCCTCAGATTTTTCCTTCTCTCTCTCTCATTTTCTTCTTCTCCCTTCCCGTAGAAACACACTTACAATCACATAGTGACCACATCATTTTCTTCAAACCGAGCCAAGCCACCACCACCATCTTGTTGGTAGTAACTCACTGAGTTCAACGGTGCAAACCAATTTTCCAAACTCCCCACCGTTCGACGGAAATCGCACACGGAAGAACCAAACTTTTCCGGCGAGTTTTTGGAAAATACCAACCAAGGTGAGGTTCCTAACCACCACCATTCGCTTCCTCTCGTTGAGTAGATGAATTTTCATACTAAATTCGAGCGATTTGGTTGTGTTTTGGAGTAGATCGGACCTCGAGTGGTGACCGAGACTTTTCGACCAATTTCCAGCCATTTCCGACCACTTTTTGAACTCCAAATAGGTATAATTTTGTTCTCCTTCTCTCTAGCTTCATTTTGACATGTGGGTCGTGTAAAATGGTTGAGAAATGAAAAAGTTACGAATTTTTGAAAATTTTCCAGAAACTGGCAAGTTCAGACGGCGGCTCAGGCGACCGGCCAGAGTTGCAGCGGCGACCGGTCCAGACCGGATCGTGACGTCAGTAACCGGTCCAAACCCGGTCCAAACAAGGAATATTCTCAGGTATATTCCTTTAACGCCATTAGGAATATTCCATTAGATTTAACGGAGATACCGGAATCTTCCGTTAAATCTAATGGTGTCAACTAACATCGTTAGTTTGACCGGCTTGGGTTGACCGCGCTTGTGGCGCGTGTGAACCGAGGCAGGCCCTCGTGTGAGCCGTACGTGGGGGCGCGTGAGACCACTTTTTTGACTTTCGATTTGAGCAAATCAAGCATAAGTGTTATTTATTAATTTAATTAGTAACCTTTATGAGTTTAATCATTACTATAATGATATCTCATATAGGTGAGACTTACCACGAGGAGTACAGGGTTCAAGTAAGGCGAGACGGCTACAACCCAACAACGTATCTGTGAGTGGGCTTTGTTTTGAAAAAACTAATATTATTTATATGATTTCCCACTATGATTTTATGAACTATTTTCTATCATGCCATACTTTTACTTACGAGTTAAGTATAAAATATATTATGTTGAAATTTGAGAAATTGTGATGGCATGATCATGTGTATTTTTCTTTGCTCATCATACATTCATTCAACGATGTCTAGTACTCATTCGGGCCAGGATCAGCCTTCACGTGTATGTTCACATCTGCACCGTTATTCTCACTTTGGATCCATTGTAGGTGCCAACCTGTACTAGTCTGCATTAGGCAGTTAGGACTCGTATGTGAGGCGCTTAGCGCCAGCTTCACGTGATCATAGTACTGAGCATATATTTATTTCACCTAACCTATTCCATGTAGCTACTTTCTACATAGGATTGTGTGTCTACATATGTTGATGAGCATATTATATATGTCGTTGAGCATACTTTATGTTGTTGAGATATTGGTATTTACTCATACCTTTGGCATGAATGCCTTTATACGGTTTTGTCGATGAATATACGGTATAGTTGTTGAGGTGTTGGTATTACTCATATTTTTGGCAGCGGTGCCTTATTAACATTTTGACGATGAATATATATATATATATATATATATATTATGTTGAGATAAAGGTGTTTATTCATATCTTTAGAAATTTTCATACTATACGTAGTATGATTTTGGGAAACTATACAAGAATTTTCAAAGAGGGGTTATTATGTTATGAAAAACAAAGGTTTTAGAAATGATTATTTTTGCCCACTCACATTTTCTGTTTTGCACCCCTCCAGGTTTTAGGGGCGGATCTGGTGGCAAGTGAAGTTATCACTGGTGGTTCTAACACCTTCTACAGCTAATATATGGAAGTATGTCCCTACTAGTTGTATTATGTCTATCCTTACCAGGATGGGTTTACTCTTACGTTACTGCGCTTTAGCTTTGCTCTAAGACTGATTACTTTGTATTATGGGCCCTGCACTTCGCATACTATTTTGAAATTAATTTCAAAATAGACTTTAGTTTTAATTTATTTGCACTTTTACACAACACTTACACTATGGCTTTCGTCATCCCTTCTGGGATGTCGGCCAACGTATCTCGACCCGATATTGACACGTGGAAATTCGGGTCGGGGTGTGTCAATTGTCAAGGTCATGCATTGGTGTAGTAAGAGTTTTCTTGTCAAAGAACCTTCACATGATTGGGATCAAGAAAGACAATCTTTCCTCAGCCGATTGTTTGATGAAAAAGATTCAACTTGCATTGAACATTTACGAGTTAGCAAGAGTGCATTTAAGCGGTTATTTGGAATTTTACAAGGGATTGGTGGATTAGTTCGCACAAGAAATGTGTCCATTGAAGAATCTGTTGCAAATTTTTTTAATATACTTGCCCACAACTTGACATTTAGAGTCGCCGGTTTACACTGTTATCGTTCCAAAGAAACAATTAGTCGGCAGTTTCACAATGTGTTGCATGCAATGATGAAAATAAGTCAAGAATATGTAAAATATTAGCCATGTGTTATTAGTAATTCTGAAAGAGAGAAGTGGCGGTGGTTTGAGGTAATTAATAAACATCTAAACCAAAAAACTATGTCTTTGTTTGATATTCTCAATAGTTTTCTTAGACTTATCTTTTTTTTCTTTTCTATGACGTTTTTATTTAGAATTGTCTTGGAGCACTTGATGGAACTCTCATTCCAGTAACAATAACGGTTGAGGAAAGACCAAGATATCGAGATAGAAAGGGTGATATATCCACTAATATGTTAGGAGTTTGTGGTTCATATTTAAGATTTTTTTGTGTTTTACCCGGATGGGAAGGCGTTGCATCTGATGCTCGTGTTTGCGTGATGCTTTACATAGGAGTAACCGGTTTCATGTTCCAAATGGTAATATATGATACCAATTAGTTTTATATTAAAAAAAACTTTTTTAAATATATCTAATTTTGTTCTAAATTTTTTTTTATTGTAGATAAGCATTATCTTGTGGACACGGGGTATACTAATGAACCAGGTTTTTTAGCACCTATCGTGGAACTAGATATCACTTAAAAGAAGGGTTGGAAACTGTCGACCTGCAAACTACAAGAAATTATATAATTTGTGTCATTCAAGGGCAAGGAATGTTATTGAGAGAGCATTTGGATTGTTAAAAAAGCGATGGAGCATATTACGCACACCATCCCTTTTTGACATTAAAACACAAGTTAGGATTATAAATGCATGTTGTGTCTTACATAATTTTATTAGAACCGAGCAAGCTGCTGATCTGGTTTTAGAAGTTCAATATTTACAATTTTTAGCATATGTGGATTCAGAGTTGTTAAATCCTTCAACAAGAAAGGAAAATGAAAATAACTCTGATGGGATTACATTTGTTCAAGCTACTGCCTAATGGACAACATTTCGTGATACATTGGCATTGCAGATGTTCCATGATTATCAAGCTCAGCGAGCTGCTAATAATTCCTAATGGAAAATTAGTTGCTTTTAGTTTGTAGTGTCATAGTGAATGTGGATTTCATACCAATACAATAACTTAATGTGTTACTTAAACATGTTATCTTTGAGTTATAATGCTATTTCTTTAAAGATAATGTGCTTACTATAACCTTATGTGATCATTTAATGTATGTTTATTTCAAGCAACTATACTCAGGTTTTTGTAGTTTAGTTCCAGATTATGTTGATATGAATATATATGCGTGGTTATTACATAATGTGAGCACTTTGGCTTCTTAGCTAGGCTTGGGCAGATTATGTGCTCAGATTTTTGTACCATAGCTTAGTTGCAGGTTGTAGCTTAGTTGCATATTAGCTTTGACATTTTAGCTAGTTTAGTAACATTAACTGTATGCGTCTCAAGGTTATCACCGGTTTCACAATGTGAGTACTTTCTACTTTTCTATTCAGTTTTCCAATTATGCTTAAAAGTTTGTTTATGGTTTCTGATGCCCAAGTACCTATGTGTGGTTATTACTGTCTACCTATATGTTAAGTGTGGAATGTGTCTATGAGTGACTTAATGTCTCAATTAATATATTTTTGATGTTAGGAGCAATGAACGGATCTGAATTCTGCTTCAGCTATATTATATGCTCAATTTGATATTTCTGTAACCGCTGATACATTCGAAATCGTGTGAAGTCTTATAAAACGTTTTATGCAATAGAGTGATATACTAAATCAAAGTGGATTAGTTGGGATGCAACCAAAAAGATGATAAGTGTAGATGAAGATCATGTCTGGCAAAAGTATGTGAAGGTATGATAAATTCTTTTTTTTTTCTTTTGTGTGTGTGATATCCTTTTCATTCTTCTTATACTTATGGTTTGCTTATTAATTTTTTATGTTTTGATTGGTAATCACATGGTGTTGCTAAAAGCTTTTGTTGGATGGTCATTCCAAATTGGGATGATATAGTGGATTTGTATAGCAAAGATAGAGACACAGGTGAAGGTGCTGAAACAGGTGTAGAAGCCATTGAGATTATGACTCCTCTGCTAATGAACCTGATCATATTGATTTGGTTGGTGATATGCAAGGTTTAGAAGATATTGAAATTATTAATGAGATTTCACCTAATTCAGCCAATGGTCAAAAGATTCAAAGCAAGAGAAAACCAACAAGTTCTATTGATGTGCCTCATACAAAGAGAAAACCAACCACCCCTAAGGATGTGATTGCAGATTCACTTGCCAAGATGGCTTCATCCTATATGATGAAGTAAATGCAATACCAAATCACAGTGAAGAAGAACAAATCAAAGCATGTGCTTGGTTGATTGAAAATGACAAGCAATTTCTCATGTTGAAGACACTCTCAATTGAGAAGAAAAAGAATATGGTATTAATGCTTACTTCACAAGGCGCATATAATTGTTTTCATTATATTTCTCATTTTACTGTTTTTCAGTAAGACATTAATTAGAATAAAAGCCTTGCATGTCATGAAAGTTCGTCGACATTTGCAAGTGTGCTTTACTGGGATTTTCCTACTTCAATCAACTCTATCATATTATTGCAAACTTATTTTTCATAAAATATTGCTTTGAGAAGTTGTTAATTGTTGAAAAGTTTAAAGTGTGTTCCTTTATGTACTAAGCATTGGCAGCCTCGATTTTTGGTTTGATGTGCCTCCTGGCTTTATTACTGATGTACTGATTGAGGATTACACTAATTTGTAGCTAGGCATTTTAGTTTGTAACATTGCAGAAAAGGTAAATTGGATATTGCATGTGACCAGTTTAACGTTTTTCTTTTTTAAATTTGTATTATTGTATAGAACACAAATTCTAGGGGTTATCCAAACAATGAAATTTGTAATTCCCGTCATTTTGTAATTTCTATGTATCCAACATCCAAACAAGGAAATTTCAATTAACGGAATTTTAATTACTGCAAATTGTAATTCCTATCATTTATAATTCTATAAAAATTTAAAAATTCTCCCTCCAAACATAATGTAAAAGAAATGAATTGGTTGGTTAGGGCTTACATCATGATGAATTCAACCACAGAGGGCCAACCTCTGAAAACTAGTCCAAAACATGTAAGGCCATGTTTGGGTAGCGAATGAGCAACAATACAGCAATATCTGCGA
The DNA here is from genome assembly GCA_018257905.1 of Gillenia trifoliata. Classification (NCBI taxonomy): domain Eukaryota; kingdom Viridiplantae; phylum Streptophyta; class Magnoliopsida; order Rosales; family Rosaceae; genus Gillenia; species Gillenia trifoliata. The sequence continues at coordinate 18,138,800 of CM031080.1, read as the reverse complement.
GAACAAGCTCCACTGATCTGGTAGAAGTATTGGATTTTATGAAAAATATATGTGCCAATCCCTGGAAAACGAAATGCGAAAGGCAAACTACATTTTATCTTGTAGGAAAGACAGTGCCAATCTACCATAATCTCTCTCTTTACATCAATCTAATCCCAACAAACTTCAAAATTCCAAAAAAAAAAAAATGGAAATGGGAATTTAAAATTCAAGATCTTAACCATAAATCGAATAGTAAAGTCCACAACGAAAATTATAACGGTTAAAAAACTCAGAATATAAAATGATAAACTCTGTAGCACCCTAAAAAATCCACAAGGAATGAATGTAAAGTAGCAATTGCAGCAGAAATGAACCCCATTTCCAAATGGTTAGCCCTCAAAATTTCCATTTTCCATTCCCAAATACCCCACCATCCATCACATGCAGGCAAAACCACTTAATCCCAACCAAACCAGTTCCGAAAAAACAAAGCACAACGACAGAGAACCAACGTAAGGAACAAATAACAAAACATATATAGAGAGCCAAGTCATCAATTCCACATATTAGATTCTTAAAAGACATGAAACATCACAAGTCAGACAGAGACACAGAAGATAAAACCAAACCCCCATATTTACCAAATTAACATAGGACTACTCCACCCATTTAAATTTAATTACATCTAAAGTTCTAAACCCAGTTGTAAAACGACACCCAAATCTCCAAAGATCCAAGCTTTGTCAGTAAATATGCTTCAATCCCAGGCCATGCTTCCCGCGAACGCAACCAGGCCTCGCAACCATGTACGGCGACCGCTTCGAATTGTTCATCTTCGGAAACATCCTCTTCCCCAATTTCCTCATCCTCTGCCGCCCAAACTTGTCGCTCACCGACCACGGCACAAGCTCGTCGTCTAATCCATACCCATCATCCTCCTCCTCCTCCTCACCATGACCCTCATCCTCATCGCCGCCGTCGTCCCAATCGCGACGGAGTTTGAGATTGAGACCCACATCCACAAATCGAACGAGATGGGGGCGCCGATGACGGTGGGCAGGGATCGGATCGGCCACCGGCGGAGAGATCGAAGGGGAAAATGAAGCGGGCCCAATGATAAGCCCATCGAATCGATTTGCTTCTTCGTCCTTATCCGTTTGTTGCTGTTCGGAGTCGGAGCGGTGGTGCTGGTGGTTTTCCTCCGAGTCGGCGTCAGAGGCGTCGATGAATTCCCAGTGTGAGAGACCCAAGAGTTCTTCTCCGTCTTCGATTTCCAAGAACTCGAATTCTAGGTCCATGGAGTTTGCCCTTGAAATTTTTCCCGATTCCATTTCGCTCTCTTGTTTTTTGTTTTGAATTTTGAAATGAATTATTTGGGGATGGATCAGTGAGTTGAGGTTTCTTATACAAAAGGCTGGGGTCTCGGGGAATCTGAGGTGCACGTCGAGGATGATGTGTCCGCGCCCGCGCGTACAAGTCATCTCGTCTTATTGGTGCACGTGAATCTCCCCAATGGCTTTCTTCCACGTGTCACACCGTAGAAAACTTTTCCCTTTTTTCATTTTGTTTTTGCCCAGACTAAATTGCAACCCAAGTTTACTTAACCGAAGAGATAATTGTAGAATTGGGCCTGAAACTTCAATTTTCTTCAGTCGGTAGGTGGTCCGGAAAATGGAGGGTGACGATTCACTCTAGGAAATTGAACGGTTGTGAGAAATGAAAAGTTGAGAGAAAGAGGATCTCTTTGGTCCAACACCATTTTCATAGACAAATAAAAATTTCAGTGGCATTTGATGGAGGGAGAAGGCGACAACAACAGAAGAGCAGCGGCCCAATTCGAAAGATGAAGACGAAGTCATCATGTTCCAACGATCTCAGAGCGATCGGGCTTAGGGATTCTCGAAATCTCAGCCCGCATTCTCTATCATGACACGCTTAAACATCAGCACACTAAATAAAAATTTAACGGATTTCTAACAAAATAACCACATTGATGTGTCAATTCTATCCATTTTGATTGCTAGGGACCAAACTGAAGAGTTATGCCGAAACGAGGGGCATGAGCATTTTGGCTAAAAAGCCATTTTTTAAAGTAGGTGCTGCTGTTTGTGATTTCGAAATTATCCGCAAGATGATTCTTGATAATGTCATGCCATGCATTGTACTTCATCACTGATTAATGAAATGTCATTTCATCTTAAAATTTATACGATCAAACTCTAATTGGACGATCCCAAAATTGTAGAAACAAAAAAAATATTGTTAAATTGGATATATATTATAATTATATAATACATCGTCCATACCATCCGATGATATAATTTCTTTAGTATTGCAGAGATTTTGAACATGTACTATTGCAGCTTGCCCTGAAGCACTTGGACAATTTGCTCCGCTCTGGATTGGATTCCGTTCAGATACTCCGTAAGAACACGCTGCTGGTATGAACCACCCTCCTGATGAAGAGAAAAGAAGCAAAATAAAAAACCATCAACATCTGGAAAATAGAAATCGACAGGTTATCCAATGACAAAGGTTCTTTCTCACTGTTCGGATCAGAGTCCGCTCAACCCTTTTCTTAATGACAGCACAGAGTTCCGGCGGAGAAATTTCCCCTTTGCCAATTGTTAATCCATTGATCAGCAGCTTGTTCCATTCTTCCTCGGGAGCTGCAACAAATGAAATGTCCATGGATGAGACCGACCACCAGGACATGAGATCGAAATCAGTAGAGTTTCTGAGTTAACTGTTTAGAAATATAACAGAAAGGTCAACCAACCTCCCCATGCATCTTACGCAACAAAAAGTAGCCAATCCTAACAAAATGATCAGAATGTAATCAAAATGCAAAGAGAAAATCATGTTCATATCCGTTTCGTGGTTAACATGGGCAAGTAACCCAATTCACAACTCTGAGACGTATATAAACTTCAAGTTAACCTGATAGCCAATTGTATAATAATTGATAGCAAACATCGTCCAGCACAAATACTAAGATCAAATTCTAACAGCTAATTCTTCCAATTACCCTTTCATTTCAAAAGTCTAAGATGATTAGGAATTAGGATGAAACAAAAGTTGGGTGCCCTCAACAGTCCTGAATCCTATACTGAAGCCCTAGTTGTTTCTATGATATGGGATTCAACCAATCACTTCTTACAACATTATGACCCCAGATTCAGAATATTCCTACTCCCAAACATGTTGCAACCCGTAGATAAAATATATTCTTTTTTACGACAACAGCTAGAGAGACCAGATTCTCCAAGGCCAAGGAAGCACCATTAATTTAGTATGCAACAAATTCATAAAGATGAAGAAACTACTAGTGCAGAAAACATATTTAGTCAGTAGTAAACACTGAAGGGTGGAGTTAAAACAAATCCTCTTTCTCATGAACCAGTAAGCTTTCAACAACTATATGACACCTTTGATTATGGTTTCGAGAAACTTCTCAGCCTTCAAAATTTCATCCCCTGCAAATAGAACAGAGTTATTGAGAAATCCGACTTCTGAGATAAAACAAGCACAGCGTTTGCAACTTATTAAAAATATATAAATTATTTGCTCTAGTTCTATCATGTATAACGAACTAGAATTAAATTTGCTACCCATGCAAGAGTGTAAACTAAAATCCAGCTCTCCCTCAGTTCTCAAGGGTTCCCCCCACCATCACCATTTTTTATTTTTTGTTTCGAATATGTGCATAGGATTGGAAACAGAGACAGACAAATATTATACTACTGAAAATGTGCATTGGTCTTAGATGTTTATAATCCATGAAACCATAGTATTTGGTTTTATACATCCATAGGATATGATATCACGCGCAAAGGCAATGTAGGAATTGTAATTACCTTTCTTTGCATAGCTACGTTTGGATAGAACAGTAGAAGCGTAGAGTTGCAAAACCTTTTGTAACATAGCCTCAAACCCTGGCTTATCCCCATCTCCTTTCGCCTGAAAATAACTAACAAAATACATCACAAATTGTATCATGTATGAAAATCTTGAAGACCAAGAAAAAGAATAGTATCTACTCCAAATAGGTTTGAACTTAAATTCTGAACTTTTGTATGGAACTTTACGAATTAGCATGTCTAAAGCATCAAATGGAAGAGACTTTAAGTTAAAGAGGATGAAGATGAAGAAGAAAAGAGTGAATGACAATACTGAAGATAACTTCTTATGCAACATAATAGATGCAAGAAAAAACCCGCAATTCAAATTGTCAAGAAGCTCCAATTCAAGGGCAATGTGAGAGCTTACTAGCACATGACTACTAAGACAAGGATGAAAGATCCTATGGTTCGAAGAAGAGAATATTCAGGCGGTAGCAATAAAAGTATTAAAATATACTCACTTGTCGTAGTTGCGCATTAACTTCTGCAAGAAAACCTTCATCTAGTTGCCCTTCTTGCTCCCTTTGGCATATTTCCTGTGATCAAAATGAAAAAAGATTGAGCAAACAATATAATGAAGAAAAACAAATTCAACTTTAAATTACAATTTGTTTTTGTTGGAGCATCAAACCCCAAGCCAATTTGATACTGGGCCAGACGTAGATCAATTATATTAGTCCAATAGAATTTGACATGTGGGTGAATTGCCCACTCCAGTACCATGTTAGATTTGCAGCACGAAATGAAACTAATTGGTTCTAGGTGGAGTGGAGATGCCCAAAAATTTTATATCAAGATGCAACCCCATGTTCCTTTTAATAGAATTGATGAAATGTGATTTGAAAACTAAATCAATGGACTAACAATAGCAATTTAACGAAAGCAGAAAACAAATTTAAGCAGGCAGGAAGGCTTGTTTAGTTCTCAAAATCATCTTCCACATATGGCAAAAGTGTAAACATCTATACAATGATTATCAAGTCAAAGTGGTAATGCAAGAGAAGCAAGTACAAGTAAAGCAAAAATAAAATTGATAAAAAGCTTATTCCAAAGTGTACACAAAGGATATAAAAAATTTTAAATTCTTCCAACCAAATTGCATATATTCAACAGTGAGTACTGACCCAAAAGAACAACTATTGTTCAGGGTACAGAAGAAAGAAATTAATGACTCACTTTCTCCATCAATTTAAGAGCCTCGGGATCTTTAGGAGGCCATCTAATTTCTTCTACTTCATCCACTACAGGTTTCAGTACCCCTTTGAGGACATCAGTAGCTGAATCTATCTTTTCCTACAGGGAAAGGAAAAAAAGAATAAAAATTTGTATTGTAGTTGAAACACTGAGGACTATAATTTAACTGAACCCCCAAGAATAAGCCCCCTTGGATTATGGTGTGGAAAGAGACAGAGACAGAGACAGAGACAGAGAGAAAGGTACGTTTGTCTTATGAACAAGGCGATCCACTATGCTCATTATAGATATTGCCAACTCCTCATAGTCTTTCTGATAGAATGCAAAAGATTAAACCTCCTTTCACAACCTTGAATAGGAAAGCCAACAACAACAAAATATCATCAAAAATGAAATTAACCAAGTTGAAAACCGTGCTTTATCATCCTCCGATTTACAGGTATCAGTTCTTGCCGCAAGCCGTATCCAAAAACCCTCGTTAAAAGCCAAGACATTTTCAACAACAAGCTTCTGAAGCTGTTCACAAATCATAACCAGAGATAAGGATTTCACAGATAACTTTACGGGTGGAAGTCAATGAAAGCTGCATTGAAGTCTTGAGTAAAGGAATCCATATTTAATCAAACAATGCATATCCCAAAACCCCCTTTTCCCACACACTCCATGAGATTAAAATTTCATATTATCCATAAATAAAATTAAAACTAGAAACTCCAGTGCAAAGAAATTCAAAGGATACTTCAAATATTCTAGCATTCACAGGGTTACTTTTCTGGTATCATATACAAATAATTTATAGGCCTTCACAGGCACTACCAGAAAAAATCTATTGAAAGAACTGCATTACAGTCTTATCTCATGAATCTTCAAAATTTGAAACAAAGACTTGTTCTTACTACTGCTATTTGTGCGTTTAAGATAATAATACCAACTTGATCTCATCCCACATATCTTCAAAATTTCAGATAAAGTAATACTCTTATAACTACTAGTACCTAAGATGATAATGCTAGCTTATACTATAATCTAACTACCAAGAGACTTCCAAGTAAACAAATCCAAATAAGTTCAATTCATTGCTTAAAAGGAAATCATAGATAGAAGTAAAGTGCAAACCACACATCTACGTACTTCAATTGGATTTGCATCCCTCAGTTTGTCTATCAGCCTATCCACTTCTACAGTCTTTTTGAATGCTTCCTCAGCATCTTGATTGGCTGCACAGATCAAAGTTCTCCTGTTTTATTAGATCGAAACACACAATTTTACTATTGAGTATTGTCAACTCCTTCAACCAGATTCACGGACAGTGGAACCATAAAATGAAACAAATAATGTCAGAATGTAGAGGCACAAAGAGAAAAGCAATGACTATGGAAATGAACTTTCCAACAATAAACCAATAACACACGACATAAAATTTGACAAAGAAAAGAAAAGGGAAAAATCCAAAAAAGGGAAAAAGAAAACACTTGCAAAAGTAGTCCTCCCTCTAGCTAGATGACATTCCTGATTCTCTTTTTCTTTTCTGATACTTAACATGCATAAATGACCATTCTTGACTTTCTTTCTCTTTTATTTATAAAAAAGGCAAACAATTATTTATTAACGGCTTTAACTGACCTTACTAATCAACTTCCCAACTGAAAAACAACAATGGAGAAAATAAAATGAAATAGAAAACAACAAGCAAGAATCATTATTTTAACTAACTAAATGACAACTCTCGGGTTTTTTTTTCTTTCGTAAAAATAATAATAGTAATAGACCAGCACTGACCAACGGTATAAAGAGTACGGAAATGGGGATGCCATAAAATTATCAACTCAAATATCAATTAAAGTAAGAGGCTGAGTTCAAATGCAAATGGAATGATGGAGAAAAACCAATTACCTCCTCTTCCAATCCGTATGATTGGTCGAACGGAGCGGCCTTGACCTCCACATTGCCGTAACATCCCATTTCTTGAGAAATGAAGTTGTTAAACCAATGCAGCAATATACCTACTCAGAAAATTACAGAAAAAGAAAACCCACAAACTGTCATCAAGTACTGAAAGAGAAAATTAACAAAAACATTCAGTAGTTTGCTTTCGTTTATTCTCTATACTGCACTATCAATTTCTCGAAGCTTCATTTGCGTTTATGTACGGAAATTGGGATTGGGGTTTGAAATAACAAAAAAATAAAGATGAATTTGTAAAAGGAAGTAACCTGGTGGGAGTGAGAATGTGAAGAGGAGCATCGGTGAGCTTGTACGGACAGAGGCGCGGGCGTGAGTAGTGATGAGGAGGCCATTGGAGGGAAGCTCGTATGGTACGGACTGTGGCGGGAGAGAGAAAGGGGACAGTAATGGCCGTTCAAGTTTGTATATCAAGATTTTTCTTCTGTTATCGCTTTGTGGGGATGAATGGATGAGAAGCTTTTGGGCCTCGTCCTAGCTTTGAAAAAGGGCCCGTACCAAGGTATCCAAACCAACAATTTAAAAATATAAAAAAACAAGTATGGCAGTTTAGTGGTATTGTTCACTATTTGTAAGTGGGAGATTTTAGTAGGTTCCACCCCTATTTTAATTATAATTATTGATTCTCCCTTGATTTGTTCAATCAAATGACTAGAAAAAAAAAAAAACAAGGGTGTGCATCAAGGAAAAAATAGTGTGCATAAATCATTTTATGGTTCAAAAAAAGTGTTTATTAGTAAAGTTGTTGGAATGACATATAATAAGAAATGTCAAGGGAATAATAGTGGGTGGGAAGATAACATTTTTAAAAAAAAAATTCATAGATAATGGTAAGGGGCTTGTAGCTTAAATAGTTAAGAGCATTTATGATTGCATTCTAGATCATATGTTTGATTCTCCCTCCCTCTCTATCGCTTGTATAAAAAAAACATTTAAGAAATCATAGGGGATGGCAACATACGGAGGATGAAAAAAATAGCACATGTGCGTGAGAGTAATAACACTTAAAATTTTGGATTTTTCATCATTTTTTTTACACCAAAGTTAGTCTCTAAACTTTTTAAATAATAACATGTGCCATTTTTCATCACAATGATAACTAACTTCAGATCTGGCAATTTCTTGCACGACCCATTAATTCGACACGAAACGATATAAAAATAACTGGTTTTGGGTCAACACGTTAACTAATCGGGTCGTTATCGGGTCACCCATTAAGAACGGGTTCTTAACAAGTCAACCCGCAAGTAACCCAATTCAACCCGTTAAGAAAAATATTAGTTTGGTAATTTTTTAACTACTAAAAAAACCTTACTACAATAGCCATAGAAGTTAATCTATCTCTGCCATAGGCCAAAGTCCAGACTCACAGTACCAACTCTGTTTGTATTCTCTCTGTCTTGACTCTCGACTCTCATTCTCTCTCTCCCATCGTCATCTCTGTCTCCGTCCAAGTCACTACCAAGACCACACTAGTGATGAATCACGACCACCACTATCGACTTAACCCATAAACCAACTGCAAGGTTGCGAATCGAGATACAAATTCCCAGCTAACATTCATATTTGACCACCAATCCTATCAAATTAAGGTAATTTCTTTAATTTGATTGTAATATCTTTCGATTCAAGAAGAAATTAGGGTTTTCTAAATTTATGTGGAAGAGAGTTCTAATGTGGAAAGCCTTACTGAAAACATCATCAATCTAACTCTTGAAGACAATAAATCAGGCCAAAGTTGTAATACCATTTCTCTTGGTGATTGATGAAAATTGAAGGGTTTTACTGTCAAAAAATAATGTGCAAGGTTTGAGTCTCATTGGCAAGGTTCTGACTTTTGAGAAAGGCATCACAACCTTGAAAAAAAAAAAAATCCCTTCATTTTATATACCCTTATACATTTGATATTTTGTACTAATGTTTTTTCATTAGGCTCTTATTTTGAAGTATGTAAGACTTGAAGGACAAATATGTTTTTATGTTTTGAAGTAATATTTATGTGACAATGTGGTATGCAGATAGTAATTTAGTATGACGTTTTTTATTTGATTATTTGTTTACGTAAAATATATTTTCTTAACGGGTAACAGGTCGGGTCATATTACCAATTAATTTTAACGAGTTTAGCACAACACGATCGCCAGGTCTACTAGCTTGGCTTGGACTAAGCACGATAAGAATAATGAAGCATTTGGTGCAATGTCGCACTAAGTCACAGACCAAAATATTTTTGGGACTCAAAAATTACTTTTTGCCATTTTTAATTCAGTTTTGCATAAAAAAAAAATAGCGAAAAATAACCTCCCCTCTCTCTGTTTATAACTCTTCCGCCGCACAAAGGTCTCAAAGTTTGCATCTACTTCGTCGTCCTGGATCTCATCGGTGTCGTCATTGCATCTCTTCGTCTCTGGCATCGTAACTACCAGTCCAAAACTTGAGATCTCCACAGACAAAGAGGAAGCGATCTCCATAGACAAATGTGTGAAAGAATGAACACTGAAATAAAGAGAGAAAAGGGATGAGATTAGCAATCTCGTGCTTCAACTCGGTACTAGCATTCTCTCGTTTAGTGAAGCACGAGTGATACGTCCTCTTAGGCCCCGTTTGTTACAGCGGATTAGCTTAGACTAGATTAGTTTCTTGAACTAAGCTAGACCGGCTTGGCATAGACTAAGCAGGATAAGAATAGTAAAACGTTTGGTGCAATGTTGGACTAAACCACATACTAAATATTTTTGTGATCAAATTTTTTTTTTCCATTTTTTTAGTTCATTTTTTAATGTAAAAAAATAAAACACTAATATTATATTAGTTTTTATCTCTCTCTCTCTCTCTTCGTTTCCTCTTCTTTTTGGCCAACTGCAAGTATGCAATCCATCTCTTTTTTTTTTAGTCAGGCTCTACATCTCTCTCTTCGTTTCCTCTTCTTTTCTGCCGACTGCAAGTTTGCAATCCACCACCACACCGTCACAAATCCAATCTTCCACCAGAGACCAGGTGGTGGCTCTCCATCTTCAGATCCCAACAATCATGTCGTCACAGATCCAATCCACCACCACCTTCGCATATCAGATGCGCCAACACCGTCACAGATCCAATCTCGCTTACGAGTCGACGGCATCAATCTCACTTTTCACACTCTCTTCCACCGCCTCCGCCTCCGCGCCAGAGTCATGGTCTGTAGCTGATGTCATGGGCTGTGCCACTTGGGGTTGTAGTTGTTGCTGCTAATGTTGGAAGGAAAAGAAGAAGATGGGATTGGAGGTGGGATTAGCAATCCCATGTCGACGCAAGGGACTGCTAGTCCTGCGTTAGTCCTGCCTGTAGTCCACACGAGTCCGACTTAATCTCATTTAAGTTAATCCTTGGTCAAAACAAACAGAGGTATCTAGTCTCACTTAAGCCAATCTCTCCTAAGAAGGTGTAACAAACGGAGCCCAGTCTCATTTATTTTTAGTCCAGACACCACAAACGGAGTCTTTGTGGTCTGCAAAAGATGATTCAGTATTGGTACACGATGTTTTATTGTAGACATAGTTCACACATTGCTTCCTTGTAACAAAAAACTAGCCAAATTGAATCGCGCCCACCAATAGTTTCGTAAACTTTTATAACTACCATTAGTGTTGTCATCATTGAACCAAAATGAAACAACGCCTAAAGTTCAAGAGGCAAATATATAGTCATGTCTTCTACAATGGACTCATAAATTTGGGAATCAAACTCACACACTAAGGCGGAAATTTTAAGTCTAATAGAAGTGAGTTTTATAATTAAGTGTCATATATGACTCTTATGTTCTAAAATAATAACGTGTCAACAATTTGAGTCTGACAATTAATAAATCAACTCGTATCTATTAAACTCGCGCCACTGCAACATTAGTGTTATAAAATTCAAATTATACGAACCGAACTCGTTAAACCACTATGAAAGACCTTAATCCAAAGAGGAAAAAAATGATTATTGTTGTTAGTCCAGACTTTTTTATTTCTTTTTTATTTTTAAGAGTGCAACTCCTAACATGTGAGGACTTAATTGAGGACGAATTGGTGGAATCATGGAGTCATGGTCATTAGGATGATCACACAACTCACATTTTTTTCAACTTTGTCATCAACGAATTGTATGATCGTATGACTGTAATTAGTAAATTGGATGCATTTTGGTCTGTGTCACTCCTAACATGAAATCACCATCAGCATATAAGTTGGCAGTACAACTCTGAGATCTGTTGTCATCTGCTAGATTAAAATGTATTCAAATCTCCTCCATGGAGAAAGGAAACTAAACACAAGTTCCAAAAAAACTAAATCAATTGCGAGCCCTCATTTCCTGCTCAACCATGAATGGATACAGCTAGAACAATACCTAGCTAGTTTATGTGTTGATATTGAAAAGAAATATTCGGATTTGAGGTCTCCTTTAATATTGAAAAGAAAAGTATGAGTAGATCAATAACTAATTTACGATAATAGTTTTTCCATTCACTTCATTAAGATGCGACTCTACCAACTAATCAATTACACGTATCATGGGGTCATACTTAATAATTAATTTGAAGGTAATTGAGCTAAGATGCGATTCTCGGCTCTCTCATCCTGTATAGTTGCACGATAATTTAAAAGGTGTTGTGGACTATTTTATGAAGGGTGCGGCAAGAGAAGAATAGAGAGAGAATTTGGTGAAACTGTAGTGTATGTGGAATATGTAGTTCATATATTCCACATACCAGGTGCCTTTATTTATAGTAATAGAAGTACAAGTACAATAGGATACTAATCCCTTACAGAACGGAATAGCCTAATCCATATCTACCTAGGATTTACACAATCACATTTAACACATGTTATAAATTATCTACAACACTCCCCCTTGAGTGTGCAAATACTCAAGTAGATATCGCATCAGATCTTCAAGATGATAGTTGATGAAGTCGTCTCGTAGGCACAGTAGAGAACACTCGAGTCTCATATAGGGAACTTGCATATAAAAAGAATAAAAACTCTCACAAAACCTGGCTATGGTAAAACCCAAGACGAGACAAAACCCATAGTCTAGGAGAAAAGTGAGTTAATGCAATGTCGATACTTAACATCTTCAAGACGTAAGTAGTAAGAAAACACACAAGAGTATGACCAGCCCAGAATGGGTGCCTCGTTAAAACCTAGTCAGGCAACAAAAACCCAATGGGAAAAATGATCCTGATCGTAGGGAAAAAGAGTACATTAAGGTCAAGTGAGTATACTTCAGGATACTCCCCCTGAGTTCGACGAAACTCCCCCTGAGAACTACAAGCGTAGCAAATGAGAAAATTTGCACATACCAAATCCTCGAACAAGCTTCTTCGGCAATGACTTCGTGAAGAGGTCGGCAAGGTTGTCTTCGGATCAGATATGCTTGACTTCAATCTTCTGATGCTCATGCTGATATGATGTAGACGCAATATGCTTGGTGTTGACTTCTTGGATGTATCAGGTTATGGTCTGGTCGATACATACGACGTTGTCTTCATAGATCGTTGTTGGAACTCAACGAAGGATGAAGAATTACAAGTGCTTCGAATATGCTCCCATGTACACGGGTGGCTTCGTGTATGGCGATGAGCTCGAAGACGTCGCAACTAAGGTCTATTTGGTTGACCTCCAAGATATTGCGGTGTTCCTAACGGTAAAGACATAATCCATTTGGAAACGTGCCTTGTGCGGATCAGATGGATAGTCTGTATCAGCGTATCCCACAAGGTAAGCATCATTCTGATAACCAAGGGGTTGTGGTTAATTCTAAGATGCGCAGGGATAGAATAAGCCCAAATCCGTAGTAACGGAAAAACGTCTTTCACACCTATTTGGTGATAGCGTGTAGGCGTAGTGTTGTATCTTACCAAAAGATCAACAACGAATGAGATGTCATGCATAATGCAATGAGCTAAGTACAATAAAGCGCTAATTGAACTTAGATATAGAACTTCAAGTTCCACAACCTTTTCAAGGATCTCATTTGCATCTAGCGTATGAATGGTCATGGGTGTACTCAAAAGCAACACCTTCTGGGTGTAGTTCGATTGGTGGACCAGAATACCATCTGAACTTTGCTCGAAACTTCGGGTCGAGACATAAACGAGTTTTCCCAAGATCTTTCATCTCAAATTCCGACTTCAGGTGCGAGGCAGTTTTCTCAAGCTCTTCCAGAGTCTAAGTGAGATTTATGTCATCGACATAGACTGCAACTCTTGCAAATTCAGTTTTGTACACGCAGGGGCATAGTTTATTCACATATCCCTAACTGATCAAATATTCACTTAAACGGGTATACCACATCCGCTCGGATTGTTCCAATCCGTAAAGTGAAAGCCTCAATTCAATAGAGAGGGTGTTCTGTGGTCTAGAACTATTTGGATCAGTCTATAAGTTCTTCGGGAACTTTCACATATATTTCCGTATCAAGATCCCTATAGATACGTTACAACCACGTACATAAGCTGCATATTCAGTTTTTCGGAAACTACCAAACTGATAAGGTAGTGGAACGTTATAACGTCCATTACGGGGAAATAAGTCACCTCGTAATCAATCTCAGGGCGTTTGAGAGAAACCTTGCGCCACAAGGCGTGCTTCGTATTGCACTATTTCATTCTTCTCATTACGCTTCCTTACAAAAACTCACTTGTAGCCAACGGGCTTCACATGTGGAAGTGTAGGAACTACAGGCCCAAACACTTTACGTTTCGCAAGTGAATCAAGTTCGACCTGGATTGCTAGTTTCCAGTTTGACCAATCAGTTCTACGTCGACATTCATCAACGGAACACAGTTCGATATCGTCGCTTTTCACTATTTCGGGTAGCTACCATATACGTGAATATCATCGATGATAATCTCATTCCAATTCCATTAACTCATCCATGCATGCATAATGGACCAAGACTACAGGTCTCGGGATAATCCGGATTAATTTCATGAGGTGGAATGGTTGAGATAGCGAACGAGGAAGGGATTCATTTTGTGCCATGTTTCTCCACTTCTAGGGAGGTGAATCCTTCGAACTGAATGATCTGTCACGCTTCAGGCCGAGAACAGATTGATTGGCTAGCCGTCGGCGTACCGGGCCGTCCAACAGGGACGGCCAACCGTCCTTCAGGGGCGGCACACCCTTCAGGGATGTTGACTCGACGTCCGTTAGGTACGTCTATCCTTGCAGGCATGTTTGCAGTTGGTATATATGATCTCGTCACTTTATCTAGATCAGGGAAAGCGTCTGGAGCAATACTCTGAAATCTAGAATATGGGGATCGAGATGAGACATAGTGGGGACGTCCACGATAATTCGCGCCGTTCTTCAGGAACGTTGACGTTCTTATCTCCCCCTAACGGCGGGAAGACTGTCTCATCGAAGTGACAATCCGCAAAATGGCGGTAAAGAGATCGCGTGCAAGGGCTCTAAAGAGCTAATTCGAAGGAGAATCACAATCGACAAAGATTCACATCCTTCTTTGAGGACCCATATTGGTACATTGCGGCGGCGCAATATGGCAGAAGGTGCATACCCAAAAATGCGTAAATACGAAACGTCAGGTTCGTACCCAGTAACCAATTGTAACGCTATAAAGTATCGGGTAGCAATGGGCCTCAGGCGGACCAACATGGTTGCATACAAGATTGCATAGCCCTAGGCAGAAACCGAAAGCTTGGTGCGTTTCACCAAGGTCCGGGCGATCAATTGATAATGCGCTTTGTGATCGCTTCTGCGAGGCTGTTTTGGGGGTTGAACATGGGGAATTCAATGTTCAATTTCAAGCCCAAAAAAACATGCAATACTTATCGAATACTGTTCGATATAAACTCTCCGGCATTATCCAGTCTTCTAGACTTTATGGGATAATTAGGGTGGTGAGCCCTTAAGTAAGAATTGGCCAGGAGTTTAGCAGCAATGTGTATGTGGACAGACATGTGACCATTGTGTCGATATATCAACCAAAAACCATATTTACATGGTCCGCATTTTTGGTTGGAAGAGTCCACATTATTCCCTTTGGTCCACTGTGAAAAGAGGGTTATGTAGTAACTTTGCTAGGGATGATGTAAAAATCCAATTTCCCCAACGAGCAGGCTTGGCAAAGTGTGCTTGTAGGCACAAAATCCTTACTTCAGGTAAGGTGATGCATTGTGTAACATATTGCATCGTGTTTTGACCTGAATGTTCCAAACGGTCGTGCCAACGCAAGTAAACTGCTCGAATCACCCGGCTTCAAGCCAGCCTATATGTGGCATGTCCCAGTTGGGAGGTAGCCCATTAGCCCCAAAACATAGCTTCAGGCTTCATATTTTGGAAGGTGATGCAAAGATACGTCACTTTATTTTCTACAGTGGTTTTTATGATAATTGTTCGCTCGAATATCCTTATAACTCAATGACGTTCTTCCGGAACGGAGAATATAAGGCCCCTTAATAGTAATTCAGTACCATTAATACAACGAGGTGCAGTGCCATTGCCCTTAATCAGGTTAGGTAGACCTGAATTCGTTGCTAGAGGGGTGATTTAGGTATGAAGTTAGTGTGCATAGTCGCACGTTCATCCAGACAGCTAACTTCCCCACATTTATACCTTATCACATGTTAATTGAATTCGGTCACATGTATAAGAAACATGATTCAATTAACTCATATTCGAGGACAATATCCATAATAATATCCAAAAAATTTAAAGCAAATACCAAAACAATCATCCAAACAAAAAGGAAAAATTGTTCAAAACTTAAACCAAAAGATAGGGGGTTTCGGCCAACAGGGCCTTCCATGTCAAAATTTTGCTTTTCCATATGTGTTAGGTGAAGCAAAATTAGTCTCACAAATTGATTACAGGAATGGTACTCCTCAACAACATTGGTAGGGGCACAAATAAGTGCATAGCCAATGATCTCTTCCATCAAAATGGAAGTAGATATTGCACAGTTGAGGTTTGGGAATACGGCCCCTTATTCTTGAAGTTTTGGGTCTTAGTTGCCAAAGGATCACGTGTTTGGTCGTGATGCCACCCCCTTGGTTGACCCTAATTCTACCACTATTCAGTACTCTCCAGCCGAAGAAGGAAGAGTAGATTCGGTAGGCCTCTGTTGAAGCAGAGCCTTAAGTTCGGTACACCTCTGCCGAAACAGAGCAAGACCTTCGGTACATCCCAGCCGAATCACTGGGGTGCCGCTTTCACTGTTGTGCTTTTCAGTGAGCAAAGTGGTAGTATCAGATCCGAGAATTTAGTGAACCTCCACTCTCTAGGATGCTTCTTCAGGAGCATTTTAGAGGTATGGAAGGACGAGAAAATCTTCTCCAGTCAAAATTCAATCGGATTCTATAAACTTCAGAATTTGTACCTATTCACGGATGGGGTTCAATCATGCCTTGTGTCAGGGCAAGATATGTCTTGCTTCGGGCAAGGTGTGTCTTGCTTTTGACAAAGTGTGTCTTGCTTCGGGCAAGGTGTGTCTTGCTTCGGGCAAGATCATCTTTGCATGATTAGAACGATCCGTAGAGTGAGTCAAAGAGCCATGGAATCCTCGTCATTGAGGTACTTCCATTTATAATGCTTCAGGCATAAGTCTTCAGATGAAGATCATGACGGAGGCTTATTTAGCTCTATCCACGTCATTGTTGGCTTCAATGTTTCTCAACTTCTCAGTAGTCAAGTGGAGCTTCACAACTTGTGCCCACATAAAGTAGTTTCTGCTAGAAACTTCCATGTTAGTGAAGTCGAATTTGTTACTGTTCGAAAGTCCACTAGATGGAGGGAACAAAAATTGTGGTTAGTGCTTATGGTTATGGGAAATAAATTCTCCATAATCATAAAAGTTAGAACATTCGGGTTCTAAGACATGGTTTGGTTTAAATTTTCATGAAAACTACGGGTTTCATGGGTATTTAATTTTTAAGGAAACTTCAGGTTTCATGGCACTTATTCGAAGCTTCAGGTTCGAATTTATGAACTTCAAGTTCATATATACCTGCAATCAAACGCAATATATATAGAACAAAAATAATACAAATAATAAATTTTTAACATATATTGTGAATGGGTAATTAAATATAGGTCTACGGGACCTTCGGGGTTTGCAAATATGACCCAAATAATTTTTGGTGGGTCGTGGTTGGAGCTGCAGGCCCAACTTTTATTTTCTTGGGCTGCTGGCAGCAAGAAAATAAAAAATTTGGACAAAAGTGAGCCCAACATGGGCATAGGTCCAAAGCCCACACGGGTTGTGTGAAGGAAAAAGGGCAGCATGGCTGCTTGCTGTCATGGGTTGTAGGCCTTAGAAGACAGAGGGGTGCGCTGGGCTTCAGGGCCAGCTGGGCGCCAACTGGGCGCGGGCCGAGGTGGGATGGGCCAGGCGAAAGGCCCGCTGGGCTGCTGGCTCAGCTGGGGAGGCCGGCTCGGCTGGAGCGGCTTGGCTCGGCTTGAGTCAGCGGCTCGGCTCGGGGGTGAGGGCTCGGCTTCTGGCCGACGGCTCGGCTCGGCTCCAGCTCGGCTCCGATTAGGGTTTTTTTTTTTTTTTTCTTTATTTTTCAAAAAAACGAAAAAAAAATTTCGGTAAAGAATTTCCAGTTTTTTTCAGAAAAACGAAATTTGATGTTTTTTGCAGAAAAGCGAAAAAAAAATAAGAAAAAACCCTTAATTTTTCCTTCGTTCACACGATCATCAATTCACTTAATATATTTCAGATATATTAAATGTCGATGCTAACACAATATTTGCAGAAGATCAATAATTCTTTAAACGCAGAAAATTGGGTTATGCATCATGGTGAAGGTTCATGCAATCAGGTCTGACAAAATATCGACAATCGAGACCGTGTTTTAGAAGAACCTGGATTGCTGATGATGATTGTTGAACAATTTGTTTGCAGGATTGCTTTCAATTCCGGATTTCCATCGTCAATGCGTTGAATCTTGTTCAAAATAACAGGGGAAAAAAAATTGAATCAATAGCAATATATTAATTTAATAAAAATAAATAAATCAAAGTAAAAAACTATTGAAATTAATACTCCCCATGATTGAAGATGGCCAAAACTCCGGTATAATTCTCTTGAGCGCAGCGGAAAGAGCGTGCTGATAACGTGTTGTGGACTATTTTATGAAGGGTGCGGCAAGAGAAGAATAGAGAGAGAATTTGGTGAAACTGTAGTGTATGTGGAATATGTAGTTCATATATTCCACATACCAGGTGCCTTTATTTATAGTAATAGAAGTACAAGTACAATAGGATACTAATCCCTTACAGAACGGAATAGCCTAATCCATATCTACCTAGGATTTACACAATCACATTTAACACATGTTATAAATTATCTACAACAAAAGGTCTATTTTTAGGCCACTTTTTAAAGATCAACTCTGCAAAAAATCAACCAAATACCAAATTGTTTAGTCATCTAACTGTTATCCAATAGACGAATCATGTTATTCAATGAACACTAAAGTTTTGACAATAGTAACCAAATAGTTAAATGATTTCTGGTTTGATTGATTTTTTACATAGTTGACATTTTTTTTCTTTGTTGAAAGGATGATAATGGATTAGACGAGTCGAATTACACATAAGGTTTGGACGTCGGACTACAATAGTAATCTTACTCTCTAAACCCGCACAAGGCGGTTAGAAAGAACCAAGACCTCGGGATTAGCCATCAACTACAAAGTAGACTACTTCCTTCCCGCTCAAAGTAATTAGAAAAAGCTAATTTCCCGATAGAACAACCCTCCTCCCCCATCCCTCCATATTTTATTATATAATAAAAAGCGATAATAAAATACAAGCGGGGGATGAGGCCTAAACCCGCGAAGAGAAAAACGAAAAGCATCAACAAAAATGAAAAACAAGACGAAACTCAGGTCACAAGCATGAGCGACAACTGCAAAATCTGGAACAGTGATCCTTCAATAATAGGCACTAGCAGCCGCACTAAAAGAAACTAAGGCATCAACAACTTGATTACCCTCCCGATAAATATGCGTATAAATAATACTCATCTGATGAAGGCGTCATAAACAATTATTCCAATTGACCAAAAGAAACTAAGGAATTGAAGAAGAGGCCTTATAAAGATAATGAATAACCAAAGAGGAATCAGTTTTAATCCAAATATGCTTCCAATCTCGAACCCAAGCAATACGAATATCCTCAATGAAGGCTAAAATTTTTGCAGCCACTGAACTAACAAACTCCGTAATCGAGGAGAAAGCACCAAGCACGTGCCCATTGAATTATGAAAAGTCTCGCTGAAACCGGCACGACCATTTGCGCAAGAACCAAGCGACAAAAAACGGGGAGATACCCAAAGCTGAATAAATAGGCAGCACAACTGAGGAAGAAGTACTACAAACAAAACACACAAGAGCTGCTTCTCGAAACCAATCTAATAGCCAGCACTTGGCAAAATCTAAAGGGGTTGTTTTTCCTTCAAATCAAATCTGATTACGGAGAGACCAAATACCCCAAATGAAAGTAGAAGCCACCAAACCAAAACCCAAAGCTTTCTAGAGGTGCCAAAAAAACCAGAAATAAAAGACTCAGAAAAAACTTGTAAGAGAGCCAACAACCAGTGCCATAAAGCTATCGTCCAAGGGCATTCCAAAAAAGATGTGAAAGAGACTCAGAAGCCTAGTTACACAGAGAACAGCACAAACTACCATAATTTTGGTACGTTGAAGAGCCGAATCTGTGAGATGGCCAAATTATCTTCCCCCAAGGCACCTAGTTGTCAAAATTAATTTCACCGAAAGGAGGCCATATAAAGAGTCCGACCAACACAAGGAATTTGTTGATGATTGTATAGGGGGAGTAGCATCAATGGAAGCAGCCACCTCGGGAACTAGATTACAAAAAACGGCAGGCAAATTCCAATGAAAACCAGTAATGAAATCCCGCACATGAGCATTAATAGTATGAGCAAGAGCATCAAAAGTCTCAAGATGAGAGATTAAAGGCCTACCCAACCAATTATCCGACCAAAAACAAATTTGTGAACCATCTCCAAGGCCCAATGTCGAACTGGACAAGATAAAGTCAAACAGAAGACTTTTTATACGTGGATAACGAAATCAAACCTCGATACATGAAACGGGCGCGCATAAAATTCGTCGTCAAAGAAGGCGATTTAAACATATCCCAACAATATTTCAAAAGAAGTGAGTGATTCAGAACTGACAAATCTTTCAAGCCTAAACCACCAAAATGCTTTGGATGACAACACACCTAGCAGAAGACAAGAGGAACACCATGAGAAACGAGATCACCTTACCCGAAAAAATTTAGTCACCCAACATTGTACCTAAGTCGGGAGAAGATGCAGGCAAGCGTAAACCTGAAAGCTACAAATGAGAATGCTCTGAATGACAGAAGTGATAAGTTGAAGGCGCCCTCCTTGAGAAAGCATGTGGCCTTTTCAGGCCGAAAGCTTGCACTTAAACTTATCCGCAATCTCTTGAAAGTAACTAGGCAGGGGACGACCTTGAAAATTTGGAACCCCTGAATACTTAAAAGTAAAAGAACCCAAGCCAATTCCAAGTAAGTTTGTAATAGACCTCTGCCTTGGTCGTGCATATTTACAGAGAAAGACTAAAGAATTTAGATTTATTAACCAACTAACTTGATTGTTAAACTATTTTTAAATATAATCATAATACAACATTACAAGATGATAAAAAAAAATCAAAAAGATAAAACGAAAAGTTTCGACTTCAATAGCATCCAACCTTGAGCTGAAAAGATTGAACACGATCGATATTCGTATACCGTGCTCCTCAGCCACTAAAATACTTTGTATTTTTAAGTATAAACCTAAGGCCATCTCCAATAGAGGGCCAAATTCTTTCTTGTAGCCCATTTTGCTCTAAAACCCATCTCCAATGGAGGGCAACTTAGAATCTTAAAAAAAAGATTCCAAGGCCAAAGGGTGTCGGGTTTGCCAAATTTGGCCTCCAAATTAAGAACGGGCCAAAACTGTTCACTGGGCCCATCAAAAGAAAAGGCAGACTGGACAGCTGGGGGTTTTGATTCCATGCAGTAGGTTGCATGTTTTATCATGCACCTGCATCCTTTTTGTCAGCAGGATTAGGGCCCAAAGTCATCCAACGGTTAAATTCGAAAAGTCAAACTGACACACCCCACCCTCGATACCCACGTGGATACTGAGTTTGGGCGTGCTGGCCGACACTCGTAAGTGACGAAGCCATTAAATGCATGACAACACTTAGGGAGTAGGCTACAATGCTTGCAAGCATTAAATGCTTACACCGATCTCACCATTAAAATGAGGGAGGAGAGAGGAGAGAGGGGAGAAAGGAGGGTGAGATCGGTGTGAGCATTCAATGCTTGCGAGCACTGTAGCCAGTCCCAACACTTAGTTGAAACAAATTAAATTACCATAGATTTGCGGAATTCAATGTCAATATGCATATAATTCAGAGCGTACTAATTTGAAATAGCGGAACAAAATAATAGGATAAGTTCCTAAAATCTCTATCCATAACAGGGATGGATATTATTATAGAAACTGAAAAGAAAAAGATGAATCCCTACATGGTCGGGATATATGATCAGAGCTGCCACACAGATGCCTCGACTTCGCCCGATGCTCTATCACTAGGTCCTGAAGGGGGCGCAAAAACAAGGTGTGAGTGGACGAAAATAAAAGTTTTCGAAATACCTTTCTCTTTTCAACATAATAACCCCCTGTTTTGAAATCCAGTATATTTGTAAAAATCATACTATCGTAGTATAAATCAAAATGTACTTTAAGTATAACTGGAAACATATATCAATATAAAATCCGTCGGTAACAAATCATATTTCCAATAGTCCTTTCATCATATATACCAATAACATAAATAAAGGAAAACCAACACAGGGTATATAAGCAATCACCCATGTACGTGTTGAGGAACAGCCTCTCAATCCCCGTACAAGCACTTTACGTTATTCAATTAAGTTGTACTCCTAGTACCACACACATGTAAGCACTTGCGCATTTGCGCGTCACACCCGAGTCCTTACGTAGTGGGGCCTTTTCCCCAAATATAAACATAAACGTAAGACAAGCTTGCACTAAGGTATTTACCGGACAATACCCCTGGAGTACAGTGCGTGTGACCCAAACATGTGAGACTTGTCCTACGGCCGTGAGACGGTACTACAACGTAGTGAAAGCATACCAAGTGTGTTTGAAAACATACATACATATATCATATGTAGAAGCCAATAATTAAATACCAATATTTCCATATAAATATATTCAACCCTCAAAATCATTTCATAAAATATATCCCTGTATATAAACATATCTCAAACCATTTCATAATATATAACCATAAATAAATACCATATGGTTGCATAATTGAATACTAACATATATATATATATATATATAATCATGTCCCAAAACATTTAAAATCATGTACGAAACCATTTCAATAATTATTTTCAAGCATATAAATCATTTATTCAAAACAAAAGTCCACTCACAGGTGATCGGGAGTGAAATCTCCCTCGGTGTTGCCCTCCTCGAAGTGTGGCACTGAAGAATTACCTATTTAATATTAGGGGAAAAATTAGAACCTCCCTAATATAAATTAATATAGGCCCTATAGAAAAATATTCCAAAAAAAATACTAGTTTAGCGAAAACGGGCTCGAAAAACGATTTCCGGAGCCCGAACACCCTACAGCCGCCGTCCACCGCCACCGGCGCCGCCGTGCGCCGCCGCACGCGCCGCCACACGCCGGGAAATGGTCGGACTAGCCGCCACGCGCTGAGAGGTCGTCTCACGCGCCGGCCAAGCACTGGTACGCGCTGGCGCGTGTCGCCACGCGCTGGCACGTGTCTTCCACGCACCTGCTGACATCATCCCACGCGCGGCTGACGTCAGCGCCGTTAGTTTTAACGGAATATACCTTCTGGACGGAATAATCTGACGCCGTCAGGAATATTCCGTTACCGTTGACGGAATATTCCTCTGTCTCCTTCCCCTCGCCGGTTGCCGGATCCGCCACCGGCGCCGCCGTCCTCCGCCGTCTGGTTCGCCGGAATTTCTGGAAAAATTTCCGAATTAATTCCAAAACTTCAACAATTCATAACTTCTTCGTTCTTTGGCCAAATTTAACGTGCCATATATCAAAATGAAGGTATTGACGAGTAGAATATTTTCATACCAATTTGGGGCCGGAAAAATGGCCGGAGATGGCCTGAAATTGACCGGAAAGCTTCCGGAAACCCTAATTCCGTTCTCCTTCAAAACTGCACCAAATTGGACGTTCTTTATATCGATTTGAACCTACTCAATCCAATAAAACCAATGGTAATGGTTTCGAGGCTTACCTATGTCGGGATTGTACAGAAACTTAAATGGCAGTTCGTCGTTTTCGTTCCGGCGTCGGTTTGGACGATTGGGCTCAAGTTTGGGGATTCTGAAATCACAGTCTCATCCAGAATGACGAGACGATCGTAATGGATATAGTCTCGTGTCTCGGTTTGATGGTTTTGTGATTCGTCCAAAATCTAGGGTTTGTGTATGTTTTGGAAGTTTTTGGCCGAGAAAGAGAAGTGGGAGAGAAAGAGAGGGATTCGTGCAGACTGAATGAGGGGGTTGGCTGCACATCAGCCAGCCAAAAACCCAAATTTACTTACGGGGTGGAAATTACTAAAATGCCCCTACACTTTAAAGTTTCATAAAATGTTCGTTTTAACTCTGAATTGAGTTCCGCTTGCGTCCACGCGTTCGTATCGACGGGTACATCATGAATATGTAAAGAAATAAATTTTCATAAGTCGTCACGAAAAGTCAACGAAAGTCAACATTGACCACTAGGGGTATTTTGGTAATTTCACATAAAATTTTGGGACGGGTTGTAACACAAACTGATGTCAGCTAGCCGTTGGGATTTTTTTTTCTAAAAAAGGTCAAAAAAAGGTTTAAAAAATTTTTTAAAAAAAATCAAAAACCTACCGTTAGAAATTATGGCCGTTAACCTCCCTTCTTTTAATACATCAATTTGAATGGAAAAAATTAGATCTTTAGAAACACAAAAAATGTAAAAATACCCAAAAAAAAATCTATAAATACTTATCTAACATTCAAACAACTTCACACCTTCTTAGCACAAAAAGATGAATAAAATATTTCTCACATTCTCTACTTATTCACATACTATTTCCTCATCTCTTACCTCAAGTCGCTAGAGCTCCGCCGACGTCTGCAACTTGCCAGAGTTTGGCCGGTTTCTGAAAAATTTCAAGTCTTCATATCTTCTTCATTTCTCAGCCAAATTTCATGTTCTTTATGTCAAAATGAAGCTAGAGATGAGTAGAATGACGATAGACCTTTGGTTTGGCCGAAAAAGCTGAAAAAATGGCATGTATTTCCCCTGAAAGACTGCGGCTACTGCAACTCTTCAATCTACGTCAAAACTCATCTACTCAACAAGAAGAATTCAATGGTAGTAGTTAGAAACCTCACATCGGTCTAGAATGGCGAGAATATCGCCGAAAAGGTTTGGTTCTTCCATGTACGATTTTCGTTGAACGGTTGGGAGTTTGGACAAACGATAAGGACCGTTGAGTTCAGGGCATCAAGACAAACAAGGTGGTGACTTTAGATTGCCTCGGTTCGTCGGTTTTCCTACGATGTGCACTGTGCATAATTCGATGAGGGAGAGAGAGAGAGGGTGAGGGAAAGTGACGGGAGAAAAAGAGAGTAGAGGAGATATTTGTTGGTTTGAAGAGAGCACGAAAGCCAGCTTTCTATAAATAGAAAGGGCCATGAATTTCAAACCAAACACGAGCACCAACCACATTGCACAATCACATGGCACACAGTGCCAAGACTGTACACTTCGTATAAATATTTAGCATGCACGTGTCCAAAATATCCCCGGGGATTATTTTACTATAAAAGAAAATGACGGGATGTCACACTTTAAGTAGTTGTCTTGTTACGTGTTTAATCTCTTTAATGTTTAGGTTGTCTTTAATTCTTAAGTATTTAGTTTATTTAGATGTTTAGGTTGGCTTTAATTTTTAAGTTAAGTATTTTATATCTTTAATTTCAAAGTTGATATAATTTTCCTTTTCAAGTATTTAAATTTTTAGATGTAAAAGTTGTTGTAATTTTCTATTTGAAGTATTTAAATTTTTAATGGTTTAAGTTGATGCAATTTTCAATTTCAATTATAAAGTAATGAAAGTATGCAAATTGAAATTTAATAGAAATATCATAAAACAAGCCACACTGCATGATAATATAAAGGGAAATTGCTTGAATAAAAACTCACACTACACCATAGATAAAAACAACTCACAATACACCATAAATGAAAACAAAGCCACACCACACCACAAATAAAAACAAATCACACCACACCATAAATGAAAACAAAGGCACACCACACCATAAATAAAAACAAATCCACACCACAACATTCACAATTCTTTACCTCGCATGGCCCAAAGATGTGCGACAAGATCCTCTTGCAAGTAGTTGTTCATGGCACAAGAAAGTATGGCCCTATAACGACTCATGTATGCCTCAATGAAGATTCTTCTAGTTTGTGGATCTTGAGGCAAAGTAGCCCCTTCATATATGATTACACGAGCTCTCCTTAACCTATTCAGGTCAGGATCGTCATCGTCAGACTCTCCATCATCATAGTCATCCTGCTCGTCTTCCACAATCATGTTGTGCAATATTATGCATGTCATCGTGATGGAGTTAAGTTTTGCTATACTCTATCCTTTTGCCGGTTGCTTGATAATTGCAAATCAAGCTTGAAGAATACCAAATGCTCTTTCAACATCTTTGCAGTATGCCTCTTGTTTAATGGTAAATAACTGCTTTGCTGCGTTATGAGGATTCCTAATTGATTGGACCAGTGTCGCCCAATTTGGGTATATGCCATCTGCAAGGTAATAACCCATGTTCTGTCGACGACCGCTGATTTCGTACTCTACTTAGGGTGAATGACCCTCTGTCAAATCATCGAAGAGTGATGATTGCTCGAGTACGGTGATATCGTTTTGGACACATAGGGTTTCGAAGAAAGCATGTCAGATCCATGTGTCGTACGAGGCCACAACTTCCAAAACAATTGTTGACTTTTTTGATTTTCTGGAGAAGCTTCCCACCCATCCAATTGAATAATTCTTCCATTCCCAATGCATGCAATCAAGTGATCTGATCATCCCTGGAAAGCCCCGCCTCTCTGCTTTCTCTAGAAGCCTATTTAGGTCTTCTTGTGTTGGTGCTCTAAGATATTGATCCTTGTAGAGGTGAACAGTTGTTCGACAAAACTCACCAAGGTTATCAATAGAAGTCGACTCAGCCATTCTTAATGATTCATCAATTTCATCCGTCTAGATTGCATACGCTAGCATTCTGAGTGTGCTCGTAAGCTTTTGGTATGGTGAGAAACTAAGGTTGCCGGAGGCTAATGACTTTTGTAAGAAGTAGAGGTTGATTCTTTGCACATCGTCCACCAAACGGAGGAAAACGTGTCACCTTATACGGTATTGACGCCTAAAATTCTCAGGTGTGTCGACAGGATTCCGGACGAACTAGTCATTCATCAGTTTTTCATGCCCGCCAATGTGGTTTCTGCGCTTGAATATGCGACCAGCAACGAAGCCACCCCACTTCGGTTGTTGTAGCTCCTGAGCCATCAAGGATGATGTAGTGACCATTAGTTGTGTATTTAGGCACAACCGAGCATCGTCTTCTGCGTATTCTTCCATCATTTGGCGTCTTTGCTTATCCCAATCGAACATGTTAGAACTTGAACTCGAGTTGTCATCCATTGCATAATTGGTTGACAAAATATTGAAGATGAGAGAAATTGAAAAGGAGGGAGATGAAGTGGTGAGATATGAAACTGAATGCAACCCATTTATTGACATGTGAAGTTAAAAATAAGAGGTGCCACTTCAACAAAAATGTTATCAGAAATTTGAAGAATTGCTCACGAACGGACACATGTCACTTGAAAATCATATTTGAATAATGATGAAAGGATAAAAGATGCCACGTCAACAAAAATCTTATCAGAAATCCGAAGAGTTGCTCACAAACAGACACAGGTGGCTTGAAAATCATATCTGAAAAATTATGAAAGGATAAGAGGTCCTACCTCAACAAAAATCTCGCTAATTGGTTCTCAATCTTACACATGTCATATCCGAACTATTTGTCAATATATATCTTCTTAAAAAAATTTGTTCCATAAAATATATTTAGATAAGTGTAAATAGTAGTTTAATTAATTTGAACAATACATACTTGTCAATGTGTGAGTGATGTACCATAATATTTCTCAATATGTTAAAAAATAATAAAATATTGAGAGAAACAAAATATAGCCCTCGCACCATTGAAGATGGAAAATTATAGCACACCACTATTCTTTTAAATACTATATTTTTGGTGTGCCATATTTAAGAATAGGGGCTAAATATAGGAATACCATTAGAGATGGCCTAAACTAATGGTGTTACAACCCATCCCAAATTTTTCCTTGTCAAACAGCCTTCTTAATGGAAATGACCAAAATGCCCCTCAAAGGGTAAATTCGGTCTTTTGCTGAAACCTTGAGTCCGAGACATGTGGTGGTTAATATTTTAATTTATTTGATTAGTATTTGTTGTTACGAATGCGTGAGCTCAAACGGAGTGGAATTTGGAGTTCGAACGAGAAAGTTATGAACATTTTACAACAAAGGACAATTTGGTAATTTTTGGGGAGAAATTTTTAGGAAAATTTGGAAAAATAACCAAAATTTGAACCTCATATAGAATTATAGCCACTTTTTTTAGTTTATGATAATTATAACCAAAAGTTGATATAAAAGTACTGAAATACCCTTAATGATTAAAAACTTAGATAAACTGTTATTTACACTACAAGGTTTGGAGGTAATTTGCAAAAATGAGCCACAAAGTTTCAATTTTTGCATTTTACACTACGTAGTTTCCAAATTGCACCGATTTAACGTCTCCGTCAATTTCACGGTCTAATTAGACGTTAAGCGGTGACGTGGCATAGACTTCACCCACACATTTGAAGCACTCGTTGACCATCAATTTCTTAAAATGATTAAAAAAAGTAAAATACTAAATATTGAAATTGACCGTCAACAAGTGCTTAAAATGTGGGTCAAGTCTATGCCACGTCACCACTTAACGTCTAATTAGACGGTGAAATTGACGGAGACGTTAAATCGGTGCAATTCATAAACTACGTTTTTCACATCTATACCTCAGAAAAACCACCACACCAGCCAGTTCGAAGGAAAAACCAGCAAGTCCGTCAGTCGAAAAAATGGATTTTCCGGTCAAATGTTCGGGAATTGGGTCTCGGCCCAAGAGAGAAAGTTGATCCTCTCCTCACGAGCTCTCTACCTATGTAAGTGGGTTCCTTAGATTTCAATTTTAGGATTTTGAAGAATTTTCTAAATTCAAGTTTTTAACTCGAAATTTTGGTTAATCCTATGCATGTTTTGATAGGAGATTGGATTATATTTAGCTGGATTAGTTGACTAGAAAATTAGTTGAGTTGGAAAATATGGAAATTTGGTCTCCGTTGTACATTTTCTGCAGCAAGGATTAAATTGCAAATTTTCTAAAGTTTTGGGGGCAGATTTACAATTTCTGAAGTTCTGAGACCAAATCGTGAATTTGAGAAGTTAGTAGCAGAATTGTAATTAATTGGAATCTGTCCACATTGAAATAGCTTTATGTTTTGATTAATTTCTGAGTAAAATAGCTTATGTAGGTGCAAGTTCTTCTGGATCGACTAGACGCTTCAGAGAGCATCATCCTTAAAACGAGGATAGATTGGAGTTTCTGTGAGTGGACTTTTGTTTTAAAAATGATTTTTGGTTAACGTAATATATTTACATAATTGAGTTCTTGAATAATTATAATTATGCCCATGCATGGTTTTATTTAAAGAAACGTGATTTCTTGACGAATTGTGATTTATGAATTTAGAAATTTATTCATGGGCATGATTATGTGTTTCGCAAGCATATTGATACGAATATTGTATTACACCATGATTTTCATATCACTTGGTATGCATTCACCCCTAGGTCTTAGTACCCTCCGTCTACGGCCGTATGACACAGCTTGCACGTGTATGTCGCATGCCCGCACTAGACTATTCTCAGTTTATGTATATGTTATTAGTACACAGCTTGTCTATGCTTTGGGTTAAAGTCCCAACTCATAGGCATGTCATGCGCCCGTGCCCAGCTTGCCTGTGTCTTGACTTATTCATCACAGGCATGGTATTCTTTTGGCACACAGCTTACACGTTGCGTGAGGTACTCATTACTGAAATCTATTTATGACCTACAGATTGTCTATGTCCGGGTTAGAGTCCCGGCTTAGGCATGTGTGATGCATTACCTTAGTGATTATTTATGTTTCGAACTATTATGTTTGAGATGTTGCTCTATGATGACGATGTTTTATGGTTTCGGAACTATTCGTGATTTATGGGATTTGAGATACTTATTGATTTCTACGGAGTTTGGAAGTATGTATAGATGTATATTTATGTATAGTATGTTTTCTTGTATATTTATGGTTTTCAAAACAGGGGGTTAATATGTTTAAAAAGAAAGAGAGTTTTTTTCAAAACTTTCTTTTTGTCCACTCGCGTTTTCTTGTTTTGCGCCCCCTTCAGGACCTAGTAGAAGTGATCGGTGTAACGTCGAGGACTAGTGGGCAGCTCTGACACAAACTCCCAAAAGAGTAGGGAGACTTACTTTTATGTAGAACCTTTGTAATAAATCCATCTTCGTATGGATTAGAATATCTAGACTTTCTTGAGTACTTTAGCTTCCGTATGCCTATTAATATTTATGCTCTAAACTATGAACATGCATGTAGTGGAGGGTCTAAGACCCATTAGGTGTGGCCTTTCGGGCATGTTCTGTGGTTAAATAGTTGTGAACTACCATTTGTGCAGGTTGGTTTTAACCACATTTTAAGGCAAACTATGCCAAAATTTTTGTAGGCCCTATTATGAATTTACAGTTTCATATCTTTTATGCATGTTTTGGCTTGTGTCACCTTACAGGTGTCGGCCAGCACGACCTGATCTAGGTGTCCACGTGGATATCGGGGTCGGGGCGTGTCAGATGGCACGCCAATCCAAATAGACAATTTGCTTAGAAGACTGTTTTAGGAGATCCATAAGTTTGTGCTAAACTTTAACACTTTATGGCAACACAAAAGGAGATCTCTCCTCTCTATAAGATGATGATATCCACACAACTCTTTTTAATTTTTACACGTTTTTTTTTTTTAATTTATGGCCGTCAAATCAAATAAATTAAAGAAGTTCAAAGAACAAAAATTAATAAAATGTGTGGAAAATAAAAAAAGTGTGTGGATATCTCCACCATTCTCTGTATTCTCTATTCTTTAGTAGTAGTGCACCGAAAGTGATCAAAAAGTCCATCAAAGTATATGCAAAACCCTAGAAGTGTCTAAATATGACATTAAAAAATTGGTAACAAGCAGACATTGAGTAAGAATAAGTGAGCACTTTTTCACATGGTGTGTCATACAAAAACACATACACATTCTGTCATTCACCCACTCTTTAAACATTTTTGTAAGGCATCTCCTTATTTATGCTCCAAAGTACCATCCACGTGAGGAGGCATTGGAACTTTACAATCAAATAATAATAATAATAATATTCAATTATCAAAATGATAATAATAATAATTATACAAAAATGTTGTCTTGTTTACCTGTTGATCAATAATGAATAAATTTTTAGAGTTCGGCTACAATAATATGTATCAATTCAGTATGTACAAGTTTTATATAAAATTTAATCGTTGTAGAAAAACATTAATTTTCAATACATGACCTAACTACTAAGCCACACAATAGTATGTATCATAAAAAATATGGAAAAAAAAGGAGACTCGATAATTATAATAACCAAAGATATGATATGGAGACGTTTAATCTCTCTCTTATCTCCTTCCAGCTTTTTGACGCTTGCATACAAATTGCATATCTTTTGGTGATACAAGTTGCATATCTTTCACGTTGTTTATGTTTAATGATTCAGTCAAAGATCATCCATATCCAAGCCTGAAAAAGTGTTATTTTGTCCTCTACTGATTTTCCCATTTCTTTATTTGGCAATCTTTCTCAGAAATTTCCTTCTTGCTTTCCCATTATAGCGTAACCTGCACATGGTCAATGCATGATGGGGTGGGGGAGCTGCCAACCATCACTATGTTTTGTTTTATCTATTTTCTTAATTTCACTTCTTTGTATCTTCAATCCCTAAAGTTAACTTACAAAGTCGCATTAGTCAATAGTCTTAGATCATCATGCTTGAGAGTTCGTCTATTATACATCAACATATTATATATAAGTTGTAATTTAAGTAGTTTTGATTATATTGTATGAAATTTTCGAACACACATTCAGCACATTAAGTTCAACGATGTATTCTAAAACTTTTGTTTTAAGACACAAAATAATGGGTGAGGTAAACCTAATTTACCTTATTGTTTATATCATTTATCATTCAACGTGTAAAGTTATTTTTCAATTTTATTGTTATGATCATTGATCACTCGTAAATAGTGATCTAAATTTTGAGACATTCTTTTACAAAAATAGCTTTCATCAACTCTTCAAATTTTCTTCTTATGCATAATGTTTCCCAGTGATTGATGACTTAGAAATTGTATTGTTTGAAAAACTTGGATTTTATATATAAATGTGTCTACTTTTTTAGAGGTTTATCGTTTTATTGGTGAATTTATTAAGTTTTTTTTATCATTACATTACAAGGGATCGACCTCTTAACATATGCTATAGAAAAATTAAATAAAAAGTAGGCTTCTATTTTGCTTCAAGTTTGGAACGCCTTTTCGTTTTCCAATCTATTTCATTCCTTGACGTAATTATTAGGAAGATTGCAGCCGATGCCGACAATGACATAATGCGGCTAATCCAAAGCTTTTTTATCCTTTCATCAATTGATTGATGGAATGCCACTTGTCAAATTGTGCATCTATATCCAATTATAATATTGCGTCTTTATGCTTTCCTTATCCTTTTGCACTCTTTGATAATATGAAATGAAAAATACTTACGTTCATCACGTACAAACGTCATAATTAAAATTATTTATATTTTTATTATTAATAAAAAGATCATATTTACAAAGAATCAATCGAGTTAAAAATTATTTAGTCATTCATTAATTTAATTTTGGTAACCAATTCATTATAATGAAATATCTATTTATTTAATGCAAATAATTATTGAAGGGTCTCCAACTTGGTTGATTTTTTGTTTTTCGTAGTTGATTATTAGACGATGATAACAAATATGAAGGGCTCTTATTGTGATAAATGCACTTTGAAATAAATTAAGGAAAATGATAAATACACATTATTTTTATTCTCCTAAACATTTCTGCTTAATTCTGTTTTTTTTTGTTTAATTTGTTAAATTCAATGACCATAAATACAAAAGGGTATGTGAGAAGCTAAAAAATATGTGTGAAAATTGTAAGTGAGTGGATAAATAGGTACACCCATAAAATAAAAACAAGTATTAAATATAACCAAGAATACGAAACTATAATTCATGCTCTAAAATAGTAATTATACACTTAATTGTTAATGCATGTAAATTCTAGTACGAATTCCACATGCATCAAAAGCTGACAATCGTATACGCGTGAATAACAAGTGAAAAGTAAACCTCTTACTAATTGATAATTAATTTGTGATCTGGTCTCCCATGAGCTAACAATATTGCTCCATCCACATCACCTCTCTCTCTCTCTTAATGTATATAATATTCTTTGGAGATAAAAGGGAGGGATTAACCTCTCTGGCTCTTCTCTCTCTCTCTCTCTCATTCTACTATATTAGGAGAAAGGCTAGGATCAAATGTTTGTCAAGCCTCCCCTCCCATCTCCAAAGGCTGCCAAATATTCTTCTTTTCTTTGATACAAATTCAAATCAATAGAGTGGAGAGAAAGAGACATCATCCATCCATTTATCCATCCAATATTCATCCATCCATCCGCCCAGAGTTTCGTGAAAGAAGTTGTTATTAGCTGTTATCTCACTTTCTCTGGTCCCTCCCTCATCAGCTAATGCCCAAAAGCCCATACTTGATCGTTGTCTCCATTCATTCTCTCCCATAACATTTCCCTCCCAACCCCATCACCAACTCAGTTAAAACATTGCCTCTGCAGTCTGCACACAGCTATATCCTCCAGCTGCAGTTCCAGAGAGAGTTAATTAAAATAGATTATGAAGATCTGGTGCGACGTGTGTGACAAACAAGAGGCAACCGTCTTCTGTTCTGCCGATGAAGCCGCTCTTTGCGACGTCTGCGATCGACAAATTCACCACGCAAACAAGCTTGCAAGTAAACACAAGCGCTTCTCTCTTCTCCACCCAACTCTCAAAGACTCCCCTCTTTGTGATATCTGTCAGGTTAGTTACTACTAGCTGCATTATTTCTCAATAATATTCCTCTCTTTTAGGTCGTAACGCGAACTAAAACTCAAACTCAACACGATTGATGATAAAATTAGGGAAGTGATTTACGCAATCCACTTTCTCCCTTTGCACTCCTTATTTTTCTAGCCTTTGAATTGAATAAATCAAGGGATAATCAATGAGCTAAAATAAGGGAGGAGCGCAGAAGGAGATAACCGAGAGTGTGAAAATCACTATCCAAATTATATCTTCGGCGACAAGAAAGTGTAATAGTTAATAATTTTTTATGAAGAAGATACCAATTCTTAGCTCCTTGAGTCCTAAATTTTTTGTGTTGGTTTTGTAGGAAAGGCGAGGATTCCTCTTTTGTCAAGAAGATAGAGCAATTCTCTGCAGGGAATGTGACCTTTCGATTCACAAATCGAACGAACACACGCAGAAACACAGCAGGTTTCTTCTCCCGGGTGTTAAGCTTTCTGCAGCTTCTTCTTTGTATCCAACTTCATCAGCTTTCTCCAACTTCTCCGAAGTTATGACCGCAAAAACTAACGACCCAAGAGCCTCAAAGTCATCCACAAAGAGACAGAGAGCAGTTTCGTCGAACGAAATCTTGAGTTCTTGTTCTGCTTCACTAATGGAACAAACAAGGTCATCTTTGTCACACAACAAGGTGGAAGAGAATTATTGCATCAGTAGTAGTGACAATGGTTCGGGTTTGACGAGCAGCATATCGGAGTACTTGATGGAGACGCTGCCCGGGTGGCATGTGGAAGACCTTCTTGATTTTTCATATGATCATTCCAATGCTTTCTGTGAGGTTGGAAGTGCACATTACCTCTAGAGAGGTTTTTTTTCTTCCTTTTTTTTGTTTGAAAAAAAATAGAAGGCCATTTTGTTGGTGATGTGTATATTTGGCAGTTATCAAAGCCAATTTTGCTTATGTTACTTGTGGGATTTGCTGCCTTTAGTGAAGCAAGATCTTCCAAACAACATAAGTTTTTTTCTCATCAGATGATTTGGCCATCTGGGTACTTGAGGTTTCACTTGTTATTGGGAACTTTTTTTCAAATGGTTTT
This sequence comes from Gillenia trifoliata, assembly GCA_018257905.1. NCBI lineage: Eukaryota > Viridiplantae > Streptophyta > Magnoliopsida > Rosales > Rosaceae > Gillenia > Gillenia trifoliata. The sequence continues at coordinate 18,104,145 of CM031080.1, read as the reverse complement.
ACTTTGTTAAGGTGATTTGCTACCCCAGTTATTGAGGGCGAGGTATGCCCTACTAACCTGAGGGTTTAGAGCGTGTTTAATTTGACCTCTACATGATGTGATAACGAATCTCTCACACATTTGACTTACTCTCTTCATACAACTAATCACTTTAATTAATGTCATGCTTATTTACAAACTCATGCAATCAGACTCGGATTTCAAATGGATTTACTTACAGGCTATTTGATAACCATTTCTCAGTTGAGTTTTCATTTTTTATTTTAACTGAAACCTTAAAACTAAAGCTGAAAATTAAAAACTAAAAATAAATGGTTATCAAACGGCTTCTTAATCGTTCATAATCTACATAACATTTCCTTTTATATGATATTGGTTGTTCTAGAGTATTCCTTATCTTGTTATGGCAATATTGATGCTTTTCTTTTGCAAGTTTATGCAAGTTTTTTAAGAAGAGTGATTTAACTCACATGGATGATGTGTGGCCAAAAAGAAATACAAGGATGATGAGTCCCGAAAGAAAGGGAACTTAATAAGAGAGCATTTTGATGAAAGATATTGGCTTCCAAGTTCAACGCAGCCTTAACTTCTCCATAGCTAATAGCGTGTGTGAGGAAGAGAGACAAAAATAGACACAACAATTATCTCACCAACCTTTGGTATGTCATTTAGTGGAGATCAACTTATGTAATCAGAAACAGAAACTTACACGACAAAATGGACACCGTCACTGTGGTGCCATGTATAAATAAATCAACGTCGTATAAAGAGAAACTTTCACATAATGTTATAATTTGTATCATTAGCACATGATACTATACCCCACTATCAAAGTCCTCCATCTCCTAGGTGTGAGAAATTGATTGCATACTTAAAAATTATTTTTGTTATAAGCAGTATTACTACTCTAAGCGAGACTAATAAGTGTGAAGGATTTCGACTCAAAATGCAATAGATTGAAGAGGAAGGAAGATCATATCCACCAAAGCACCCACCAATTGCACACTTAAAAAACACTTTACCAGCTCAACTTTTGTAATGAAAATAAAAATGTTTTTCACAGTTATATTTTTTTCAGTTTTTAATTGTGATTATTATAGTTTTGCATTTGTCCTTGAAATTCAGCGCTATATAAAATGCTTAATAACTGACTCTTTTTTTTCCTCTACACTGTTATTAAATTTTGTCCATTATTTTTGTTTAATTTATTCAATTTTGATATCCAAAACTTAAGAAAAGTGTGTACAAGAAGAAAAATTGTTACATCCCGTCCCTAAAAATATTGTATTTTATTCCCCAACTTTGTATTTTGACGAAAATGCCCTTAGTGGCCACGTATGTCCTACGTGGACAATTATTTCCTATTGACTAAATCTCATACTTTTATCGTACTTTTTGAGTAGTACACTTCTCCACGAACCCGTAGGGGCGAACGGGATAATTTTCGGACTTGTAACGGACAAGTTACGATAATTGGACAAAACTTTCCTGTGCGGTATTTTTCTTTTCTGTGGGCTGTATGCCCGTGGTTTTGAGCCAAACCAAGGTGCTCTGCACCTCTACTATTTTTCTGACTGCATAATTGCACACCTTGACTGCCTGTTCATCTTTTGATTTTTCACGCTTTAAATTGGACAGCTTCGGTGTGGAAATTCACCACACCTCTACTGCCTATTCTACTCTGTATGTCCCCTACTTTTCCCCAATTGGTGCCGTGATTTCTGCAAGTAGAAATCACTACAAAATCACACAGAGGCTCAGCAAAAAACACACACACACAAACTTCTCAAGCCACCCCGTGGCCTTCACCCCTCTCCCTCTCGGTTTTCCTCCAACCAAACACCATCCAGGTGATCCTCAATCATCATCCTCACCAAAAACCCAGGCCACTGTGAGCCCAGAAAACACAGGAACCAAACCCAGAAAATCTGGAAAATTTCTTGACAGTTTTCACAATTTTTCCCGACGAAGAACTCGTGGTTTTGGATCTCGAATCAACCCAAATTCATCACCAAACATCTTCTGGGAACCTTGGGAACCCAACCCAAGGCCTACAAGTGAAGAAAACGGCGAGAACAGCGACGTCGACTTTTGGTGGGTTCTTTCGAGCCATTTTCCGGCCACTTCCGACCACCTTTTGAGGTGTGGGTAAGCAAATTTGAACTCTACTCGTTTCTAGCTTCATTTTGATATATATATTGTAGAAATTGGCCTAGAAATGAAGAAGTTTTGAAGTTTTGAAAAAATTCCAGTTTTCTGGCCAAAATTTCTAGATTCCGGCGACCAGCGCGGCGGCCTGAGTAATGACAGGGATGACTGGCGCTGACGTCAGCGATGACGTCAGCAAACCGGTTCAAATCAGCGATGACGTCAGCAACCGGTCCAGGCCGGTGATGACGTCAGCGTTGACCGACCGTTGACCGGCGCGCGTGGGGCCGCGGCTTAGCCACGTTTGAGCCGCGCGTGAGGGCGCATGGAGAATCATTTTCAATTTCCGTCTTCGCGAGGCGACTCGTGACGACGCGTACTACCTAAGGGTGGTACGTATGGTAATTTTCGAGGTGTTTTGGACCTCCAATTCGGGCAAACAAAGGAGATTTCGAGTCGTTTCCTTATTTAATTTGGAATAGACTTGTATAATGATTAGTATAGTGAATTCCCATATAGGTGAGGCCTATCCCGAGGAGCTACGAGCTCAGGCTAGGTACGGCGGCTACGACCCGACGACATACCGGTGAGTGGGCCCTTTCTTTATTAAAATATTATTATTTCTAGTATGTGTTTAAATGTGATTTTTATAACTTGTATAGCATGCCATGTTTTATTAAAATTGATAAATGTTTTACTTAGCCTATTATGATGTGTTAATCATCCTTATTTGGCGTATTTGAATAAATGTTGGCATGTCTATACGTTTTAGAGATTTATTACTTATCACGCATATTGCACGGTGTTAGCACTGTTCGGGCGAGGACCAGCTTCACGTGTATGTTCACACGCACCGACACGCTCACTTTGGATCCATCGTAGGTGCCAGCTTGTTCTAGGTTGCCTTGGCAACTCGAACTCGTTGTGATGCGCTTAATGGCAGCTTCACGTGCATGTAGTGCTAGAGCGTAAATTGTAAACACCCAGCCTGTCGTGTAGCTACTTTCTGCATGACTTGTGTGCTTTGATTATGCGATAAGTAATGTGATGTTTTATACTACTGTTGTTATTGGTTTTACCTGTATCCTTGTGGGCGCAGTCCCAATTATTGAGATTTTGAGTATTATTGTTAGTAAACTTATACTTTTGGCAAACTACGGGTTTTACAGCGAGGGGTTATTACCCAAACTTTTGGAAAGGTTTTACAAAACAGTATTTGGCCCACTCACCTTTGTTTTTCGCCCCTCCAAGTCCTAGATTTTAGTTGGCAGACGAGTTTCGGTAGCTGTTGCTGATATTAGCATTTTACCCCTCTGTGGAAGTATGTAATTTCACTTCAGTTGTGTTTATATCCATTCTACGGGATGGGAATATTCTTTTAATTTCACTGCATCCCACACTACGCACTTCCGCACTATTTTACTCAAATTATCTCAAAATTCATATTGTTCCTCTATTTAAATTCTCTATTATTTCATCATGACTTCATCACTCCTCCGGGATGACGGTCAGCACGCCTCGATATCCAGTGTCCACCTGGATATTCGGGTCGGAGTGTGTCAAAAAAGGTGTGATTATCATTTCTCTAACCTATTTCTTTTCTCAACCTACTTGATTCTTGCATCCACACTACATTGCCTTGGAAAGCCAACTGTGTATAGAGAATCAAATGTAGTACGGATTTTGTTAGGGAGTCACCAACTATGCCACCCTTTCTTACGGACAATTAAAAGTTACTCAGATGAGTTCACGGCCACCTTAGCATCCCATACCACTAGCTTGTACCATGAGTCAAACTATCTCCACGTGACCTTGTATTGGTGGCCTGGAACGCCACTGTGGCAGCAAAACCTCGTGTAATGTCATGTCAATTGGGAAATCAAAGTTGGGAAGTGTAGAATTTTCAAAAATTCAGAAGAAAATAAACACAGTGAAATAATGAATGAAACATTTGCAGAGGTGGAAGAATGATGCTTCTTAAGCATACATTGATTTCTATACACGGCAAAGAAATGTTTTATATATAGGACCCCTCAATCACAACATTTTGCTGCATACTTAAAAAAACAAAGCAACATCATATCTTCTGCATCTCCAACTCCCAAATGTGCTGATCTCTTTTTTCCCCATATTTGTCCCTTTGTTATTTTACAGGACCCAAATGGAGAGCCACGCAAACAACATATCGATATACCCTTTTACACAGTTACTTACATACGGCCAAACTAATTAAAGAATCGCACCCTATTTCACATAAAAACACAATGTTCGTAAATGCCCTGCAAAATACAAAAGTATAAAACAAATTGAGAATCGCCCTCGTTAAACTATGACGAATTACACATCCAATACTGCAAATTCATCTAAGCGATTCAATGATTCATGCAACGAATTGACCTAAGAAAAAGAAATTTGCATTACCTTCACTTGGGGGCATAAAAGAGTGTCACGAAGTAAATGCAAAAAGCCTATCTGAAATCTTTGTACGACAAATTGGGCACTCAGAACAAGCAAGCGAACATGATTTACACACTGCAAAAGGTACACCGCAGAGTTACTACGAGAAATGCCAAGTATATATAGGGTTTCAACTTTTGTTACACGGAACTTCAGAATGACTTACAACAAAAATGCCGGCAAGGGAGAAGAATTGCTGCAGTTGGTGATTCGAAACATACTTTACACAAATGGGAATTGGCATCTCCGTTTCCTTGGTGTTTGAGCTCTTTCTCCTTCATCTCTTGCATTCGAGCCTGAAAAACATAAAAGTGGGGTATATTACACATAGCTTTTAATTATAACATTTTTAGGATTACAAAAAGACTCCTCTACTTCAAACGACACTACTTGACGATAATTCATTAATCTTTAATTCTTTATCCTCTCAAGCATCCACATGCTTTTCAAGAAAAAAAAATGGTTGATCCCTCACATTAATAAGCATATGATAGACTCTTGAATTCATCGAAAGATGGTGAGAATAGAACCATTTGGATTGAGTCAAGCTTATTAAGTGGACACAATCTCTATGCAAATATGTTTTTAAACCAAACCTATGACCTAAGAAAGTCAACGCCCTAAAAGTTTAAGTACTAATTGACTCTTTTCTTTTTCATGTCCTCAAAGCCATTCAAACATAACTGAGCTTTTGTCTCGTTGGTTTTACAAAACTGAAGGAACCTTAAAACAGAACCGACCATCTTTTAACGTCTCCAGTTCAAATCGTAAAGGAATTGCCAAAACAATCCTAGAACATTTATGTTAAAAGGGAATGCAGATTCTCAGGTTACCTTAAGGCGAAGAACAAGAGGTTCTTCCTTAGGACTTTCATCATCAGCAGATTTTGAAGCATCCAAAACTTGTCTCTCTATGGGGGCACTCTCATTCACAGTTGCTTTTAGACCATTACTATTTTCCATCACATCATTGGGCCTTTCTTCTGTGTGTGTCTCAGGGATAGATCCGCCCTCTTTCTTTAATTTTGCGACCAACACCCACATGTTTGCTAAATCATTTTCTAGAGCTTCCTCCCTTTTCTTTGCATCTTCAACCTTTTTCCTGTACTCCTCTTCTATAAATTCCTTTTCAGCAAGGGCAGCCTCAAGAGCTGCTTCTCGTTGTTTCCTTGTCTGGAGTTCCATCTTTAAATCTTCCGAATCAAGATTCCATGCGTCAAAGTCATCAGCACGACCAGAGAGCCTCCCTTTCCTCCCACCTCTTGGTCCATCATTGTACTTCCGGTTAATGCCATTAACAGGTTGCATGGAAGAACTTCTAGAATTGGCTAACTCCCGAGCAGCCAACAACTCTTTTTCTAGTTTTGCATTCTGCAATGAGAGCTTTGTCACTTCACCAGCCAAATTCTTCAACTCAACAGCAGCAGCAGATGCAAGTTCCTTAGCATAAGAAGCTTCTTCGGCCAGTTTTTGATTCTGCACATGTAGCCCACTACTCTCCTCTGAGAACCGCACGTGCTCCAGCTTTAGTTTTTCATTCTCAATCTCCTATGAGAAGGAACAAAAGCATCAATTAGTTAGATGTATAGCATGAAAGTTGAAGCATACATTGCCACAACAAAATATCCAAGCACACAAGAAAGAAAAATTCTAATAATAACCAATTCAAATGGAAATTAAAAAAAAAAAATATATATATATATACTAAACAAAGCTATGGACTTCCTCATCTAAATAAATAAATATGTATAAAATCCAGTGTCAAGTGACGCAGAGAAACTATAACTTCTACATAAAAGCTCACATGAACCAAGACCAATAAACTAAAGCAAAAGAGGGAGTGCTGGTCAAGAGTATGGCAATATACTTGAAACTAAAGGTAATAGCTAGCATTTACTAATCCATTAAGCTCTATGGACAGAATGTTTCAGTAATCACCTGAGACTGAATTTTCTTTTGCAACTCCTCAACATACTCTTCAGATACACAGTGCTCGGAAGACGGTGATGATCTTTCACCAGATACTGAAGCCAAACGCCGCTCTAACTGATCCACTTTTTCTTGCAATTCCATGTTCTCTGCACACTGCAAATAACCAAATATAGCTCAGCAACATAGTAAAGGATATAAAAGCCTAAACTGATACTAAACAAAGCTTAAAATGAATCAGCAGGAAGGAATACAAAATTAACGAAAGACTATGCTCCAAGGGAACCAAGGATGATTAGCATTCTAACCTTATTTTGCAATTGCTCCTGGAGAATACGATTGTCTGCTGATTTTATCTGCACGAAAGTTACACTTAAAAAATGAGCTCTGTGAACAATTAGAATATACTGAGCAAATATTATAACCCCAAACACAAAGATAACAGCTAAAGCGATACGTGAAATATAGAAATGAAATATAGCCCAGTTTGTGTCCATCAAAAACTGATATAATGCATGCACTCACTTCCAACTCAAATCCCTTCTCATTGCACTGGGTCGTCAATCTCTTAACTGTCTGTTGCAGAAATTGTAAGTAATTAACACAAAATTTGAGCTCTCTGTTGACAATAGCAAAACAAAATTGGAGTACTATCTATGAACAAGATTAATTAAGATGATGAGAACGCAAAACTACCTGCTGCATCTCAACCATAGATGCATTAGCAATTGAAGCCTCACCACTTTCGTTAATGCGCTGTTCCAAAACCCTCATTTGCCTTCTCTTTTCATGGATATCACGTTCCAAGTTCTCAATCTGTAAGCATGGATGTGTTAATCAGGACCATTTTAAGTAAAATAAACCTACTCCGGCTGCTGCTCAAAGGAAGCTGTAAACAGCTAAATTACTTTAGGATGTTGAGTGCTAAAATCTAGAGAATAGTTACACTAACCAATTAATACAGGTATAAAAAAAGGTAACTCTGCTAATCAAACAATCTGTGGCTACTAAATGGAAATCATGAACTAGACAGGCCTATAAATTTTACATTATTCCTAGTAAAAACCGACTAGATTCGAATGAACATGATCTCATTTATAGGCCCCATCCAACATTCAACTAACAAGTGCAAGACACTGGCTACTCTTCTTCATTTTTATTAACCAAGCTTTCGCAACATTCTGACAACAATAATTAGAATTTCTAAATATGTAGAATAGGATTAATAAGAATAGAATTTATACCTGAGTTTTAGAGCTTTCTGGGTCATCTACAGACTGCTCCACCAATCGTTTCAAGGAGCTAGTGCCCAGTGCAATCTCTCCAGCAAGCATCTTAACTTGCTCAACGAGCAGGTCTATGTGATCTGACATTGTCATCCCTCCCTACAGTATATTAAAATAAGCAATCATAATTACATCATAACATTGAATGATAAATACTATAATGAAAATATGAATATTTGAGCCAACAAACGACTTTATATTGAAGTGTCTGTGTATTATATATAGCACTTGCCCAAAGGAAATTATTACTTACCATAAGTCTGTTAATAAGAAATAATAGTTATTATGTGACAAAATCAAATAGTACATACAAGTAACTTCGTGGCACATCCTGATATAATTGAATGAGTAAGTTCTGAACAGGAAAAGTATTTGAAGGAAGAATGGAAAGAACTCTGGAAATAAACAAGATATATTATGGATTCTATTTGCAACTTCCTATAAGTGTATGCTTGTATAAGCGTGCATAAGCCCTTAAACATATGTTTGCTGCACGCAAGCGCAAACACATGTGGGAAAGAAACAAGCAAGTTCCACTTCCCTCTTCCTCAGACAGTGGTCCCAGAAATGTTTTTGAAAATTAATTTAGTCAAAAAACTAAACTTCTTCCTCATGTTGATTTCAAAATCTTATTACCATGACTAAAAATAGAAATTAAATGTATTTGTGATATTTCGACAAATGCATCCAAGCTTTATATGCTGAACTGGAAACAGAACAAAAATATACGAATACTAGCAGAACTTACCATTGGCAGTCTCGAACCACTGATAAGTTCACCCGCTTGAGTTGAATCCGTAATTGTACTGCCGGCTGGTGAGAGCTCTTCGTTCCACCTGCTGGAAGATCTCTTGTGTCTAAAATCATAAGACATATCTGATGGAACAGCAGATGCAGAAGACGGTGACTCCTTTTGGTTCTCACCTTCTATAAGCAAGGGTCCATCTCGCACTACTTCCATTTTCTGCCATACAAAAGCCACAAAATGTAAACATTGTACAATACTTTCCACACCGGAAAACAAGTACGAATATTAACCAGAAAGAAGAAAAAAAAACATAACATTAACATTAAAAGTTAAGTGATCGGAAATGAAATTCTTTTTTTCTTTGCTAAAGCTAATCTACCAAACAGTAATATGAAACATACATCCTTGTTCACATAGCTTACAAAACAAAAATAATTTCTCAAACCTTCAAGACAGTTTCTCCTCGTAACTGATTTGTTACATTTGGAATAAATATTATCAACATTCAAGCTCAAACAACTAACATCAAAGAAAGGAGAAGAAAACAGCACAGACCATGTACAACTGAAATGAGTAAGGAACTTACGTCATCCTCACCAACAGAAAAACTGCGTTGGTGGCTGGGAATATCACCCAATCCAGGAATTGTATTTTTTGACGAAACAAGAATGAGCTTCGTCAGCCTTTGGATTCTACTCATAAGAGCAGCCTTCGCTTCCTCTTCTTCCTCCAATCTTGATTGCATTTTAAATTGACCTTCTTCCAACTATTTCCAAACCAAAACAATAATATGTAAGTCTTAGTTTAAACTCATTACTAAGCCAAAAGAACTTATTTCACTTTAGAAACAAAACCTTTTGTTTTAAGCTGATAATCTCCTCATGACTGATGCCAACAAGCATCCCCTTCCTTAGCTGATCAAGTTCTGTTTTAAGGACCGAAATCTCTCTTTGATATTTCTTAATCAATGACTTTTCATCAATAATCTGCTAGAAATAATTTCAAAGAAAAGCCAAAGGGCAGAATAGTAAGCCTTTAAGTATTTAATGTGGAGTATTGCCTTGAAACTGTATTCATGCAATGAATTGTAGCAAACCTTGTTACGCGATGCATAGATTTCTACTCGCTTTGCCCTGCTTGCAAACTTCAATGTATTATGAGTTTCCTCCATGCTACTTGATGCTGGAGTAACCGTGCAAATAAGCTGGGAAAACGGGCATAAGAAAAAAAAGGAAAATAAATAAATAAATATGTAAAAAGAAAAGTTATAATAGTTTTAACTGCATAAATTTTCAGAATAATTGATTCAAAAGCACACTTCACAGTGAATGGGCTAGTAATTGTAGCGTTGGAACTCACCGAAACATGTCCATGCCCACTTAACGAAGATTGTAAAAGGCGGGTAAGCTTAGAATCTCGATATGGAACATGGGATGCCTTTCCCTCACTCAGTTTTCCAATTACCTTCATTGCAAATACACCAACAAGTTAAGAACTAAAGATCATTTTGCCTTTCGGTTCATTAGAAACTTCAACATGATTTATAAAAATAGCAGCCAGTTTGTTTTCTAAAACTAAATAGCGTGACCACTAAACAAAAATAAAAAGGGGTGAAATCTGAAGTTCCTTTCAGCTAAAAGTGCATCAACGTCATGTTCCAGAAAAAAATTGTCACCATATACATTCTTTCAAATGGCTAGAACAGTGTGCATGAATGCTTTGTTTAGCCTTGGGAGCATAGACAACACAAATTATGCAGTTAATGTTATTTAATCAAATTGTAAGGCACTCACAGTTCCAAGAGTTAGAAGACTCTTGTTTATGTATGATCCTTCCTTTCTTCTTAGTCCAGTTGTTTCGGTTTTCGAGCTCTCCGATCCAGCTAGATCAATTAAATTCTAAAGAAAACAAACAAACATAAACTAAGGTTAAGAAAACATGTGTGAAACTAAAAAATCTAATATTTGGGATGACAGTTTATTTGAACCATACAAGTTGAGAGAAGATCACTCCGTCATACTCATCACCATGGGCACTACTTTCAATCATCTGCAAATGCATCCATGAGTTAAATATGATTAGCAGGAATGTTTCACAGAAATCACAATGTCATGTGCTTACATAAAGAAACAGAAAAATACTGACACGGAAAATTTTACAAAGAAAAGTAGGAAATAACAAATACAATTATAGTCTAAATAATTACAAATTTATCTGAAAGCCATGGACTGCCCAGGCAAATTATATTGACAAATGAACTTCAAAAAATTGTCCTGCATTCCATAAGGAATACCCAAGGCTGAAACAAGTAACAACCTAACTCTGCATTTCATGTTATATTAACATTGACTTAAATGTTGCAGTGTTTAATTGATGCATGTCTAAGTGTATTCAGAATTTGGTTCCTCAACATTGATAAAAGACAGAACACTAAATATAGATTGAGTAATTAGAAACTTAACAAAATCAAGGAAGAGTGTTATGAAGAATGTTTACCAGTGTAAATATGGTGTGACTTCGACTACTCAACAGATTAAAATTGTTTGATCCAACATGACGATGCTCTGCCATTGCCATGCATCAGTTAAAAATGCATTCAACAAATCATTGTTAACCTAATAAAACTGAAACAGAAAAGCTAAATACATCATCCCTGCAAGCACCTTCTCCAGCAGCAATAAAAGAAAGTGCATGCCCAGGAGACAAAACAACTTCTTCTTTTATACCCTCAACATAAGTACCCTGAAATTTTAAGGATATGAAGTTACGAACACAGAAAAATGATAAACCCAGCAAAAACTAAATGTTCTTATGAATACAAGATAAAAATATAATCATAAATTCCCCTAAAAATAAATAAGTAGGAATCTTTCAGAGGTCCTAAAAATAAAACGAATGCCAATAAAATATGAGTAACAAACCTGTGAATCTTCTCTAACACGCAAATTTTGACCTGTTGGATCAAGTAAGTCATTTATCACCTGATACCAGATGCAGAAATAGCACCTTAAGTCAATACAAATAAGAATAATGAACATAAAAGAAAAAATTCACTCAGACAACAGATAGCTTCCAGGTTAAGGATAAAGACAAAAACTAAAAAGGATATCAAGAGACATATGTCAAGTATAAACTTAGAACATGAAGATTAAAATATATAAATAAATGATGGTCGAAAGAAATCCCAGAGTTTAGATTCTTAGGAAATATCTTCATAACATAGAGGAATGACAGATACATTATACCAAGGAAAAAATGAGCAACCATATAATCTCAAGCCCTAAAATGTGATTGTCAATACATATAGCTCTACTGACCTCGTTGTAGATCTCAAGATATGAGACGCGGAGTAAAAATTCTCTTCCTGGGGTCTGAAACGTGAATGCAGCTATGAGTTAGTCATCACAGCAGGAAACTCAAGTCTTTCTTGTGTTTGTATCAACGGAAACAAAATATAGCTTCCATTCCATGAGTATGCAAGGAAAAGCATGTATACTATTGGCAAGGAAAGAAACAATATGACCTAAATTCGTTCCAGAAATTAGTATATAGAACTCTGGTCTGTTAAGTACTACATCAGTGCAATAAATATATACCTTGATGCTGAAAGACAGACAGGATATGCAATTATATACACATAGAAGTAAATTATCATGACAACATTGCTTGGAAAACATATCACATCTGGACTAGGATGTTTATAATCAAAATATTGAAATAGATGCAACATCGATGTGATTCCCAAGAAAATACTAAGAAACCAGTGTGGGAATGAAGGGAGGGATTGGATAAGTGGCTGTACAAAAATAAATTTTTACTTTATGAGAATGTACAAGAAAATAAATGGCAAGAAATCTCCTGGCATAATGTTAAACTGAAGGAAGGGGGAGGAATAAAGAAAAATTAAGATTTAACTGTCATACTTAGAAGTTTAGAACTACAAAATTCATAGGAGCACTTACATCTTGGATAATACTGAAGACATCCTTTATTGCCAATGGTATGATACCTGGAGCGTTTTGATCTCCCTGTGTAGATTAGAAATGAGTCAACACAACAGTAAGGGAACAGAAACAAGCAATACGAAGTATGGCAAAAAAGTAGGGTAAAACACAAACATATGATGAAATTATGGATGAACAAACTAAGTTCAAAACATCATATTCTGGAAGAATCTATAGTGACCTTGCCAGACAGAACCTATGATTGGAATTAGGGGCATAAGACTGATAACAATGTTCCAAAGTAAACAAGCTAAACATAACTATACGTCAGTGCATGAAAAGTGGTTCATCTACATTTCAGCTAAGCAAAAGCCAAATGTAAGACTTACCCAACTGCACCTTAAAATGCTTTCATCGTTTATAGCTTCATTAAATCATTTATAGCTTCCTTAAACTAGATATTGATAGTTATTTAAATAGGTGCCACCAAGGGTGTTTTGACTTGCTCAAAAAAAAAGATCAAAATGACTCTGGATAATTTGAGGATCCATGGGATCGTGCCTGAGAGTGCATCTCTTTATATATTTGTAAAAATGCAGAAGAGTCTAAGTCATCTACTGATACTCAGTCCATCTGTTGTGTAGCCTGGGAGCTTTTGGGGCTTTGGAGTCAATTGGGTATGTCAGGCCCAGGTCCTGTTTTGGGGTACTACGGTAGAAATGTAAAACACAATAAAGCTGTTTAAAGACTGGCTCCTTTAAGTATTATGTGGTTCTTGTGGCTTGAGACATGAAGAGCTTCTGAGGTAGTGGAACACTCCATGATGGAGCTTAGGCTCCATAGTTTAGAATCTTTAGATGGCTTTTTGAGTGTTTGGCTTGTCATTTTAGTTTACCATATATACATTTATGCTAAATTTCTGTCCTTCAGCCCTTTAACAAGAATCAATGGTAGAAGGTGCTAACAAGGTCTGTTTAGACGTTGGATTACTGCAAATCCATGCAAAATGAGCACATGACCATCAAATTCCAACTTCATAAAATCCTTGTAATGGAGAAAGAAAACAGATAAAACATTCACGTTGAAAACAACCACTTGCATTGTGGTGTAATAAGTTCCATAAAAGTAGTTTCTCATTAATCATTAAACATTTATATTTGCACGGCCATGGAAGGCAAGCTTAAATTTAGTCTCCTAGTGTGGAACCAAATAGACATAGAGTAAACATTGGTCATTATAACCCTTTTCGCACAACTCACAAACGGAACTTTACTGAAAAAACAAGACAACATGGTTTTTCAATGTTCTTAAACTTTCAGTAGCAAAATGCCAAGATAAGAAAGTGGAACTTACATGCATAGTGTGTGTCTTTCCACTACTTGTCACACCATAAGCAAAAACAGTACCTGCATTGTCAATACTCAAGCCATAAGAAATGGAAAATTAACAAGAGAATTGAAGGTAATCTAAAGCTAATTGACTTTCCACTATCAGCTTTTCAATATAAAATTTATACATAATTCCGACAGAAAAAATATCAATATTTCTAGTTACGCAATAACGAATTTTCCGTTCGTAGTCTACAAGAGCAGTATGTCATACCATTGACACCTTCCATGGCAGCTTTGACAACAGGTTTAGCGGCAACTTCGTACACCTCTTGTGAATTGGCATGCTGTCCAAAAACTCTATCTGCCACAACAAAACCATCCCCAAATCCAATCAGTTTTCAGAACCCTGTAGTTTCTACGTTAAATGCAAATCAATTCCAACACATTTTCTTTTGCATTTCCATAAACTAACCGAAATCGAAATTAACTCCAAATCAAAATTTCCAAATTCAAAATTACAATAAATACTAAATAAAATAATACCAAATGCATAAGCTGTAGCTGGATTATACTCATTCCTCACAATCTTATCGCCGTCTGCGTACCAAGTGACCTCATCCCCTCTCTGATACTCCCTCTCGCTGCAACCAAAACCCCCAAAAAACGAAACCAATTCAATCACATTACCTCAAAACCAAACCCTAGAATCCAACATTTCAAAATCCTCCAATCCCAGAGCCCATAGATCTGATCCAATACACTCAGATCTACCATCATTTACCTCAGTGGCCGAAACCGAATCGTCACCGATATGCTATCCCCACCCTTGGGCGCCTCGAGCATCTCCGCCAAAAGCTCCTCAGACGCGAACCCGACCGGCGAGCGAGTACTGTAACCCCCGGAACCGTACTGCATTGAATCGGAGCGGCCGCGACTCGGCGTCATGGATCGGGACCCGAGTCCACCTCCCGAGTTGTAGAACGACGAGGCCGAGGTCGAGCAGGAGCGCGGAATCATTCGACCGTTGATCAACGAGGAAGATGAAGAGGTCGAGGAGTAGGGACTGGATGGCTTGCGGTAGGAGAAAGGCGAGCTGCTGCGGGCTCGGGAGGACGAGGCCATCCAGTTGAGTCGACTCGGACGGTGACTCGGAGAGAGATTTGAACAAAAATGCAGCGATTAAAAAACAAAAAATCGAAGAAGTAAAAGAAGAGCAAAGAGGAAGAGAATATGTCAGAGCGGTCACATGGCTCGCGAACCGAAAGCGAAGAACATTGTTTTTCCGCTTTTTTTTTAATTATTTATTTATTTATTTAAAATTAATCAAATCTAATTAATCAAATCTTTCTGCTGCTATTTTTCTTCACTCTGTGTGTGCGACTGTAGAGAGAGAAAGTAGAGAGAGAAACAATGAGAGCTAGAGAGAGAGAGTTTCGTCTTCTTTAAGGCAAAGTGAGAGTTGCAGAGAGGGAGAGAGGGGAGAGAGAGAGACAGAGAGAGTGTGGTGAAGTGAGAACGACGGTAGTGGATGAAAAATGAAATTTGAAAAAGTATAGATAATTAATTACTGGGGTGACGTGGCGGGGTGGTTTAAATTTGGAGGAGGGCAACCGCGCGTATTATGAATTAAAAAAACACGGGGACTTTGAAAAATAAAATACGCTGCGAATGAGCGGGAATAACTGCGGCCCTCCGATTAGGACAAGTTTATATGGAGGCCAAAATTAATATTATTTGTTAATTATTTTGTGGTTTATTCTTTTTTATAATAGCAATGTACAAACTATTTTAATTTAAGAGGACGGAGGTTGAACTCGGGTGCAATGAGGTGGACATTGGCTTGGCTTGATCAATTCATCTTGTGAGTTTTTAACTTTCTGTTATTGTTATTGTGCAAGTTTTTAACTTTCTAATACGGTATGAGTTTTTATTTTTACATTACTTGTGAGAAGAGTAATTATCAGTTGTTTATATATTTAAGAGATATTTATCAATTTTTTCTCTGAACGTGTAGCTCTCTACCAATTTATCCCATCAATTTTTATTTTGGCCAATTACCCTTCTAAACTTTTATTAATATCTTATTACCACCCCGTCGTGTTTTGCGGTGGTTTGGGTGCTGGAAGAAGAATGTGAGGTGGTCTGTTGGTATTACCCTTTTATCAGTGTGTGTTGGCCACGTGATAAATTTTAATAGAATAACAGATGAAAAAATTGGAAATTTAATGGCGGGGTGGTAATCAGTTATTAATAAAAGTTCAAGTTGTTATTGGCTAAAATAAAAGTTCAAGAGATAAATTAACAGCGGGTTACAAATTCAGGAGAGAAATCGACAAATACCTCTACATTTAATTGTGCTAGCTTTAGCGGCGTTCGAGTGTGAGTGCTTGATGTTATCATAGTCACTAACGATTGTTAGTTTCAAGAATTAATTTGTGACGTCACGTGAGGTTAGTACATATAAATAATAAGTAAGGCGTCTGTAATCATCAACTGCTATAATAGGCTCAAGCGCCTGCACAAATTTGGTGCTAAGATAATCCTTTTATGTTTAGTGTCACTCTTTTATTTATCATAATATTAATACATGTGGTTACAAGTTACTTCAAGTTGTTGAACGAACATGGCTCAATGCCCAATCTTCTCTATTAATTAATTTTGATGGTTTATTCGTGTATTGACTTACTATATCTAGTATATCGGATAGTTAATGTAAGTGGTTGTAACTAATGTTTTAGCATAATATTTAACTCTAATAAATATGTATCCAGAGAGAAATTTAAATCTAAATTTAAACTTTACTTAATGCTAATTAGTTGACTATCTAGGATCTAGCTAGGTTTAATGGGGTTTGTAGTATCCTCCATGAAAGCTTAAACTTGTGATTAATTCAATGGTTTGAAAAATTAGGTGTGGGGAATTTAGGTAGAACGAGAGCATCTCATCCCAACGTGTTTCAGTGTATATACTTGTGCTTGACAACAATGCCTTAAAAACAAGATAAAAGATGTTTTAATGCCGTCCTCTATTATTTTTTTAATATTTTTTATGCATTATTAACAAAAATCAGATTTATTCTACAATGATTCATTTTTCTCCGACCACCACCAATCATGGTCAACATATCTAACAAGGCTTATTTACGGCTGTATCTCTGAAACTCACACTTGCTCTCACTTTACCCTATAAAACTCATTTTTTTCTCACTTTACCCCATGAAACTCATACTTGCTCTCACTTTGCCTCATGAAACTCATTTTTTCTCACTTTACCCTATGAAACTCACACTTGCTATCACTTTACCCCATTTTCGTCCAAAGTTTGTCAAATAAACGTTAGAATGGCTTATGTGGCACTTATGGGAGCTCGTATGTCAACAATATTAGGAGTAATGTCGTCATTTCACTAACAAACCCATTGAAGAGGGGTTGCTGAGTTGCTCAAATAAACGCTAAATGAGAATTTCGTTTTAAGATTAGGGTTCTGAAAGTGAAGCAATTTATCTGCTTTAGGAGAGGGGTTGCTCGAAATCTGAAAGATCAATAGTGAGTTTCAATGGCAAGATGTTTGTATTTAGACATTAGATGCATATAAATTGTTCATTATATAAGAGTTTAGTTGGTAGTTAGATTCCATGACAAATTTTACATAAATAAACCAAATTTCACATAAATAGGCAAATGGGTCCCTTTTCCAAAAATAAAAATAAAATTATAGGCAAGTGGGGCCTAATCTTATGTTTAATAGACTTTGGACGAAAATGGAGCAAAGTGATAGCAAGTGTGAGTTTTATGGGGTAAAGTGAGAAAAAAATGAGTTTCATAGGACAAAGTGAGAACAAGTGTGAGTTTCAGGGGGGATAGCCGAAAATAAGTCATCTAACAAAAAATTGTAGTTGGAAAAAAACTTTGTCAAATCGATTATTTATGTGATAAATAATTAAGGGTTAAGAACTTAAGGGGGGTGTAGTCAAATTAGGATTTCGAAGGATTTTAAAAGACTTTTTAAATTGATAGATTTGATAGGATTTGAATACACTTACAAATCCCACATGGATTTTTGAGGATTCTTGTGGACTTCAATTATAAATTTTGAAAAATTTTCATGGATTTCAAATCATTTGTTTTGATCAAAATTTAAAAATAAAATAAAAAGACTTTTCCTCTTCTCTACACTCTCTACACCATAGCCACCGTATCCCCTCTCTCACACTGTCACCTCTAGAGCCTCCACCACCTTTCCGTCTCTCTCCCATAAAGCATTACCTTCAATTCATGCCAAAATCAAAATTTTAAAAGAAACCCCAAATTTTTTTGCCCTTTGTTTGTACATCTTCTCATTCATTTCAATTGTAGTAGAATCATTAGCATAAGCAGATAGAAGTAACACCACCAACAATTCCTCAGCATCATTGTCATCGCCAACATTTGTTGGTAGACAAACCTTGATGCCCCAATCAGAAGGTCAAGAATCTTCAACCCTTCTCAAGACCGGTGTAACATTCCGTCATTTTCTTTTATTGTAATTTAATCTCCAGGGGGTATTTTGGACACGTGCGTATTATTTTGTACATGGGACCGTGTAATTTTATATGTTTTGGTGGATGCACAGTGCCCCCAAAACTAAAATATCTCCCTCTCTTTCTTCCTCCCTCTCCTTGTCACTCTCTCAAACCGTATGTGCACAGTGCACATCGTCAGAAAACCGACGAATCGAGATGATCTAAAGCTACCACCTTGTTCATCTCGACGCCCTGAACTCAACGGTGCTAACTGTTTGTCCAAACTCCCAGCCGTTCAACGAAAAACGCACGCGGAAGAACCGAACCTTCCCGGCGATATTCTTGTCATTCTAAACTGAGGTGAGGTTTCTAATTACTACCATTGGATTACTCTCGTTAAGTAGATGAATTTGATATGTCATTTGCTTGATTTGGTAGAGTTTTGAGATCGAAGAGCTACAGTAGCTGCAGTCTTTCAAGGGAAATACATGTCATTTTCTGAGCTTTTTTGGCCAAACAAAATATATATCATCATTCTACTCATCTCTAGCTTCATTTTGACATAAAGAACGTGAAATTTGGCTGAGAAATGAAGAAGATATGAACAATTGAAGTTTTTTCATAAACTGGCCAAACTCTGGCGAGTTGCATACGGCGGCGACCGGCGACAGCGACCCGAGATAAGAGACGAGGGAATATTCTGTTAAAGTTAACGGAGATTCTGGCATTTACCGTTAAATCTAACGACATTAGTTGACCGTCAATTATACCTAACGCGTGAGGCACTGTTTTCGACTTCCGTCGACACGAGGCAACTCGTGATGACTCATACTACCTTGTGGCAGTAAGTGTGATATATTTTCGGAGTGGTTTCAGACCTCCGTATTGAGCAAACAAGGGATAAGTGTCGTTAATTAGTTTAATTAGTAACCTTTATGAGTTTAATCATTACTATATATAGTGATATCTTATATAGGTGAGACTTATCCAAAGGACTACCAGGGCTACCTAGGATAGGGAGGCTACAACCCGGCTACTTACAGATGAGTGAGTGGGTCTTTGTTTTGATAAATATATTATTACGTATGGTTTTCACTGCTTTCTTTAAATTGTTAGCATGAATCATATAATATGTGGTTGTTGGAGGTAGAACATCCGTATTATATTTGTCATATATTTATTTTATTGTTGCTCATCAGTAGATGTAGAACACTCAGGTATTTGTACTCATTCTCAAGGCTAGGGCTAGTTTTGACGTTCGGAGGTTCACACCCAGTACCACTACACAACTTTGGATTCATTGTAGGTACTAGCCTGTTCTAGGTTGCACTAGGCAACTAGGAATTGTGTGTGAGACGCTTTGCGCACAACAATTAGCGTTATGACTCTCGTCATTGTAGTACTTAGCGTATTCTTTTATATATCTAGCCTGTCATCATCGCTTATCTACTTGGGCTTGTGTGTTTACATATGGGTGAGCAATGCAATTTTGTTTTCGAGCAATTCAGTATGGTTTTTACCACGGATTTTCGGGGAGTACCCATATTACTATTATAGTATTTTGAGGATCATACTGGAGAGTATGACGTATTTTCAGAAACTATACTTGTTTTCCAGCAAGGGGATAATATGCTTTTGAAAACAAAGGTGTTATTAAACTTTACTTTTTGACCCACTCACCTTTTATGTTTTGAGCCCTTCCAAGACTTAGTGGCAGGCTTGAATACCAGTGAGACGATGCACTCTTCTGCTAGTTGGTGGTTCGGACAACTTCTTCGGACTAAGTAGGATTCATTCCTACCTTTAGTTTTTAGTTTTCTATTTTGTTATATCCATCCTCACGAGGATGTGAATATTTTATATTCTCTACACTATTTATTATACTCTGACTGTTATGCACCTGTAATAATGAGTTTTACCCATCACATCACTTTTACTTCCGCTTCCAACTCTAATTTATTCACTTTTCTCAATCACATGCATAATTGGCTTTTGTCACTTAACACGTGTTAGCCAACACTTCTCGACACCTAGTGTGTCAGGATCGGGATATGTCAACTGGCCTTATGCCTCTGCTGAAAATCTCTTGAACAAAAGAGACAATCCAATGAAATCTTTCGGGGAAGGGTGTGATTCTTCATAGCCTTTGCTATACATATATTTTTACATTCAAATTCTTTAAAATCCACCAAAATCTACAATTTAATGATATCTTACAAAATCTATAAATTTTTTAATACACCTAGATTTGTATATACTCTTTAAAATCCTAATTTGACTACACTATGATTTCAATGACACATCCCGACCCGGATGTACACGTGGACACCCAAAAGTCGAGTGTGCTGGCCGACACCACGTAGGGTGACAAAAGCCAAATTGAAAGATATAAGAATTAATTTGAACAATTTAATGAATTTAAGGTCAGAGTACACAAAAGTTGTACAGGCGGAAGAAATAGTAAAGTAACTGTTGTACAAAGCACTAAATACAAAGTACAGAATACAAGTATCAAGAATGATACACTTGTCATACCACCGCGCCTCGACGTCGACAGCTCCAACCACTAAACCTGGAGGGGAGCAAAACAAAAGGGTGAGTGGGCCATAAATAGTTATTTTTGTGAAAACTTTTCCTTTCTGAAAATAGTAACCCCTCGCCGTCAAAATCAAGTAATTGGTCGGAAAACCATTACAGAAAACGTACTAATATAGTAGGTAGAAAATCAAGGTAAGTACGGAAGTATACTTACCGTCCGAAACGGGCAGAAAGCCACCGTTCGGCATAAAAATACTTTACCCGAAGGTTCGAATAATAAGGATATACGGGAAACCCGTAATTCAGCTAAAAGTCTTCGTGGTATCAGTGAAAATCAGTGATAAAATCACAATACAAAACTATAAGATAAACGCTCGTTTAGGTATGGCAAACACACAAGTTCATACAGATGTACTCTGTCATGAACAGGCTGGGTGTATAAATAACGGTACACTCATGTACTACAATCACATGAAGCTGGCGCTAAGCGCATCACAACGAGTTCGAGTAGCCAAGGCGACCTAGAACAGGCTGGCATCTGCTATGGATCCATAGCGAGCGTATCGGTGCGTGTGAACAATCACGTGAAGCTGGTCTTGGCCCCGGATAGTACAACTAACACCGTGTAAGCATTCCTGGTTGAGCGTGCGAAAACGTACCACAAAATATTTTTGAATAAAACAAGGTGGGGTAATTTCCCTTTAAGGGATAAACCTCAAAATAGTCAATATATAAGGTATTCTCGGGTGCCGTACCTCGAAATACCAAGCGTATAACTATAATACGTGAAATACCAAGAATACGCCACATGGGTACCAAGGTATAGAAATACCAACTTAATGGTAAACTAGGTGAACCCAAAATACGGTAGAGAATTACCATTTCCAAGGTTCACCCAAATACGGCCCAAGGCCCGCCAAGTAGGTATAACAACCCATGATCACAAGTAGGCACAATAATTAATTTCCTAAAACCCCCTAAAATAGGGCCGGTTCGATACTAGCAATACGCGTATAAAAATAATACGGAAACCACCAATTTAATGGTGAAATTCCCAAATGGAAATATAGGCAAAAGCCCACTAATTTCCAAGGCCTAACAAATAGACCGAGTCGATCATGTAAACCACGTAAATACCACGAAGTACGAGGTCTACCAAAAAAAATACGAGATATAAACCACTTTAAAATCATTTAATAGTGCAGGCAATATACCAATATAATTTCCCAAACTAAAATCACATTTAAATAATATAGGGAAAGGGCCCACTCACAAATACCAAAGCCGGGAAGTCCAAACGTACGTCCTCCGAACGCCACGGGTCGCCAAAACCTAATTTAGAACACCCAAGATTAATAAAGTATTCGAAAATACGAAAAAAACGGCGTTCGGAAACCCAAAAACTGAGTTTCAGGGTCGGAAACCCCAAAATTGTCGCCGTGGGCCGCCGTGCGCGGTCGCACGCGCCGCCACACGCTGCCATTTGGCCTCACGCGCGGCTGTGAGGTCACACGCGCCTCCACGCGCCGCCACGCGTAGCAGGAAGTCCACCACGCGCGGTCACGTGCCACACGCGCCGGTTGGTCGCCGGTGACACGCGCCGGTCATGCGCCCTTTACTGTGCCGTTAGAGTTCACGGAATATTCTAACGGCGTTAGAATATTCCGTTAACGCCGTTAAGGTTAACGGACGGAATATTCTGGTCCGACCGGGTTGAACCGGTTTGCTGACATCAGCAGGACCGGTCTGACCCGGTTTGCTGACGTCAGCGCCGGTCACCCCTAACCTTTTTCCGGTCGCCGCCGCCGGAATTTGGAAAATTTTGGCCGGCATTTCTGGGAAATTTCAGAGCTTCATAACTCCTTCATTTCAAGGCCAAATTGGACGATTCAAGTACCAAAATGAAGCTAGAAGTGAGGAGAATAATATTTTACCATTTTGGGGGCCAAAAACTGGCCAGAAGTGGCCTGAAATTTGAAGGGAAGCCACGGGTGCAAGGAGGCCGATTTGATTTCTTCGATTCTTGGCCAAACGTGATCATCCAAAGCTTGAACAAGGTACTTGGGACATCCAGGAGTCCAATGGTGATTAGTTTGAGGTGTTTCGAACTCGGTTTCACCGAGAAAAGGCCGAGGGAAGAAATTCGAGATCGTTGGAATTTTCTGGGTTTTCTGGGTTTGAGTTGCAGGGTTCAAAGCTGCACCTGCTGGGTTCAAATCGAGTTGTTTGTGATTGCTTGGCCATGAAATTTGGCCTGGTGAGAGCTCAGGGAGAGGGAGAAGAGGCACGGGGTGCCTTGAGCAATTTTGGAGCTTTTGGTTCTTTGTTGTTTTGTGTTGCAGAGAAAAGGAAGAGGAAGGGGACACAGGTCAATGGCCCAGACAAAATCCCAGGAAATCTGGGATAGGCCACATGGCCTGCAGGTAAATGGGCCCCAGCCCAAACAATCCAAAACTGCCCAAAATTAAAATACGGGAAACGTCGAAAACCAACGCCCGTAAAATATTCGTTCGGAGTCCGAACGACGTCCCGCTCGCGTCTACACGTTCGTAGCGACGAGCACATCAAGAAAAATACAAGTGGAAACGTCGTACGAGTTACGACGCAAAAGTCAACCCAAAAGTCAACCAAGGGCAAAATCGTCACTTCACACTTCCGGGAATAAAATAGTATTATTTTCCGGAACGGGATGTAACATTCAAAGTCTTTTAAAATCTTCTTTTAAAATCCTAATTGACTACACCCTGATTTTAAAGTCTATTAAAAACTAAGGAAACAGTCATTGTTATTTTGAAAATTTACTATCGGATACCTAAAAGATTTATTTTTTACTTTAATATCGAGCTCATCACAAATATATAATAATTATCAGTATTTATTTGAGTAGACCGGACCTGAAACCTACTCCAAATTATTGGAGTCAAATACTACTATATCAAATGCTAGTTTATATACGTGGTTGATGTTTTGCTGGAAGGTATAATTAGGTGAAAATCATTAAAAATAAAAATAAAACCGAGAATTATTATTTGGCATAAATTGCAAACCACCACACTGATGGCTCATGGCTGGTCGTGCCCATGAGAGAGAGTCTCACAGCCCCATGCACATGCAGTAGGAGGCTTCAATCTCAGCTGCTCAAGTGTCCCCATTTGTAGGGGCCATGACACCTCTAGATGGAACTCCTTTTTGTTGTTTTTGTATGTTTAAGGTTTTTTTTTAGATCATTTTTTTAATTGTATGTTTAGGTTTTTCAAATCATTAATCATGTAAGTTTCGTTAAGAAAAACAAATGTAGAAAGAATATATTTGGATGCTAATTGGATTGTGGGGTTATCTAACCTTTGGTTTTGGAATTATATATGATAATATTTTGTTTTTGTTATTTGAAGTTAAGTTTGGTAATCATTCAATAATATTTATTGAATGATTAACAAACAAATGTGCTTTCAAATAGCTTTTAATTTAGTCGTACTTATTTTTGAAATGTTGAAATGTAAGATGTCTCCTGTATTTTAATAAAAAAATAATAATAATGTCTCGTGTACGAATTCTCAAATCTCCCAAGGGGTTGGTCTAGTAGAAAGCGAACAAATGTTTAGAAATTTTAACTTGAATTCGAATTGACACTGATGCATTTATACGGGTTATCGGTTCTGCTTTAGCATACCATTTGACCCGGGGTCAAAAATACACTACCGCTTCATGTGGTACCAGGGCTGCATAGGGAGGGGATTAGTTTGTCATCAATGTGTGGTGGGATTATTGAAAAAATTAGGGTTTAATTGCTATATTAATCACATAGAAAACAAGATATAATTCATGCAATTAAGCACAAAAATATTTGCATAATCATAATAAAATACAATGCTAATGCACACAGACAAGTGTTAGAAAGACCTGAAAGTTGAGTCGAGGCAAACGTCCAACGTTCTAACCTTAAGACGAATTCCGCTCCACATTGGTGCTTATATTATACTATGGCATTCATCTCTCAGGATACAATCACTTCCTCCTTGTGAATGAATCACTGCAGTTCACAAGGCTCCTTAGACCCCGAATATGCAGGAACTCACTCACTTATAGAAGAATGATTATCCTAACTCTCTCTCTAATTGTATGATGTATGCAGTGAATAAATGAAAAAATGAATGAATAATCTGCAAGATAATTCCTATATTTATAAATGCAGATGAGCCTTTCTCCGAAAGAGTGTGTCCCAATTGAAGAGACAAACAATGTATTTGTTGGATAGACAGATACATCTCATACCTCTTCATGTGTAAGCGGAAACCCAACACAAAAGACACCACTATATAGTGCACTAGTTACATATAGCTCATTAAACATATATGTATAACATTTTTTCGTCAAAAATGCGGATGTGAGACCATAAATAGTTGGCCTATGCCATGTTAATGAACAAAAAAAAAGTGCATAATGATTTTTTTAGAGTGTCATAACATCTCTTTTAAGTTATTGGGCTTGTTTAACATAATGAGTTGGACCTCTTAGGTCTGAAAAGTTTGGATGCGGTCCAATATTATTATAAGATCGTGGATCCAAGCCAAGTCGCCTTGTTTGGCTTGCAAGGCAAGTGGAGAAGAATCCTAAGATTCCCAAATTTGCTTAATTCTCATGAACCTTAGAGCACTTCCACCTGTTAGAGGAGGGCAAGGGCAAGGAAATTTTTTTTTTTTAGTTTTAATTTTTTTATGCTTTGTTGGCCTTATCCGGGACTTGTCATTATCCTCTTAGATTTTCGATGAGATTTTCAACTACTCTAGTCACGACACGTGTCATTATCTATTAAAAATCTCAGAGCAAATTTTTGATGAGATTCTCAACCAATCATGTAGTGCCACATGTCATTATCCAATCTCTTGAATTCCACAAATTTCTCCATAAAAACCCTTGAAACCTCCACATCTACTCACACCAATCTCCTGCATCCTCCATACTCATCTCAATTCATAGTTTTTTATAGCGAAAAGTTCTTTCAACAATGTCTAACCTGAGGAGGTTGGAAGACAGTGATGAAGAAGAAATGGAGCGAGAAGATGAAGCACGAAGAATCCAACAAGCCCAACACCGAAGGTGGAGAAATGCATCAACCAGTAAAGTGATTCAAGCGGTGGCAGCAATCGATGCAAACTACCAACAAGCAGGTGGTTCAAGAACCGGTCGTGAGCCCAACATCAACCAAAAGAGGGGAGTTCGAGGTGAGAATCTCTTAGAAGATTACTTTATTATTTTTGAACAAGATTTAGGATGCGACCACAATTGTTCAACAAAGTCATGGTTGATATTTGCAACCATGATAATTACTTTGTTTAAAAGAGGGACGCTGCCAATGTTTTTGGTCTTCTTCCTGAGCAAAAAATTACGGCTGCCTTGAGAATGCGAATGCTTGCTTATGGTGCATCTGCAGACTCGGTTGATGAGATCTGCAGAATGGCAAAGTCCACTGTGCTCAAGGCCCTTGATATGTTCTACAAAGCAATCAAGGCCCTTGATTTGTCAAAGCAACGCCAAATCCACACACAGAGAAGGAAAAATATCTTGCAGCAATGCAAGAAGGGTATAGGAAGGATGTGAAGAGGTGTTTTGGTATCCTCCAAGCTCGTTGGGCTATTATTAGAGGAGCTGCTCGCTTATTTGATGATAGAGCATTTCGAAGCATCATGATGACGTGCATCGTCTTACATAATATGATTGTGCAAGATGAGTATGATTATGACATCGAAGAAGTCTTGGACGAAGACACGATGAACAATTCAAGAACTAGAATTTATACTGCTCATGAAAACACTGATGAACCCGCCCATCACGACCCATTAAAAAGGGATCGACGTTACCACGAGATGGTCATTCAACGTTACAATACAATCCATTCGTCTTTCCTCCACAAAAAGCGTCAGCGTGATTTGATGGAGCACTTGTGTGCAAGGAAGGATGCTATTAATGAATGAATCTCATTTTTATGCTTTCAAGTATGCTTTGTAAGTGTGTTTTTCTTCTTCTTTTTTTTTTAATGTTTTTGGTGTGTTTAAGTGTGTTTAAGTATGCCTTGTAAGTGTGTTATGTGTAAGTTTGTTGAACTTTATTTAAGTGTGAACTTTGTAAGTTTGTTCGTTGAAAATAAAACGATTGTCTAATTCAAATAATTTAATTTCAAATACAAAGCAAACCACAGTATTACAACAACCATAATTAATTGAAAATAAACAACATTATTTGTAGTACCCTACTCCTTAGGAATCCAATTGGTGGTGCTAGGTCCGTCATCCCTTGGAATGTATGGAACTTCCTCGTCTTGCTCGGGAAAATGTCTTCTCATGACAGCCGCTCATTCTTTTGTCCAAAAACGTTTTGAATTAGGAGTCATTTCTTCGGGGCGTCGGGACATGGTCTCCCGATCCTTCTCATGTTGTCTTTCTTGCCTTTTTAATTTCCTTTCTCTTGCATTTGCTTCATCTCTAGCCTTGTTTAACTCAAACACTTCCCATTCGTGCGCCATATCCAGTGCATGTTGGCGAGCCAATTCTTCAATCAATTTTGAATAATCAGTATTTGAAGAACTACCTCTTGCGGCTCTTTTCTTAGCAGCTTTCCTACCAATAGCCCTCTAGGTTGCTTCGGTCAGTGGTACCGGTTCATTTGGGGTCCCTGATGCCTCATCCAATGGCGATTCTTGAGTAGTTGATTCGTGTAACGGAATCTCATTTAAGACAACGTTTGGACCAACCGGCACAATTTTGTATTTCGTAGTATGCTTGACAATGTCCCATAATTCGTGCCTTGTGAATGATCTGTTGTTGTTAGCATGCTTGAACCACATTTGTGCTTGTAGTTCCTGAAAAAACAATTGTGAAAGGACATAATAAATTACATATTCAAGTGCTTATTTTTAATTAGCTTAAAGAATTGTCAAACAACATAATAAATTGCAATTACCTCATTGGCTCGATTATCGCCACTTCGATATAGGGTATCCGCTTTTGTGATGACTTCTTTCCAAGATTTCATCTCTTTATGTAGATGTCGATACCTACTGGACATAGATTTCTCGGTCCGACCTGTGCCTTGCATCTTCTCCACAAAAGGGCATGAATCTTCTTCCACATTTTATCGATCCTCATCTCATTTCTGTTGGTCGAGTCATGAATAACACGCACCTAAGACTCCAATAATGCAATATCTTCTGCGATTGATCAAACTGCCTTCTCACTCTTTTTTTTTTTTTTGTAAAAAAAGAATTTGGAAAGTGGAAAACAAATATAGGAGGTTGTAGGAAAAATAAATATTGAGTTGTGGTGTGAGGAATGATGAAGATGATTGGGGGTATTTATAGAAAAAAAAATAGAAATTTTTTTTTCGTTTTTAACGGTCGGATTAATTCTGACCGTTTGTTTTTTTTCATTTTTAAATCTAACTCACTAGATTGTGTCACGTGGCACAACGGTAACAAATTCAAAAAAAAAATTTTCCGTTGGAAATCCAACAACTGTGGAAGTGTCACGTCAGAGAGCCAATGACTCTTTCTGAACCACCTGACCGAGTGGGCCACGCGTGTCGGCTCCACTTGCACTTGTCTGCGCTTGTGTTGCACGCGCATGATACAAAAAAAAAACGTGAATGACGTCATGCTGAGGTCAGCCACGCCCGCTGGCGTGAGGTCCGGTGCAACTCGCTCGGGCTTTTGGTTGGGCTTCGGCTGGCCCACATGTTGCCCTCTCCATTTTGGACCAGTGGAGACATATTTTGGGTTCCAATGGCAAGTTAGGAGCCCTTGCCCATGCCTTTTGGCAATGGGTGGAGGTGCTCTTATGATATGGAAAGGGTGCCTTTATTGGCACCCAAATTTAAATTAAGTTCACCCAAATAAAATTTTTTATCTCTAATATTCCAACTTTACCCCTGAAATAACTTTAAGAAAATCCATCATCTTCTTCATCTCACACCCACCTGCAACCGTCCATGCCCATCTCACTGGCGTCGTCGACACAAACTCTGGCGACGATCCCACTGTCATCGAATTCCAACATTGGAATTTTCTGTTGGCTATTTGTTTTGTTTTGGTTTATGGGTTCTTTGTGTTTTTGCTTACTTTTCGTGATTTTTTGGTATTAGGGTTAGGGTTTAGTCAGTGTATGGATTGATTTGGTTGCAAGCAAGTTCTTGACACCACCAGATCTTATTGAAAGCAGTGGTGGCCGACTTCGGAACAACCCGTGAAGATCCAACGAGAAACAAGGGAGAGGAGGATAGGCGTTCCAAACTTCCAATGGGGACTTGGATTTGCCGTCGGTTTTTTACGGAGTCGTCTCTGGCGATGGTTGGTGTAGTGGTGGGGCGGGGCAAACCGGTTGAGCAGGTAGTTTAAGATAATTTTTTTATTTAGTTTTTATTTTATTTTAAATTGTTTTCTTGAAATTTAATTTTAAAACTAAGGGTAAAGTAGGAAATTGAATGACAAAAGTTTTTTTTTGTTGGGTGAACTTAACTTAAAATTAGGTGTGAATAAAGGCACCCTGTGGAAAAATCTATGAGTAGATTCTCTCGTCGTATACTTTGAGTACACTCGAGTTAGGCTTTCAATTTTTACAATGACCATAAAAACACTTGTACTTACTTTTTAGACTCTGGAACTTAATGTCGTTTACCTGTACTCAGTAAACATACATAAAAGGCTAATGATATGTTTACTTAATATAAATGGAAAAAGAATGCACTCTGACAACTTAAAAATATGAGAAGTAGGGAAAGAGAATTGTATCAACTAGTCCCTCCTAGTTGATATGATTCCTAAATTTTAGATATTTGATTACAGATTTTAAGGAAAAACTTAATTTATACTTTTCTGATTTCTTACGTGTAAGTAAACGTAGGAAAAAAAAAATTAAAGAGTAAAATAATTCTCTCCCCCATAGTTTAGTAAACGTAGAGAACTCAATAATCAAAATGATTCTAATCCCTATTCCTTATAATCAAACATGCCCTAACATGTACCCATAACAAAGTTTGCAATTTTTTCATTGAGAACGCAATATTGTTTCCTATTGGGTGAGTTGCATAATAATGTGAAACCCATGACTTGTGATTGTACAATAAAACCTCTATATAGTCATAATGTTGGAACCAAACTGATTTTATAGTTACGGAGAATATTACTTAATAAAGGTGTACTTAAAAAAAAAAAATTTTTGACTTAGTTATCTGTAATGAATGTTGTATGATGGTGGCATTGAGAAGAGAAATGAGAGAGCTTCTTTAAGAAGCCAACTCTCTCCATTTCTCCATAAGAAATTCACAACACTCAAAGTTTGACTCATCCATTGCACAAAAAGCTCTCTAGCTCTCTCTCTCTCTTGCATGAAGTGTTGAGGAAGAAGAAAGAGAAGGAAGAGGTACCTACAGTAGAAAGAAGAGTACTCATCTCTTAGTACTCTTTTTAGATAGTTAAAAGTGAGGTAGTGTAGTTTCCTTGGAGAGAAACCAAACACTCATCCACCACCACTATTGGTGTGTGTCGTCCCTTCCTCCTTGTAGAATAAGTGTGTACTAGCATCTTACACTTATTCTAGACCAAACACTCATCTCTACAAAGAAGGTGTCGAAAGTTAGAGGGCTCTAACTTTAGAGTCTAAGAGGAGAAGCTATACAAAGTGGATCAAAGTGAGAAGCCTTGACAAAGGAGCATCCTCGAATTCAAAGCTTGCTCCAACTGTATGAATATCAAACCCTCTTTAATATTGAAAACAAATGCGTAGATCAACCATTTAGGTTAAAGATCTTGAAGGGAGTTTATGTTTATGACTAGTTCTGTCGCTTCCGCTCTTATTATGTGCATGTTTATAATCTCTCTCATTATGTACATACATGGTTAATTAGTTTGTAAAAATTTTAATCTCTAACCCTAACAACCCTTTCAAGTTTGCAATGGATGAAATATAGTGCCATACCGAGAGATGAATGTTTCCATGATTAAAAGTTGTGATCCAATTATAAGCTTTAAAATTGCAGTGAAAGTAACACACGAGACTTTGACAGTTTACCACCAATCAACTGATTTACCTAGCCTATTGCTTCCACTTCAACGATTGGTAACCTTGACTATTATTTAACTATTGGCATAAAAACAAAAAGACAATGATTGAATTTTAAAAAAATGTTTATTCTTTTGGCATGGCACACCCTTTATTTTCCTTGATAAGAAACTAAGAAGAAATATAAACATGTTAAACTTATCTTAACACAGTTTTCATTTTTTTTTCTCGGAAATTGTTTTTTTTACATCGAAAAGTTTCTAACCCTAAACCTAACTGTTTCCCTCTTTTCGGCCGAATCAGGCCGAGAGAATGATTTTGGTCCTTCTTCTATTTGTTGAGTATGTGTGCCACCACCAAACCACGTATTGGTCTAGATGAAATATGTGAATGTTGTGTGCCGTGAATCTGACTTCTAACCAAACGATTGAACGGCCAAGTAAGGAACCTCTTCTTGGTCTAACTCCTTTCACTCCCTTAGGATTAAAGGTGGTTAGAGCGAATTTGTATATTTTGTGATTTTGGGTTTATAGATGCAAACGAATGTAAAGGTACGAGGAATTAAAGTGCAAGAACGTAAAGTGCGATAATATAAATAACGATAACGTAAAAAACAAGAAGGTAAGTGCGAAAAGTAAATAAGCTTGAAGTAAAGTGCTATTGAAAAAAACAAACTTGTATTAAAACAAAACTGAAATATAAAGATATCTAGAAGTGCTTAAAACAATAAAGATGAAAGCAATAAAATTACATGAACTAAGAATTTGAAAAGTAAACGGCCGACAACTGAAAATAAAAAACCTAGACTAAGAAAAGTAAAGGATAACAAGAATATGAAGTTTTGTGTGTTGATCAAGAGATAAAATAAAATAATCTACACTAGGGCTACATTATGCTAGGACAGGAATTGAAGAGAAAATAAAATGACAAGTTGTGTGTTTGATTGGAGATCTTTTCTCTTCTCTTCAATCTTAATATTTATAGGGCAACACTGGCCCTAGATCGGCCATTTGTCTGGCCCATGAGTCTAGCTTATTTGAAAACCTTCCTTCTGCGGCCGCTCTATTCTTGGAATAAGATGTCCGTGAAATCAACTCATTTTAATTCATCCGTTTTTATATTGATTGACTTCAATCCTTGCCTTTCTGAATTTCTCCTTGTGCTAATCTCCTCCGGACCTCTTTAGAAAGTTCGTGGACCTTCTTCTTTGGTGAATCATGAACCTTGATTGCCTTGGATTGAACACCAATTACTCTCCGGACCTTGGTCCTTGCCAATTTTAGATTTTCCACATGAAGATCTTATCTAGGCCATCATGACATTCTTGTTTCTAAGCCACGAGTTTTGACAAATATTTAATTTAAAGTCTTGGGCTTGACTTGATTTTTAGGACCAATCATGTGTCATGGCCGAAGTTGTGACTTTTAGGCCTCGTTTGATACGCCGTATAGCGCACCGGATAGTACTAATAATCCGGTCTCGGGTGTTTGGTGCGCTCCGTACTAAAATAGTCGCCCGACTATTTAAACCGGGTCCACCATTTAGTACCCCTCACACCGGACTAATTATAAGCCCAAAAACCTCCGTATAATTAGTCGGGTCCGTCCCTCTCACTCTCTTGGTCTAGCTTGAAGGAAAATATTTGAATTACAAGTTCATTTGAGCAACACTTAAGCATGATATTAACAAATTAAAGGCTCTTAGCTAGCATATTAGTACTCAAAAACAAAACTTTGCTCATGACTTTTGAAGTCTAAATATTGTGAACCAAGACACAACTCAAAATCACATTAGTAAGTTGTAGCATCCTATACCTTTGTAGAATCTTCTTTGCATGAGCAAAGGCTAAATACCTAAGAGGGCCTTCAATCTCATCTTGGATGAACACCTTTGCTTGGAGGAGTTGTGGTTGCACCTTGAATCAAATTAAAGGTTACCAACGTACTTCGTCTCCTACGAAGGTCAAACCTTTCGTAGTTCTTGCATTTGATTAGGATTTGAGTGAGTTTGTATGAAGAACAAATTGTGTTCTTCACACACACCTTGGGCCGGCCAACACAGTATAAATAGTCGATATTAGTCCGATACTGCACCAAACGCCAGACTAATTTAGTCAGTACTGTCCGATGACAGATTATCCTATCCAATTGAAATAGTCAGTCCAGTCCGAGCTGCCAAACGAGGCCTTAGATCTAAATAAATTATTTCTACACTTGTATAGATTGGCACGACCACACTATTGTATTAACCATGAACATAGTCAGGCACCACGTCATGTTGACTCGAATAGTGGCCGCGACGACATTGATTCGTTTCGGCCCAAATCATATTTCAATTTAAATTAGGATTCGGTCTAGGATCTCGGCCCAAACCTTATGTAAGCTATACATTCCTGTATTGGGCTAATTAGACCGCTAGATTAAAGTTCGTAACTAATTAGACCAGATGATGTTAATTCGGGTACAAACACTAACATACTCCTACACATTCTCCTTCCTATCTTCACCACTAGGCTAACCTCAGCGACCTAACACTTCAAAATAGTTATCTTGCACTGCAAGAATACTATTTTGAAGGGCCTTTTGCTAGCGTTAATGGCTTATGTGCATTTATAGTATATTATTACAAAACTTGATTGACAATGGTGGAACTACAACTTTTTCTTTGGGGGCAAGTCACATTTTTTATGTTTTTTATGCAAAAATGGTCACAGGAGGCAAGTTGTGGATTGTCCTGGTAATTAAAGTCTTTCACTTTAATTCATTGCGCTTCGAGTTTAAACTCTCTTAATATAAAATACCGCTTGTACTTAAAAATAAAAGACCTTGTGCTTCTTTCATTCTTTGGTTCTGGTTAAATCATATACGTTCTCTACGATGCAAGAGTACAAACAAAGAATACAAATAATTTGGCACTCATTTTTTCTTGGAGGGCTTGAAATTGCCAAAACGCAATTAGTATCTGCATGAATTTGCAAAACCTTCTTGTTTTGGTGTTTGGGTGGCGGTCCTACTCCTAGAGGAAATGTCTCGGTGAGTGGAGTGGAGTGACCTTGAGGAGAAGAGAGGCTAGCTAAACTAAGCTGTCCTGTCACCCTCGCCCTCCACTTTTTTCTGTGACGTTCAAAAGGCTCGCTCACTCACGTGCAATTGGGGCCTTTTGCCCACTTTGTAATCAGCGATTGCCACGTGGGTTCCATCCCAATCAAATACAAATCTCCCCATTCATTAGTTTCCATTGTTTTTTGCTTTTTTATTTATTTTCTTCTCCTTTTTGTTTTTTCACTTTTCAGCATAAAAATATCAACCTAAATCGAATCAATATGGCTTAAACAACAAGATCCCCACAGCCAATCTCATTGTGTCATGTCATCAATCCTAGACAAAAAATTTAGTAATGCTTCAAGTATGCATACTTCTTTGTGTAATGACCTTCGACAAGCATGGTATGCTAGATTAAATGCCAGCCTCTTAACGGTCAGATGATAATTGTATCAAATAGATGTAAGTATTGAAGCAAAATTCTTAAAACAAAGCATTATTAAGATAAAAATATACAAGAAGAGTTAAAAAAAAGTGACTTTATTATTTATTTAGCTTGGTTAATAAATACAAAGTAGCATATATGAGTTTACTCAAGTTGTGTAGAGCAGTTTTATGCATCCAGGTTCGAATGCCCCTATCGATAATTTAGAAAAATTTAACGTAATTAATCTATTATTTGTAAAAAAATGTGACTTTATAGTTTATAAACCCAAAGGCCCAAAAAGGTGACAAAAAAAGGCCCAAGTTCAGGTGATGCGAGTCCCAATTGATTTGTTCCCTCAACCAAGTAGAAAAAGCCAATATAAAGAGATAGAGGTTTATTGCTTCCCCTTAACACTTATCTGAGTAGAGCTAAAAGCAGAGAGCAGCACATTAGCAACAGTATGCTGCTTTCCTCTCTCAACAATCCTGCAAGTGCAAGCTCCTTCCTCTTTCCATGGTCGCCATTCCCAACACGTACACATACACATACACATGGTCCCTCTCTCTCTCTCTCTTCGTTTGCATTTTTGAGCATCAAATTCAAGCTGTTAAAGTGTTTGATTTATGAACTTGACAGTTGACGATTCAGGGCTGTTCAGTCCAAGGACGGAATTTTCAGGAAATGGGTTGTGTAATGGCGTGAAGAACAAGCAAGCAAGACCGAGACGGCGGCCAAGAGGTCCAGCACCACCAATGGCTGTTGGAAGCAATAATGATGAAGCTCGAGCGGGTGTTTCAGTTGGGGAGGAGCGGCTTTATCTCGGAATGGACTTCGGTACTTCCGGAGCGAGGTTTGCGCTGATCGACAAGCGAGGGACTATTCATGCTGAGGGAAAGAGAGAGTACCCTCTTTTTGTGGTATTATGCAGCTAATCATTTCTCTCACACTTACAATTTTTTGAGTAACGCTATTTCGTCACACAAAACTGACCACATTGCTGACACGCTCTCTAAGTTCTAATATGGGCCAGTCCACATATGGCGAGGCTCTTATTAGAGTGTGTCAGCAATGTGGTCAATTTTGTTGCCTAAATTAAGAGCTGCTTTTACGATTGATGAGATGGAATGCTCGAAACCATTTTCGAAATCATTTATTCTGATGAGATGAGTGGAAACTTTTGTGTGACTAACAGAGGGAGTGTAGTGTATGCATTAAAAATTGGTACAATGCTTGTGCTTGACCTACAGTTGTTGACCTAGAGTTTCTTGATACTTGATTTGCCCATATAGAATTGTTGAGGAGGGAGTGAATTATTTAAATTTTCAGTCAGAAGTTGTTTGTGCAAAATTCAACCAAGAAAGAAAAAGATGTTCGTATCGTACAATGGTGAAGCTACATGGAATTGGTGGTTTTCAAGTATAATTGGATAGGTCAAAGATCCAAATTTGGATTTCGTTATGGTGGATCTTATTAATTATTAAGAAGAATGAAATGGTTTCCGTTTCCTAAATTACTGCATTTATAGTCCAAGTAATTGATATCTTCTTTCCATTGTCTAGAAAGAGTGAAGAAAAAGTGGATTGGGCGCGTTCATGGAAAGTGACACTCTTCTCGCTTCTTGAAGACGTTCCATCTCATCTCCGTAAGCTTATTGCTTCCATTTCCATTGACGGGACTTCTGCAACTACTCTCATTGTAGACAGGTGGTTCCCTTAGAGATTTGATGCTTATGCCTGTTCTTGTATAATCTTATTTTCCGCATCAAGATCACATTTGAAGTAGGCATTTGAATTTGAATATGCAGCAGCACAGGGGAACCGTTATGGAGACCTTTCCTCTATAATGAGAGTTGCCCTGATGCTTTACCAACTGTAAAGTCTATTGCTCCTCCGAATCATACAGTCTGCTCTGGTTCCTCCACTCTGTGCAAGCTTGTCTCGTGGTGGGAAAATGATGAATTGAATAGAAAATCTGCACTTTTGTTGCATCAAGTAGATTGGCTTTTGTGGCTTCTTCATGGAAAGCTTGGAGTGTCTGATTATAATAATGCTCTAAAGGTAGTTTTCAGAAATCCTGTTTTAGGTTTCGTTTTACATTTTCTGCCTGTAAACGATTAAATTTCTACTTTTAAATACACATTTTCATTTATACATGTCTTAGGTTGGTTATGATCCTGAGCTTGAGTCCTATCCGCCTTGGCTTCTCTCTCAGCCGTATTCACAACTTTTACCTTCTGTCAGAGCTCCTGGGACTTCAATTGGTCGTTTGAAAGGCGACATAGGATCAGATCTTGGTATGTGTCCTTGCAACTTGCCAAGTAGTGGATACATCATTTTATACATTTATGTACTTATTTCTTCCTTATAAGCTTCTTTTATTCAGGCTCAGAGGGAATGGTTGAGAAATGGTGCACGTCATGCAGTGCATGTCTTGGCGTCTTTCTGTTGCACGGTTAACCTGACAATATATACAACATGTCCTTGCAGGTTTCCCAAATGATTGTGTTGTATGCACAGGAACCACTGATAGTATAGCAGCGTTTCTAGCAGCTCGTGCGACACAACCTGGGAAAGCTGTGAGAGTTCTATGTGTTCCTTCTTACTCACTCAAAATTAGTTATACGTATCGCTTGATGTGAAAGTTTTCTATGGGCTATTCATAGCCATACTGGCAGACTATCGCTGAGCCTTTAATTTTCTGTTCGCATCGCTCTTTGTTCTTTGTCCCACCCTAATTTACACCCCAGCACTTCCAAATATTTTGAAAACCCTATCTTGCTGGCATTCTTTGAATTTGATAATGCTGTTTTTCACATGTTTTGCATTTATTAGTTTCCTGAAATTTTATCGCTTCTCAATGCACTCGAGCACTATTGATCCGTATGTTTTGAACTCTATATAATTTTTGTATATAGGTCACTTCTTTGGGTTCTACACTCGCCATAAAACTTCTGAGCACCACTAGGATTGAGGATGCACGGTTTGGAGTGTATAGTCATCGCCTTGATGATAAATGGCTTGTTGGAGGTGCTTCAAATACCGGTGGAGCTGTTCTTAGACAAATTTTTACTGATGAGCAACTGGAGAAATTGAGCGAGCAGATTAATCCCATGGAAACCTCTCCTCTAGACTACTACCCTCTGCAAACAGTTGGCGAGAGGTTTCCAGCAGCAGATCCAAATATGGCTCCTAGGTACGTGGTATTCTCTGTATGTTTTGAAGAAACTAGAAATGGATCTTGTGAGATTGATAAATGCTTCAGAGTATCATCTAATATATCCTGGTCTTTTTGCATATAAGCATGGACCTTAATGTCAGGAAACATGGTCATTTGCTTGCGCAGTAAAAGTAGTGCACGATAACATGCTTTCTCTAGAAACATTTCATGTTCGCTTTAGTTTATTTACTGGAAGAAGAGCATGGTGACTGCACCATGTTCATGATATATACGTAATCACTGAAGCTCAGTCGGGCTTAACAACAATATTCACAGCATCATGTTTCACAGCTTGGGCACCGAACGCTAAGAGATGAACATTTTGTGGTAATTTTTGATATTTATGCTTCAAAACTTGTACTTTAAGTCCTGCTTCTTAGCATAATGTGCCTCTAGAAAGCAATGTAGCTCAAAACAGACATCTCATGTATTTTTATCTTTATATGCTACAAGAAATAAAATGTAAAATTTCCAACTTTGTCGACTGTATTCTTTTTCTGGGAGTTAATAGATTAGTATGCAGCTCAAATATAATTTCCGTAAGACGTATGACTATACACGATCCATTTTGGAAAGCTGGGAAAACCCTATTTCTTCCCAGAAGACACATTCATAGTCACACTTGCATTTATGCACATGTATACGTCTTTAGATCCTTGCGAACAATCAAACTTGCGTAGTTTGGAGGGTTAATTAACTGTTGTTCATGTGCAGGTTACATCCACGTCCAGAAAGTGAGGTTGAGTTTCTGCATGGGATTCTTGAATCCATTGCACGTATAGAGGTACGCAGATATTTTCGCGCTTGATCAACACAATGGAAATAGGAGAAACATAAAAAATAAAAAAGATTCAGGGGCGGATGACACTGAAACCTTCACTTGTGAAATGAAACAGGCAAAAGCTTACGGCTTACTGAAGGATCTAGGAGCAACTCAAGTTGATCAAGTGTTCACAGCCGGAGGTGGTGCTAAGAATGAGAAATGGACGAAGATACGAGAGAGAGTACTGGGTCTGCCGGTGAGTCGTGCAACTCAAACGGAGGCTGCTTATGGAGCTGCATTATTGGCATTGAGGGGAGCGGATGAGAAATGAATGTATTATGTAGATTGGGGGTTGAAGGTGGTGAAGAAAGCTAAACCTTATACTGATGATAAAAATTGTATAGTTATCATTTCATATCAATATCCTTACAATGTGTAACCTATAACCTAACTCTCTCTCTCTCTCTCAAAAAGTTGCGTGACTCGCACGTGATCCTTTTGAAGGGTATTGTGGTGTCTGAAATACCAATACGCACTCGTTCTGAAAATCACGTGTGAATCACATGCAACTTTATAAACGGAAAAATTGGCGAAGTTAATTGTAATGACCCAAAAATCTGGTCAAAGCCCATAAGTTCAATATCAATGTGGAGTCTGAAAAAGCCCTTTTTACGTGAAGCAACATCCGTTGTTTGAGGTGGTGAGACTTTGAACTTGCGACCAAACCAAAAAAAAAAAAAAAAAAAAAAAAAAAAGACAAAAAAAATGGATATTCAATTGCCTTCGTCCAAGGTTCGTGGTGATCATCCCCTCCACTGGCATTACCCATCAAACTTTCTTAATTCAAATTTAAAAATTCATATAGTTTTATCAGCAAAAATAATTGATTAATCAGAGAAAGGCATTTGCAATTTGCATGGCTGCCAATAACAAAATGCACTTTTAATTTTTATTTTTTGCAAAAGTCTCAACCTTCATTTGAATTTCTTGCTTCCAGTTATTGGGTTGATCTTCATCTGATTTTCTTGGAATTTTTATTTGATTCAACCTCTGAGGTGGGTTTTTTGTTCTGTTATTTTTTCATAATTTTCTGCTTTAATTTTGATTTATTGGGTGTTTTGTCTGATTAATTATATATATTCATACAGATTGGAGCTTGAAATTGATATCCAGAGGAAGTAATAATGGGACTAGTGTTTAAAATTGGAGTTAAAATGAGGAAATCTGTGAGCATTTCAATGAGAACATGTTACAGATCAGTTTGCAATCATCCATTTCTTGTGGGAATGCTGCTTTTCTTGTTGTTTCTGCACAGAGAATTTCCTTGTGTGTTTTCTCTTTTGGTGTATGCATCCCCTGTCTTTGTCTGCTCTGCTCTTCTTCTTGGGACCCTTTTGATTTTTGGCCAGTCCAACGTCCCCGAAACCGAACAGGAACACAAGATTAGCCATGATGTTTCTTCTCGTCGGACTCGGGTTTCCAGGGATGACCTTGTTGTTGTTGAGAGGGATAGCAGCTTTCCCACCGAAAGGCTTTCGGGAAAGTTTAGGGACACGGCAGAGAGTAGTGAGGTTGATGATTATGAAGGTTCAGTTGGATATGTGCCACTTATTGATGAGAGCTTGCACAACTTTCTGAGTGGGAAGAGAGTGGCTGGCGATGGGGGGAGAGGATTAGATAGTAAGGAGTTTGAAAGCCGGCGAAATGTTGAAAAGGAGAGAGCGAGGAATGAAGGCGTGACAAGGGATGTGGGAGTTGACGCGAAGCAGCATTCTTTGGTTCGAAAGGTAGGAGATGAGAACCGAGAGTCGGTTGATGCTCACAAGGGTGATCACTACTTGGAGCCTAGTGGTGGTGATGATGACGCTGACGATGACGAGGCTTCAGATTACGGGTCAGAGAGGGCGGAGAGTTCATCACCAGATGCATCAATGGCTGACATTCTTCCGATCCTTGATGAGCTTCACCCTCTTTTAGACTTAGAAGCTCCACAGCCTGCGAATGATGAGTCCGATTCTGTGTCCGATAGAAGTAACGATGGCAGTAATGGGTCGAATGAGGATATTCGAAACAAGGGTGGAGAAGTAGAAGAGGACGGGGTTGATGATAATGACGGAGATGAAGAAGAAGCACATGGTGGAAAGGAGGATGAATCTGCAATCAAATGGACAGAGGATGACCAAAAGAATCTCATGGATTTGAGGAATTTGGAGCTTGAGAGGAACCAATGCTTGGAGACTCTTATTGCGAGGAGAAGAGCAGCGAAAAGCTTCAGTTTATCAGCCGAGAAGAATCTAATTGATTTGGATAGTTCTGAAAATCCCTTGAATGTTACACCAATATCGACAACAAGGCACAACCCGTTTGATTCTCAATATGATAGTTCCTATGACAGCATGGGGTTACCACCCATTCCTGGTTCTGCTCCATCGATTTTGTTGCCAAGAAGAAACCCCTTTCATCTTCCTTATGAGTCAAATGAAAATAAACCTCATCATGTCAAGGGAGACCAGTTTCAGCAACGCGTTATGACATTTCAACCCAAGGAAGCGTTTTTTCGTAGGCATGAAAGCTTCAGTTTGGGACCGTCGAGCTTAGGGGATGCCAAGCAAGAGAGGCAAGAGTTTAAGTGGAGACCTGTTTTTGTACCAGAACAGTTGGCTCCAGTAGGAACAAGCTATTCCTCATTACAAAGACAATCAAGCGATGCTAGTGATTCGAAGTTGAGTTCTAGTCACGATACTGAATCAGTG
Source organism: Gillenia trifoliata (assembly GCA_018257905.1). Lineage (NCBI taxonomy): Eukaryota > Viridiplantae > Streptophyta > Magnoliopsida > Rosales > Rosaceae > Gillenia > Gillenia trifoliata. The sequence goes on along the minus strand of CM031080.1, from coordinate 18,063,015 downwards.
AGTTCTGCAGCAGATATGGATGACAGGAAGTTCAGTGAGCAAGACCTTGCTAAAGAAGCAGAAGTGATCTCCAACATTTACCAAGCTTATGATCTTATTGGCCATGGAAGTCAATCCTCCGAAGATGTAGATTCTGTGGAAATAATGGAACGGGGTGGGAAAAGGGATGTTCAACATGATGAGCTAGAAATAAAATTGGGCAAAGTGGAAAATCCGGAACCAAGCTTGACGGGTACAGGGGGCTTTGCCACGCCTATGGAAATAAATGACGAGTCAAGCTTGTCATCATTGTCAGAAGTGGATGACAAAGTTTCAGATGCGAAGAAAGGTGGATCAACAAGTTCAGAATCAAGAGGTGATCTCGTTGTGAAGGTTGCAGTTTCACCACAACCTCCACTTGAGGATTCAGAAGTCCACTTTACGAGCGATATGGTGGATGACAATCAACATAAGGAACCAATCTATGACTCAAGTCCTCCAGCATCTGAAAGGGTCCTTTCCTTCGACTCCATTTCTCCAGATATGCGAGCAGAGATATCTAAACTGATAACGAATTCAGACTCAGATGTCGGTCTCTCTAAGAATTTGGATGAGAAGGAGGCTTCAAATTCTAGTTATCAATATGTTTCTTCCAAAGAAAATCCACCATCAGAACAGGAGAAGCACCTATTCTGGTCCATGGTTGAACCGTGTTTTGATGATCACAATCCAATTACTGTAAGTTATCCAATCACTAAACTTGTTTCCTCAATAAAATTTGGTAGGTTTGTACTTGTTTAGATCACACGGTTTACTAATTTACTTTACTGAATTGTCTACAGCACTCCATTACTGTTATTAGATGGTGTAAATCACTTTTTCACTTACCCCTTTCTAATGAGTCCCCAGTAGATGCCAGTTTTTCCTTTTGAAATCAAACTTCCCTCTTCTTTTTCTGCTATCAAAGTGAAATTATGTGAAAAATGTCTCTGTAAACCACATAAATTTGCACGAGCGCAATGCCAAAGTGTGCAGACTAAGCGTTTTTTTGGTCGATTGATGTGCATGTCCTAGTAATTTACTTGACACAAGGCCTATGTTATACTCTCAGGGAGTTTGTATTTTTGATTTACCGGACATACGAGGTTCTGAATGTATGCATGTCTAACTACAGGATATGTTTAAGTAATTCCATGGTTTCAGATTTTATTTAATTCTTGTGTTTCAGTCTCAAGCATATTTAAATGCCTATACATCTGCCAATTTTATATCACCCATTTCTTCTGGTTAGGTCAAATCATTTAGTTAGACATCCATGTGAAGTCTCAATTGTACTTAATTTTGGAGATTTATACAGAAAATTATATAAGATTCTAATCATGGCTGCTTTGATATTTTAGGAACCGGTTACCATCCTGCCAGAGTCCAAAGAGGATTCAAGCACCATTCAGGACGCGAAAGTACAGCAAGTCGGTGAAGTTCAAGAACCTACCACTACTCATACTGCCTCGAAGCAAGTCTCTGAAGTTAATGCTGGTGAGCTTCAAAAACCATCTGATTCCAAGGATGGATCAACGAAAGTAGAAACTAATGATGTGGGTTCTACCAAGGCGATTGCATCAAGCAATACGGGATCCAGTGCTCAAGAAAATTTCACTACTCAATCTACTTCGAAGCCAGTCTCCAAAGGTAATGTTAATGAACTGCCAAAACAACCAAATGCGAATGATGCAGTGTGTTCTAAAAACGAGACTGCATCAAGTGATACAGGGTCTGGTGTTCAAGAAGCTGTCACTACGGATAGTGCATCGAAGCAAATTTCGGAAGGTAATATGGATGAACTGCCGAAGTCACCAGATTCAAAGAATGGATCAGAAAAAGTAGAAGCTAATGCAGTGGAATCTAACAAGAAGATTTCATCAAATAGTACAAGATCGGGTGTCCAGGAAACTATCACCACTGATACTGCTATGAAGCCAGTGTCAGAAGAAGGTAATGTTGGTAATACAGAACCATCAAACTCAAAGGATAGATTTGCACAAGTAGGAACAAATACACTGAATTCTACGAAGGAGGATGCATCAAGTAATGCAGGGTCTGGTGTTCAAGAAACTCTCTCTGGTCGTACGACTTTGAAGCAAGTCTCAGATGGTAATGTTGGCGAGCTTCGAAAACCGTCAGATTCAGAGGACGGATCAGCAAAAGTAGGAACATATGCAGTTGGTTCTACCAAGCAGGTAGCATCAAATTCAAAGGGTTTGAAGCAAGTCTCAGAAGGCAATGCTAGTGAGCTGTCAAAATCATCAAATTCAAAGGATGAACCCAAAAAAGTAGGAATTAATGCAGAGGATTCTACCAAGGAAATTGCATCGACCAATTCAGAATCTTGTGATAACGAAACTATCACTCATACTGATTTGAAGGAAGTCCCAGAAGGTAATGTTGGTGAGCTACCAAAAGCATCAGATTCAAAGGATGGAGCAGCGAGTTATTCCAAGGAGTTTGCATCAAGCAATGCAGAATCTGGGGTTCAAGAACCTATCGATACTCATTCGGCTTTGAAGCAAGTCTCAGAAGGTAAAGTTGGCGAGCTGCCAAAACAGTCGGATTTGAAGGATGAATCAACAAAAGTAGGAAGTAATGCTGTGAGTTCTGCCAAGGAGATTGCATCAACTAATACAAGATCTAGTGTTCCTGAAACTATCACAACTGATGCTGCTTTGAAACAAGTCTCAGAAGGTAGCGTTGGTGAGCTACCAAAAGCATTGGACACAAAGGAAGGATTGAGAAAAGTTGAAGCGAAAGCAATGGGTTCTACCAAGGAGACTGTGTCACGTAATACAGATTATGGTGTTCAAGAAACCGTCACTACTGATACTTCTTTGAAGCAAGTCTCAGAAGGTAAAATTGGCGAGCTGCCAAAACAATCGGATTTGAAGGATGAATTGAAAAAAGTAGAAAGTAATGCTGTGGGTTCTGCCAAGGACATTGCATCAAGCAATACAGAAGCTGGTGTTCAAGAAACTATCACTACTCATACTTCTGTGAACCAAGTCTCAGAAAATGTGAGTGAGCTTCCAAAACCATCGATTTCAAAGGACGGATCTGCAAAAGTAGGAACTAATGCAGAGGGTTCTACAAAGGAGGTTGTATCAAGCAATGCAGGACCCGGTGTTCAAGAAGCTGTCGCTACTGATATGGCTTTGAAGCAAATCTCCGAAGGTAATGTTGGTGAGCTAACAAAACCGTCAAACTCAAAGGATGGATCTGAAAAACTAGGAACTGATGCAGTTAGTCAAACTATCACTGCTGATACGGCGTCAAAACAAGTCTCTGAAACCAATGTTGTTGAGCTATCAAAAGCATCAGATTCAAAGGACGGATCAACAAAAGTAGGAACTAATGCAGTGGGTTCTACTCCAGAGACTGAATCAAGCAACTCAAGATCTGGTGTTCAAGAAACTATCACTACTGATGCCGGTCCAAAGCAAGTTTCAGAAGGTAACGTTCGCGAGCTTCCGAAACCATCAAATGCAAATGATGGATTGACAGAAGTAGAAACCAATGCAGCAGGTCCTCCAAAAGAGATTGAATCAAGCAATACAAAATCTGGTGTTCTAGATGCTATATGGAAAACCAGATTTTGGTGAGCTGCCAAAACCATTGGATTCAAAGGATGAATTGACAAAAGTAGGAAACAATGTAGCGGGTTCTCAATACTACTCGTGCTGCTTTGAAGCAAGATTTAGAAGGTAATGCTGGTGAGTTGCCAAAACCTTCAAATTTAAAGGACGAATCCGAAAACGTAGGAACTAATGCAGTGGGCGCTACCATGGAAGGAAACTAAAATCAGTTGTCTCCAGTTTTTGAATAGATATAAATGCATCATATTTTCTAAAAAATCATCATATTTTCTAAAAAATCACCATATTTTCTAAAAAATCAGCATATTTGTCTGGATAGATATGATTGTAATTTGATGTAAATAACACTAGAAGCTCTTTACTTTCGTTCATTAAACACACCGATATTCGTTAAGATAACAAGAATACATACAAGATGATAGATCCGTAAAAGTATATAACGAATGCGAACATATGCATGGATAAGAAAAAAAAAGATTTAAAAAGATTGAAAAAAAAGAGCACCTGATACTGGTATCTGGTAGCAAAGAACTCACCACCCTAATAGTAGTGGGGGTTGCCGACTTGTCACAACCGGATTCTTTCAGACTTGTCACAGCCCGGTAATATGGTGTTGGGAGAGAATCTTATTTACAACGGCTGCCATTCTAGCGATGTTTCAAGTCATTCACACATTACATGACAATGTATGATTAGTTTGAGGGACCGCTACATGACATCCCTTTCCACTCAAATCCTTCTCCAGTGTTGAAGGCAAATGATATGTAGTATGCAGATTGCAATGGACGCATTGGCAACGCACGAAAATGTGAAGTAGTACAAAAACGAGTAATGGTCTTACTGCAATCGACAAAAACAAACAATGAACATCGAATCAGTTGCAAAATCGAACCAAACTAAATTCATATAGTAAATTAGCAGGTTTGGTAATTTTTCCTTAAACAAACAACTAAGAGAATACTCTTTATTCTATAACATATATAAGTCAAGAGGAACTTCAAATTTATAAAAAGGAGGGATTTAAAGAGAGATGGATGGTTGATATCAAAGTGTACTGTAAATGACGGGGTTGATTCGGTTCAGTTCAAAATCAAATTACTTTAGCATAAAAACCTAACCCTAGTTCCTGAATTGGGTTCGTCTCGGTCTGATCGGTTTTTCGCTCACCTAACAAGCAAGCTAGAGAGGATAAAAAAAAAAAAGGATGCATAAGCCTTGTGCATAGCCAGGTTCTGATCCAGCCTTGTGATTCCTAGGTTTGTCTTTGCAAGATCCATCAAAATTCAATATGGTCCAGCCAATATTGGGGGTTTTCCAACCTCATAATCTTAGTGAGGTGAAAAGAAACCATTCTAATGTAGCTTTAAAATACAATTCTATGTACCCGCCGCGGTTTAGCTCCGTTTTACCCCTAAATCGTGGCTGAACCAACTTGTTAAAATACGGTTTGGTTCGGTTTGAGCTAAAATGAAAGGAGAAACCAAGCTAAACCAAACCACTGTTGAAGTTTTGAATGGAAAAAGCTAAATGAAATTAATCACACATCGGTTGAATGATTTTCTATAATTCAATTCTTAAGTCTTACGCCATCAGGTTTAGTAAATTTGATTAAGTATGGATTAAATGAGTTTGGAGTGGATTAACTTGAATACAACCCATAGGCCATGGGCTTCCTGGGGTCTCGGCATTGATTCCCTTGATTCAATTCCTTATATGTTTTTTATTTTCAGATAACTATGAATTTGAATTCAAATGAAACATTACAATTGAAATGAACAGTTGCCAATCAAACCACATAACTGCAAAAAGGCAGTTGTTCATCTTCATTGAGAAGGCGTGAACAAGTTCATAAATTCACCAACTCATTATATTCAAGAACTCACTTTTTCACAACCCAGTTTTTCATATAAAGTTAGTATTATTTGGAGGGAAACACTCAGTAAGTTGGATAGAATCAGAGCCCTAGTGCAAGGACTTTGATTGTGATAGTTGAATCCTAGTGACAAAAGCCTACAAGAACTACTGCACAAGTGTAGAGGTCAAATTTCTGCCTATAAGGGACATTGCAACCTTACAACCCTCTATCATCCATTTGTTAGTAAATTCTTGTTCAATGTTATTATTATTATTACTTTATAATTCATAATAATGTTATCAATAAAATCATACTTTCTCCTTTTGTTTCCACAACCACTACTGGGCGATTTGTTCTTGGCAGTTAGGTGGTTTAGATCTAAGCTCAATTACGCTACAAATTTATATCATTATTTTTTAGCGTTTCATATTAAAATAAACACAAAATTCTACCTTTGAAAGTTGAAGGAACATTTTTATATTCTTAGCAACCAAAAACTGTCAACCAAACAATCTTAAAATTTCCAAGGACATATAAGCCAGTATTGCATCCAACTTTATGATTTCTAAATGTCTTGCTAGTGTCTTGAAAAAAGAGGCGAGAGAGAGAGAGCGGATGGTTAAGTAAATTCTACATTTGAAAGGTGAAACAAACACAACAATTCATATAAGAACATTCTTACATTCCTTATGCATCCACCATTTTGATTATTAAGGGCTTGTTTGGTATCCTACTTGAGTTCAACGTTTTAATCTCAAAAACCTTTCCTGAGTTTTACGCCTTGAATTCGTATTTGGTAGGGCTATTTTTAAAAGAGAACAGTTTGGCTCCTTAAAATTGAGGAGGAGTTCATCTTAAAGATACTTTGTGACCAATTTATGAAACTTTATTTTTATAATTGGAACCATTCATATTCTAAATTACTTTGTAAATATTATCTCTGCAAAAAATCAATTAAAAATAAAATCATTAGTCAATCAACAATAACAAATAGATAGACGATTCATAATTCTTTTACCGGATTCGTCCATATGTTTTTATATAGTTAGATGACTAAATAATCTCATATTTTAAGGAGCAAGGTTAATTCCTTTTTAAAAACTGAACTCAAAACTAACTTAAAAACATACGCTATTTCTTAAAAACACCAAAAATGAGTTTTTAGAGTTTTTTTTGTCTTAACTCTCTCTACTCTCTCTCTCCTCACCTCCTCTCCCCCTCTTTCTCTCTCCTCGCCCACTATTTCCTCTCTCTCCATTCGATCTTCTCTCTCTCCTCCAATTTCTGCTCTTTGAATTCAACTAAGTACATAAAATAAAGAGAGAGGATGGTTAAGTACATAATATTAATGTAGCACCTTTAGTTATTGAAGTTATTATAAACTCATTTGATAAAATATGTTACTATGTTCACCCACTTGTTTTATATTTCCACTCACTTTATATGTAATTGTAATAAACGTTTATAGTAATAGATGAGTGAGAAAATATGACAGGTGAGTGGGCATAATAGCACTATTGATTATGTTAAATAATAGTATATGTGGGACTATGAATTTTTTAGGGTCGGAGTAAGGCGAATCGGAATACGAAAATCTTGGAAGTCCGGTCATAGACTTCACAGTTCTGCCAATTGGAGTAAGCTGCTAAAACGGATCGGCGATGGCTGCACTTCAGAAAGGTAGGAGAGGTCTGTCGACTTTGTTGAGATCGACCATGCTTTTTTTCGCAAGACACGGAACCCAGATCCAACTGGGGATCTGATCTGTTTCCCATATTCTTAGAGATTCCTACAATCTAGGGATTAACGTGAGCCACAAGTAATCATACTCCTAAGAGAGAATAATATCTATCGCTAGATATCCTCTGGGATTCTCTTAGTTTAATACGGATTCTATATCCTAAAAGGTCTCTCTCTCGACTACTATAAATACCCTCATCTAGGGCATATTTATGGTAACGCAACTAATGCAATTTACACGCACTTAGTTCTTTGCATATTCTCTTGCCCATTGCTTGAGTCTTAATATTGCTTACTAACTTGACCATCGAAGAGCCTTTGGCTAGTACCCCACTGGTACCATAGACTATTCGTGGTTGTTCTATTTTCTTGTAGGTGGTTAGACCTGAAATCAACCTTTGTCCCTAGAAGTGCGCAATTTTGGTTCCAACAATTGGTGCTTTCATTAAGAGCAGAATCGACAACCAAATCACTCTACCACAATATGTCAGCTGAATATGTTAGCTGAAGATAGGTCCGTGAACTTTGGCACCAACAATTAGGGTGGAAGCAATCAACTCCTCGACGCTTCTATCGCACCGACAACTAGTACAACTCCGACTGGTGGAGTTCCACCCGCCATGAATCAAATTTGGGAAGCTCTGATGATAGTCACCGCTTCTGTTACTGAACTTCAGAAGACTGTGAAAGCTTCTTAGGAGGAAAATCGATCGAACTTCGTCTACTTCGAGAGGCGATTTAAGGCTCTGGAGAATGCTAGTGGGACCACTCCGTAGACCCAGGTTCCTGTCTTCAGACTTGGTAATCTAAATACCATAACTCTGGATGAACAGCTGATCGAGACTACACTTGCATCAGCTCCGGCAGGAGCATCCAATCTGAATTCGGACGCGAAACAATGTGATGGTCATACTGTCAACCATGCCACTATAGATGGGAATTGAGTTTTGCATAACTCCGATCCCTTGGACACTACAAGAGCCTCTTGAGTGGACCCCACACATATTATCTTCAACTTGCCGGATTTGTCTGAAGACCCAGAGCGACGCAGACCTCTGAACCATGATAATCCAAGGGATACTTTGACAGATTTGCGAAAGCAGATCACGAGTAGGACTGTCGCCAAATTTAGAGGCCCTCTCTCCTCAATTATTGAGTCTACACCTTCGTTGGAGAGATTCTCTCAACCCAGATTCAAGGATTTCTGTGGAGATTTAGATCCGAATAACCATATCATGCACTATTGGAATGCTATGGTTATGTATAGCAGCAATGGCGCATGGATGTGCAATATATTTTCATCCACTCTGAAAGGACATGCTATGAGATGGTTTTTGGAGTTGCCAGCTCGTTCAATCGACAACTTCGAAACCCTTGCTGAGTTGTTCACAAGTACTTTCTCTGTGTATTGCCATGTCCGGAAGCGCCATGAAGTTGTGTTTCGCATGGAGCCGTAGTCTAAGAATGAGAACCTCAAGGATTACCTAAAACGATTCCGTGCAAAGTTGGTTGAGGTCGACCAACCTGATGATAGACTTGCTATAATGGCTTTCAAGCAAGGCCTTTATATCCATTCATCTTTGTCCCAAAATTTGAATAAGAAGAAGTACGATTATGCAATCCTAAAGAGTGCTTTGACATAGCAGATGATGTCACTGATTGCGATGACATGGCTCTGTTGCCAAAATTAGATTAACCGAAATCAACCCAATTAAGTCCAAATTTTAATGCTCGCAAGTGTACAAATCGTAGTATAGTATAGTAGGCAAGCACAAGATTGTTCCAACTGAGATTGATATAATTCTAATCACCTAACCTAATTTAAGTTGTACTTGTATTAAAGTATTGAACGATTGATGATTTGGGAAAGAGTTATGAAATTAAAACTGTAAATAAAAAGGAAATGCAATTAAATAAGTGATTGAGAATGAAGAACAACAACGAACGCAAATTATAAAACAGTTGGGAGAGACATTTGGGCATTCGATTCACCATAACTAATTCAACCTAATTTTGACAGTTAATTATTAATTCATAATCATCCAAAGTATAGTTCCTCTAATTCATATAGTATCCATGAAATCTAGACTACTACATATATTCTTATGTGCTAGCAATCTATGGCATCTAGATTACTAAACAAATATGAATTCATTAACGATTTGGGAACTAACTAAGAGACAGCATGAAACTTAGTGCATGGCATCTACATCAAAGATTTCATGGCATCATTTGCAAGAAGCTAAAATCTGAATTAACAACATGGCATCTGTGATAATTCGCATCAAATACACTCAATTCAAACCTAAGTGGTGGCCAATCACCAAGATTAAAATCAAGCTCATATGCACAACAAAATGATACTCAAAGTGAATGAAAATTCATAAATAACTAAACTGAGGTTTTAAGAATTCATGGTTAGGCTACATCGTATCCCTAGCGAAAAGAAATTAGTTCCGAAACATAGTCGAAAATAGTACGAAATCAATCATGAAAAATTGAAATAATTGAAGTTTAAGAAAACCCTGATCCTTTGCTCTATGTCGTGTCTTTGTTCTGCAACTCGCACTCGAAAAAAAATGATCAGTACTCTTTTCCTTTTCCTTCTTGTGTTTCCTCTTCTTATTTGTAACTGATGAAACCTTAACGCCCATTTATTGATCAAAAATAGAAGACAAGAAACTGAAAATATTTGACAATGCCTTCTTCAATTCTTCGCTCGATTCGTCTCAGCAACTTCGTCTCCCTGTTTGATTTCCACTATATCTAAAAATAGCCAAACCTCTAACGTAATCGAATGGAATGAGCAGCCAAATATGAAAACCAAATATGCCCTAATCATGCTTTCACTGAAGACCCACAAACTGGAGATTGAAATGGGAATTTGGGTTTTTACCCTTCTCTAATTTTGGTCTACTAAAATTCTCTCTTCCTTTGCTATATTGTGTCGGTTTGCTCCTGAAAAATGGGAGAGAAAAGCAATCTTTTTCTTTTCCTTGTGTCGGTTCGAGTGAAAGAAAGAGCAGCCCTTATTTGTGGTGTCACATGCTCTTTTATTTTTGTTATCCTACATAAAATTCAAATGGTAGAGATGTAATACATTGAAATTCAATGGACCTATTTTTAATTTTTCTAATACATAAATGGTCTGTTTATTTAAACAATAGATCAAAGACACTTTCTATACCAAACAAAACCCCAACAAACTCTATTGACTATGAACTAAAGAAATATAAAATAAACTTTTCCATCTCAGTAGTATAGCCACATAAACACAAAAACATGTAATTTCTTTCATTTAAATCTAACATATCATAAGAAAATGTAATTTTCAGGATAAAATAAATAGTACAATTTACGGTCATCAAATACCCCCAAACTTACATTTTGCCAGTCCTCGAGTAATAGAAAGAAAAACATGAACAAGTAATAGCATGGAAAACGGTAGCTTCCCCCTATGTGACCCTAAAAGAATCTCAATCAAGAGTACATAATAATCAAGAATTTACGTAAGCACAAAGCAAGTGAATCAACCATATTCCAAGTGCTAACAAAATCCTTTCAATCATCCTTGAAGTGTAGTGTGTGTAATAGCCATACCAATGCAATTCCAAGCTTCTTAAAATGAATTCTTTTTGGTTTCATTGTTCTAGAATGGTGGAGGTGGGTTCACTTGATTTTGTTGATTGTTCTTCCAAGCAAAATTTGGATGATGGTGCCAACCTGGATTATATTTGTCCGAGAACGGAGCAAACTGTTGGCGGTTGAAGTTGTTCACTTGATTGGCTTGTTCTTGAATAAACTCCAAAAAAGAACTCTTGATGGGATAATCGGTACTTGAGTGTATTCTTGCACAAATTTCACAAACATCAAAATATTTCATAGATTTAACAGTCATTAAATTACCAAACTGTTTATTTAAACTGGAAATTTGTGCAGCCATAGCCGACATGGCATCAATTTTATGTACTCCAGCCTTTTTTGGTAGTTCTCTGTCTGCACCCTAACTTTGAGAATTGGCAGCCAACGTATTGAATAGTGCAGAAGCTTCGTCAACGGTCTTTGTCATGAGAGCACCCCTGCTAGCTGCATCTATCATTCGCTTATTGTTAGCACTGAAACCTTGATAAAAAAAATTGAAGCTGCAACAATTCTAGTAGTCCATGGTGTGGCACTTCAGCAACACGTTTCTGAATCGCTCCCAACTTTCATAAAATGGCTCGCCATGGAATTGAGCAGAAGTCATTATGTCATTCCTCAACTTAGCAGTCTTGGAAGGAGGGAAGAATTTCTGCAGAAATTTGTTAGCCAAGTCATTCCATGTTGTGATCGAATTGGATGAAAGTGAGTGGAACCAATTCTTCGCCTTGTCTTTTAGTGAGAATGGAAATAAACGCAATCTGATAGCCTCACTCGGCACATGATGAATCTTGAGCGTGTCACATATCTCTAGGAACTCATTGATATGCAAATTAGGATCTTCGGTTGACAGGCCATAAAATGATGGCATTATCTGAATGAAAGATGGCTTCAACTCGAAGTTATTGGCAGCAATTTCCAAACGAACGATGCATGATGGTGAGGTTGTAACAGTAGGGGCTGAGTACTCCATCAACGTTCGATTCACATTTGGATCAGGGAGAGCCATTTTGTTTTTCAGTTCTTGTGGCTTCTTGTGTTCTCTCCTTAGGTGCCAGAAGGTTCTCTCACTTTTTGAATCGTATGGTACAAGTTCTAAACTTCGAGAACGACAACCATGCATGGGCTTCGAGAAGTACCGGAAAACAAAAGAAAATACAAACAAAAATTAAAATCAACAAGTAACAATAAAAATAAGCTAGAGATGGAATTAATTCAATCCTCGTCGATGGTACCAAAAACTTGTTGCCAAAATTAGATTAACTGAAATCAACCATATGTTCAAATTTTAATGCTCGCAAGTGTACGAATTGTAGTATAGTATAGTAGGCAAGCACAAGATCGTTCCAACTGAGATTGATATAATTCTAATCACCTAACCTAATTTAAATTGCACTTGTATTAAAGTAACGAACGATTGATGATTTGGGAAAGAATTATGAAATTAAAACTGTAAATAAAAAGGAAATGCAATTAAATAAGTGGTTGAGAATGAAGAACAACAACGAACGCAAATTATAAAACAGTTGGGAAAGACATTAGAGCATTTGATTCACCATAACCAATTCAATCTAATTCTTACAATTAATTATTAATGAATAATCATCCAAATTGACGGTCGAGTTCCTCTTATTCATATAGTATCCATGGCATCTAGACTACTACGTATATTCTTATGTGCTAGCAATCTATGGCATCTAGATTACTAAACGTATACGAATTCATTAACGATGTGGGAACTAACTAAGAGACAACATGAAACTTAGTGCATGGCATCTACATCAAAGATTTCATGGCATCATTTGCAAGAAGCTAAAACCTGAATTAACAACATGGCATCTGTGATAATTTGCATCAAATACACTCAATTCAAACCTAAGTGGTGGTCAATCACCAAGATTAAAATAAAGCTCATATGCACAGCAAAATGATACTCAAAGTGAATGAAAATTCATAAATAACTAAACTGAGGTTTTAAGAATTCCTGGTTAGGCTACATCGTAGCCCTAGTGAAAAGATATTAGTTCTGAAACATAGTTGTAAACAGTACAAAATCAGTCATGAAAAATTGAAATAATTGAAGTTTAAGAAAACCCTGATCCTTTGCTTTATGTCCTGTCTATGTTCTGCAACTTGCACTTGAAAAAAAATGATTAGTCCTCTTTTCCTTTTCCCTCTTGTGTTTCCTCTTCTTTTTCGTAACGTCCATTTATTGATTAAAAATAGAAGACAAGAAACAGAAAAACTCTTGAATTCCTTGCTGGCCACTTTGTACATTAAATCACCTTCATTGATTCCTCCATTTGACAACGCCTTCTTCAACTCTTCGCTCGATTCGTGTTAGCAACTTCGTCTCCCTGTTCAACTTCCTTTATATTTGAAAATAGCCAAACCTCTAATGCAATTGAACGGAATGAGCAGCCAAATATGAAAACCAAATATGCCCAAATCATGCTTTCATTGAAGACCCAGAAGCTAGAGATTGAAATGGGAATTTGGGTTTTCACCCTTCTCTAATTTTGGTCGACTGAAATTCTCTCTTCCTCTGCTATATTGTTTCGGTTTGCTCGTGGAAAATGGGAGAGAAAAGCAATTCTTTTCTTTTCCTTGTGTTGGTTTGAGTGAAAGAAAGAGCAGCCCTTATTTGTGGTGTCACGTGCTCTTTTCTTTTTGTCATTCTACATAAAATTCAAATGGTAGAGATGTAATTCATTGAAACTCAATGGCACATGGACCTATTTTTAATTTGCCTAATACACAAATGGTCTGTTTATTTAAACAATAGGTCAAAGACACTTTCTGTACAGAACAAAACTCCAACAAACTCAATTGACTATAAATTAAAGAAATATAAAAGAAACTTTTCCATCTCATTAGTATAGCCATATAAACACAAAAACATGTAATTTCTTTCATTTAAATCTAACATATCATAAGAAAATATAATTTTCGAGATAAAATAAATAGTACAATTTACGATCATCAGGCTCGGAAGACCAACTCCAGCCGCGGACTTGACACGAAGTCCGAACGAAGAACGGAAGTGTTAGAAATATGGCCTGAAAGTCATTCTTTTGAAGAAACCTTTCAGGACATGACTTAATGTTTTAGTTTTGGCTAAAACGTCAAAAGGGTAAAATCACTGATAAGACTTTATCCGTTATACGATAGACGTCTAAATGGTGAATCCATGGACAATGGATTGATAGAAGAAGTAATTTAATGACGTTAGACTACTGGGACCTTTTTCACCATAACCATAATGTCAAAATGATCCTAGTCATAGGATTGTCGGAGGGAAACTGACAATTCGGATAGACTAGTACGTACTGTGTCTGCTTCATTGTGAATTATGGTAAGTCTCAAACCATTCGTGTATTGACACTAAGACAAGTAAATAGGTGCTCATTAAAGGAATGAGTTCATTGATCACAATTTAACGAGAGTACTAGCGTGGAGTTGAAATCGCATGTCAAACAAGTAACTCTATGAGTTGGAATAATGTAAGTAATCATTTAACCTGAGGCATCATAGTTGTCTTAAGGATATGCTGGTGATCATTTGATAATAAGACGTGACCACATCTCACAGTGGATGGTCTATGCATTATTGGGGTCATTGATTTATTCTCAGAGACATGTGAATGTTCAACAAGGAATCTCTTTTCCTCAGTAAGTGAGGAAGAATACTTAAAGATATGATTCAGGAATCTTCGGTCGAAGTATCGAGCGTTATATAGGAAGACATTCCTCAATGTCTCAAATTGAATCATGTAAATGAAGAAGATCACATTAGGGGTTTGACACCATACCTTGATGATGTGATCATGAATATTGATTTTGAGAAGGATTGAATTGCATTGAAATTCCAATTGAATAGGTTCTTCGAAAAAATTCTTCATTAGCTTGGGAGCCATGATATATTGTTAGATGTCAATATGGGTTTGTGGGCCCCACTTGATGATTAAATGTGTAATCATCAATACAGAGGGAGAATTAAAAGTAAGTTTAATTCGCCAAATGATTATATAAATACTATACTTTGGTATTTGTATCAATCACCTCACTGCCTCACTAATGGGAACCTAAAAGATTGTGCACCGATACACTTGTGCTATGAGATATTCAAACAATGAAGGAAATGATTAATTGGATTAATCTAGTGATATGATTAATTAAAAGGTTTTAATTAATTATAGAAACAATGAAACTTTGTTTTTGGGCATAAAATAAATTCCGGTTTTTCGGGGCCTATTGGGCCCATACCCATTGGGCTTTTTCTTCAAGTATAGGATGACTTAAATGAGAAAAGCCCAAGGCAAGCCCAACACTATAGAGGGCCGGCCTTGAGAAGGTTTTGGTGAGGAAAACTTTCAATTTGATTGACTTTTCTTTCTCACTACATATATTGAAATTTATAGGATATTTTTCATTAGGGTTTTTTGTGTTTGTAAACAACAAAAGAGAAAAAGAAAAACTCTCTCCTCACACAAAGAGGCAGCCCCTTTGAAGAAATTAGCTAACTCCTATTGCTTCATTTGGTTATTCCTCCATCCATCTCACAACACTTGTGAGTGTGGATGTTTTGGAGGCTTTTTACTTTGGAGGCTTGCGAAGAATCAACCTTATTCCAAATCCAAAACAATCCAACAAGGTGGAGGATTCTAGCAAGGAAGCAAGAAGGAGGGCTTTCCTAGAGTACAAGGCTTGGAGGTGGTCCATCATTAGACTTAAATCAAGGTCCAAAGGTATGAGAAACAAAACCCTTATTTTTGTTTTTAAATTAATTTTTGATGCATCAAATATGAACCTATGTTATCTTGAAGAGGATTTGCATGATTATGGCTTTGATAAATTGCTTCCTTTGTTTTAAGCATTTTTAATTTGATTATACATGCTTGCTAGTCACTTTGAAATCCCAAGAAATCTCTTGTTTTCCCTTCAGGAAGATCATGATACTCCGCACCCTCCATCTTCTCGCTGAAGTGACAAGAGAGGACGCAAAGACAAGCATGTCTCGTCCAAACCAAAAAGTTACACTGCTCTCAACACTGGGATCATTAACATCCTTCATAGCATCAACGACCAGCCTTACCTCAAAAGGCCAAAGCTTCTTCCAGATTATATCACTAAATGGAAGCCCAACGAATAATGCTCCTACCACTAAAGCACCAGACATACCAACTGGAGTTGCCGCACACTCCGATACCATATCAAGGAATTGAAGGAAATGATAAGAAGAAGTCCGATGAGTACATACTCACCAACGAGGAGGAAGATCATCGCCTAACAAAGAAGCCGACTCTCAACGTCAATTGCATCTACGGGAAACAAGAGTACCTAGGTAACACCAAGAAAGAGAGGAATGCTGCATGCAAAAAGCCAATGATGGTAGCTTCCATCAACAAACCACTTCTAATTGACTCCAATATCCTGATGTTTTCCGATCGAGACTTGGATGATGTGCATTCTCCCTATGATGATGCTTTGGTAATCAAGATCCAAATTTTGAATGTTATGGTCAACCGAGTTCTAATCGATAACGGATCTGGAGTCAATATCCTCTTCACAGATGCAGCGAAGAGGATGTAAATTCTAGATAGCATCAATCAGAATAAGACAACCTTGCACACCTTTGAAGGTACCCCAATCCAATCTCTTAGAACGATGAAGCTAGTTGACACACCCCACCCTCGATACCTACGTGGATACCGAGTTTGGGCGTGCTGGCCGACACTCGTAAGTGACGAAGCCATTAAATGCATGACAACACTTAGTGGAAACAAAATTAAAAACTATTAAGTTTGCGGAAATCAATGTCAATATGCATATGGTTCAGAGCGTACTAATTTTGAAACAGCGGAAACCAAATAATAAAATAAGTTCCTAGAATCTCTATCCATAACAGGGATGGATATTATTATAGAAACTGAAAAGAAAAGATAAATCCCTACATGGTCGGGATAGATGATCAGAGCTGCCACGCAGATGCCTCGACTTCGCCGGATGCATTATCACTATGTCCTGAAGGGGGCGCAAAAACAAAGGTGTGAGTGGACAAAAATAAAAGTTTTCGCAAAACCTTTCTCTTTTCAACATAATAACCCCCAGTTTGAAATCCAGTATATTTGTAAGATCATACTACCGTAGTATACGTCAAAAAGTAGTTTATAGGTATAACTGGAAACATATATCAATATAAAATCCGTAGATAGCAAATCATATTTCCAATAGTCCTTTCATCATATATATCAATAATATAAATATAGGAAAACCAACACAGGGTATATAAGCAATCACCCATGTACGTGTTGAGGAACAGCCTCTCAATCCCCGTACAAGCACTTTACGTTATTCAATTAAATTGTACTCCTAGTACCACACACATGTAAGCACTTGCGCATTTGCGCGTCACACCCGAGTCCTTACGTAGTGGGGCCTTTTCCCCAAATATAAACATAAACGTAAGACAAGCTTGCACTAAGGTATTTACCGGACAATACCCCTGGAGTACAGTGCGTGTGACCCAAACATGTGAGACTTGTCCTACGGCCGTGAGACGGTACTACAACGTAGTGAAAGCATACCAAGTGTGTTTGAAAACATACGCATATACATCATGTGTAAAAGTGAGGAATATCATATACTTCATAATTTCCCAAATATTCAAAACTTGTATAATCGAACGAAATCATGCTTAGAAGCCATAAATTAAATATCAATATATCCCATAATATTCATATCTCAAAATCATTTCATAAAATATATTCATACTTTTGAACATAACCACAATCACCATTTAAACCCATTTCATAAAGCACATATATATATAGAGAAATATATATATATATATATATATATATATATATATATATATATATATAGAAGGAAAAATTTGTCCTAGCTAAGAACAATAGATGAACATTTGAATACTCATGCTTCCTAATAACAATTAAAGTAGGCATGCATTCAAAAAACAATTCATAAAACCCATGACTTTCAAAGCCTAGAATATGGTGAACCATAAGTACTCTTTAACAAAATTAAAGAGAAGGGAGATTTGAGATTCATTACCCTTGAAGCTCATTCTTGTTTGCACAAGAGATTCACCCATGTGGAGGGCCTTCAAGTCACCTCCTTGCTCCATGTAATCTCCTTGTTTGCTTCTTGAGGATGTGAGGATAAGAACTCCAAAAACACCAAAAACTTAGTGTCTCTAAGTCTCCACACCAAGGATGAGGTGTGAAGATGAAATGGATGATTTAGGAGCAAAAGATTGCTAGCTATATGCTCACTAAATGGCCGGCCTCCCTTGAAGAAAATGAGAGAGAATTTCAACTCAATTTCATCCAAGAAAAACCCCTTAAGTGATTATGGCCATAAAGTTCCCTTTATGCCTCATCACATGTGAGTGGCAAACTTGTAAATAAGCCAAGTTTTCCTCCACTCACTCTAGGCCGGTTTTGGCATTGTTTTTGGGTTAATTTCCATTTAGTTTTTAGTTGTCATACAACCTAAACTCAATGGGCCTTGTGGACCAAAAACCCTTTTGGGCCCCGAAACCCAAAACCAACATAAAAGCCCAAATACGAACCTTTCGTATAATTAATTAACTAATTAATTAATCATGATCATTCTCAATTAAACAATTTAATTGCTTATCCATTCCTTTATTTCTTCACTTTCATCCTTACTCGGTGTACGATCCATTAGGTTCCAATTAGCGAGGCAGTGGGCGATTGTTACTCTTAACGATCGATTGTGAATTGAAACCACATTTCAATTCTCCCTTTAAGATTAGTGTTGGCTAATCCTTAGGGCTTCCACAAACCATGAGTGACACCTAGCAGTATGTCATGGCTACCCAAGCTAAGTAGAATTGGTTGGAGAACCTATCCAGTTACAATTACAATGCAATACGGTCCTTCTCTAATACAATACTCCTAATCACGTTGTTTGAGTGATAGTTATTTTTATGTCTACTATCCAATGTGATTCTCTTCTATATGATTCAATTGAATATGATTTGAAACAAACTTCCAAAATCATATTCATATGCTTTGGCCAAAGACTTTCGAATCATATCTCAGAGTATTCTCCTTCCACCATGGAAGGTTAGAGATCCCTTGTTGTGCATTCATATGCCTACATGACTAGATAGCTTGACCCCAACAATGCCGTGGACACTCGCAATGGAATGCCTTTGACATGATCAAAGATCAAGGACCCAATCATTAGACATCAATGATGCCTCAGGTCAAAGGACTACTTTGCATATTGCAACTTAGAAGTTCTTACATGACATGTATGTACGAACTCCTATTGATCGTTGTTCAGTGTACTCAATTACTTTTTGAGCACCTATGTGTTTGTCTCAGTGTCCAACACTAAATGACTTGAGACTAGTCATACTCACGATTGAGTTAACATAACACATACTAACCTTAGCGGATTGTCAATGCCCAATTGGCAATCCTATGGCTAGGAACGTTTTAGGAATGAACATAAGAGAGAGGTCTCGTTTATCTAACTTACTTAGATCACTTCTCTCTTAGATCAAATACATTCCTTGGATTCTCTTATTGATTAAACACATGATACAATAAATAGTGATTAACAATAAGCTTTGCCCTTTTCATTAAACTAACAATAGTTTAATACAATAAGTATTCCAAAAGCTATTACATCAAATGAGTGGCTTTGTGGGCATACTTCCAACATATATAATATCACAAAACCATTTCATAACATATAAATTCATGCTTCAAAATCATTTCATATAATAAAACTATCCAAATTATAAATATTTTAAAGCATGGAAACCATTTAATAAAACAAAAGTCCACTCACAAGTGATCGGGAGTGAAATCTCCCTCAATGTTGCCCTCCTCGAAGTGTGGCGCCGAAGAATTACCTATTTAATATTAGGGGAAAAATTAGAACCTCCCTAATATAAATCAATATAGGCCCTATAGAAAAATATTCCAAAAATAATACTATTTTGGCGAAAACGGGCTCGAAAAACGATTTTCGGAGCCTGAAAACCTTACCGCTGCCGTCCACTGCCGCCGGCGCCGCCGTGCGCCACCGCACGCGCCGGGAAACGGTCGGACGCGCCGCCACGCGCTGGCACGTGTCCCCCACGCGCTGCACGTGCCTGCTGACGTGACCCCCACGCGCGGCTGACGTCAGCCACGCGCCTGTTGACGTCAGCGTCGTTAGTTTTAACGGAATATACCTTCTGGATGGAATATTTTGACGCCGTCAGGAATATTCCGTTACCGTTGATGGAATATTCCTTCTTCTTCCTCCTCTCGCCGGTCGCCGGAGCCGCCGCCGGAGCCGCCGCCGGCGCCGCCGTCCTCCGCCGCCTGGTTCGCCGGAATTTCTGGAAAATTTCCGAATTAATTCCAAAACTTCAAAAATTCATAACTTCTTCTTTCTTTGGCCAAATTTAACGTGCCATATATCAAAATGAAGGTATTGACGAGTAGAATATTTTCATACCAATTTGAGGCCGGAAAAATGGCCGGAGATGGCCTGAAATTGGCCGGGAAGCTTCGGGAAACCCTAATTCCGTTCTCCTTCAAAACTGCACCAAATTCGACGTTCTTTATATCGATTTGAACCTACTCAATCCAATAAAACCAATGGTAATGGTTTCGAGGCTTACCTATGTCGGGATTATACAGAAACTTGAATGGCAGTTCGTCGTTTTCGTTCCGGCGTCGGTTTGGACGATCGGGTTCGAGTTTGGAGATTCTAAAATCACAACCTCGTCCAGAATGAAGAGACGATCGAGATGGTATGGATTTTGGGCAACGGTTCGACGGTTTTGTGATTCGTCCAAAGGTTAGGGTTTCGGTGAGGTTTTTGGCTTAGAGAGAAAACTGGGAAAGAAAGAGAGATAGAGGGGGAGAACGTGTAGTAATGAGAGGAAGGGTTGGCTGCACAGCAGCCAGCCAAAAACCCTAATCCCAACTTACGGGGTGGAAATTACTAAAATGCCCCTACACTTTAAAGCTTTGTAAAAAGTTCATTTCAACTCCGAATTGAGTTCCGCTTGCGTCAACGCGTTCGTATCGATGAGTACATCAAGAATATGTAAAGAAATAAATTTTTACAAGTCGTCTCAAAAAGTCAACAAAAGTCAACATTGACACTAGGGGTATTTTGGTAATTTCACATAAATTTTGGGACGGGTTGTAACATAGTGGTTCAGACGGAACCCTATATCTTGTTGGTAGTCTTCCATGTCATGGACAGCCCAACTTCGCACAATGCAATCCTAGGCCGAAATTGGCTACACAGAATGAGAGCGGTTCCTTCATCTTATCACTAGTTACTCTGCTATCCAGCTGCGGACGAAGTTAAGAAAATCAAGAGTGATCAAGCTGCTGCCCGTTGTTGTGGTATGGATAGCATGAATATGATTAGAAAAGGCGAACGGAGCTTCGCAACTTCGAAAGAGAAGTTAACATAGAAATTACAGCTCGGGGGTCAAGAAACGAGCTACAAGGAATTTAATTTGGACCTTGATCCCCAGGACGATAGTACTTCAGAGTCCAAAGCGGATGAAGATGCTATCTACATAAGCCTCGATCCTGACAAACCAGAACACAAAGCTAGGATCGGATCGAAGTTGTCAAATAGAGAGAAGGAGTTGTTCACTGCCTTCTTGCGGGTGAACAAAGACGTGTTTGCTTGGTCAACAGAGGACATGCCTGGAATAGATCCTTTCATAATCTGCCACCGCCTTCATCTAGACCCAACCATGAAGCTGGTTATCCAGCACAAGCATAATCACGGAACAAAGCGGAGTAAGATTATAAAGGCAAAAATTGACAAACTTAAGGATGGAAACTTTGTCGTTGAAGTTCATCATCCAAAATGGCTGACCAACATGGTCCTCGTGCAAAAGAAGAATGACAAGTGGAGGGTCTGTATGGACTTTACAGATTTGAACGAGATGTGCCCCAAGGATCCATATACTCTACTCCGGATATAACTAGATTAAGATGTATGAGTCTGAAATGGATAAAACATCCTTCGTAATCGATCGAAGTACGTACTATTATAAAGTTATGCCATTTGAACTTAAAAAATGTAGAGCAACTTATCTGAGGTTGGTGAATAAGATTTTCAAAGAAAATATCGGAAGGATAATGGAAGTGTACGTCGACGACATGATGGTTAAGAGCAAGGAAAAGAAGAATCACCTCACACACCTCCAAGAGTCTTTCGACCTACTCCGAAAACACAACATGAAGCTTAATTTGGAGAAGTGTACTTTTAGAGTAGCGTCGAAAAAATTCTTGGTTTACTTGGTCACCAAGTGCGGAATTGAGATGAAGTTGCCTAGAACAATGAAGGAAGTCCAATGCTTAATTGAAAGAGCGGTTGCTCTAAGTCGATTTCTTTCACGGTCTATCGGCAAGTGCAAGCCATTCTTCACCACCATTAAGAAGAGTAAGGGCCTGTTGTGGACTAACGAATGTGAAGAAGCTTTCATAAAATTGAAGGAGTACTTGTCTAATTTGCCACTGTTGTCCAAACCCATTAACGGATAAGACTTGTACCTGTACCTAGCAGTGTTGGAATGTACAGTTAGTGGAGCACTAGTCCGAGAAGACTCTGGGGAGCAGAAACCAGTGTACTATGTATCTAAAGCTCTTCTCAACCATACTTCCATTCATTCCGAATCATATACATGACGGAGTACCCTCTTCGATCAATTCTGCATAGTCTAGATGCATTTTCTAGAGTCACCAAGTGGGCTATCGAAGTGGGGCAACATGAAATCATCTATCGGCCCAAGATTTCAATCAAAGCCTAGACACTTGGGGACTTCTTTGCAAAATTTACTCCGGCTAGTCAAGATGTCCAATCCTTCATAGGTCTGCATTAAACACTCGATAATCCTTATCTTTGGAAACTCTACATGGACGGAACATCAAACGCGAATGGAGCACGGGCATGAATGGTCTTGATAACATCTGACGAATCCATACTTGAGCAAACATTGACTTCGGGTAGCA
The DNA here is from genome assembly GCA_018257905.1 of Gillenia trifoliata. Lineage (NCBI taxonomy): Eukaryota > Viridiplantae > Streptophyta > Magnoliopsida > Rosales > Rosaceae > Gillenia > Gillenia trifoliata. Next base: position 18,040,121 of record CM031080.1, on the reverse strand, counting down.
GCGGAACTCCACGTTAAGGAACTTTCTATCTTTTGCGACTCAACTCTGGTCGTGAATCAAGTCAAGGGAGATTACGCTGCCCACAATCCGACCATGGGACTCAGCTAAGGCCAAACAATTACTCAAAGGATTCAAAAAGTATGAGATTCAAAAACTCCCTCGGAACAAGAACAATCATCTTGACCCACTGGAAAATATCACATCCACTGTGGACTATTCACTTCGATGGACAATTCTCTTCAAATACCTTTCAATTCCGACCATCCGTGAACTAAAGCCGAAGTTGGTTGCTACTATTGATACAAGGGAAAATTGAATGGACGAGATCATTGACTACATTCAAGATGGTAAACTTCTAGACGATCATCACTCTGCTAAAAAACTGATTCAGAAGGCTTAAGATAAGTCATTGTGCGTGAAAAACTCTACTGATGATCTTACTTCATACCGCACACTTTGTGTGTAACTCCGGAAGAACGTTTACTGATTCTAGCTGACATCCATTCTGAAGGAAGAACTCTTGCATATAAGACACTAACGGCGGGATACTACTAGCCCACCATGAAACAAGATGCTCTAGATTGTGCTTAAACGTGTGACAAGTGTCAAAGGTACGTGCCAATGAACCATTAACATGTGGAAGAATTCAACACGCTGACTGAGGCATGGCCCTTCATGCAATAGGGCATCACAAGAAGGCTAAAGGAAACAATGAGTGCCTAATAATAGCAACAGATTACTTTTCCAATTGGATCGAAGCGGAACCCGTATCTCGGATCACTGGAGCAGTCATCAAGTCTTTCATTAGGAAGAACATTATATGCCAATTTGGTATTCCTAACACCATCCTCATTGATAATGGTCGCAATTCCCCAGCTCTGAAGTCACGGACTGAAACAAGGAACTCGAAATACACCATCTCACTTTTACTCTGCAATATCCCCAAGGCAGCGGCGAAGCTGAAGCATCAAACAAGATTATCCTTCAATTTTTGAATAAGAGGCTCGATGAGAAAAAAGGTAAATGACCGGAGGAATTACTCGGAGTTATTTGGGCATATCATACAACTATGGAAGGCAACCAAAGAAACTCTGCTCTTCATGACTTAAGGAACTGAAGCCATCATCCCAATCCAAGTCAAGGCTATGCCAAATTTGTATGCTGAAGAGCAGACTGAACTGGAGAACGTCAGTATTCTCAACTCTGAACTCGACTTTGAGGAAGAACGTAGAGAATGTGCCCAAGTCTGACTTGCCGCTTATCAACAATAGATCTAATCGTACTACAACAAAAGGGTCAAACCTTGAAGCTTCCAAGTCAGAGATCTCGTCTTAAGAGAAGTCTTCGAGAACACCAAAGTACAAGGAAAGGGCAAGCTCGGGGCAAACTGGGAAGGCCGTTACCAAGTCATCAAAGTAGGAGGCGAAGGAACATACAACCTTGCGCACATGGATGAAACTTCGATTACCAAGAGGTGGAATATTACCAAACTCCGACAGAATTACTGAGGACTTCACCAAACGAACTACACGTGGTTTGATTCTTTGATGCTATGAGAAGATATGTAGGCCATCCGATGCAGATCTAACCACGAAATGTGGTTTGTCTACACGTAGACATGTTCATAGAGGACATATCTCCACAGTCCGCCTAAATCAAGGCGCTTCGTTAAAGATGAACTTCAATGTCCACTCACATTATATCCTATTTCTCTAGAACTACACCTGTGATTTGATTATCCTCGTTTGGAGATATGTAGGCAGTCCGATTATGAATTCAATCACACCCCACTCCCCATCAAACACCCCATTCTCCGTGCCATAAAGAATGTTATTTAACTATCAAATGTTCATTCTTTTGTTTTTCTTTTTTGCGGTATAGGGAGTACTCCTAGGAAATTCCCAAAATTCCCTACTAGACACATTATTGTGTTAATACTTTGTAACTGTGCACGAATTGCAAGTCTAAAAAACTCAAAGTATTAGCGCCTCAATGTCTCCTATTGCCAATTTTGTGATGTTTCGGTCAGCAGTGTAAGGGACTCGAGTCGTATTAAGTGCGGTTATGTTTGGCGGACTACGGACATTGGGGCATGGCCCCTTTACTCTGGAGCTCCAGTGCACCATCCGACTTCCTGAAAGTTTATGCAACCCAAGGTTTGTGGGTTATAACATTCAAACCCGGGCTCCAGCCATTCGAGGGAATAATCGCAAGGGCGATACAAAAATCATCCGCGTAGTGGCTCTAAACTCCTCCCCCAGAGCACAATTACTTCAATTCCGGACCAGCATACTAAGTCAAGTATGTTTTGCGGTTGCCTCTGTGTTTGAGATGTCAATAGATCCAAAAGATGCATCTAGACTAGGAAATCCTCAAGATGGAATTTTATTCCGATGGAGCTATGATTCCCAGAAGTTCCTTAGACAAGTCAACTAAGTGTAGTCCGATTAGAAACACTAAGGTTCGAAGTATTCCGAGGTCCGACAACAGGATTCATAAAGTGTTTCCAATCTCGCATGCAAGCGACCATGTCACTAACAAATTCTTTGTTTAGAGTTCACTAGTAACGAACATGCAATTTAGATCAGAAAGAAAGCCCTTTCTTGGTTGCTGATTGCGCTTATTAAAATCCTCTGACCTAGAATGGGGCAAGGTGATAAGAACGAACAGAATCAAAGTCATATCAACTCTAAGATCAATCTATGCAGAGTACTAGACTTACTCATTCAACCAACAAGGCAACTTAATCATGTCAGACTTACATTAGTATCTGGAGGCCATTCCAGATAATGATTTACACTTCTCATCTTTAATCTGATCAGTGCATTTATACAAGTCTCGGAGCAAGAGATCTTTCATGGGTCATTGACCTGGTGTCGGCAAATGTTGGTACTCTGGTTATCGCAGTGAAAATCTTCATAAACACTAAGTTTCAGAGTTAGTGCCTTATCTAAAGGCAGAATACAACCATACTCCGTATACTTTCAGTGTTTTGTCCTTGTTACTTATAACTTCAGAGTTTGATAACTCTGAAATAATTGTCGGATTACACTACTTTCCATGATTTGGAAGCAAAGGGTGAAACGTTCTAAGTCTCTAACAGGCTTAATGACTTGAGTAAAATAAACTTAGTAGACATATGCAAAATAAGGAAGTCTGATTGCATTAGAATTTTTTAGACGAAGTTTAAGCTAAATCTTCTTGCTAAACTCCGAAGATGTTTAAAGAAAATAAAATGACAGACTTGCTTGTTGATCTTGACCCCAAGGGCATGGAAGGAATGGTCATGGTAGAACTTGTGGGGCATACCCTTGTGGACGGCATCGTTATGACTTCCAGTCCGACGCAGGTTAAGTGGACATTAGCTTGAAAATAATTGGGAATTGAAAATCCAAGCAAGAGCGTGTGGATACCATTGTTAGTTTCAATTTGGATTTTGCAATCATTCACCAGATTCTGATGAAATTTGAAGAAGGAATCACATTTCTTTTGATTATGGATTTTGATTATTGGAAGTTTGAGATAAACGCCATGGATAGTCGTTGGAATGAATTGAATTGGTGAAGGAATCATTTTTCTCCTGTGATTTGAAGGCAAGAATTTTCATAATTTCAGGTACTTAAGTAAGTTTTTAGAGAATTGGCAGGAGATCAAGGTACTTATATGCAAGATGGAAGCAAATGTCATCATAAAGGATTGGAGCAATACTTTTCGAAATGGACAACCTCAGTAACAAAATCCTCGAGGAGGAGATGTGATATCCCACATCGACCAACGGAGAGGGGGTGATGTACCTTATATGTACATGCCTACCTTCATTTAGCACGAGGCCTTTTAGGAGCTCACTGGCTTCGGATTCCATCGGAACTTCAAAGTTAAGCGAGTTTGGGCTAGAGCAATCCCATGATGGGTGACCCATTGGGAAGTTGCTCGTGAGTTTCCAGAAACAAAACCGTGAGGGCGTGGCCCAAAGCGGACAATATCGTGCTAGGGCAGAGTCGGTCCTCGATGTGACAGAATGGTATCAGAGCCACTCTGCCGTTCGGTACGGATGTGCCGACTAGGACGCCGGGTTCCCCTTAAGTGGGGTGGATTGTGACATCCCGCATCGACCAACGGAGAGTGGGTGATGTGCCTTATATGTACATGCCCACCTCCATTTAACACGAGGCCTTTTGGGAGCTCACTGGCTTCGGATTCCATCGGAACTCCGAAGTTAAGCGAGTTTGGGCTAGAGCAATCCCAAGATGGGTGACCCACTGAGAAGTTGCTCGTGAGTTCCCAGAAACAAAACTGTGAGGCCGTGGCCCAAAGCGGACAATATCCTGCTACGGCAGAGCCGGTCCGGGATGTGACAGAATGGTATCAGAGCCACTCTGCCATTCGGTACGGATGTGCCAGCGAGGACGCCGGGTTCCCTTTAAGTGGGGTGGATTGTGATATCCCACATCGACCAACGGAGAGGGGGTGATGTGCCTTATATGTACATGCTCACCTCCAATTAGAACGAGACCTTTTGGAAGCTCATTGGCTTCGGATTCTATCGGAACTCCGGAGTTAAGGGAGTTTGGGCTAAGAGCAATCCCATGATGGGTGACCCATTGGGAAGTTGCTCGTGAGTTCCCAGAAACAAAACCGTGAGGGCGTGGCCCAAAGCGGACAATATCGTGCTACGGCGGAGCCGGTTCAGGATGTGACAGAATGATATCATAGCCACTCTGCCGTTCGGTACGGATGTGCCGGCGAGGACGACGGGTTCCCCTTAAATGGAGTGGATTGTGATATCCCACATCGATCAACGGAGAGGGGGTGATGTGCCTTATATGTACATGCCTACCTCCCTTTAGCACGAGGCCTTCTGGGAGCTCACTGGCTTCAGATTCCATTGGAACTTTGAAGTTAAGCTAGTTTAGGCTAGAGCAATCTCATGATGGGTGACCCACTGGGAAGTTGCTTGTGAGTTCCCAGAAACAAAACCGTGAGGGCGTGGCCCAAAGCGGACAATATCGTGCTACGGCAGAGTCGGTCCGGGATGTGACAGAATGGTATCAGAGCCACTCTGCCGTTCGGTACGGATGTGCCGGCGAGGACACCGGGTTCCCCTTAAGTGGGGTGGATTGTGATATCCCACATCGACCAACGGAGAGGGGGTGATGTGCCTTATATGTACATGCCTACCTCCATTTAGCACGAGGCATTTTGGGAGCTCACTAGCTTCGGATTCCATTGGAACTCTAAAGTTAAGTGAGTTTGAGCTAGAGTAATCCCAAGATGGGTGGCCCAGAAACAAAACCATGAGGGCGTGGCCCAAAGAAGATAATATCGTGCTACGGCGGAGCCGGTCCGGGATGTGACAGGAGAAAGGTTGCATCCTGATCACTTCTTGCGCATGAAATTTTTTGTCTTTCATCATTGCAGCCATTGTGACACGACACTCAAGGTCGCATGTCTGAAATCGGAAAGCCTTAATTTACTTGCAACGGTAACAGGCCCGGATCAACACGTGTCAAAAGAAATCAAACAGTTGATATTTTGATAGAAAGGCATAGTCTTTGGATAACTATCCATCCTTAAAGGGAATGCCATTTCAGAAGCATAGTTAGAGGTATTTGTAAATTTTTCAGAGCCAGAGTGAAGCGAATCGGAATATGCAAACCTCAGAAGTCCAGTCATGGACTCAACATCTCTGCCAGCCGGAGTAAGCTGCTCAGACAGATCAACGATGCCATCACATTTGCCGCACTCTTGATCCAAAACTTCTAGTATAATGATTAATTCCTAATATTTAGGAATAAAATGAGAGAAAGATTGTAAAGATGAAGAAACAGAAGAATGAAGCTAATTATTTGAATTTCTTTTGTTTTCAAATACAATTGCTTGCTTAACACATTAAGAACTCACTTATATATATAAGCTTGATTTTCGAAAAATAAAAGGCTAAAAATAGCAAAAGGTTTTAAACGAAAAGTTTGATGGCTTAGAAATCCTTACGTACTTCAACTATCAACTTTGATGGTTGAAGACCAATTGATAATAATAATTAATTTAATTATTATTATCATTATAATTATTCAAAAGATCCTCCTAGATCATGGATCCCCCATTTAAGTAGCTTGAGCTTCTGGTCAAGCTAGAATGTAAGTTGAGGAAACTCTGTTTCTGCCTTATCTTGAATATACCACTTTGATTTGCTTGGAAGTTGTTCTTTCCTGCCAATGCAGAAGTACTCATACTTCCCATGTCTTGTTTCATGAACCTTTTGCTCCAAGATACAGTCCTCCTCTAAAGGATCTTCTTGTTCCATCCTCAAGTCATCGACTGAAGGGAAATGAGTGTCTTCGTCTTGATCATCATCTAATAGAGATGGTTCAAAGAGCTTCAAATTCTCGGCATTGATGACCGAGTACATATGCATGTATGGTGGTAGATAGAGCTGGAATGCATTATCACCAATTTATTTGATGATTTTGAATGGTCCATAGTGGATAGGCTTAAGTTTCCTTCCTTCTCTTTGTAACCACTCTTTACCAAGGTGTAACCATACTAGGTCACCTTCTTTGAAGTTGCATGGCACACGATGCTTGTCATGGGGATTTTTATATCGCTGCTGAGATCGTTGCAGCTGTGCTTCCACTTCGAAACGAATCTTTTTAACTCGTTCGAGAAATTTTTGTGCTCGAACATGTTCTTCTTCTTCCTTTCCACTTAATGGCTTATCACTAATAGTGAATGCCATATTAAATGGACTTTGGTTTAAGTAACTCAAACAAACCTCGAATGGAGATTTGAGTGTGGAGCCATGAATTGCTCTATTAAAAGAAAACTGTAAGTATGGGAGACTATCATCCCAACAAGTGTACCATAGTTGGATTAACGACCTCTATTTGTCCATCAGTCTGTGGATGAAATGCAGTGCTTCGTTTCAACCTGGTATCCATCATTCCCCATAGTAACCTCCAGACATGGCCTAAGAATCGACTATCTTTATCTGAAATAATCGACGTAGGCAAGGCAAAATGTTTCCACACATGTTGGAAAAACAACTTAGCAGCTCCTTCTCCAGTTACGGTCTTCTTGCACGGAATAGGAATCACCATCTTACTTAAACGATCCCAAGAAAGTCCATTGAAATGCTTTCCCAAGGTTAGCTAGGAACTGGCAATGGAAGATACGATTTTAACTTCCTATTGGAAGGTTTTGAGGTGTTGCATAGTACACAACCTCGTATGTACCGAGGAACATCAAGGTGCATCTTTGGCTAAAAGACATAATGATGAAGATTCAGTAGTGTTTTCTCCACTCCAAAATGTCGTGCTACTTTGGAAGTATGAGTGACACACCCCACCCTCGATACCCACGTGGATACCGAGTGCGAGCGTGCTGGCCGACACTCGTAAGTGACGAAGCCATTAAATGCATGACAATACTTAGTGTAAGCAAAATTAAATTGTAATAAAGTTGCAAAATCCGATTTCAATATGCATATGGTTCAGAGCGTACTAATTTTGAAACAGCGGAAAAACAAATGATAAACTGAGTTCCTAGAATCTCTATCCATAACAGGGATGGATATTATTATAGAAACTGAAAGAAAAGGTAGATCCCTACATGGTCAGGATGGATGATCAGAGCTGCCACGCAAAATCCTCGACTGGGCCGGATGCACTATCACTATGTCCTGAAGGGGGCGCAAAAACAAAAGTGTGAGTGGACAAAAATACAAGTTTTCGCAAACCTTTCTCTTTTCAACATAATAACCCCCTGTTTGAAAATTCAGTACAGCTGTAGAAATATACTATCGTAGTATAGTTCAAAAGATACTTTAATAGTATACTGAAACATATCAAAAGGTATAATATCCATAAATCACAATTTCATAATTTCAATAATATATAAGGGAAAACCAACACAGGGTATATGCGCGATCACCCATGTACGGGTTGAGGAACAGCCTCTCAATCACCGTACAAGCTCAATACGTTATCCAGTAATTTGTACTCCTAGTACCACACACATGTAAGTCCTGGCGCCGCAGCGCGTCACACCCGAGTCCTTACGTAGTGGGGCCTTTTCCCCATAAACAACAATAAACGTAAGACAAGCTTGCACTAAGGTATTTACCGGACAATACCCCTGGAGTACAGTGCGTGTGACCCAAACATGTGAGAACTGTCCTACGACCGTGAGAACGGTACTACAACGTAGTGAAAGCATACCAAGTGTGTTTGAAAACATACATATATACTCATGTGTATAGATATAGGAGCCAAAATCCCTTTCATAATTCCCAAATATCGAGTATTGCATAAATAAAAATTTCCCTCAAAACCATATAATAAAATATCGTTTAATAGTTATGCAAAAGTGATATCGAAGTATAACCCATTTCATATCATATAATCATACTTGATAAATAATCCCAATCACCAATTAAATCCATTTCCCAATATATATACCATAAATAGAACAAATATGGTTGCATAAATAATTATCAACAAGTATATATATTTATTAATAAATATATATAAATAAACATGCCTCAAAGCCATTTAAAACCATATATAAATCAAAATCATATTTAATTTTAAACATAAAATCCATTTAATAAAGCAAATGTCCACTCACAGGTGATCGGGAGCGAAATCTCCCTCGGTGTGCGGAGTCGAAGAATTACCTATTTAATATTAGGGAACAAATTAGAACTTCCCTAAAATAAATTAAAAATAGGCCTTAAAGAGAAATACCCCAAAATTAATACTATTTTAGCGAAAACGGGCTCGAAAAACGATTTCCGGAGCCTGAAAACACTACAGCCGCCGTCCACCGCTGCTGGCGCCGCCATGCGCCGGGAGGTGGCTTCACACGCCGGCCACGCGCTGGCACGTATCGCCACGCGCTGGCCCGTGTCGCCACGCGCTGGCGCGTGTCTCCACGCGGTGGCACGTGTCCCCCACGCGCCTCACGCGCCGTCCCACGCGCGGCTGACGTCAGCGCCGTTAAAGTTAACGGAATATACCTTTTTGGACGGAATATGCTGACGCCGTCAGGAATATTCCATTACCGTTAACGGAATATTCCGTCGTCCCCTTCCTCGCGCCGGTCGGCGGAGCCGCCGCCGGCGCCGCCGTCTGGTTCGCCGGAATCTGGAAATTTAATACCGATTATGTCCCAAAACTTCAAAAAATCCATAACTTCTTCGTTCCTTGGCCAAATTTAACGTGCCATATATCAAATTGAAGGTATTGAGGAGTAGAATATTTTCATACCGATTTGAGGCCGGAAAAATGGCCGGAGATAGCCTGAAATTGGCCGGAAAGCTTCGGGAAACCCTAATTTCGTTCTCCTTCAAAACTGCACCAAATTGGACGTTCTTTATATCGATTTGAACCTACTCAATCCAATAAAACCAATGGTAATGGTCTCGAAGCTTACCTTGGTCTGGATTGTACAGAAAATCGATGAACAATTTGCCTATTCCGTTCCGACGTCGGTTTGGACGATCGGGTTTGAATTTGAAGATTCTGAAATCACAGCCTCGTCCAGAATGACGAGACGATTGTGATGGTATGGATTTTGGGCAATGATTCGACAGTTTTGTGATTCGTCCAAGGGTTAGGGTTTCGGTGAACTTTTGGTTTTAGAGAGAAAATGGGAGAGAAAGAGAGGGAGAGGAGTTGGAACGTGCAGAAACAAGTGGGGAGGGTTGGCTGCTGTGCAGCCAGCCAAAAACCCTAATTCCCATACACGGAGTGGTAAATTACCAAAATGCCCCTACACTTTAAAGCTTCGTAAAACGTTCGTTTTAACTCCGAATTGAGTTCCGCTTGCGTCCACACGTTCGTATCGACGAGTACATCAAGAATATGTAAAGAAATAAATTCTTATAAGTCGTCCCGAAAAGTCAGCAAAAGTCAACATTGACCCTAGGGGTATTTTGGTAATCTCACATAAATTTTGGGACGGGTTGTAACAATGAGCTTCACGAATCCACTGCAGTCTATCGCTATCATCTGGAATGCATAACTGTGTTCCCTTGTACATTATTCTATCTTTCAGTTGAAACTCACTAGTCTTTCCTTGTTGTAACTTCGCATATGATGAATTGAAATCAGTATATGTGTCATACCTTTTTACGTACTCAGAAGGAAAGGAATTATAGGTTGGTTCTGCATAGTCATCAGTAATGTGGAACTAACTGGTGTAGGGGGTAGAGAAAACATATCTGCTAACTTATTAGTTGCTCCCTTCTTGTACTTGATCATAATATTAAATTATTGTAGATACAACATCCATTTCATATGGTGAGCTTGTTGCAACTTAGACTGTATAGTAAAAAACTGAAAAGGTTTATGATTTGATTGAACCACAACTTATTTCCTCAACAAGTAAGCTCTCCAATGCTTCACTGCTGGATGCAAGGCATATAGCTCCGTGCCATAAGTTGGATAGTTCAATACTGGTCCACTGAACATCTCAAAATGGAATGCAACTTGTTTTCCATCCTGAAACAAAACGGCTCCCATGGCATAGTTAAGACCCATCTGCTTCAACTTCAAAGGCTTACTGCAGATTTAGTAACGCTAACACTAGGGCCTCGGTAATCTTTCATTTTAATAAATGGAAAGATTCTCCGTCCCATAAATATGGACTGCCTAATATCACTTGGCATACATCCAAAGGAATCACCTCACAAGTCACCTGATCAATATACCAATTGGTGATGGCGAATTTGAAGGTACATGATGTGAAAATTAAATTGCACACAAACTTAAACCCTATTAATGTAATTGTAGAATGGATAAGTAGGGATCGTTCTAGGCCGGAGATTAACTAGGGATGCTAATCTACACTAAATAGACTCAAAAACATAAAACTAAGTTAATTTGACTCAAAACAGGTTATATAAAGGAATTTGGACGAAAATTCAATTAAAAAGACTCAAAATACTAAACGGGGGTTGGTTTGAACGAATTTAACCTAAACAAATAAATTAACAAGAACAAATGAAAGGGTGATTAACAAAGGTGAAAAACTAGCTAGAAGGTCCTTCTCCACACATGACATATATGCATACAAATCAATCTCTAGTTATTCTTCTTATAAACCATGAATCTCAACACCCCAAGTTAATTAGGTACGCTTAAATTAACCTTCAGATTTTCCTAGATTCATTGAATTGGACGGGATACGCGCATCGCAACCAAATTATCCTTATCAAGTTCCATAACTATGAAAAACATGATAGAGATACATATCAAAGGTCATTAAGTTCTTTGAAAACCATAAGCATTGACAAGGTATTTGTGACTATGATAGCATGACACTTCTACTAGGAATTCACTTAACGCGATCGTGACTAGCAACCTCCACTACTTGTGAATATAAGTTTCTAACGATTAGGTGAAAGTCCCTTATATTCTAGCACCAAATTCATGCATGCAAATTAAGTGTCGACCCCCAACCCACATACAAGAATAAGTTTTCAATGAAACAGTTAAGCAAATTGCATTCACGATTCATGAAATTATAACTAGATGTAATCAATTCATATCACATATATGTTCATGGCTTTGAATTCGCCTCTAGCTAAAAAAAAATTAGTTACTCATGATTACAATGAAACAAAAACTACCAAAACTAAACATAGATAGAATACACCTAAACCCTCCAAAGCTGCGGCACAATCTGGATTTTTTGACTTTTTGGCTCTTGTGTGCTCTCCCCTATCAAATGGGTCTTCTATAGTGTTTTATGCGTCTCCAAGTGATTGCATTCTCAAGGGATTCTAAGGCACGGTTTTTTAAAGAGTTTAGACTTCCTTAGAACTCCTTAATTCATTTGAATTAAGTGTAGAAACATGCACAAACATCTGTCCCATTATCTTCCTTGAAACCCAATCCGACTAGGACTCTTCTGCCTGTTTCGACCTTCTGTCACTAAAACAGTGATAACTATTTCTAGAAGCATCAGAATCGTGATCTGTAAAATCCTATGAAAACTGAACATCCAGAGCTTTCCAACCATATATGGCATGACACGTAATTCATCCTGAGGAATTTTGGATACTCTGTCGAAGTTGGAAGTTATGCATAGCACTGTCCAAATTCCACTCGGATTCCACTTTCTTGCAATTTGCTTGTCCTCAAAACTTCTATCTTCACTTATTAGCACATTCCTAGCCTCATATGAACTTCAAACACATCCAGCCACCTTGCTCCAAACATGTGCTATCCATTCCAAGCCCAAAACTGCTTTAAAATGCTCCAAAAGGCCCGTTCTTGCCAACTTTGTCACTTGGACCTACAAACACACGAAAATAGCTTAAAACACTCTAATCAACAGAAACTAGCTAAATAAATGCAAGGAAATAGACTAACAAAGTAGCATAAATATGCTCCTATCAATACATCGTTTTGTAATTTGCATATCAATGTCCTTCTGTATCCAACTCAGTGGGCAAAGGTTTGGGTGAGGCGTTGTCTCCAAGCCTAACAACCTTACTAAGGCCTCTAGAATAAGATTCTTCTGATTTCCTGGATCAATAATGGTCTGCACAAGAGTTTGTTTGACTTGAATAGTTAAATGAAACAACTCTTCTCGGTTGTAAGCTTCTTCAGCATCTGTTGGTCTCGTCATGAGGGCTAGCATAACATCAGGTTGCTTCATCTGTAGAAGCTCTTCTGTCTGCTGCACAATCAAGGTGACCTTTTTGTCATTCCTTTCTTGGTTGCCTTTCCTTTCTTTATGCTTCAACTCGGGGTGAAGAATTCAACATTTTCCCTTTGAATGTTAGTTGGTTCGATAGTGATCACAATATTGTTTTTGTGTCGGCTCATCCTTGCTCTGCTTCACTTTTCCTTTCCAATCAGATTTGCTAGAAGACTTTAGCTTGTCATCTTTCTTGTCAACTCGTTTGTTTTTAGCTTCAATGGCAATGGCTTTCACAGTAGCATCTTAAATGGATTCTACAGTGAACAATTTGAGTTCTCTCCATATGTAGTTGGCAAGACCTTCGGTATACTTCATGAATACATCATAGACGTCGACATCGGTGTCTAAAACCATAACTTGGTTGTGGAACTCTGTAGTATACTCATGTACTGTCTGGCCAAACCTCTGCTTAAAGTGTTGCCATTTGTACCATCTTTCTTCCTCATAACCAACTGGATAAAACTGTTTTCTCAATACTATCTTGAAATTCTTCTAAGTCAAATCCGATACATCATACCGTCTTTGATAAGACTTCCACCATATAAGAGCATGGCTTGAAAGTTTCAAGCTTGCATCTTTTGAGCATTAGAATACTTTTACACAATGTAAAAGGTTTCTAATACATCTATCCAATTGTCTAGCATCTCAAGTTCAATATCACCTTTGTAGATAGGAATATCAACCTTAAAATCAATCTTTAAGGTATCTACGAGATATTTATTATCACTTGATTTAGCTTCTTTCTCCTCCACGTCAAGTGTTGTATTAACTTTCTCTTCACTCTCTTCGACAACCTTCTTAAAAGAGGATGCATGCAAGGTCTTTTGGGAGTTGATACTTTCAACGAGTTGAGAAATTGATGTTGTTAAGTTTAGAACTTGTTGTTTTAATAAGGTGATCCGATCACCATCAGGAATAGATATTTCTCCTACCATATCTCCTATCTTTGATCTTGGCTTACGATGCACAAACAAAAGACCAAGAAGTTCTTCACCAGAAGCTTTTCGACGGTTGCGAGTCAGGACCATAAACCACATTCGCCCTTTTTGAAACAAAGAAAAAAGTGACTTGAATCACATCACTGTGAAATCTAAGATGCCTAGACCATTATCCTTCTTTGCTTAGACCCCCATCTCTCTCCCCCTCTCTCTCAATAAAGCACCATTTCAATCAATTTAAGTTGGATTGTTGTTAGCTGTAGGAGCCAGTTGATTTTGATGTAGGTGTCCAGCACCATGTAAAGGGCTTCGCCAGAGTGCCGATGCGAGAGAACACTCGTCGCTGCCATAGGTGATGCTTAACACGACCAAATTTGAGTCGCGGCGAGTCGGGAGATGTCGACGTGCGTGGGCTTCAGATCTTCCATGCTATGCTCGAGATGTCGGCGTGCGTAGGCTCACGGGCAAGTCGAGAGAAGACGAGGGAGTTGTAGCCCTTGTGTTGGAAGCTGCGAAGGGTGGCTCGAGGTGTTGTTTGGATGGAGAAGGTGAAGGAGTTGAGGGGAGGGAGTGGGATTGTTGAGATGGGATTACAGAGATTTTGGATTGAGAATTGTTGTAGAGAAAATAAATTTTAATTTGTTTTTAACATTGTCAAAGTAATAAATATTTTATAATTAACAGTGTACATGTGACAATGACACGACTAACACATTATCAAATTAATGGTTCTCAACTTGCCACGTTTGCATAGTTAACAGAATTTTTGTTAGAGTTAACAGAATAGAGCAAAGTGAGACACAAATGTGACATTCAAGAGATAAAGTGAGACATTTTGAGTTTCAGAGGACAAAATGAGACTAAAGTTGAGTTTGGAGGGACATTGGTGTAAATAAGCCTATATTATATGATTGACTTGTATCAATTTATACCTTTTGTATATTTGAATGTCTAATTATCTATTAAATTGATAAGTTTTTTAGGCTATATGATACAAATGTGGCTTACATGTCAACCCAGTTATGGATTTCGTACTCACTATATCATCAATTTAATAAAAATTCAAATAATTTATTAGACAAAATGTGTAAACTGATACAATTTCAAAACCTTAGGGGGTAATATGAGAAAATTGAAACCTCATGACCCAATTTAAAAATTACCTCAAACCTTGAGAGTGTAAAATGTAGTTAACAAAAAAAAAAATTTGGCTTAAAGTTAGCACACCCCACTTTTAAATTCTAAGTCTATCTCTAAAAATATCGACTATTTTCGGTGTGAATGCGGCCCATATTAGTTTTTTCTTTGGATGAAGACATAATCATTTCGTACAAACATGTTTGATACAAAAGACAAACATATATCTATACAAAATATGTACATAAGTAAGAGCAGCTCCAGCCCAACCTATTGCTGGGGGGCTGTGGGTGATTAAATGGGGTGGATTGGATGTGGTGGGGTGGAGACCCAAATCCACCGAGGGGGCGTGGGCGCTCGGGGGCCAGCCCAGTCAAAAATCGACAGTCCAAGCCACCGAGGTGGCTGACGTCAGGCTAACGTCAGCCACGCCGATTAAAAAATTTTGCGTCAGGCGCGTGCAACGCACGCGCGCGTAACGCGCGTAACCGACAGTCCCTGCAGGGGCCCGCTGTCGGCCACTAAAAATCTTACCGTTGGGGGAAGCCACGTGGCTTCCCCTGGACCGTGCGATCTCAACGGCTCTTTAATTTGAGCCGTTGGATCTGCAACGGTAATAAAAATTAAAAAAAAAGGATTTAATCTCAACCGTTGGATCTCAGATCAACGGTTGACATTAATTCCTTTAAAAATTAAAAAAAAAATGTTTTAAAATTCAGAAAAGTTACCGTTGTGACACGTGGCACAATCTGGAGCGTTGAAATTCAAATTTTTTTAAATCCAACGGCAGAGATTAATTAAGGGAATAAAAACTTTAAAAAAATTGTAAAAAATCAGGAAAAATTTTTAAAAAAAATTGTAAACTTTTTTTTTTTTACTTTTCTATAAATACCTAGGCAATTTCATCATTTAATAGAGTGTTGTATGTTGTTTCCAATTTATTGATTGTAGCCCATAATTTAAATTAAGAATATATTTATTTAAAGGTGGAGAATTGTTATTCAAAACACATTTTTATTCAAAACACCAAATAAAAATTACATCAACACACCAAATAAAAATTACATCAACACACCAAACAAAAATACTTCAACACACCAAATAAAAAAAAAAAGGTAATGAACTTAAGCGTCTTCAACACCACTTTGCGCCCACTGGTGCTCTATTAAGTCAATTTGGCGGGCATTGTGCATATATGGCCGTTGAAGTGCAGTATATCATTGAATGATTATGTCATTGTAACGTCCATCCCTTTCTAATGGGTCGTGTTGCACAGGTTCTTCGGTAGCGTCATGAGCACAATATATTTGTGTTCTGGAATTGTTCATCGGGTCGGGCTCATATTCATCAACGGCATCATAATCGTACTCATCTTCCACAATCATGTTGTGAAGAATGATGCACGTCATCATGATGGATCGAAGGGACTCTACATCAAACATTCTTGCAGCACCCCTAACAATAGCCCAGCGAGCTTGGAGTATACCAAAACAACGCTCCACATCCTTCCTGCATCCTTCTTGACATCTTGCAAAGTATTTTTCCTTTGCAGATCGTGGACGTGGCACTGTTTTGACAAACGATCCCCACCTTGGGTAAATGTCATCTGCTAGATAGTATGCCCCGTCGTACTGACGTCCGTTGACCCAGTATGTGACTTTCGGTGCCTTTCCTCGCAGGACGTCGTTAAACACTGGGGATTGGGCAAGGACATTGAGATCATTTTGAGCACCCGGAACTCCGAAAAAGGCGTGCCAGATCCATGTATCAAAAGATGTCACTGCCTCCAAAATGATACTTTTTGATCCTTTTCTGTCCCCATAAGCACCTTGCCATGCACTTGGACAGTTTTTCCAAGTCCAGTGCATACAATCAATGCTTCCAATCATCCCTGGAAAACCTCGCATCTCACCGTTCTTCAGAAGCCTTTGCAAGTCATCAGGAGTAGGCCTCCGGAGGTACTCTGCAGTGTAAATAGATTCGATTGCCGAGCAAAATCTCATCAGGGACTCAAGAATGGTTGATTTTTCCATCCTCGTTATCTCGTCCACTTGGTATGTAGCTGCTCCATATGCAAGCATCTGCAAGGCAGCAGTAATTTTTTGCTCAGGCAGGAGACCCATAACACCAAAAGCATCTGCCTTTTGCACAAAGTAAGAATCATGGTTGCAAACAGCGCCCATGATTTTGTTGAACAAATGTCGTTCCATTCTAAAACGACGTCGGAAGTACGTATCAGGAAATGCACTGTTATGGACAAAATAATCGTCCAACAGCTCCTGACCTCGTCGTTGCCTGTTTCTATCAATGTTGATAACACGGTTGGCCCTGGAGGTGTGTGCCACAGCTTGGATGACTCGACAGGAATGTGAGGCTCTTGCCATTCTTGATTCGTCATCTCTCCGTCTACGCTCGTCATCCTCTTCCATCTGATTTTCGGCCCAATCCCTGCCATTGAACGTTGCTTCTGATTGGTTAAACAATTCTTCCTCTTCTTGATTGATTTCCCACATCATCTTTGAAGAAGAAGATGAAGAAATTGTAAAAGAAGGAAGCAGAAACTATGAATAATGATAGGGATTTTGGTGAAGAAGGAAGCAGAAACTATGAATGGTGGTGTGAGATTTCTGAGGATGGATGGTGGATTATATGGAGGATTCAGAAAGGATTAGGTTGTTGATAATGCCACGTGGCATGCCGCCATTCGTTAAAAATCTGGTGGAAATCTGTCATCAATGAGTGTAATCGGGTTGTGACACGTGGCACAACGTGATTCGTTAAAAATCTTATCGGAAATCCATCACCAATAATTGTCTTTTCAGATTATGACACGTGGCGCAAGGAGAACGATTAAAAATTGTATCCGATATAACAAATAAAATTATTTTGAATTATTTTAGAAATAAATAAAAAAATACAAATATTTTATTGTTATTGGTTTTTCGGATAATGACACGTGGCGCAACGAGAACGATTAAAAATCTTATCCGAAATTACAAATAAAATTATTATGTATTATTTTATAAATATAAAAAATACTAATATTTTATTGCCAATTGCCAGGGCAATTTAATTGTAGGGGTGGAGATGTAAAAAGCAATTGACAGGGGAATACACTGTTCATTAGGGCAATTACTGTTCATTGGGGTGGATTGAATAGTGATTGCCTGAGGGGAGGTGGGCAACACTGGAACTGCTCTAATGAAAATACAGGCTACTTGCATACATTTTTTTCATTATACACGTGTGGATACTCTATTTTATAAAATTCAAATGTCTAATGTATGCATTAGTGATAGGTTTAACATTTCCTAACGTTTAAAGCAATTGTTCATCATTATATATTTTTTACCAATATATTCACTGATAACAATATTTTCACCGATATATTTTTAAACTTGAACTACAAACATCGATACCCTTGGATGAATAATGTTAATTTGAGACCCAAAATTACTCTTATTCCCTAGCCACTAGTCTCACTCACCCCTAGAGGCTAGACATGCTCTGATTGTTACTTATAGTGGACGGTTAATTTACAGCCGTCGGATGATAATGATGAATAAACAACCCAATCAGTAGTGAATTCTGACAAGCCCGAGAAAAAATTGTCTAAATTCGTGGGCGAGAAGCAGATCACTGTAGAAGCCTGGAACTACTAGTCTAGTAGTAGGAGGGACTCACTGACATGGGAAACATTCGGCCTTCCAAATCCACCCTTCTCCCTCTCATCACTCACTTCAGCCAGTCTAGACTCTAGAGAGAGAAAGAGACATGCAGCGTCACTGGGTTAAGTGAGAACGCAGATACAGAGACAGGCCCACCATGCACCCAAAGATATCACCAAATCCATGCATTTAATACGCGTAATCATGAATCAGATTTCTCTCTCTGTCTTTCTTGCTTAACCAAGAAAAAATAATTCACTATTTTCCCGCCCCACGCGCTCTATCCTGATTCCTGCCACAGCTTTACCCACATCGATGGTGCCATTCACACAATATTTTTTATCTTTCAAATATTTTTGTTAATTTATGTCATTTGATCTTTTTTAATTTATTTGATTCGAATGTCAAAAATTGAGAGAGTGTAGAAAGTAAAAATAGGCGTGTAGATAGCACCACCTTACCCATATATCCCATGGGCTCTATTTTCAAAAATTGGTGTTATCCACACAAATCTCTCAATTTTTTGCTGTCAGATCAAATGAATTTGAGAAAATCAAAAGACAAAAATTAACAGTAATGACACACCCCGACCCGTATAGCCACGTGGACCCCGGATCTCAAGGCGTGCTGACCGACCACTCCGTAGGAGTGACGAAGTCATAGGAAGATTAAATAAGAAATTAGAAATGATAGATAAAATTAAATCAGAGTTTAACAAAAATACGGAAGTGTAATGTGGGTAGAACCCATTATTACATTGTGTCAGAGCTAGGTGCAGTAGAGGAAATTATTCCCATCCGTAGGATGGATATAGCACACAACAAAAGGAAATTAACATACACTGCAGAAAGAAAATCAGGCTACCAGCAGCTGCCACCACCGAATCGTCGCCACTAAAGTCTAAGTCCTGGAGGGGCGAAAAACAAGGGTGAGTGGGCCAATATCGATTTTCTAGGTAAAACGTTTCCAAAACTTCAGTTATAACCCCTCACTGTAAAACCCGTAGATTTACCAAAATATTTACTAATGAAATAAGTCTCTAGATTAAGTAAACGGGCCAACGCCCACAAGGATACGGGTATAAATCATTTATATCACAAAGAAAATCAACACATTTATCACATGGAAGTATATGCACACAAGTCATAGAAAGTAGCTACATGACAGTCAATGTTTGATATAACTACGCTCTAGCACTACATACGTGAAGGCCGGCACAAAGTGCGTCACAACAAGTCTAGACTAAAGGCAATCTAGAACAGCCGGGCACCTAATCATGGGATCCATGTCGAGCGTAATGGTGCGTGTGAACGATCACTAGGCTGTCCTGCCCGGATAAGCACACCGTGCATAATGTGAAATAAGTAATACAATTAAATCATGTGTATGCATGCCAGTTCCATCATAAAACCCAAATCATAAATCAATAATCAACAAGTAAGGGTTTATCACAAAATAAGTCTAATTTCATAAAGTAGGCATGCCACACACATATATATTTCAAAAACCTCATAAAATCATACATTATACTAATATAAAGAAAATGGTAGTACTAGGCCCACCACCGATACGAGGCCTGACGTAGCCCCCGAGTGTGCTTGAGCTCGTTGCTCCTCCTGATAGGTCTCACCTATATGAGAGTTTACTAAACTAATTATTTAACAAGTCTAATTAATTAAAGTAATGAAAAAGACTTGAAATCGCCTGTTTGCTCCGAAATGGAACTAGAATTGGTCTAAAGTGTTCACGCGTCGCCGTGCGCCGCCGCGGGCCCCACGCGCGCCACAAGGCAAGACGCGCCGTCACGCGCGCCCACGCGCCGCCACGGCGCCGTCGCCGCGCCACACGCGCTCTTACGCGCTCTACGCGCCACGCACACGCACGCGTCACACGCGCACGCACGCTGTGGGCCACGCGCGACACGCGCTCACGCGCCTGGGTCAGCCACGCGTCGCTAAATTAACTAAGGTGTCGTTAACTTTAACTAAGATATTGAAAAAGTTTTTATCGACGGAATATTCCTAACGGCGTTACGGAATATTCCGTCGTTAGAGAATACAGTTCGACGCCGTTAAGGATTTTGATCAGATAGTTCTTTGGTATATTCCGCTTGAATCGGTTAGACTCGGGCTTGAGCCGTGGTCGGGCCGGACGGGCCACGAACCTGGTCGCACTGGGGCCGATGACGCCGGTCGTATGAACTCCTAGCCGCCGAGATCAGCCGGGCCGGCCGCCGGGTCCACTTCGCGCTCGGGTTTTGTCGCCAAAATTTCCGGAAAATTACACAGATGAATCTCTTACCAAAATTCCTAGATTTTGACATGAAATCACGGGGTTACTGTAGAGTTCGAAAATACCTAGATTTAGGTCGGCAGCGGGCCCTGGAGGGCCGGAGTTTGAGGTTGAGTTTCACGGCCAAAAATCGAACTCACTGCTTCGGCCAAAACTTGACATGGTGACCCCACCCGAGCTCTTACCCTGTATGGGTCAGATTAAGGTCTTGTCGAATCGAGACCGGAATGGGTGTGGTCGTTCAACCAGAGCTCGCCGGGAAAAATGGCAAGAGCTCGGATTCCTCGCTGCTTCAGGGTTTTCTTCCCTGGTTCGAGAGTAACCTAGATGGCAGGGATGAGAGACGATGACTTGTCCCTGAGCTACAAGTGTGTCAGAAGAGCTGACGGTTCGATGGCGGAGATTTTGGTGTAGAGTAATTCACTCGGGCTTCGGGCTCTCTCGTAATTGGGTTTTGGTCCTGTTGAAGGCGTGCAACTCGCTCGTAAAATGAAGGTGGAAAATTTGAGCTCTGAGGCTGCTCACTGTGAAGGCGTAGAATGGTGAGGATAGCAAATTGGGTGCCTAGAGCAAACTTAGAGCTTTGATGGATCTCAGATTTGCATGCAAAGCTGAGTGGGGAACTCGGGAGAGTGAGGGAATGGCAGAGAGTGAAGGTGAGATGAAATAATGGTCGTTGATATTATTGTTTTGCTTAAAACCAATTCAAACTCGAACTGGTTCAACAAAACAAGAGTGCTCACCGCCAAATTTGCATGCATTGGCTACTCAGAGGTGGGTGCAGCCTCGTGGCTTGCAGAAACCATGGGCTAAGCCCACCGTTTTTAAATACCGCTCAAGAGAATTTACCGTTTTGCCCTTGTTCAAATCTCTGTCCGAAACAAGTCCGATTCGAGTGTCGTTCGCCAACTGACATTCGTAATTTTAATGCACACACTAGAAGTACACCAAAATTTCTGAAAAATAATTTCGATGGAAGGGACGTAATCCCGAATGATACATTATGCCACTAAGGGCATTTTGGTCATTTTACACCGTCGGGGGATTAAAATACAATAAACGTAGGGACGGATGTAACAAATTTTCCTCTAAACGAAATTTCACCCCAAATTTACGCGTAATACAAATCAACTACTAAAGAATAGATATGCACGCTTCGCGCATGCTATCTTCCCCTCGTCTCCCACGTAGCCTCCACAAAACATGGATTCCTCCAGACTTTGACTAGAAGGTCACACTCTTTAGAATTTTCTCCTTCCACCGAGGATCGTGACTCCGGTTCGGTCGTAAGTCAAGCCGTCGTTGACCTCCAAAGGCCGAGTCCGGGATGACATGGGAAGGACGACACGCATCTACAGCAAAGATAGATACATGGAAGATGTATTATGAACTCTGGCAAGCTCCTGAAGGTAGGCCTAGCCCAGAGGGGCAACAGCCCTACTCGTCGATGATCTCGGTAGGGTCCGAGAAACGAGGACTTAGCTTCCCTTCTTCCCGAAAACGAACAACGCCTTTCCACGGTGAGAGTTTAAGAAATACCCACCGCCAACGCGCATAAACGCGATCCGTAGAATGCCCGTCTCGCAATGCTCTTCGTCGATCCCGTGCAATCTTCAAGTTTCCTTAATCACCCGGATGTTCTTCGTCGTCTCCGTCCACGATCTCAAATGGGCCAACAAGTGCTCTCTCCCCAACTTCTGTAACCAGCAAAGGAGTACTACAGGTTTACCATACAAATAATGGCGACATGCCAATGCTCGAGTGGTAGCCGTATTGTAAGCAAACTCCATCGAGGTAAGTGTTCCCCGCCATTTGTCACGAATCGGAGGATGGTGAGGACCTCAACATCCTCAGGGAGTCTGATAGTTCGCTCCACCGCCCGTCCGTCCGTGGGATGATGCGTGACCGAAAAGCAAATTGTGATCCCAAGGCATTCTCGGAAGGCTCGCTAAAACTTAGAAGTGAACCTGGTCACGAATGTAGATGATACTAACAGAACACCATGGTGTTTAACGATCTCGAAATAAAGAGTCGAGCTAGACGATTCAAAGAGAAGTTCTCACGAATCGCCAAGAAGTGTGCATATTTGGTGAGTCGGCCAACGATCACCCAAATACCGGTCAGAGCCCCCACGAGTACAAGGTAAATTTGCACACGAAGTCCATGGTGGTTCTCCCACTTCCACTCCTGAGTGTGGAGTGGCCGGTGTAGTCCGAAGGGGCTTTTCCTTTCTTCTTTGACTCCGCCGACGCATCAAACATCGACTCCGACATAATTCCGCGATTTTCATTCCCGGCCAATAAGAGAATGGCCAGATGGTGTGGCATGTGGCGCAGTTCTGATGCATAGCATGTTTCGAAATATGCGCCTCATCAAGAATCTCCTTCAAGTCTTCATCATCGTGCACGTATATCCGGTCACTCCCCGCAAGTAAGCCGCTTCATTCTCGGATTCTCAAGTCTCCTTCGCCACCGCTTAGGACCGCATGCCAAGTCCTAAAACAATCCGAGTCGTTTGCCGAGCAAAGACGGACGATCCAAGAGTACTGGTCCGACTCCGGAAACCGGCTAGTAAAGACCGTCACCGCCACACCAGTGACACCGCAATTTTAGCTCCGGTCGGGAGAGGAATATGGCAGTGTAGCAGTGTTTAGTCGACCGTAAGAGATTTCTGGCCGAGAGCACGCTACCACGTTTGCACGACCTGATGGTATTCGATGGCACCGTAGCCGTCAAGAGTTCCATCCATCGCCGCTCCGAGGTTTAGATCTCACTGAGAAGAGATATTTTGTGCTCTTGTATCGGTGAAGATTCGGTGTCTCGCTCAAGAGGTAGTGTCGCCAAATCTCTTCGTAGCCGAAGTGATGATGGCCGCAAGCTCCGTGTCGCTGGGTAGGATAGTTCATCTCATGCGCTTTCAAATAACTGAGGCATAAGCGATCACCCGTCCATGTTGCATCAACACGCAGTTCCAAACCGCTCAGCGAGGCATCACTCGTAGATCTCATAGCTGCCGCCGTCATCCGGAAGTGCTAACACCGGAGCATGAGTGAGGCAATGTTTCAGCCGTTGGAAACCGTGCTCACAATGCTGCTCCAAACAAACTTAACATCTTTCCGGTGAGTCTCGTGGAGAGGTAGGGCAAATGGAAGAGAAATCCTTCACGAAACGCTTCTGCAATAACCCGCCAGCCAAGAAAACTTCGAATCTCCGTCACGTCTCTCGCGCCGCTCCCAATTCTCCACCGCAGCAATCTTCGGGGATCGACGAGAATACCATCGTAAGAGATTATATGCCCCAAGAATGATACCTCGATTAAGCCAAAATTCACATTTGCCGAATCCTGGCGTAGAGCCGATTCTCCCTTGGGTCTCCCCAAAACCACGCGTAAGTGTTTGGCATGACGGGCCCGATTTAGAATACACCAAGATGTCGCCGAGAAGACAATTACGAACTGCCGAGATACTCTGACGGGCCACTGACCATCGATCCATAAATGCTGCAGGGCATTGGTCAGGTCCGAAAAGGCATCACCGTAACTCGTAGGGCCGTAACGAGTTCGACGCTAGCCTTGTGCACATCGGGTCACCTTGGATCTCACCGATAGTAACCAGACCTCGATCAATCTTGAGAAAACCTCGCGCCTGAGCTGGATCGAAGAGATCATCGATTCTAGGCAAGTGGATACAACGGTTTCAATCGCTCACCCTATTGAGCTACCTATAGTCAGCGTGCAGTCTCAAAGTGCCATCTTCTTTCGAACGAATATAACGAGCTCTCCAAGGTGAAGAGCCGGGTCATGATCCCTTGTCGATGAGTTCTTGTTGTAGCTTTAATTCCCTGCACTCGTGTGTGCCATACGAAAAGCGGCGTAGGATATGTGGATCGCACTGGAAGTAGATCAATGGTGAACTCCATGTCTCGACGCTCTTTCTAGTCCGTGCAGATCGCCGTGAAAACATCGGAAAATTTGTTGACAACCTAGCATCGTCAACACGTATGGAGCCTCTCTGATCTAGAGTCACATGTGCGATAAAGCCTCGCCTTTGCTCAACAGCCTTCTTTGCCTTCATGGCCGAGATCACCTCGCTTGATCTTCCTGTTCTCCTGCGGAAAGTGACAAGAGGGCATACTGTGGCCGGAATGTAACCGCTTCCGTCTAGCCAACAACGGCATGATTTTGTGTAGCATCCATTCCTAGAATCACATCAAAGTCTACTACTATCGAGAATGAGTTAAGTGTGCATCACCCGATTAGCGATTACAACGGGGCATCCTCGATACTCTCCCATTGTACATGACACACTTCGCCTTGGCATAGCAATTCCCATTTCGCACCGGGAGTAGGAGTACAATGGGGTTGAGGGTTTGAGCAAACAAAGGTGATATAACCGAGCGGGTGGCACCCGCATCGATTAATACTCTAGCAAAGTGACCAAGTATGTTCAACGTACTCCATAATGAGATCAGTTGTTCTCGAGCATCCCGCCGATTAATTGCGTTGACTCGTCCATGTGCCCGCCGAGCCTGCAAGACGACTCCACCGCGGTTACCGTGCTGTTGGCTCTCTCCCGCCCGTGCACCCGCGTCCTCGTCTACTCGCCTCCTCCGCCGTGCCGCCGCTAAGGCCGGGTAATCGTTCTCCAATCCACCTGCCAGCGGCCCCCGACACGCGGGTATTGCGGTGCTCCTCCAATATACTGCGTGCCCACCTGGAATTAAAAATTGGATCACGGATACCGAAGGCCAGGAGTAGGATAGGTAGGATAATGAGGATGGGATCAAGTAGATACCGAGTAGCACGCTCGCAAGGAACGTTCCTCCGTATGTGTGGCCGGTAAGGAATCGCACCTCCAACCCGTTGGAGGGAACAGTGCCCGAGGCTGAATCGCGGTCACGTCGCGACACCGGGTGGCTCGATGACCTAGTTGCCCACAACCAGAACACCCCCGGTTTCTTGCTTACACTCACCCAAAGTGGCGAAAAAGTTGCACCGAGCGCGAATTTAGCATTAGATTGGCCGGAAGTGCCCGTCGGCGGGAAGCGGGATCCACTAGTGAATCTCCCTCTCCACTTCCGGTTGAGCCGGAGTTCGATCCACCTGATGATCTAATCCCGTAGCCTCCCACGTTGAACGTCTGTTCTTCTTAGGACCAAGGAAAGATTGCCCTTTACCCTTTACTCTCCGGGTGTTAGATTCTCCTCGTAGAATGGTGTCATCAGGAGCATTCTCCGCTTCCACTCGCAATGTAAAATACCGTAGAACTCCCCCGGTAGGTCTCGCACTGTCAAAGAAGAACAAGTGATCTGAGCTTCTTATCGCTCCTTTCGAACCGGTGAAGCATCTCTCGAAGGGTCAAGGCAAATAATCGGGGTTGTACCGAGATAGGGCAAAGAACTTCCGCCGGTACGAAACGGCCATCTTCCCTTGCTTCAAAATTCATGAATTCATCTCTCTTCCTAGCTCTCAGATCTGAGAAAGGTATTTGGTTTCCGAACCGATGTTTGAATACGGCCCACAAACCATGCTCATCTTGAGGGAGGTGTCAGCTCTCAATTTCCACCAGGCTTTGGCTTGATCACGAAGGAAGAGAATAGCGCCTGGGACTCCACGCTCGTCCTGGAAAGTCTCCATGCTCCCGCATCGATTTATGAAGACGTCCTCCATGTGTTCGAAATCCAAGATTCCGCTACTCAGGTAAGTCTCGGTCCCAGAATGGTCTCACGTCCATTCCCTTCTCGCAGCCTACTAGGCCCTTCCCAGACGGAAAGCACTCGAATGGCTTGAGCGATCGTATTCCCCATTCAAGTGAAGCCAAGGCAAAGGCTTCGGGTGCGCGACGCAGGTGGCATGATGTCAGATAGGAGAGATTCAAGAATTATTAGTGAAAAACATCACGTAAGTGTGTGATGAGGAGTGATACCGCATAACCTAGGCTCGATACCAAATCACACACCCCGACCCGTATAGCCACGTGGGACCCGTGATTCGCGTAAGCCGACCGACCACTCCGTAGGAGTGACGGGGTTACAGGAAGATTAAATAAGAAATTAGAAATGATAGATAAATTAAATCAGAGTTTAACAAAATACTAAGTGTAATGTGGGTAGAAACCTATTATTACATCAGGTCGCAGCTAGGTGCAAGAGGAAATTATTCCATCCGTAGGATGGATATAGCACACAACAAAAGGAAATTAACATACACCGCGTAAAGAAAATCGTGCTACTGCCAGCCTCGCCACCACCGAATCGTCGCCACTAAAGTCTAAGTCCCGGAGGGGCGAAAACAAGGGTGAGTAGGCCAATATCGATTTTCTAGGTAAAACGTTTCCAAAACTTCAGCTTATAACCCCTCACCGTAAAACCCGTAGATTTACCAAAATATTTACTAATGAAATAAGTCTCTAACATAAGTAAACGGGCCAACGCCCACAAGGATACTAAGAATCATTTATCACAAGTTGAAAATCAACATTGGTTTATCACATGGAAGTATGCACACAAGTCATATAGAAAGTAGCTACATGACAGCCGGGTGTTTGATATAACTACGCCTAGCACTACATACACGTGAAGGCCGGCACAAAGTGCGTCACAACAAGTCTAGACGCCAAAGGCACTAGAACAGCCGGCACCTAATCATGGATCCATGTCGAGCGTAATGGTGCGTGTGAAACGATCACGTGAAGCCGGTCCCTGCCCTACAATAAGCACACCGTGCATAATGTGAAATAAGTAATACAATTAAATCATGTGTATGCATGCCAAGTTCCATCATAAAACCAGAAATCATAAATCAAATAATCAACAAGTAAGGGTTTATCACAAAATAAGTCTAATTTCATAAAGTAGGTATGCCATACACATATATATATTTCAAAACCTCATAAATCATATTATAATAATATAAAGAAAATGGTAGTACTAGGCCCACTTACCGATACGTAGCCTGATCGTAGCCCCGTAGTGTGCTTGAGCTCGTTGCTCTCCTGGATAGGTCTCACCTATATGAGAGTTTACTAAATCCACTATTTAACAAGTCTAATTCAATTAAAGTAATGAAAGACTTGAAATCGCCTTTGTTTGCTCGAAATGGAACTAGAATTGGCTCCGAAAAGTGTTCACGCGCCGCCGTGCGCCGCCGCGGGCCCCACGCGCGCCACAAGGCAAGACGCGCTGCCACGCGCCACGCGCCGTCACACGCGCCGTCACGCGCGCTCACGCGCCGCCGCGCGTCACGCGCCACGCGCGGACACGCTTCTCACGCGGCCACATCGCACACGCACGCTGGCCACACGCGTACGCACGCGCGCCACGCGCACACGCGCTCACGCGCCCAACAAGTTACGCGCTGCTAAAGTTAACGCGGTTGCACTTTTAACGGTATATTTCAGTGGCTGATTTTAATATTCTTTGCACCCAAGGCATGGAATATTCCGTCGCTGTTAGAGAATATGCCTCGACGTTAAGGATTTGACGGTATATACCTTTGGTATATTCCCGCTTGAACCGGTTAGACCGGGCCGAGCCGGCAGTTGGCCGACGTCACGAACCTGCCTGCACTGCACCAGCTGACGCCGGGGTCGTATGAACTCCTAGCCGCCGAGATCACCCGTCGGCCGCCACCCACTTCGCCGTTTCTCTGGTTTTGTCGCCGAAAATTTCCTCTGAAAATTACACAAATAGTTTAAATCTTCACCAAAATTCTAGATTTTGACATGAAATCAGTTCGGGTTACTATGAGTTCGAAACACTGTGATTTAGCCCGCAAAGGCCTCGGAGGGCCGGAGTTTGAGGTTGAGTTTCACTCGCCAAAATCGAACTCCATCAGTTTTCGGCCAAAACTCGACATGCGTGACTCCGAATTCGAGTTTCAAGACTCCTTAAGGTCAGTAGATGAAGGCTCGAGTCGAATCGAGACTGAAACGGGTGTGGTCAGCCCAACCAGAGCTCACGGAAAATGGCGTGAGCCCTGATCTTCGGGCCAACAGGGGTTTTCTGGGTTCGAGAGTAACCCGTAGATGGTGAGGATGACGATGACGGTCCCGAGCCAAGCAAGTGTGTCGAGGAAGAGCCGCTGCTCCGATGGCGAGATTTTTGTGTGTAGAGAATTCACTGCTTCGGGTTTCCTCTGTAATTGGGCTTTGGTCCTGGGTTGAAGGCAGCAACCCCGCTCGTAAAATGAAGGTGTGAAAATTTGAGTCGAGGCTTGCCTCAATGGGGAAGGCAGAATGGTGAGGATAGCAAATTTGGGTGCCTAGAGTAAAACTTAGAGCTTTTGATGGATCCGCATTTGCATGCAAAAGGAGGGTAAACTCTAGAGAGTGAGGAATGGCAGAGAGTGAAGGTGAGATGAAATAATGCTACGTTGATATTAAGCCGGTTTTAAACCAATCTCGCCGAACTGTTCAACAAAAACAAGTGAGTGCTCACCGCCAAATTTGCATGCATTGGCTACCTCAGAGGCGGGTGCGGTGCCTCGTGGCTTACAGTGTGTAAAACCATGGGCCAAGCCCACTGTTTTCAAATACGCTCGCAGAATTTACTGTTTTGCTCCTTTGTTCAGAATTTGTCCGAAACAAGTCCGATCTGAAAAGAATAAGCCATACAATCTGGGATTCGTAATTTAATGCACACACTAGAAGTACACCAAAATTTCAAAATACCTCGATGGAAGGGACGTAATCCCGAATGATACATTATGCCACTAAGGGCATTTTGGTCATTTACACTGTCGGGGATTAA
Organism: Gillenia trifoliata; assembly: GCA_018257905.1. NCBI lineage: Eukaryota > Viridiplantae > Streptophyta > Magnoliopsida > Rosales > Rosaceae > Gillenia > Gillenia trifoliata. Next base: position 18,010,628 of record CM031080.1, on the reverse strand, counting down.
AATACAATAAACGTAGGGACGGGATGTAACAAGTAATGTGTAAGAGGTAAAAAAAAAAATGTGTAGACAACACCACACTTTCTAAATTTCAATATCTGTTTTGCTACTATTACAATAATAATTCTTTAAACTTCTGTTTTGTTATTATTACATTTTTCTTTCTTAACGGTGTTATCTTCACTTGTAAGTATTTATATTCCACTTACTTGGATGACGATTTCTGTAGCTAACTAAAGTTGGGACATTATGTGACTTAATTCAATTTTCCCACTATTAGCATAAAGTATTTTTGTTAAAAAATGATTGAAATTGAATTAAGTCACATAATGTTCCAACTGTAGTTAGCTATAGAAATCCAGTGGTGCTCTTATGTAAAAAAATTGATACGACCCGTCCCGAAAAATAATAGTATTCTATTCCCAGAAGTGGGAAATGACCAAAATGCCCCTGGTTGGGCAAGGGTTGACTTTTGGTTGACTTCTGTGTCGTGACACGTACGACCATTTTCTTAACATTCTCTTGTTGTACTTGTCGATTTGAGCGCGTGGACGCGAATGAGACGAAATTCGGAGTTCGAACAAACGTTTTACGGGACGTTAATTTTATCGACGTTTCCGTAATTTTATTTGTATTTTTGGTAATTTGGGCTTTGGGCCCAGTGAGCCCAGTGAGCCCAGTCCACTTTCTGTATTTTCTCCCTCACTCTCTATCACTCTCGACCTTTCTCTACAAACTTACCTTCCCTCTCTCCCGTTCACTCTCATTCACCTCCCCGAGCCAACTGAGTGGCTCTGCCACCTTCTTTGGCAAACCACCACCTTAGATCATCACCAAGAAAAACCTAGCAACCCAAACTAAGCCTCGGACATGGTTTCTCCGAAACTCCGGCGAACCCCCGGCGAGTTCCCGTCGAGTTTCTCGGTGAAAACGACCCCGATCGGCCTTGAAATTATCACCACCCACCTCCTTGAGATCCCTAGAACCTTATTCAAGCCTTGCATGGAGTTGTAGCGGTCACCGGCGAGCTGACGTCAGCCAACCCGGCCCTGTCATCAGCCAACCGGTCGTGACGTCATCAAACCTGGTCCAAACCAGGTTGGACCGGGGAATATTCCAAAGGTATATTCCGTTTCGTTAACTTATGGTGTTAACGGAATATTCTAACGCCGTTAGAATATTCCATTAACTTTAACGGCTCGTGTAACAGTGCGCGTGACCGCGCGTGGTGGCCTTCCACCAGCGCGTGGCAGCGCGTGAGGGCGCGTGGCAGCGCGTGCAGTGGTGCCCGGCTGTCCACGGCGGCGTTCTTGGGTTTTTCAACCCCAGAACTCCAAATTTGAGTTTCCGAATTCTGTTTTCTTCGTAGTTTCCAACTAAATTATTAATTGTGGGTGTTCTAACTTAGGTTTGACAACCCGTGGAGTACGGAGAGCGTACAAATAAGCAATTACGGCTACGGTCACTGTGAGTGGGCCCTTTCTTTATTAAATTATATATTTTACATGTTTTGAGAAATAATATTATGCTTATGCTTTGAAATGAGATTTACAATTGTGTTGAAGTGAACCTTGGACTTAATTACTACCTTATATTTGGTTTACTTACTACGTTACTTGATTTTAGTATTTCAAGTATTTTAGTATATTATCGGTATTTCGGATGTGGTATCTGAGAATACCATTTTAGAAAGTTTTATTACGAGATTTACTTTAGAAACGAAATACCCCACTTTATTTATGAGACTTTACCCGTGGCATGTTTTCATATACGCTCAATTAGGATTGCTTACACGGTGTCTATAGTACTGTCCGGGCCGGGACCAACTTCACGTGTATGTTTACACTGCATCGACACGCTCACTTTGGATCCATCGTAGGTGCCAGCCTGTTCTAGTTGCCTTGGCATTCTAGAACTCGTTGTGACGCGCTTAGCGCTAGCTTCACGTGTATGTAGCACATGAGCGTATTATTATTATTACACCCAGCCTGTTCATGGCAGAATATCTCTGCATGAGCTCGTGTGTTTGCACTGCCTACTGAGCGTACCCCGATTTCATATTGTGATTTGTTATACCCGATTTCACTGATGCCATGGAGGCTTATGTTATTATTGGATTTCTCGTATTGATTTCATGTGTTGATTTCTGTGAAAGACTTTATATCTTGATTTTGTGGCTTTTTACCCGTTTTGGAAAATAGTTACTTTTCCGCCCTCAACGGTTTTTCATACTTATATTGTAGTATGATTTTCAGAACTATTACGGGTTTTACAGCGAGGAGTTAGTACTTTTAGAAAAGAAAAGTTTTAGAAAAACTATTGTTTTGCGCCCCTCTAGGTTTAGTAGGCTTGGAGCTGTTGACGTCGACTCGTGGTGACATACTTCTTCCTCAATGTAGAAATTTCTGTAGGAATTTCTCTACTAGTAATTGTAATTACTCTAGTATTCAATTCTACCAAACAATTATTCTGTTATTAATTTCTTTTCGGTTCGCACACATCCGTGCACTCTGTCATTATTTTATTTCAAATTCCTTTTAATTACTCTTTTATCTTCCAAATGACTTTCGTCACCTCACGAGGTGTCGGCCAGCACCCTCGGCTTTTGGGTGTCCACCTGTATATCCGGGTCGGGGTGTGTCAGAATTTGCAAAATGTTTCTAATTATTTAGATTGAAATTAATTGCAATTGAATTAAGAAGTCACATAACATCCGAACTATAAGAGCACCTCTTGTTGAGATTGAGAACAACTATAAAAACAATCAATTGTGCTCTTATGTAAAAAGTGATTGAAATTGAATTAAGCCACATAACGTCCTAATTGTTGTAGCCTATTTACTGAAGAGAAAGAGAAAGGGAGAGGGGAGGCCGGCGGAATAGAGAGAAAAGAGAGAGAATAGGGCTTAGGGAAATTGTGATATGATTTCCCCTATGATACTTGTTGGAACCAATTTTGCGCACCTCTGCGGTCAGGAGTCATCTGCAAATCCGGCCGCCTGTATAAAAAGAGAAGAACCATGAATAGACTATGTTACTAGTGGGGTATCGGCCAAAGGCTCTCCGACAGTCAAGTTAATAAGAAATATTAAGACTCAAGCAGTGAGCAAGAGAATATGCAAGGTACAAAGCATGCGTAGATTGCGTTACCAACAGTTTGCTTTAGATGAGGGTTTATATAGTAGTCGAGAGAAAGACCTTTTAGGATACTTGGATCCGTATTAAACCGGAAGAATCCTAGAGAATATCTAGCAATATATATTGTTTTCTCTTAGGAGTGTGATAACTTGCGGCGCATGCCAATTCTTAGTGACACACCCCACCCTCGATACCCACGTGGATACCAAGTTCAGGCGTGCTGGCCAACACTCGTAAGTGTCGAAGCCATTGTATGCATGACAACACTTAGTTTATGCAATTTAAACAGTCAATTAGTTTGCGGAAAATAATATCAATATGCACAAGGTTCATAGCGTACTAAATAGAAGCAACGGAAACAAAATATAAAGTCAAGTTCCTAGAATCTCTATCCATAACAAGGATGGATATTATTAAAGAAACTGAATAAGAAATAAATCCTTACATTGTCGGGAAGGATTTAGAGCTGCCGATCGTATGCCTCGATTTCACCAGACGCACCGCTACTATGTCCTGAAGGGGGCGCGAAAGCAAAAGGTGTGAGTGGACGGAAGAAAATAAAGTTTTCTAAAACCCTTTTCTCTTTTCAACATACTAACCCCCTGTTTGAAAATCAGTATAGGTGTAAAATCATACTACCATAGTATAGGTCAAAACATACTTTATACGTATAACTGGAAACATATTTCAACATAAAATCTGTAAATAACCGTTCAAATTTCCATAAATCAATCCGCAATATATATCAATACTATAAAAAAAGAAAACCAACAGAGAGTATATGTGCAATCACCCATGTACGTGTTGAGGAACATCCTCTCAATCCCCGTACAAGAACTTTACGTTATCAATCAATTTGTACTCCTAGTACCACACACATGTAAGCACTTGCGCAATAGCGCGTCACACCCGAGTCCTTATACCGTGGGGCCTTTCCCCAAAAATACACATAAACATAAGACAAGCTTGCGCTAAGCTATTTACCGGACAATACCCCTGGAGTACAGTGCGTGTGACCCAAACATGTGAGACTTGTCCTACGGCTGTGAGACGGTACTACAACGTAGTGAAAGCATACCAAGTGTGTTTGAAAACATACATATATAATCATGTGTAAAAATGAAGAATATCATATACTTCGTAATTTCCCAAATATTCAAACCTTGCATAAATAGTTATATTCATTTGGAACCATATATTAAGCGAAAACATAGTATAAACCATTTCATAATACATATCCATTTACATTCATGCCTTAAAAATCATTTAAAACCATAATTATATCAAAGCCATAATTATTTCAAAGCATAGAAATCATTTAATAAAACAAAAGTCCACTCACAAGTACTCGGACACGTTGGCATGTGTCGCCACACACCGGCATGCACTGGCACGCGCCTTCTACTTAATTGTAATTTGAATTTCGAGGACGAAATTTTCTTAAGGGGGGTAGATTGTAGCATCCCGTCAAAAGGTCATTATTAAATAATTCCCGGGGGGATATTTTAGACACGTGCGTGTTATTTTGTACACGGGACTGTGTAATTTTACTATTTTGGTCGGTGCAAAATACCCCTAAAACACAAAATATCTCATTTCCTTCTCTTCTTCCCCGTCACTTTTCCCTATTTTCTTTTTCATTTCTTTTTTTCTCTCTCTCTCTCTCTCATTCTCACCATCTGTGCATAGTGCACGTCGATGAAAACCTGTCGAACCGAGGTGAACTAAAATCACCACCATCTTCGTCTCGACTCCCTGGACTCAACAGTGCAAACCATTCGTCCAAACTCCTGACTGTTTGACGGGAAAAGCACACGGAAGAACCAGACCTTTCCGGCGATTTTCTCGCCATTCTAGATCGAGGTGAGGTTTCTAACTACCATCATTGATTTCCAATCGTTGAGTAGATAAATTTTCATATGTCGTTTAATTGATTTGGTTGAGTTTTGACGTAGATCGACAAACCTACAGTAGCTGCGGCCTTTCGAGGCAAATACAACCCATTTTTCGAGCTTGTACGGCCAAACCAAAGGTTTCACCGTCATTCTACTCCTCTCTAGCTTCATTTTGGTATAAAGAACATGAAATTTGGCCAAGAAATGAAGAAGTTATGGAGATTTGAAAATTCTCCAAAAAACTGGCCAAATTTCCTGCGACGGCTGTGCCATCGACCGGAGCCAGTTACAGTGGCGACCGGCCTGAACCTGGTCCAGACTGGCCGATGACGTCATCACTGACGTCAACAATCAGTCCAAACCGAGAATATTCTTGGGAATATTCCTTTAACGCAGTTAGAAATATTCCGTTAGATTTAACAGAGATGTAGGAATATTCTGTTAGATCTAACGCCGTCAGTTGACTGGCGCGTTGACCTAGCCTGTGAGCCGCGAGTGGGCCATGTGTGAACCACACGTGGGGACGCGTAAGGCATTATTTTCGGCTTCCGTCGACGCAAGGTGACTTGTAACGACGCGTTCACCTAGGGGCAGTACGTATGGTATTTTTCGGAGTGTTTCGGACCTCTGTGTTGAGCAAACAAGGGATAAGTGTCATTAGTTAGTTTAATTAGTAACCTTTATGAGTTTAATCATTATTATAGTGATATCTCATATAGATGAGACTTATCCAGATGACTACCGGGGCTACCTAGGACTACCGGGGCTACCCAGGACAGGGGGGCTACGACCGCACTACTTACAGGTGAGTGAGTGGGTCTTTGTTTTGATAAATATATTATTATGTATGGTTTTCACTGCTTTCTTTAAATTATTAGCATGACTCATATCATATGCGATTGTTGGAGGTAGAACATTCGTATTATATTTGCCATACATGTTTCTATACTGTTGCTCATCATTAGATGTAGAACGCCCCGGGTATCAGTACTCAGTCCTATGGCCAGGACTAGCTTTGACGTTTGGAGGTGTCACTCCCAGTACTGCTACGCAACTTTGGATCTATTGTAGGTACTAGCCTATTCTAGGTTGCACTAGGCAACTCGAACTTGTGTGACGCGCTTTGCGCACAACGATTAGCATTAGACTCGCATCATTGTAGTACTTAGCGTATTTCTTATATACCTAGCATGTTCCTCGTAGCTTATCTACTTGGGCTTGTGTGTTTACATATGGATGAGTAGTCAGTATGATTTTCAAGGAGTACCCATATTACTATTATAGTATTTTGAGGATCATATCAGAGAATATGACGTATTTTCAAAAACTGTACATGTTTTCCGGTGAGGGGATAGTATGCTCTTGAAAACAAAGGTTTTATCAAACTTTGCTTTTTGACCCACTCACCTTTTTATGTTTTGCGCCCTTCCAGGACTTAGTGGCAGATTCGATTTCCAGTGAGATGTGGGCTTGCTTCGGCTGTGGTTGGTGGTTCTGACAGTTTCTACAAATTATGTAGGATTTGCTCTTACTTTTAGTTAACTTCTACTTATCTATCCTCACGAGGATGTGAATGTTTTATTCTCATGCACTATTTACTATGCTCTGACTGTTATGCATCTGCAATAATGGGTTTTACCCATCACCGCCCTTTTACTTCCGCTTCCAACTCTGAATCTACTCACTTTTTCACATGTACATGCATGATTGGCTTTCGTCACTTAACACGTGTCGGCCAGCACTTTCCGACACCTGGCATGTCAGGATCGGGATGTGTCACTTTGGGCCCTGCACTGCGCACTCTTTTTTGAATTTAATTTCAAGGAAGACTTTAGTTTTAATTTATTTGTACTTTTACACTACACTTACATTGTGGCTTTCATCATCCCTTCTGGGATGCCGACTAGCATATCTCGTTGCGATATTGACAAGTGGATATCCAGGTCGGGATGTGTCAATGATGAAGTTTGCCTCTTGATAGGCGAGTAGAGTAACATTAGATGTAGAGAATCATATTACTAAAATATGTTTCCATCAAGACTTCAAATTTCATCTTATATTGGTACTTCGTAGTAGGATTGGCTCCTCATAGCTCTTCCTTCAACACTAATGGAGTAAATAGGAACATTTGAACGCTTGAGACTTTTTTTAGGGGGCAATATGAGAAAATTGAAACTCATGGCCCAATTTAAAAATCATATCAAATCTTGAGAGTGTAAAGGGTAGTTAGCCTTTATTTTTATTACAAGAAAATATATTAATTTGATTATAGACACTTTTTACAAAAAAATTAAAATATATACAAAAAGTTTGATTTTGTTACATGCTTAATGATTATCTTATTTTTTTAGTTTTTAATGTTTTTTTGCTAGATGTAGAGAAAAGTAAATGGAATGTTAGATGAATTAAAATAAAAGGTAATGCTAGAAAGATCAAAATTTTAAATTAAATTTTGTAAACTAAATGATGTGGTAGTTGACAGTTGATATTATTTTTTTAAAGTCATTAAATCTTGAAGTCTTACTTTATTGCTACATCATTTGGTTTACAAAATTGGTACATATATTTCGTAAACAAGTGGGAGGGATTCGAGGCTGGTCCAAAAGTTTTTAAGAGACAACAGAATGGGGCGGGGCAGGTCTACGGTATTGGCGGAGTGGGGCGGGTCCAAAAACTAAAACAAACGAGCCCCCGACCCGGACCTCTACCTCTCTATCTCTCTCGGTTCTCACTTTCAGTCTCTCTCTCTGAGTCTATATGTAGTCATTCTCACTCTCAATCTCAGTCTATCTATCTTGATTCTCACTCTCAGTCTCGCCATCCCTCTGCATCACCACCTCCTCACCAATTCGGCCTTCGCAGCCCAAAGACATCTTGAAGGAAACCCTAGTTTGGATCGTTGCTTCGACGTGGGATGACGGGAAGCACGTAGGACATCAAGGTGGGATTGCTGATGCTCTCCAATTGCAAATTCCCCGCCTTTGACTTCGGAATCCGAGCCTATGACACCACATCCAAAAGCTTTAGACCCACTTGCAAGCTTCAACACAAACGACATATTAAATCTGAAAATTATAGTTTTTTTTTTCACAATAACTTTCGCCGTTGCTGCCGCCGCCGCCACAGGCAACACATAGAACAAAGACAAAATGGGTTCTTCTCTCTCTTGACTCTCAGTCTCAGTCTCTCAGTCCAGTCAACATGCTGCGCACAAAAGAAGAAGAAGAAGGCAGAAGAAAAAAAAAGGAAAAAAATTGGATCCATGGACTCGTAGGACCCGGCTCTTTTCAAACGGTTCGAATTAGGTCTGATTTTATATTCCAAATATATAAGATCTGCCCCACCCCACTCTGTTTAAAAATAAAACAAATTCGGTTCAGTTCCTCTAATTTTGAGCTCGGTTTGACCCGTGCCCACCCTTTAGAGCATGTCCATTAGTTACCCAATTGCAAGGGCAATTGGGGCCAATTGCCCTACCAAGGAAAAAAATGGTGTCCAGCGGGCCTGAATTGCAAAGGCAATTGGTGGGCCCAACCAAGAGCCCGAGCGATTTTTGCCCGAGCAAGAGCCCGAAGGCTTGCTGACGTCAGCGTGACGTCAGCTAGCTGTTTTATTTTTTTTTAATCAGGCGCGTGCAAGTCACGCGCGCGTGGGGGAGAGTGGCCGACATATTACAGTCGGTGGGCCCCACCTGCTGTCGCTGACGCCAGCTAGAACCAACGGCTCTATGACGTGGCGCGATTCTGGCCGTTGGATCTCCAACGGCTATTTAATCTGGACCGTTGGATTTCCAACGGTAAAAAAAAAAAAAAAACTGACCGTTGGCCACGTGGCACAACGGGGTGCGTTGGATCAAATTTTTTTTTTGATCCTACGGCCAGGATTAATCCGAGTTCAAAAAAAAAAAAATTTTTTTTTAAAATTTTTTTTTTTATATATACCCTCAATTCTCTTCTTCATTCTTCACTACAACTCAATTATTTTTTTTTCCTACATCAATTATTTTTGCTTTCTCTCTTCCAAATCCTTATTTTACCAAAAAAAAAAGTTATGAGTGAGAAGGCAAATTGGTCGATCGCCGAAGATGTTGCATTACTGGAGGCTTGGGTGCTTGTGACTCATGACCCGATCAACGGAAATGAGATGAGGGTCGACAAAATGTGGAAGAAGATTCATGCATTTTTTGTGGAGAAGTTGCAAGGCACGCCCCGGACCGAGCAATCAATGTCCAGTAGGTACCGACATCTACATAAAGAATTGAAATCTTGGAAAGAAGCCATCACAAGAGCGGAAAACCTATATCGAAGTGGCGATAATCGAGCCAATGAGGTAGGAAAAAAATTTATTATGTTGTTTAACAATTCTTTAAGCTAATTAAAAATAAGCATTTGAATATTTAATTTATTATATCTTTTCACGTACAATGTTTTCAGGAACTACAAGCACAAATGTGGTTCAATCAAGCTAACAACAACAGATCATTCACAAGGCACAACTTATGGGACATTGTCAAGCATTGTCCGAAATACAAAATTGTTCATGGTGGTCCAGAAGTTGTCTTAAATGAGACTCCCTTACACGAATCAAGTACGCAAGAATCGCCGTTGGAGGAAGCATCGGGGACCCCAAATGAACCGGTACCACCGACCGAACCAACCCAAAGGCCTATTGGTAGGAAAGCTGCTAAGAAAAAAGCCGCAAAAGGTAGTTCTTCGACTAATGAATATTCAAAAATAGTTGAAGAATTTGCTTGGCAACATGAATTGAATCGGGAGCACGAACGGCAAGTGCTTGAGTTAAACAGGGCTAGAGATGAAGCACTTGAAAGAGATAGGGAGTTCCACAGGCAAGAAAGGGAGTTGAAAAGGCGAGAAAGACAAGAGGAGTTGGATCGGGAAATCATGTCCCGACGCCCCGAGCAAATGACTCCTAATTCAAAGCGTTTTTGGACAAAACAACGGGATGCCGTCATGAGAAGACATTTTCCCGAGCAAGACGAGGAAGTCCCATACATTCCAAGGGATGACGGACCTAGCACCACTAATTGGATTCCAAGGGATGACGAATAATGTGTTTTTTTTAATAATTAACTGTTGTTGTTTTTTTAATTAATTATTATGTTGTAATGCTTTCTTTGTTTATTTATTTATAATTATGGTTTTCTTTGTTTATTTGTAATAAATTATTTGAAGTTCAAATAGTTAAACAAGTCCACACTTAATTTATTTTTCCATAACACACTTACAAACTTACACATAACACACTTACAACATTAATTAATTAAACACACACTTAAACACACCAAAAACAATTAAATGAAAAAAAAACCACACTTACAAAGCATACTTGAAAACATAAAAAATAAATTTCATTCATTAGTAGCATCCTTCCTTGCCCAAATGTGCTCCATCAAATCCCTTTGACGCTCTTTGTGGAGGAAAGACGAATGCATCGTATTGTAACGTTGAATGACCATCTCGTGGTAACGTGGATCCCTTTCTATTGGGTCGTGATTGGCAGGTTCATCAGTATTTTCATGGGCTGTATAAATTCTCGTTCTTGAATTGTTGATTGGGTCTTCATCCAAGGGTTCTTCCATGTCATAATCATACTCATCTTCCACAATCATATTATGTAAGATGATGCATGTCATCATGATGCTTCGCAACGCCTCATCATCAAACAAGCGAGCAGCTCCTCTAACAATACCCCAACGAGCTTGGAGGATACCAAAACACCTCTCCACGTCCTTCCTATACCCTTCTTGCATTGTTGCAAAATACTTTTGTTTATGTGAGTGTGGATTTGGAGCAGTTTTGACGAAGGTGTTCCACCTCGGATAAATTCCGTCAGCTAGGTAGTACGCTCCTGAGTAAACTCTGTTGTTGATTTCATAGGTGATTTGTGGCGACTCTCCTCTTAACAAGTCGTCGAAAACAGGGGATTGACCAAGAACGTTAAGGTCATTTTGAGCTCCTGGTACACCAAAGAATGCATGCCAAATCCATGTATCAAATGATGCAACCGCCTCCAAAATAATACTCTTCGTACCTTTTCGATTCCCGTAAGCTCCTTGCCATGCAGTTGGGCAATTTTTCCATTGCCAATGCATACAGTCAATACTTCCAATCATGCCAGGAAATCCTCATCTCTCACCTTTCTGAAGAAGCCTTTGGAGGTCAGCTGGGGTGGGTCGACGAAGGTACTCCGTGGTGTATAGCTCCTCGATTGCTGAGCAGAACCTACCAAGGGCCTCAAACACAGTGGACTTTGCCATCCTACATATCTCATCAACCGAGTCTGCGGATGCACCATAAGCAAGCATCCGCAAGGCCGCCATAATTTTTTGCTCAGGAAGAAGACCCATAACATTGGCAGCGTCCCTCTTTTGCACAAAATAATTATCATGGTTGCAAATAGCAACCATGATTTTGTTGAACAAAAGTGGTCGCATTCTAAATCTTGTTCGAAAATAACCTTCTGGGTATAAAGAATTGGGGCTAAAGTAATCTTCTAAGAGATTCTCACCTCGATCTCCCCTCTTTCGGTTAATGTTGGGTCGACGACCGCGTCGTGAACCACTTGCTTGTTGGTTGCTTGCATCGATTGCTGCAACCGCTTGAATCATGCTACTGTTTAATTGATTTCTCTGCCTTCGGAAGCGGTCTTGTTGCATTCTTCGTTCTGCATCTTCTCGCTCTTGTTCTTCTCGCTCCTGTTGTAATCGCTCCTGTTCTTCTTCATCACTGTCTTCGAACCTCCTCCAGTTAGACATGTTTGAAAGAAGTAAGATTTGAGCTGAGTATAAAGTATGCAACAGATTGGTGTGAGAAATTGTGGGGGTTTGAAGGGTATTTATTGAAAAATTTGAGGTGAAAAGTGTCGGTGGAGAGAAACTGTCGGTGGGATATTTAAGGCCAACCAAAAAAACAAAAAAAAAAAATTTTTAAGTGGAAAGTGTCGGTGGAGGGTGTCGGTGGAGTGTGTTGGTGAAAAGTGTCGGTCAAAATTGTCGGTGGGATATTTAAGGCCAACCAAAAAAAAGAAAAAGAAATTGCCCTTGCCCTTGCCCTCCACGAACGGGTGGAGTTGCACAAGGGCAAGCACTGTTCACAGAAGGCAATTGTTGCCTTTGCCCTTGCCCTTGCCCTTGCCCTCCACCAACGGGTGGAAGTGCTCTTATCAATTGTCGCAAACCAATTCCTAAAAATAAATAAAAAGAACGGAGAACGAAAAGAAAACCCCAGAAAGAAACAGGCATCATCCACCTCTGACTTGCTCATTTGGGAAAAACAAAAAAAGAAACGCTCCATCTTACAGCGCGTGAGAGCAGTATGCTGATAAATTACTTAAAGGGGCAAACCCTCACATCAGCTAAAAGGCAAGTGTACTTCTAAATCTCTCAGCCATTTGCCAAAATCTCTCTCTCTCTCTCTCTCTCTCTCTCTCAAAAGTTTCTAAAGTCCGCCCCTCTCCACCTTCCATGGCGGCCGCTGAAATTACAGAAGGGTTCAAACGGTTGAATCCTTTTGCACCCGAGTACTTCCCCTCCTACTATTGCCTCCCACCGTCACCGCTAAACCCTAGCTACTATTATTCCTCATACTCCCATCAAACTGCCACTACTGTATGCTTCAATACCCCTTTTCCCACTACCCAAACCCCACCCTCTCACCACTTTGCTCAAAGTTCACAAGTACCTCATAAAAAACAGCAGCAGCAGCAAAGCCATGGCTATGGTGGGGTCCACAACCAGAAGATGACGCTGCCTCGGCCCTCACGGCTAGTTAGGGGAAGGAGGTTCACCTTCAGTTATGGAGGTCTAGGGAGTAGTATTGGTGATAAGAATCAAAGGAATAAGTACGAGAAGAAAAAGGCGTGGAAGCCAATTGTGGGGGTTCGCAGCAGCTATAAGATTTCTAATGGTAATTTTAGAACTAGTAGTTGGAAGGGATATAATGATCGTAGTGTGGAGTACTTGAGTAGTCATTTCTCTGTACCAAAGAAGGTGATGACCAACAGTTACTCGGATGTCTTGCATGTGGAAGAACATGGAGAAGATACCACCGTAATGATCAGAAATATCCCCAACAAATACACGTATGTTTGTGTGTGTGTGTGTGTGTGTGTGTGATGTTTTCGAAAGTTACATGCATGATTTTGGTTATCTGGGCTTTAACATGTCGGATTTATGATGTTTGATTGATAATTATCAACTAGTTTTGTTTCTCTACTCTAGTGATTTTATTTTTGATGAGAAACATACGAGTGGTTCAATCTTTTTTATTTTCTATTGTTACTGATAATTAGTTCTTCAATTTTTTTTAAAGCTTTATTTCTGGGTTTTGAGATTTCGATTGAGATTTGCGTTCGTGAGGTCATCCTATTTATGCATGTATTTATGCATGTGCTGTTTCCTAATTAAATTTTGTTCAATTAACTTAAATTTTGGATTCTGTGAACCAAAGCCGGGATATGCTGATTGCGTTTCTGGACGCCCATTGCGCTGCGGAGAATAATAAACCCGAAGTAGGAGATGAGAATTCATCCTATGATTTCTTATATCTGCCTATAGATTTCAAGTGAGTTGTAATATTACTATGTACTTCACATTGCAATTAATTAATGTCTGATATCTATTTTGAAAAGTGTTATTGGCACTTCAAAATTTTTATTTTGTACTCTTAAATGTATTTTTCTTTTTAAAAGAAATTTTGAGTGCCAATATCAATTCTTTTTATTTTTCGAGCTTTGTCTTAATTCAAAAAATTAATTAACGAAGACACAGTAGTGGTATTTAGATTTTGATCTAATTGAGGCACATATACATGTACACAGTACTGGTTTCAACAAAGGGTACGCGTTCGTCAACTTCACCAACAGCAAGGCAGTCTGGAAATTTCACGAAGCGACTGATGGGGAAACTTGGGACCTATTCTACTCTAATAAGAGACGTGAAATTGCCTACGCTAAAATCCAGGTATCCTTTTAAATTTAGAGACTTAATTAATTGTTAAACGTATAAACCCTCGTTTCATGGAAATTAGACTATAGTAGATTGGAGAACTCTTTACATCGCTTTGTTTGGTGTTTAGTTTGGATTGGAGAAGTCACTATATTCAATGGTGATTAATTGCTTAATTGGTGATTAGGGCAAGAAGGAGCTGGTAAGTCATTTCGAGACCATGCGGTTTCCTTGTGCATCAGAGGGCGTGCTGCCGCTGAGTTTCGACCCACCTCGAGACGGTTGTAGGTCGTCTGTTCAGCTCACCACTATAGGCCATGCAGTGGATCTTCATCGACATGACAATTAAGAGCTTCCAAGCTCGCCCATCATATCAGAGAAAGTAGCAATCATGATGGTTGTCGGCCCACGTCAGTCTCATCTCTCTCTTTCTCCACCGTTCGATCATTCCGTACTCTACTGCCCTAGTTGTTGTAATAATAAACGTAAGCCCTAGCGTTTAGTTTGGTTTAGTTTCAATTTCCCCGTCAGTACTTTAATGAGTCTAGTTGGTATTCCTTTCTTTCAGGTTTTAGGATATGTAATAGATAGTAGTGGACGTAATAGATTGTAGCTAGTGCAGTAGTGCATGTAAAAATGTATGTAGACGGTAGAAGGCCAAACCCTAGAGGGGGTGGAGCTTGGCACCTGGACTTGATCATGGTCCTTCATGTTCTGATCAACATGAATATAGGGCCACGATGTCATAGGGGCAGGTGGTGGGTTCCACCTTCCGTATCTGGACGGCCCTGATTGTCTTGTTTTCCTAATGATGGTATCATCTGTGTTATAAACTTTTAATTTCAAGTGGAGTATTTGTCAACAAAAAAAAAATTTCAACTGGAGTGACGTTTGCACATTTTTTACTCTTTGCACGGGAACATGTTAGGGTGATAACATTTTTGTACCATACTAATTGATGTGCTAAGTGATGTGTATTTGTCACGTCAATTAATAAATTTGATTTATTGGACGTTATATGGAAAATAATAGAGATATCATAGTTTTGTATCAGATTGGTGTACTATTTAATGTGGCAAGTGACATGGGTAAATCAGTTGTGGTTTGAATTTTGGTATAAATATGAAATATGTGGTCTCTGTAAAATTTTTTTTTGCACATCCTGTTTTAATTTTGGTCTTTGATTTCTTTTGATAGCATTAACATCGTAAATTTGAGGGGGGAGTAATATTTCTTAGTATCGATCTTTCCTTTTATTATTTTTTTCGTACTCTATTAAGTACGATTTATCCCCTTCCATATTCTTCATTATGTTCATTGTTAATTTATCATGATCATCTGAGATGGTCTGAATTGTTTGTTTAATTACTGAACCTTGAGGGTTGTGCTATTTACATTTTTTATTACTTTCCACATCCTTTTTAATTACGACTATCAGATCGAATGATTTAAAGAAGATCTAAAACTAAAAATTAACAATGAGTGTGAATAGTAAAAAGAAGTTCGCGGATAGTACAACCCATATTTACGTAAAAAGAAGTTATCTCCTACTTGTGGTGTTGAGATAATTCTAAGAAAAAAGTAGATAAAATCTTTTTAAGTGAATTTTGTTGTGACGTATGCCTTCTTTAAGATCACGGTGATTATGTAGTATAAGACATTTTTGACCTTCATCTTCAAATTGAGAAGCTGGGATTTGGACGCTAAAAAGAGCTAGGTGTGGACATGAACGCATAACATATTTGTTTCAAGTTTCCATACTCTGCCACCGTCAAAGATACTATGGCAGCTTTGGTTATTGGGGGAGGTGGAAACGTCATATTGCAGCTCGATCGTCATTTTTAGGTGGACAGTGGAAGTGCAATCGCGCCTTTGCAGCGCTGTTAAATGCCTTTGTCATGCAAATAGGGGTGATTTTGAGTCGAATCGGATTGGAAACAAGCATTCCAATTTCAATCGGAAGAGTTTTGGAATCATTTAGAATATACAATTTCGGAACATTTGGAATATTAGATTTTATCAAAATTTCATAATCAGCTTTATTTCGAAATGTTCAGAATATAATTCAGATTTTCTATGTTACAAGAATTTAGAAATTTTCAAACTTTTATGTACCTACGAGTTAATGATGTTTCTGAATTTTTTACTATTTATAAATTATTTCTATATACATCTAATTAATCTGTAGTATATAAGTAAGTTTACTAACATAAAATCATATTAAACAAGATAAAATAGTATTTATAATTTGTACTCTTCATTTTTTTAGTATATTGTTATAGCCCGTTTCGGAAAATAGAAATATTTTAGTTCCGGAAGTGGGAAATGACGAAAATGCCCTTGGTTGACTTTTGTGTCGTAATTAGTACGACCCTTCCCTTTTGTATTTTCTTGTCGTGCTCGTCGTTACGAACACGTAGACGCGAGCGGGACGTCGTTTGGAGTCCAAACGAATATTTTACGGGCGTTGGATAACCGACGTTTCCTGTATTTTTACTTTGGACTGTTTGAGTTGTTGGGCTGGGGCCCAACTTTACTGTTGGCCCATGTGGCCTTGTCTCCCTGTCCCTCATCTCTGTCCTGTGCTCTCTCTCTTTTCTCTGCAACCACATACAAACAAAGCCTCACCGGTCTCTCTTCCTCACCGTGGCTCCACCACGAGCCAAACCTTGGCCAACCAGCTCTTGCAGACCAACATCATCGCAGTCAACCTCATTTCAACCCAAACCAGTAACCCAGAAACTGTCCAAAACCCAGCTAGCCCCGAGTTCCATGAACTCTGGCGAACCTAAGTTTTTCCCTAGGCGAGTTCTTGGTGAAACCGAGCTCGAACCTCCTCGAAACTATCACCATTCACTCCCTGGTGATCCCTAGGACCTTGCTCGAGCCTTGGATGGCCTGTTTTGGACGTGAAACGACGATCGGGAAATCGGCCGGTTTTGCACCGTGGCTTCTTCCTCATTTTACGGCCAGCTCCGGCCATTTTTTGGCCCCTAAAATGGTACAATCTTATTCTCTTTGTTCCCAGCTTCATTTTGGTACTTGAATCGTGTGATTTGGCCTTGAAATGAGTGAGATATAGCAAATTTGAAGTTTCCAGCATTAAAAACCCAGATTCCGGCGACGGGCGACTGGTGCTGACGTCAGCAACCAGTTCAGACCGAGCTGACGTCAGCGATGACGTCAGCAACCGGTTCAGCCGGCGCTGACGTCAGCGTTGACCGGCTCGGCTGACTCGCTCGTGAGCCGCGCGTGGAGCATCCTTTTTCGATTCCGTCTTCGCGAGGTGACTCGTGACGACGCGTACTACCTAGGGGCAGTACGCACGATATTTTTCGGGGTGTTTTGGACCTCCGTGTTGAGCAAACAAGTGATAGGTGTAATTAATTAGTTAATTAGTAACCTTTATGAGTTAAATCATTATTACAGTGATATCTCATATAGGTGAGACTGATCCAGAGGGTTACTGGGGCTACCCAGGACAGGGGGGCTACGACCCGACTACCTACAGGTGAGTGAGTGGGTCTTTGTGTTGATAAATGTATATGTACGTATGGTTTTTCAATGCTTTCTTCAAACTGTTAGCATAACTCATATCATATACGTTTGTTGGAGGTAGAACATTCGTATTATATTGCCATACATGTTTTATACTGTTGCTCATCAGTAGATGTATAACACCCCAGGTATTAGTACTCAGTCTTGTGGCCAAGACTAGCCTTGACGTTTGGAGTAGCCACTATCAGTACCGCTACGCAGCTTTAGATCCATTGTAGGTACTAGCCTGTTCTAGGTTGCACTAGGCAACTCGAACTTGTGTGACGCACTTTGTGCACAGCGCTTAGCGTTAGACTCGCGTCATTGTAGTACTCAGCGTATTACTTTTATACCTAGCATGTTCCTTGTGGTTTAGCTACTTGGACTTGTGTGTTTACATATGGGTGAGCATGTCAGTAATCATTGTCGGGGAGTACCCGTATATTTTTGTTATAGTATTTTGAGGTTCATGCCAGAGGGAATGACGTGTTTTCAAAAACTATACTTGTTTTCTAGCGAGGGGTTAGTAGACTCTTGAAAACAAAGGTTTTATCAAACTTTGCTTTTTGACCCACTCACCGTTTTATGTTTTGCGCCCCTCCAGGATTAGTTGGCTTGGAGCTATCGACGTCGAGACGCGGTGGTATGACAATGTAGGGAATCTCTACACTTGTAATTATTTTGTATCCTCTACTCTGTTCACAACTCATTATTTTATTATTTATTTCCACCCATACACTTTCGTGCACTCTGAGCTTATTTTACTTCGGTTTGTTTATTTATCCTTCAATTCTTCTAAATTGCTTTCGTCACCTCACGAGGTGTCGGCCAGCACACCCGGCTTTTGGGTGTCCACCTGTACATCCGGGTCGGGGTGTGTCAATATAATATTATGATTGACTATATAAATTAAGAAATAAATCATATGTAAATTAACACTTAACACTATAAAAGTTAATTAAGGTTCATATAATTAGTAATAACTCTAAAAGTTAAAATTAATATATAGGAAGCTATTGGAAATTCAAAACTTTTAGAAAATCTAGTTACATTCTAATTTTCAGCCAAAATTTTCGAAAATCTTCGGACTCTGAACATAATTTTACAGTTCAGATCGAAATTTCTAATCCAACTAATAAAAGAAAAAAAAATTCACATTGTTTTTCACTTTTGACACTTTTTTTTACCCATCAGTTTTTAAATTCAAAACCGGACCGACCTGACCTGAAATTGCTAACGTGGGTTAATCAATTCTGCAGTTTGAAAGGGCTCGGTTTTTTAATTTTAGAGTGCTGCTAGGAAGAAGAAGAAAGGTATTGAGGATTGAAAGCCTAGTTTGGTCGTCGTCCTCTTGAAAGTTATCACAGGAGCCGCATCGGGAGAGAGAGAGAAGATGTATGGGGTGGGCATTTTGACCCCAAAACTAGATTGCAAAGGCAGAAGGGAGCTTGACTTCAAGACCCACCCCTCGAGCAGGGACGATTCTGCCTTAGTGATTTGACGGTGCCAAGTGGAAGGGTCGAAGCTCAAAGTATGGAATCATGACATATATGTTTGCAGGCCTTTTGCAGAGTGCATGTTACAACCCGTCCCAAAATTTATGTGAAATGACCAAAATACCCCTAGGGTTATTGTTGACTTTTGTTGACTTTTCGGGACGACTTGTGAAAATTATTTTCTTTACATATATGAATGTACTCGTCGATACGAACGCGTGGGCGCAAGCGGAACTCAATTCGGAGTTCAAACGAATGTTTTACGAAGCTTTAAAGTGTAGGGGCATTTTGGTAATTTGTCACTCCGTGTTAAAAATTAGGGTTTTGGCAGTTTGTGGCTGACTGCACAGCAGCCAACCCATTTCCCCAGTTTTGCTGCACGTTCATTCTCTTTCTCTCCCATTTTCTCTCAAAGCCAAAATACGAACCGAAGAACCCTAAACCTTGTTGAATCACAAAACCACCAAACCGTCGCCCAAAATTCATACCAACGTGATCCTCTCGTCATTTTGGACGGGACTGTGATCTTGGAATCTTCAAACTCGAACCCGTTCGTTCAAACCGAAGTCGGAACGGAATAGGCGAACTGTTCATCGACTTTCTGTACAATCCGGACCAAGGTAAGCCTCGAGACCATTACCATTGGCTTTGTTGGATTGAGTAGGTTCAATTTCATATAAAGTACGTAAATTTTGGTGCAGTATCGAAGGAGAACGGAATTAGGGTTTCCCGAAGCTTTCCGGCCAATTTCAGGTCATCTCCGGCCACTTTTCCGGCCTCAAATAGGTATAAAAATATTCTACTCCTCAATACCTTCAATTTGATATATGGCACGTCAATTTTGGACAAAGAATGAAGAAGATACGAATTTTTGAAGTTTTGGATTAATTTCGGAAAATTCCCAGAAATTCCGGCGAACCAGACGGCGGCGGACGGCGGCCGGCGGCGGAGCTCCGGCGACCGGCGAGAGGAAGGAGGAGAGGGAATATTCCGTTAACGGTAACGGAATATTCCTAACGGCAGGGGAATATTCCTAACGGCGAAGGTATATTCCGTTAACTTTAACGGTGCTGACGTCAGCAGGCGCGTGGGGCGCGTGGCTGACGTCAGCAGCGCGTGGGGGTGACGTCAGCAAGGCGCGTGGGGCGCGTGACGCGCGTGGGGGACACGCGCCAGCGCGTGGGACCACGTGCCAGCGCGTGGCTCCACGTGCCAGCGCGTGGGACCACGTGCCAGCGCGTGAAGCCACTCGCCGGCGCGTGGCCGGCGCGTGGGATGGTTTTCCGGCGCGTGTGGGCGCGTCCGGGGGTTTCCCGGCGCGTGCCGGCGCGTGCAGGCGCGTGGGGAGGTTTCCCGGCGCGTGGAGGGGTTTTCCGACCGTTTCCCGGCGCGTGGCGGCGCGTGCGGCGGCGCACGGCGGCGCCGGCGGCGGTAGGGTTTTCGGGCTCCGGAAATCGTTTTTCGAGCCCGTTTTCGCTACAACATTCATATTTTTGGGGGGATTCTTTTAAGGCCTATTTTTTATTTATTTTTAGGGAAAGTCTAATTTATTCCCTAACTCTAAATAGGTAATTCTTCGGCTCCGCACACCCAGGAGGACAACGACGGGGGAGATTTCACTCCCGAATACCTGTGAGTGGACTTTTGCTTTATTAAATGGTTTTTGTGATTGAAAAGGTTTATGAAATTGATTTCTTTATGGTTTAAAATAGTTTTCTGAGCATGTTTAATTATATATATTTATTATTAAATATATATATGTTGATAGATGTTGAAGCAACCATATTTGTTCTATTTATGGTATATATATTGAGAAATGGATTTAATTGGTGATTGGGACTACTTATCAAATATGAAGATACGTTATGAAATGGTTTATGCTATGATTTCACTTTTGCATAAATATTAAACGGTATGTTGATATATGGTTTTGGGAAAGGATTTATTTATGCAATGATAAATATTTGGGAATTATGAAAGGGATATTGCTTATCATATCTATACACATGAGTATGTATGTATGTTTTCAAACACACTAGGTATGCTTTCACTACGTTGTAGTACCGTTCTCATGGCCATAGGACAAGTCTCACATGTTTGGGTCACACGCACTGTACTCCAGGGGTATTGTCCGGTAAATACCTTAGTGCAAGCTTGTCTTACGTTTATTGTTGTTTATGGGGAAAAGGCCCCACTGCGTAAGGACTCGGGTGTGACGCGCTGCGGCGCAAGTGCTTACATGTGTGTGGTACTAGGAGTACAAAATAGTGGATAACGTAAAGTGCTTGTACGGTGATTGAGAGGCTGTTCCTCAACCCGTACATGGGTGATCGCGCATATACCCTGTGTTGGTTTTTCCCATATTATATATATATATATATGTTGACGGAACTATGAACTGTGATTTATGTTATTATACCTTTCGAAATGTTTTCGTATAATGTTAAAGTATCATTTGAACTATACTACGATGGTATATTTATACTGGTTTTCAAACAGGGGGTTATTACTTTGAAAAGAGAAAGGTTTGTGAAAACTTTTATTTTTGTCCACTCACGCTTTTGTTTTTGCGCCCCCTTCAGGACATAGTGAGACAGCATCTGGCGAGGTCGAGACTTCTACGTGGCAGCTCTGATCAGATATCCCAACCATGTAGGGATTTATCTTTCTATTATTCAGTTTCTATAATAATATCCATCCCTGTTATGGATAGAGATTTTAGGAACTTGACTCATTTTTATATTTCCGCTGTTTCAAATTAGTACGCTCTGAACCATATGCATATTGACATTGAATTCCGCAACGTTTATTACAATTTAATTTCTTTTCCACAAGTGTTGTCATGCATTTAATGGCTTCGTCACTTCCGAGTGTCGGCCAGCACGCTCGCACTCGGTATCCACGTGGGTATCGAGGGTGGGGTGTGTCAGTGCAGGCTAGGAATATACTGTTGGAAATATGCCCTGAAAGTCAATCTTTGGAAGAAACTTTTCAGGACATTGACTGTATATATGGATAACCCTAAATACAGCAAAAGGGCAAAGTCACTTATTAGGACAATCTCAATAGTTGATATATGTCCAAATAGTGAATCCATGGACAATGGATTGATGGAAGAAGTAATCTAATGAAGTTAGACTGTAGAGACCTTCTTCTCATAACCATGATGTTCAAAATGTTCCTGGTCATGGGATTGTCGGAGGGATACTGACAATCCATAGACCAGTACGTACTATGTCAGCTTCAAATGGGAAGGATGGAGAGTCTCAGCCATTCGTGTGATGACACTATGACAAGTATGTAGGTGCTCATTGAGGGAATGAGTTCACTGAAAACAATCGAAAGGGAGTACTTGCATGGAGGTCTACTCACATGTCAAGCAAGTAACTCCATTGATTGGAATATGTAAGTAATCCTTTGACCTGAGACATCATAGTTGTCTTGTGGTTAAGTCCTTAATCTTTGATTATGTCAAAGGCACCCCAATCAGGAGGGTGTCCATGGCATAGTTGGGGTTAAGCTACTTAGCCATGGAGGCAAGTGAGTGGTCAACAAGGGATCTCTAATCCTCATTATGAGAGGAAGAATACTCTAAGATATGATTCGGGAATCTTCGGCCGAAGTAGTGAGCGTAGTAATGGAAAGTGTTCCTTTACGGCTCAATAGAATCATATAACATGGAATAATCACATTAGGGGTTTGACATGATGTATCCATACCCTATTAGTGTGATTGAGAGTATTGTGTTAGAGAAGGATCAAATTACATTGTAATTCCAATTGAATAGGTTCTCCGAACAAACTTCTTAATTAGCTTGGGTAGCCATGATATATGTGTAGTGTGTCACTCATGGTTTGTGGGATCTTGTAGATGATTAATTAGTATTCATCAAAGAAGATAGAGAATTAAAATAAGTTTTAATTCACTAGATGATTGGATAAAATAAATCAATTGGATTGATACCAATCACCTCACTGCCTTGCTAATTAGAACCTAAACTGATTGTACACCAACACTTCAGTGGTGGATCAACACGTGGATGATGGAAAATAATCCTTTGGATTAATTGAGTGTTATGATTAATTAGAAAGTCTAAGAAAATCATAGAAGCGATAAAAGATCGCTTTGGGCTTAATGAAATAAGTTCGGGTTAATCCGGGCCCAATGGACCTTAACCTCTTTGGCCTTTTATTCAAGCATAAGATGACTTGAAATTGTAAAAGCCCAAAAGCCCAAACAACACCCTTTGGCCGGCCATGAATGAGAGAGAGTGAGTGGAGTCAATTGTTGACTCACTTCTTTTATATATATGTTAAGTTTAAAGAAACTTACACAAGTCACTCCACACCATACTTCACACAATAACATGTATGGCTTTTGTGATTGAGTGAGTCAACCAAAAGAATAAAAATCTCTCCCTTTCTTTAACCTTCACAGCCGGCCAAACCAAGGGAAATTGAGAGCTACACTTCTCTCTTTCTTTTGTGATCCATCATCCATTCCATTGATATGATATGAATAAGCACTCAAATTAAACCCTCTTTTGACAATTTGTAGTAGTATGTAGTAGGGATCGTTCTAAGCAGGGATTAGGGAGAGGTTACTAAATCTCTTGAAGCCCGACTCAAAAAGCATAAAAAACAAAATTTAAAATACTAAATTAGACTCAAAAAGAATGTAAAACTAACTCAAAACATCAAAACAAACCAAAAGACTCAAAACAACACAGAAACACTCAAAGCTTGTCTTTAAAACACTTTACAGGCGTTTGGACACTAAATAAGATTTTGACGAAGGAAATAGATTAAAACTTGACTCGAAAACACTTTAAAACACAATCTAAAACACTTTCTAACTAATTTGACACTTGAACACACGGGTGGGATTGGTTTTGTGAATTTTGAAAACAAAACTAAACTTTTGAAAACAAGCAGTTTGAAAACGAATTTGATTAAAACAATGGATAGAAGGCTAGCTAAGGGGTTCATCTCCACACATGTTATACTTGCATACACAAAAGCGATTTCCAATTGCTTTTCCAATAAATATGAACTCTCAATGCCCCAAGGTAATTAGGTCCGCTTTAATTAACCTTCAGATTTTCTAATGTTATTGAATTGGATGATTGCATACGACAATCCAAAGCATTCCCTACAAGTCCCCTATATGATTGCATAATAGAAAGATACAAGCAAAAATCATTAGAGTTCTGTGAAAACCATAAGCATTGACGAGAGCACATTTACTATGATTGCATGAAACTTATGCCAGAATTTACTTAACTTTCGATTGAGATCATCAACCTTTACTATACTTGCGAATATAAGTTCATAACTATTAGGTGAAATTCCTTATACCTAGCATTCAATTTATGCCATGATAATTAGCGTGCACTTTCTCAACAACACACACCGTCAGTTTAATTCAAGCAGATAAGTAAATTGAATTCACAACTTATGAAAGCATAATTGGAAGTAATCAAATGTATAGCAAGCATAATCATATGTTTTGAATCACCCCAGCAAGGGGTTTGGTTCCCTCATACTCACAACACAAAGATAATAAAATTTAAACATTGAAATCAAGGAAAAAGTACACCTAAAACGTCCGACCCAACTCCAACTTGAATAGCACAAGCGTCTAAAACTGCTTCTCCTCCTCCTTGGTGCGGCAAAGGATCTGCGGACAAGCTGGGCCTTGATTGTATGAATGAATGGTTATGGAGGTGTATAGTTGATGGAAAGATGGTAGAAAAATATGGAGAATGGTCGACCTTCTGCTGCAGGGGAGTTAGGCCTTTTATTCCTCCTGTGAATGGTTGAATGAATGAATTCTGTACCAAATCCCATTGGAACTCCTAAGCGACTTTCTAGAGAGTTCTGACCTCCTTAGAACTCAGCATCCTTCTGAATTAACTCCAAAGACACGCACAAACAGATAGCACCTTATCTTCCTTGAAATAAATCCGAGTAGGACTCTTTTTCCTGTTCGACCTTCAGTCACCAAAACAGCTGCAAAATCTGCAATACGTCTCAAATGCCAATCTGTAAATCCTATGAAACTAGACTTCCAGAGCTTTCCAACCATGTATGGCACGACACGTAATTCTTTATAACGAAATCTGGGCGCTCTGTCGAAGTTGACTGTTATGCACAGCATTGTCCAATTCCACTCGGATTCCACCTTGTACAGTTTCCATGTCTTCCAAACTTCTATAGTCCCTCTTTTAAGGACGAATTGAACTCCTCAAAATATCAGATAATCAGTATGTTATCTGAAAATTAATCTCCTTGCAACTGGAATTAGATAGGAAATTGATGATGATAAAAGATAAGGATAAGATAAAGGATAAAGATAAGGATAATGTTCGGATAATGTTCTTTTCTTATCTTATCTTTATCTTAACTTTTATCTCTTCCTCTTCACAACAGATTCCAATCCTCATTAAGTCCCAATTTCGTCCATTCCTTAAGTCCGAGGATATGTCATATCACTCCAAGCTCTAATTTGCTCCAAAAGGCTCCAAAATGCATCCTTTTGCATAGCACCTTACATAAAACACGAAAATACATAAAACTAGCTTAAATACTATTTTAACTAAGGATAAGCAATATAAATGCATAAAAACCAGCTAACTAAGGTGCATAAATATGCCCCCTATCAAATTCCCCACACTTAACTTTTGCTAGTCCTCACAGGCAAAACAAAGAAACAAAACATAACCCCCTAAACCTTCCAACAATTGCCTCGGGGATTTCCAATGAAACATGACATATTAAAAATTATCATTCCCACAGATTTTAGCCATCTTTACACTTGAGCACATACTTGAAAATCATAGTCTACTTACTAATTCACAATAACCAATTAAAACAATGTTTTGAATGTAGTAACATGCCTTAGAATCCTCAATTCCTCACAAGATAAACCTCTTATTTTCTCATGATTTTCTGACTACACTCCCTATACTAGGTATATGTGAGAAGATTGATGTAAATAAGCTTGAGTCACATATGTGTTACAAAGAGCAGGTTATGCGGAATTGTGTATGTATATAAATATGATCTCATGAGCGGAATGCTACTACTTAGATGCAAGAACCCGGGGATCCCATATGCTCATACCAAATTCGGACTCAGTTGAAATACATAGCAATCAAAACAAAGGTCAAGGGTTGTAAGCTGGGCTAAGGTAGGGGCTAACAAGAAGGGATGTGGATAAACAAAGTTCTTAAAGAGATAGTAGAGTGATATGATGATGTTAAGACCCCTTGAATCCCAACGTTTGACCTCAAACTCAAGCGGTGTAACATAGAGGAGAGATAAACAAACTACGGGCCAAGTTTTCACATTATGGACCCTTCTTCAACACTCATACTTACAAAAACAAACTAAATCACTCTTTTCTTTTCTTTTTCTTTCTCTTTTTCGATTCTTTTCTTTTTGCATTTTTTTTTAAAAGCGATGGCGAATACACGGCCTCTCCCCCCACACTTGTTCTTTACTAACCATAGGTCAAGCGAAATTCCCACTAATTTATGCTCCACTATTTCTTTAAGAAAAGGGTATGGATTTTTCCTATACTAGGCTAGGTAGGGATAATGTGGGTTAACAAAGAACTATAAAGCTCAAATGGGTTAAACCTACAGTATATATATGAAGGAAGCAGGCTATTTGGCTATGGTGGTTATCTAGTACCTTCATCTTGTTATATTGTTATGCAACCAATTTTAACGTTTTGAGCGAAAATGGCATGAGTTCTAGCATTTGGAACTAATAATGATGAAAGCCGATCCTAAGTAGCAACCAAGCAAGAACAATGAGATCATGCAACAACTTTAGAAGCAAGAATCCATGATTAGTAACTCTCCAGAAGCAAGGATTAGCTCAAGTCTCACTACGGGGTTGTAGCGTTTAGTTGAAGTTTCTTCCTTCAAGCATGTTACAAAAACTGATTTTTTTCCTTTATGATTACATGTGAATTCGTAAATAACAACTACAATAGCATAAACCAGTATATAGGACTTCCCATCCATGTTTATAACTCTCTTTAACGGTCATGCAATTAAAAACCAAATCCTCATCATTGTGTTGGAAGGTACCTAAGGCCACAAACACACAAAAACGACTCTAAAAAAACAACTCTTTTTAGTATTTTTTTCCAAAAAATTTTCAGAAATTTTTCTTGACTCTTCTGTTATATAACATAAAAACACTTGAAAACATACTAAAAACACTTTAACAGTGAGTAACAACTTTATAAGTGATAAGTGGTAAAATCCGAAAATAGGGTATGAAAATCATGAAAACAATCTGTTTACCCCCCCCACACTTAAATCAAACATTGTCCTCAATGTTTCAAGCATAAATAAAACAATTAATCAAAGAAACAAACAAAACGACAACTAAACAACCTAACATGGCGAATGAAATAACAACAAAGAGAAGGGTTTAGGAGCATAAATACGGAATTGGGTGCTTGCTCTGCCTTCCTTTGTTGAATGCATGGGTTGCCTCCCAAGTAGCGCTTTCTTTAGCGTCGTACAGCGGACAAAAAGCCTCATCACTCCCGAATTAGAGCCACGGCATCCAAAGGGATGTCCTCCACGAGTTTGCTCCACAAAGTGCTCATAGTAGGAGCTTCAAGCGATGCCCATTCACCTTGAATTCTTGTCCTATATTCAGTTTTCAAGCTTTGGATTTGGGTACGCACCATGAACAAAAACATTAGTAATAACCAGCGGGCCAATCCTAGACGTAACTTACCGGGAAACAAGCGTAAGCAGAATTGAATAATAGCACTTTACGCCCAGGCGGGGAAGGATTTCACGGATCATGTTGTCATGGAAAGCTTTGGTCCTTTGCTTGTAAGTAACGCATTCTCATATACCTCATCGTATCTCATCAAGCTCATTCAATTGGAATTTCTGAGACTTCCCGCTTCATAAAGAGGTTCATGTTAAACTTCTTGTGACCCACAGTCTTTGTGCTCCAATTCAACGGGAAGATGGCACGCCTTGCCATAGATAGAAGTCGAAGAACTACCCAATCTTTACTGGGTTTGTCTTATGCTCTTGATCGCCAAGGTGCGTCATCCTGTTAGTATTCTAATCACTACTGATCAGCCATGAGTCTTCTCTTAGTGTTTGTTGTCTCGGTTGGAAACCTCGTAGCCATTCGTTTGAGGATGGTAAGGTGTAGAAACCTTATGGGTGACAATTTTGTATTTCTCAATAACGCTTCAATGGTCCGATTGCAAAAATGTGACCCTCCATCACTAATGATTACTCTTGGCATTCCAAACCTTGCAAAAATGTTAGTTCCTAATAAAATCTGCAACCACTTTAGAATCATTGAGTCAGGGTGGCCTTTGCTTCCACCCATTTCGACACATAATCAACGCAAGCAAAATATACATGAAACCATACGATGAAGGAAAGGGACCCATAAAATCAATACCCCAAACATCAAAAATTTCGAGCATTTAGGATAGAAACACTGCGACATTTGGTCCTTGGCACTAGCCACCACCCATTCTTTGGCATTTATCACATATTGGCTTAAAAAGTTCTAGCATCCTTAAAAATACTAGGCCAATAGAATCACATTGCTGCCTTTGAGGGCTGTGCGTTGTGTGCCAAAGTGCCCTCCACATGCATATGTATGACAAAAACTCAAATTGAATGACATTGAGAATCATGCACACAACGACGTATAATCTGATCGGAGACAAAATTTCACATAACTAAGGATCATCACACATAAAACGTGCATCATGCCTAAGTTTATCACGTTGGTGCCTAGTGAACTCACTTGGAATACGTTTGACATAAAATTAACAATATCGGCATACCAAGGTGCACTAACCTTTATGGACGCTTAATTGTTCATCGGGGAATGTCTACGCAATGGGTAAAGACTCTTCATTGTGCACCATTCGGCTTAGATGATCCATGCACGTTCTCACTTCCTTCTTGTCACGAATCTCTATGTCGAACTCTTGAAGTAGCAACATCTGTCAATTAGCCGTAGCTTGGCCTCCTTTTGGTGAGCAAGTACTTTAGAGTACGCATGATCGGTGAAAACAATTACTTTGAAAGTACCAGAGTGGAATATGATCGAAATTTATCTAAAGCAAAGACAACGGCAAGAAGTTCTTTTTCCGTAGTGGAATAGTTCAGCGGAAGGCATCATTTAGCGTCCCGCGAGCATAGTAGATGACATGCGGCCTCTTGTCCTTTCTTTGTCCCAAAAGCGACTCCTAATGCGTGTCGGATGCATCACACATAAGCTCGAATGGGAAGGGGCTCCAATCTGGTGGAACAATTATTGGGGGGCGAGTGATTAGCAACTCTTTGAGTTGATTGAATGACCATGCACTCCCCATTGAAATCAAACACCACATCTTTTGAAGGAGCCGGCAAAGAAGGTTGGGCAACCTTTGAGAAATCTTTGATGAACCTTCGATAAGGAAACCTGCATGGCCAAGAAAAAACGAACCTCTCCTAACCGAGTAGGGGGAGGGTAAGTGGCATGATGCAAGATCTGTATCTTTGACTTATCA
The DNA here is from genome assembly GCA_018257905.1 of Gillenia trifoliata. Classification (NCBI taxonomy): domain Eukaryota; kingdom Viridiplantae; phylum Streptophyta; class Magnoliopsida; order Rosales; family Rosaceae; genus Gillenia; species Gillenia trifoliata. The sequence continues at coordinate 17,981,038 of CM031080.1, read as the reverse complement.
ACCTCAATACCATTTCGAGAGATGATATGACCTAAAACTATGCCTTGTTTAACCATGAAATGACATTTTTCCCCAATTAAGAACAGGTTAGTTTCAACACAACGTTTTAAGATCAAGGCGAAGTTATGCAAACATCCATCAAGCGAATCACCATGGCGAAATCATCCATAAAAACTAATTTATTTTCTCAACATAATCGAGAAAATATGCTCATCATGCATCTTTGAAATGTGGCGGAGTGCATTACATAAACCAAAAGGCATGCGTGATAAGCAAATGTACCAAAAGGGCATGTGAATGTGGTTTTTCTTGGTCCTCGGGTGCTATGACAATTTGATTATAACCCCAGAATAACCATCAAGAAAACAATAGAAAGCATAGGCTAACCTCTCAAGCATTTGATCAATGAATGGAAAAGTGATCCTTCCTCGTGGTGGCATTAAGCTTCCTATAATCGGTGCAAACCCTCCACAAGTTCACAATGCGTAGCCTGATTCTGCCTCCTTATTCTTGACCCTTTGTCACGATTTCTTTGGAGCAACGATGAATAGGTGAAATCCACTACTGTCCCAGAGATGGGATAGATCACTCCACAATCTAAACTTGATGATTTCCTTTTTCACAGCTTCCATCATTGGAGGGGTTGAGTCGCGTTGAGCCTCTCGAGATGGTTTAGACCCCTCCTCGGAGTATACGATGCCCATGTTGTAGAGTGCGATTCCTTTGATATTAGGCCAATGTCCACCCAATTCTTTGTTTTGTACTCCTTTAACACCCTCACCAATTTGTTCTCTTCTTGTGCCGTGAGTGTGCTTGAGATGATGTTGGCAACGTCTCATCATCTCCCCAGAAAACTGCTCCTTCAAATGGCTAGGCAATGAAAACTAAGTTCAAGTATGGGTGAGCGCACAGAAGCTGAAACATTTTTATTGGCAGAAGGCGAACTTAAATATGGTCTGAATGCTTACCCAGGTGTGATGGCAGTGACTCGAGGACAGCCTGCATCTCAATGATATCCTCCCTAGGGGCACGGCAAGGAACTCCCCATGCATGCGTGTGCTCAATGATTCTTTGCTTCAATGTATTGCATGTCTTTTCCTTGTGCAATGACCAATTCAAATTGCATCTTCATTCCAAATTGTCCAAATGGTCCTGCGCCAAAGAATCAAGTATATCAATAGCAAAACATGAATGATTATCACTAGGATACTTCATAGAATCGAGAAAGATTGAATTTAATAACTTCCCCATCAAAATTCCATCGTCAAAGTGCCATTATAAGCGTCCCGATCTTAAATCCAAGCTGAGTTTTCATGAATGGCCTTCCAAGGAGGATGGGCAGTGAAGGGCATGGTCGATTCACTCATCTCAAGTACATAGAAATCCGCCGGAAAAAATTAAATGAAGTTGACTGCACTAAAACATCTTCCAAACTCCTTTGGATAGGCATTAGATCTATCGGCCAATTGAATAATCACACCATCATTTTTCAACTCGCCTAAGTTCATAGATGCATAAATTGAATATGGCATGACATTTATAAGATGCACCTAAGTCTAACATGGCAGATTCAAAAGCGAGTAATACCAATAACACGGAATTGTAAAACTACGGATCTTTGCATTTTGGGGCGGTTTTGCGTTGTAAAATGGGTAAACGTTTTCACCTACTTTGACCCACCTCCTTGGTCGAAATTCTCCTCCTATTGGTGCAAAGTTCCTTCAAGAATTTGGCATACCTCAGAGACTTGCTTAAATTGCATCCAAGGGGAATATTGACTTGAACTTTCAGCGTCTCAGGGAGAATGTCGCACCCGACTTCCTCTTTCTTTGTTTGCTTAAACCTACTAGGAAAAGGAACATTGGAAGGAAAAACATTAGTATGAACTGAACTTGTGCGTTTTTTTTTTACCTTTATTGGCTGAGATTGAATGAATTTGGAACACATGGGAGCTTCTTGCAATGGTGGTTCCACCTTGGCCGTGGTGGCCTTTGCTCCTCCTCCTCAATTCTCAACTCTTCCTCCTCATTGGAGCATTATTTGAGATGGGTTGAGGGCAGATCCTACTTGCTTTCCACTTCGCAAATGTATAGCTTTTGCAGATTCAAATCCTCCCTTTGGGTTGTGCTTGAGTTGAACTAGGTAACTTGCCTTGCTCTCGGAATTGGCCCATGAATTCTGCAATCGCCCCACTTGCTTCTCCAACTCATCCACCTTCTTGTCCTTGTTTGCATACTGTATAGAAGTTAGTAATTGAAAATCTGGTCATTATCAATGGAAGAACCGATTTATTTTGGGCAGGTTGTGCTTGGAGAGCGTAGTGGTGCCAGCGACTTTTTTGGTGAACAGGTTGTTGCCTAAATGCACTTTGTTGTTGGCCTTGTTGGGGTTCTCGCCATTTTGAAATTTGGATGATCTCGCCAACCGAGGATTGTAGGTGTTAGAGAAAGGATCATGTCTTGGTTGGTATTGATTCCCAAAGCCCACGGCATTGATTCCACCCTCCATTACTCAATCAATTGAGGGCACTTGTCCGTAGGATATCCTTGCATAGAGCACACGCCACAACTGACCACACTTTGTACTTTTGGTCCTTCCACAACTGCGAAGAAGAGTAGTAAGGTTAGCCATTTGATTTTGGTCGGTTATAGCATTTACCTCATTCACTTGTTGTTGCGTGGGGTTCCTCTTTGTCCAACCCGCCCGTGTTATTAGCATTCAATGCTCTATTGGCAGCTCAACATCTTTGCGTAAGTAGGGAGTCTTGTCCACCAGCTCCTCCCAGCCCGAGGCATCTAACATTTGACGTTCAATTGGTAGTAGTCCTAAATAAGTATTGTAAGAAAGTTCCTCCCTTCATTTGATGCACATGGACATGAAGCAACAAAGAGATTTAAAACGTTCATAATAAGTAGGAAAAGGTCACCTTCATCTTGTTGAATTCCACTTATCCTTTTTCGTAGGAGGATGACTCGAGAAGTTGGGAAAAACTTCTCCAGAAGGCTCGTTCATGCTCTCCCAGATGTGACGATTCAGGAGCCAATTCCTTACAGCCAATCTTTCGCCTTTTCTAAGAGAGAAAAGGGAAAAGCCTTCATCTTCAATATGCTCTCATCAGCGTTCTTTGAGGTCATGCTTGAGCAAAAACGACTTCAAACTCCTTCAAGTGCTTGTTTGGATCCTCCATGGACAGCCCATGGTACCAGATGTGATGTAACAAGCTTGACTTTCTAATTGAACTCGGCGGTCTTATCCGGGCTGCCTAGGATATTAGTGCGAGGAGGGTGCAGCATTGTCCAATCCCGAGCGGAAAGCTCCTTGATTGTTAGTTATCATTGCCATATCTTCCACTTCTTCTTCAAATTGAATCTGATTGGAACTTGCACTTGATTCACTGAGTTAAAGATTCTTCCTCTTTCGTCTCAACTCTCGCTGACTCGTCGTCAAAGTCCAAAATATGTTCACGAATCGGATGAGGAACTCAGGAGTCATAAACTAATGCCTAAGCAGAGAAACAAAAACACATCGAGAATGCGACCTTAATTCGCTTGAATGAAAATAAAATCCAAGGGATTAGCAAAGAAGTTCTTGCTAATCCCCGACAACGCGCCAAAATTTGATATGATATGAATAAGCACTCAAATTCAGCCCTCTTTTTTTGACAATTGTAGTGAAGTATGTAAGTAGGATCGTTCATGGGGATTAGGAGGGATTACTAAATCTCTTGAAGCTGACTCAAAAACGTAAAAACAAAATTTAAAATACTAAATTAGACTCAAAGAATGTAAAACTATAACTCAAAACATCAAAATAAACCAAAGACTCAAAACAACCACGAGAAACATAAAGCATCTTTAAAACACTTTAAGGCGTTTTGGACAGCACTAAATAAGATTTTGACGAAAATAGATTAAACTTGACTCAACATACAAACACAATCTAAAACACTTTCTAACTAATTTGACACTTGAACACACGGGTGGGATTGGTTTGGCGAATTTTGAAAACAAAACTAAACTTTTGACTCAGGCAGGTTGAAAACAGATTTAGTTAAAACAATGGATAGAAGGCTAGCTAAAGGGGGTTCATCTCCACACATGTTATACTTGCATACAAAACGATTTCCAATTGCTTTTCAATAAACCATGAATATTTTAAATTGAGTGGAGTCGCTTTAATTAACCTTCAGATTTTCTAATGTTATTGAATTGGATGATTGCATCGACAATCAGCATTCCCTACAAGTCCCTATGATTGCATAATAGAAAAGGCCAAGCAAAAATCATTAAGTTACGCGAAAATATAAGCATTGTGGCTTACTTGATACTATGATTGCATGAAACTTATGCCAGAATTTACTTAACTCGATTGAGATCATCAGCCTTTACTACTTGCGAATATAAGTTCATAACTATTAGGTGAAATTCCCCTTATACCTAGCATTCAATTTATGCATGATAATTAAGCGTGCACTCTCAACAAACACACAAATCGATTTAATTAAAGCAGATAAGTAAATTGAATTCACAACTTATGAAACGCAATTGGAAGTAATCAAATCATATAGCAAGCATAATCATATGTTTCGAATCACCCCCAGCAAAGGGAGTTTTTAGTTCCTCATACTCACAACACAAAAGATAATGAAAATTTAAACATTGAAATCAAGGAAAAAGTACACAAAAGCGATCGGCAACTCCAACTTGAATAGCACAAACGTCTAAGGCTTCTTCTCCTCCTCCTTGGGCCGCAAAGGATCTCTGGACAAGCTTCAGGCCTTCCGGTGTATGAATGAATGGTTATGGAGGTGTATAGTTGATGGAAAGATGGTAGAAAAATATGGAGAATGGTCGACCCTTTCTCTTGCGGGAGTTAGGCCTTTTATTCCTCCTGTGAATGACCCGAATGAATGAATTCTGTACCAAATCCATTGGAACTCTAAGCACGACTTTCTAGAGAGTTCTGACCTCCTTAGAACTCCAGCATCCTTCTGAATTAACTCCAAGACACGCACAAGCAGATAGCACCTTATCTTCCTTGAAACCAAATCCGAGTAGGACTCTTTTTCCTGTTTCGACCTTCAGTCACCAAAACAGCTGTAAAATCTGCAATACGTCTCCAAATGCCAATCTAGCAAATCCTATGGAAACTAGACTTCCAGAGCTTTCCAACCATGTATGGCACGACACGTAATTCTTTATAACGAAATCTGGGCGCTCTGTCAGAGTTGACTGTTATGCACAGCATTGTCAATTCCACTCGGATTCCACCTTGTGCGATTTCCATGTCTTCCAAACTTCTATAGTCCCTCTTAAGGACGAATTGAACTCCTCAAAATATCAGATAATCAATTATCATTATCTGAAAATTAATCTCCCCTTGCAGCACAGATTAGATAGAGAAATTGATGATGATAAGATAAGGATAAGATAAGGATAAGATAGGATAATGTTCAAGATAATGTTCTTTTCTTATCTTATCTTTATCTTAACTATCTCTTCCTCTTCACAACAGATTCCAATCCTCATTAAGTCCCAATTTCGTCCATTCCTTAAGTCCAGATGTGTCATATCCACTCCAAGCTCTAATTTGCTCCAAAAGGCTCCAAAATGCATCCTTTTGCATACTTGCCATAAACACGAAAATACATAAAACTAGCTTAAAATACTATTTTTAACTAAGGATAAGCAATATAATGCATAAAAACCAGCTAACTAAGGTGCATAAATATGCCCCTATCATCCATCACTTGGTGGGTGTGGATCCTTAGAGGTCTTCAATTTTGGGGACTAGGAGAACCTAGAGGAGTTTCATTTGGTCAAGGTGGAGCAAGCAAGGAGGGAGGCTAGGCTCAAGGAGTTCCAAGAAGAGAAAGCTTGGAGGTGGTCCATCCTTGGTCTAAAAGCTAGATCAAGAGGTATAAGACTACACCTTCACTTTGTTCTTATTTTTCTTAGATGCATCAAATACAAACCTATGCTTCTTGAAGGGGATTTGCATGACTAATGCTTTGATATAATTGCTTCCGTTGCTTATGCATATGAATTTTGAATTGCTTATGCATGCTAGTCATTAGAAATCCCAAAATAATCTCATAATTTCCCTTCATATACGAGTTAGCTCAATCGCTGGTTTGAACCTTTCTATTGGCGTTTGCTCCAACAGGCTTCACTCTTATCCCTTCGGAGGGATGCTTGTGAGGCCTTATGTTGTATAGTTGTTGTCAGGCGTGCCACTATTGGCTTTTGCCAATAGAAAGATGCAATATGTATTAGGTACTTGCGCTACAAGTAATGTAACCTCCGTTCATCGGATTGGCGACTTATTTATATAAGTGCAGTTAGGTTCTTTTTTATTGCCTTGCTTGTTAAGGACTTTATTCTCTCTCGATGCTTATACCAGAGATTGCTTGAGATGAGATTTTGTTATAAATTGGTTATAGCCAAAATACTCCACACTCGCGCATACACAAAAGTAAAGACGATAATTAAAGACGAAATGTAAACACTGTAATCGAAGTACTTAAAAGTCAAGGCTTGTAAGTAAAAACAGTAAGTAAGAGCTGATAACGAAAGACTTTAAGTAAAAAGCTCAATGTTATTACATTTAAAGTTCGTCACAGACTAAACAAACGTCCATCGGATTGAGTTCTGTCCCATCGGAATGGGTTTCTTGCTCTATCGGGATGGCTTTAAAGCTGGTTCCTAAGGGAAACAATCAAAGACTCTCTGGCCTAAGATTCTTAATCGATACTATCGCCGGTTTGGTTAGATAGAAGAGCTAAATTCACTACTCCTCGGGGGAGTTAGGATATACGATCCTAGGTTGCTAGTCTTTGGCTTCTCGAAGTCGCTGACTACACAGGTAGTGCGAACGAGAGCAGCAGATAGAGATGAAAATCTTTATCTGTGAAAAGGCTTCAAGGGATTTCCTCAGAGGTTTCTTTCTGAACGTGTGAGTTTTGTTTCTGATTTGGTTGAGTGTCCTTGTCTCTGAGTCTTTCTTCAGTTTATATAGACCACTGGGTGCTTCACGTGATCGCTGTCACCTCGCTAAAAAACCATCATTTGGAAACTTTAGCTGTTCCCTGAAGATTTGGTTTGTTTTTCCCCATATTGTCGATATCTTTGCATTTAATGCTCTAGTGGGGGTAGATGCAGCATTTTATCCTTCATCACTTTATTGGACTGGGCTGGGCCTTTCTTCTTAGGCTCAGCCCATCTGCCATAACTCAATTCTAGCCCAATGGGTATTTTTCCAGTGTAAACAATATATGTTTGGAATTTCTTCAATTTTGAGATAGTTTAAAAAGCATTACTTTGTTGATAGGTTATCTACCAGTTAATTCTATTCCACTTAATCCTTGTTTCATGGCTACATATCTTCTGGCTAAGGAATGAGAAACCTTTCTCTTGTTATATAAATCTAATTTTTATTTTTATTTGAGAAAAGCATTTTTTTCTCAACAATGTTTTTATGATTTGATCCAGTAGCATTCAGATAAAACTTTAACAGGTTATCCATGCGATTATATACTTATATATATTTCTTCATATTGCAGTCTGATAACTGAATGACTGTATATTTTGGTTTGGTCTCCAATTTCAAATTTATTAAACCCGGATTTGATTCAAACCATGGTTTTTAAAACAAATATTTTAATTTTACCACGTGTCATTTTATAATTGGCTATCTATTGTGCACCTTCATGCTGGGAATCACAAATCCTATGAGAAAAAACTTTACCTGGCCGTATTGTGTGTGAAAGAAAGAGAAGAATTTAAGGTTGGTTAGTACAATATGAAATGGGTATAGTATGTAAAAAATATGTACGTTTATTATTTTGTAATTTCCTTTTTTGTTAAACAAACGGCTAAAAGTCTGACAAAAGAAAATTACAAAATAACATCTCGAGATCCAAAGACTTCAAAAATATCAGCCAACAATAACTGCTGACAAAAAGAATAAATTGCTCAAAATAGAGCAGGCCTAAAGTATAAGAGAGACTCAGGTTGGTCACCTCATCAACAACAAAATTCATCTCACGATAGATATGACGAATATTACATTTCCAATAATGTTGTACCATCGCCTGAATCAATTCACCAAGATGATGGTTATTAGTGCCACCATGTGATATTAGCTAGACAACAATTGCGGAATCAGACTCCACCAAAAACCCTTTTATTCCAAGCAAGCTGTAATCCCAAAAAAATACCCCAAATTTCAGCATTAAAAATCTCACCACGCTCAAGATTAACGCAAAAACCAGTATGTCAAGCTCCAAAAGAGTTCCTAATAACGCCACATGCTCCAATAAAATTAAGAGGGCCTTTTCTGCAACCGTCCACATTGAGTTTAAACTAGCCATTTGGAGGCGGTTCTCAATGAAGAAATGCAAGGGCTCTGGATGCCTTATGAGAGGTAATAATATTAGCTTGCAACCATTCGCGACAATAAGAGAGAATAATAATTTTGAGATGACTTGGGAAACAAACTCACGCTAAAAAATGCTCTTATTAGGCCAGTGCCAAATGATCAAGGAAGAGAGCCTTCGAAATAAAATTACTATGCAACCATTCAAAGATATCCCCGGGGCCGAAAAAAGAAATGGCCACCGACGTCGAGCTAGCTCCGCCGTGCTTGGATTAGAGTGTACAGGGAACCCTTGACTAGACCCACCTCGCATGGACTCATCCTCTTCTATTGGTCCTCAAGGATGATGACGATTTGAAGCCCGGAACTCCAACCATGAGACCCCAGATGCCACTGGCTGTGGCAGGTCTGCGTTTTCCGGCGAGAGAACCAACATTCCCAGCTTCGGCTGGAGTGTACCGAATGACTAAATGTTAATTCGGCAGGGACGCACTGAATGAAACCCAGGCATGTAGGCCTTGTGGTGCGGGTCATACCCGCTTGTCCTCCAGCCGAGCCCAATTTGGCTGGCCTTTCCCCTCACTTGCTGACTGGGCCGTGGACTGCAGCCAGCCCAGCATCCCATATGGGCACTTGAGTAGACCAACAGTTTTTCAGCTTTGTTTTTGGGCCTTCAACTTTGACAGCCCATACCTGGAGTGACCCTGGACCTGAAGTCCAGCCCATTCAAATATTACGAGTTCCGAAGACTCCCCACACATATAGATTCCGAAGTGAATCTTTGTTGATTATGATTCTCCTTCGAATTAGCTCCTTAGAGCCCTTGCAAACGATCTCTTTACCGCTTATTTTGCAAATTGTCAATTTGATGAGATAGTATTCCCGTCGTTAGGGGGAGATAAGAACGTCAACGTTCATGATGCACGGCGCGAATTTGTGCGGACGTTACCCACTATGTCTCATCTCGATCCCCATACAACACAAAGTGATAAGCACGTGTGATGTATTCTAGCTGTTATAATGTTGCTCCAGATGCATTTCTTTAATCTAGCTAAAGTAACGAGATCATACATACTAGCTGAAAACATGCTTGCAAGGATAGATGTACCTAACGAACATCGAATTAACATCTTTGAACGGATGTGCCGCCCCTGAAGGACGGTTTGTCCTCCCTGATAAGGCATACCACTCCTGTATGGATGACATGGTACAAAAGGCGGCTAGCCAATCATTTGTCCTCGGCTATGAAGCGCGACATATCACTTGGTTTTTAGGATTCACTTTCCTAAAAGAGGAAGGACATGGCACAAAGGAATCCATACTCAATCGCTGTCTCAACCATTCCATCTCATAAAATTAATCCGGATTATTCCGAGATCTAAAGTTCTTGGTCCAGTATACTAATTTGGTCCAATATACGACTTTGAGAGTGTTTTGATAATAAACATTAGGTATATGACGGCTGCCTTTTGATTATCTTAACTATTCGTTTTCTTTTTCTATTATTTTTTTATTTCTCTGTAAAGTGTTTTGAAGAAGTTTGCAATTCCAGGTAGTCTTCTGAGAAACTAAACAAAGTGCAGTTGTTAATTTGGCAATACGTAGATTATTAGTTAATGAATGACAGATTAAATCTATGTATTTATTAGTCTATGAAACTTGGGGTGTCACACACTTTTAAAAAGATAGTCTTTAGTATTGACAATCCAAGTCGAATTAGATTCTTTATCAAAGTGTGTTTAGGACCTATCGTTCCTACAATGTCCAAGGTAACCTTGTCGTGTTACAAGTGAGAAAGGAAGCGTAATGAGATGAGTAAAATAGTGCGAAATAATACACGCCTTATGGCGCAAGACTTTTCTCAAACCCCCTGTGATTGATTGCAGCATATGAATGTGCTTATAGCATATCTCTAAGGGGATATTAATACGGACATTTACATGTAAGTTCCCAAACAATTACATAAACTGATGAAAATAATTCTAGACCTGCACACCCCGACCTAATTAGCCGTTGTTTGGTGATAAATTTTCGCTCGACAAGAGAAAGAAAATAAGCATGAGAAAAGAATAAATAATAAACAATTTCTTTTAGCACGTGTGCTTGACGTCCAAGCCAAGAAAGATCGTGATTAGAACCAAATCACAGTCATGATCGAAATCTTCACAAAATCAGCAAGAAATCAGCCCTGCAGGAAAATCTCATCTTTGCCTTGCAAGCAAAGTAACCAGTCTCATGAGAAGCCTATAAAAAAGGCTTATAAGGAGAAGAGCAAGGACACGGAGGAGACAGGGAGAAGCTGTCGCAGCACGCAGCAGAAAAGCAAGCGGAGAAGAGGAAGTCAAAGACACAAAGTCGACACAGTCGCAGAACGGAGAAAACCACTGAGTAGCAGACGGAGAAGGTCACAGAAAGGAGCAACGGAAGGAGAAGGACGCAACCCCGCATGCAACAACCCTGAGAAGGACGACAAAAATCAACGCAAGAAGCCGTTCGAGCAACAAAGCCGTTGCTTCCGAATCCGAAGGTAATTGTCGCAAAAAAGTTATTTCTTTTACGCTCGTTTCGGGCCTCATTGTCTTAAGGAAATCACACCTTGAAACGATGCGATCCCTCCAGCGGAAAGCTCATGCTCTCTCCATAAAATGGTGCCCTTTGTCCATGGTCCATGCAATGAAGAAAAGAAGCAGTCCATTTCGTCGTTCCTGCTGAGCCATCGCTGTTAGGAACTTCTGCCCGCCACTGTGAAGCTATTGAAGACCCGGTCCTTGTAAAAAGGCTACCGGGAAGAAGACCCGGTCCCTGTAAAAAGGCTGCTGGGAAGAAGGGCTGGTACCCGTAAAAAGGCTACCAGGAAATAAGTCCATCAAGCCGTCGACAACCGTCTCATCTATGCATAGCCGTAAAGAACGTGCAGGGCCATTTCCACCACAGCATGTCAGCATGGCTTTGTAAGCTGCAACAAAAGACAATAAAATTGTGTCTTGCAGTGATAGCAAGCTCGCAGAATTCTGCTATAGAAAAGAGCCTCTGGTTTCCTACTGTTCCGGTTCAGTTTGTCGCCTTCACAGGGAGCACCAAGCCGCATACGCAACAGTCCTTTCGAAGCAACGACGAAGCAGCCCAAAATGGCAGCAGTAAGACAACAACGTTAAATTCTATAAGTTGTTTAATCTCAAGAACGAAGAAACCAAGGTCTTCTACAAGTAGCAGAAAATAAAAATCTCAAAACCATCCAAGAAGCCTATTGACTTTTTCCCAACGACACATCTAAAGAAAAGCTAGCAGATACTAGAGTCCAAAGCTATGGAGATGTGATAGCAGACGCTAATAATTGATCAATCCAAAAATATTGGTCTCTTATAAACAAGAAGCAAAGGAAGAAGCTTTCAACTACTTCTGTGTTCTTTTATCTCATGTCCATCATGGAGAAAGGAGTCTGCGTGCTGATTCAAGAGGAAGGAAGAAGACAAGCAGCAGCGGCAAGGAGTGGTGTGTTCTTCCTTCCTCTTCCGCGGCTCAACAAGCAACAGCAGACAAAAAAAATACAGGGGCTGCAGCCTTAGGAAATTGGGTTCGCAATAAACGATTCCCAGCAAAGAAAGAAAGAAGAGGCGGACCACACCTTTTATCCTACTTTGACTACAAAGTCTACAAAGAAAGGAAGAAAAAAGTCAGCTGCAAACAAAGTCCCCAAATTAATTGGGATTTCTGTTCACGTGGAGACCAAAGAAAAATGTCACGGAATCCAACAGCATGGCAGAGGCACACCGAGTTCAAGCGGTTCAAATAAAAGAGTGCAGAGACAAATTTAACGGTGTCAGAAATATGATGGATGTGAACCATCTCAAAGCACAAAGTTCGATAAACTCGTACCATCTCAAAATCAGTGGACTCGCTCCACTACCAATTGATGGGCCAAATTCCTGTTAATCCCGAAATGGCACAAAGCCGCGCACCAAATCCGAAATGACACAAACTCGTCCCAAAATCTCATATGAACTATGTTGGTTTGATTCCTCTCAAAAGGATACGTAGGCAGTCTAGTACCAAATTCTAGACACAACCACAAACAAACACCAAATCCAAACAACGAACTACGTCGATTTGATCCCGCTAAGGATACGTAGGCAGTTTAGTACCAAATTCTAGACACAACCACAAACAAGCACAAAATCCAAATTTGGAACTACATGTGGTTTGATCTCTCACAAAGAGAGTATGTAGGCAATCTAGTACAAAATTCTAGATGCAACCGCACCCCTCAAACTAATCCAAATCCACCAAATTCAACCTAAACAGAATCCCTGGCTTAGTCGGGATACAAAATTCTAGATGCAACCGCACCCCTCAAACTAATCCAAATCCACCAAATTCAACCTAAACAGAATCCCTGGCTTAGTCGGGACCAAATTCGCCCCATACACTTCAAGTACTATATCCAAATGGCCATTCATATCCCACCTAAATTCCATTGAACTACGAGTTGGCTTGATTCCTCTCAAAAGGATACGTAGGCAATTCGAGATTTATTCCAAGTGTAGCTACAAAACCAAACACAATCACCATCCCCCAAATAACGTTTCTTCGTAATTTTAATCAAAGGGTGTTTCTCTTGTGGCACATTACAAGAGATTGTAATTAAGAGATTATTTAATCTTGAATGGGTCCGAACTTAAACAATAAACCCTATTCTTTCGAGTAGCAGTGAAATTGTGTTGGAAGAAATCTGTTCTCAAATTACAAATTTCCGTCAACAGCTGTTAAACTAAGAGTAGAGATGTGTTGGCCATCACATGGTAGTGATGAAGCCATAGGTCAAATTTAAAAATTTCATGACAATTAAAACCACAAGGGCCAATTTATTACAACAACTAGAATTATCCCGCAAGGAAAAGTCAACTACAATTGTCTTACCAGATAGGAACACAATATGGTTCAATTCTTTTATGACATGTCATGAAGTTCAAAGCGTAGCAGTAGTAAGCAACAATAAAAATGCAAGAAGTCATGCATGTGCTAGAAATATAACTACAAGTTCGGCTACATTTATTACAACTAGATAAATAAAGCAGTAATAAAGTCATCATACTCTGTAGGGTGAAGTACTACTGCTAAGCCCACTCGTCATCCTCAACAGCTGTTTTTGTCCTACAAGGTCATGAGGGGCGAAAAAGTGTGAGTGGATCATAGTTATTTATCTAGTCAAAAAGCTTTTCAAACATACTAACCCCCATTTTAGAAAACTTGTGTAGAACAAAACTATATACTAGTATCTACTACAACAAATAGGTGAAAATACATGTCAGTCACAAATCAGAAATCATACCTGAAGAACTGCAATTCATTACTAGCATCTGCTAGTGTGAGTACATGCATGTGTGTACTGATGTGAAAATTATGTTAACACACAAATTAAACCCTCTTTTGACAATTGTAGTAAAGTATGTAAGTAGGGATCGTTCTGGACCGGGGATTAGGAGGGATTGCTAAAACACCTAAAACTGACTTATAAACACACAACTAAGTTTAGGACACTATTCTAGACTCAAAGAATGCAAAACTAAACTCTAATGACTCAAAATAACTGAAACAACTCAAAACAGCACAAAATAAGCTAAAAGACTTAAACTAGACACTAAGACTAAGTTTGGACGAAAATTGATTTAGACTTGACTCAAAATACTTAAAAACACAAATTAAGACAGATTCTAACTAATTTGACACACCAAAGTAAAAGGGGGGATTGGTTGTGATGAATTCGAAAACAAAATAAGTGAATTAAAGAACTTAATGAAAACTGCACGAAGTTGGATAAAACTATGAATGACAGGCTAGCTAGGAGGTTCTTCTCCACACATGACACATTTGCAAACAAAACGATTTCCAGTTGTTTTTCAATAAACCAAGAATTCTCAACGCCCCAGATTAACCGTGAATTGCACTAATTAACCCTCAGATTTTCCTAATTTTATTGAATTGGATGATTGCATACAACAACTCAAAGCATTCTCCACAAATTCCCTACATGAATTGCATAATAGAGATATGAGCAAAGATCGTTAATTTCTGTGAAAATCAGAAGCATTGACAAGGCACTTGTAACTATGAATTGCATGAAACTTATGCCAAGAATTTACTTAACGCGATTGTGATTAGCAACCTCCACTACTAATGAATATAAGTTCATAACTATTAGGTGAAACTCCCTTATATCCTAGCATCAGATTTATACATGAAAATTAAGCGTGCACTCTCAACCAACACATACAAATAAGTTTTAATTCCACAGATAAGTAATTGAATTCACAATTTATGAATCACAACTGGATATAATCAAATCATAGTGCAAATATAATCATGGTTTTGGATTCCCCCCTAGCTAAGAGGGGTTTAGTTACTCATACTCACAAAACAAAGATTATTGAATTGAAACATTAAAAACCAAAGAAAGATTACACCTAAAACATTCCAACAATTGTAACTCGAATGACAAGAACTTCCACGGGCTCTCCTCCTTCCTCTTTGCTGCGGCACAAGGGTTGGTGAAGAGGTTTGGGGGTTATGAATGATGTAGAGAGATGGGTTTATGGTTAGGATAGGTGTATGGTGCGGCAAGAATATGAAAAAATGGTCAGAAACTGTGTAGAATGTGTATGGATGAGTAGAATGGTGAATAATACTCCTACGGTGCGGCTAAGGTGTTATATTTAAAGGCTTTAGGGTAAGTTAAACCCTAACTTATTTAGGGTAACAGAAATAAAGTCAAAATACTCCTAGAATAGGAAAACAAAATCAGAATCCAAGGGAAAAAGGCTAAGATATTCAGCAAGGGAAAGAATCAAAAGAGGGATGTAACTTTAAGATAGGAAATAGGAAAGAAGACTCTCCCTTGCACCGCAAGGAAGAGAATGGGACAAGGGAGGTGCGGCAAGGACAGAAAATAAAGGGAAAGGGATTTTCCTATGCGGCAAGGAAGGATATTTTCCTGTTTCGACCTTCCGTTACGAAAACAGCGATAACTATTTCTAGAAATATCATAATCGTGTTCTGTAAAATATTGTGGAAACTAGACATCCAGGGCTTTCCAACCATATATGGCACGACACATAATTCGTCCTGAGGAAATCTGGGTGCTCTGTCGAAGTTGGCAATTATGCATAGCATAATCCCATATTCACACGGATTCCACTTTCTTGCAATCTGCTTGTCTTCTGAACTTCTATCTTCACTCTTTAGCACATTCCTAGCCTCATATGAACTTCAAACACGTTCAGCCATCATGCTCCAAACATGTGCTATCCATTCCAAGCCCAACTTTGCTCCAAAAAGCTCCAAAATGCACCTTTATGCATACTTCACCCTTAGAACCTGAAATTGCATGAAAATAACTTAAAACACTATAATAAACAGAAACTAGCTCAATAAATGCAAGGAAAGAAGCTAACAAAGTCGCATAAATATGCTCCTATCATATACACACGGGCGTCTACTTGTGTAATGCTAGCATCTACTTGCTATCTATCTCACTAGCGTCTACTAGTGAATCTAGCATCTACTAGAAATATAAACACATGCAAATATCCTACGACCAGAGATGAATCTATACTCAATGTATGATAGACCATGTGGTGAAAATAAATCACAATATAAACAAATGTTATTTAAAATGTCATTTAATCATCATCGTAATCTAAAATCTATCTCCAAATATTATAATTATCATATTACTAAAATTTGGGACGGGGTGTTACACACATAATAGATCTTAGTTGCGACGTCTTCGACTTGTTCATCGCCTTACATGACACCGCACGTGTAAATGGGAGCCATTCGAAGCACTATGCCGCATGTATACATCCATCGTTGAGTTTCAACAACGATCCATGAAGACTATGTCACTTGTATTGACCAGATCATCCAAAAAGTCAATACCAAGTATACTGCTTCGCCGAAGTTATCCTTCACTCATCACCAAAGCATCAGAAGATTGAAGTCAAGCATATCCAATCCCAAGACTACCTCGCTGATTTCTACACTAAGTCTGTGCCAATATCTACATTCTAGAATCTTACCAAGGTATTGGATCGCGTGACCTATCTCATTTTGCAACGCTTGTAGTTCTCATGGAGAGTTTTGTCGAACTCAGATGGAGTATCCTGAAGTATACTCACTTGACCTTAATGTACTCTTTTTCCCTTAGATTAGAAGCACTTTTTTCCACTGGGTTTTTGCTAACCTGACGATGTTTTAACGAGACACCCACATTGGACTGGTCATACCCTTGACATGTGCGTTTACCACCACTTGATCATCTCAAGCATCGACATTGCATTAATTCATTTTTTTTCTCTTTAGACTACCACCATTGAGCTTACCGTAGCCAAGTTTTGGTGAGACTATTTCCTTATATGCACCCCTACTTTGAGACTCGTGTATGCATTACCTGTGCCGAACGAAAACTGACGACAACAACCGTCATCTCTTAATCACAAAGACTTGATGTGACTAATTCTTAAGTTCTACACATTCATGAGAGAGTGTTATAACTAGTGTGATTGTATAAATTTAAAGTAAGAATCCTATATGATCTAGAACATTCTTTCCTTGTATAACTTGTAGGACAAGTAAAGCCCATCATAATTAGTATAAATAAAGACATTACTCATAAAAAATAACACACATAATTTCGGGTCCAACTTCAGTGGTACGTACCATTGAATGGTACGTACTGTTAAATGGCTAAGATTCATTTGGGGCCCACTGCAAATTAATCTGAACCATTCAATAGTCGTACCATTAAATGGTACGTACCACTCAAGATTTTTCCTATAATTCCTAAAGTTCTTCACTTTCTTTTCCCTCTTGTCGCGCCTTCTCTCTACGCAAAAGTACGTATGTACGTTTATAATACGCTAATTTACTAACTAGCTCCCCAATTACGATCTGCTCTTGGGCTTTGAGCAGATTATCATTAGAGTCACCAAGGCCCGCATTGTTAAATAATAGACATCTTTTAGGTTGTTTGGTAAAGCTAAGAACCAGCAAAAAAGAAAATGGCAGCAGCAGTAGGAGCTCCAACCTATCACCGGCTCCACCTCCTCCTCCACCGCCCACCACCACCACCACCACCATCTTCTTCCTTCTCCCTTTTCCTCAAACCCCTTCTCACCTCCACCCCCACCACCACCACCACCATTCCATTCACACACCTCCACATCCCACGCCGTACAATTATCTCCCATTCCCTTCCTTCCTTCTCCTCTCGCCCTCTCTTCTTCTGCCACTCTCCCACCGCCCCCCACTCTCCTCCTCCCCCCAAAGCCTCTTTACAAGTAGAAGAACAAACCCAACAACTCGAAATTCCAGAAGATAATGATAATGGTGAAGAAATTGAGATCGAAATTGAGAACTCGAATAATAAAGAGGAGGCTGAAGTGGGTTCGGAGTCTTCTCCTGCTTTGAAGAGAGATGGGGTCAAGCCACCGACCTTGACAGTGAAGGAAAAGAAGGAACTTGCGTCTTATGCTCACAGCTTGGGGAAGAAGCTCAAGTCCCAGTTGGTGGGGAAGTCCGGCGTCACAGCCAGCGTCGCCGCTTCGTTTATAGAGAACCTTGAATCCAATGAGCTTCTCAAGGTAATTTCTAATTTATTTTTGGAAAATGAGATTTTGGTACCCAGTTGGGTTTAAGGGTTTATGCCAAAAATTGATGGATTTTGATGTGTTAGTCTGAAATTGGTATGCTGTTGTTGAAGAGAGCTTCTGCTTTGCAAGTAGCACTTTGTCAGATTTGTCATAGGAATGGATTGAAAGTCTTATCCTTTTCTTTTTGTCATTCAAGTGTTCACTTTTGTGGTTTTTCAATTTTGGAAATAAGAGATTGTTGGTTTTGATACTTGTATTATCAAAGGATTTTGGTAAGAAAGCATAATTCTAGGCTCCAAAGCTTGCGAGGATCGGACTGATATTTTTTTACACATAGGGGATCCAAATTATTTGAGTTGATTTGATTGAGCTAGCATGCTTAGGCTTGAACTGCTGCTGCTGCTGCTGCATAAGTCACAAGCTTCCCTTACAATCACAGTTGACTTACTCCATATTAGAAGAAAAACCAGAGTTTAGACATGTACAATGTTTTAAGAATACACTGTGGTTCAGACTTTGGAGCCTTACTTTAGCTGCTCAGAGCCTCAGACTCGGATTAGAGGTAATAAAGCCACCATGTCCCAAATAGGGGCTACGGGGCAGGTTGAAGCATCACAAATTTGAACTAGCTGTATCCAACTTGGTTTTGAATGTCGGTTCATGTAACTGCCACATATTCTGATATGGAAAACTCTGTAAGAGCCCTCCAAGGGAAGGATGTAAACTTGGACTAACTCGGACAACATGAGTTTGTTTCAGAACATTGATGTAGTCTGTGTTTCATTTGTTTGCCATTCCGTTTTGTCTCTTGATTTTACTTTTACCACTTAAGCATAAAGAACTGAAATGTAGGCGAGCTTAGCTAACACATATTGTCAATCAATGTTCTGAACAGGTAAAAATACACGGGACATGTCCTGGTGAGCTAGAGGATGCGGTTACACAATTGGAGGAATCAACTGGTTCAGTTGTTGTTGGCCAAATTGGTCGAACAGTGATTCTTTACAGGCCCAGCATCTCCAAGATGAAAGCAGAGGAGAAAAGGCAGCAGTCGCGGAAGATATTCATGAGACGAAAGACATATTCGAGACCCACATCGATGGAATTTCAGAAAAAAGGAGAAGGACCGAGAATGAATGGGCGTGACAGCCGAGGAAGAACCAGGGTCTAAGTTCCTGTCACATGATGGTTATGGTAATATAATTCTAGACCTGTGTTGAGAAGGTTCTGGGGGAAGGTCTTCTTGCATTTAACTTCAAAGCTATGCATGTGTGGACGCTATGGAATTTTTGTAGCTAAGTCAAATTTAAATTTAAAATGAACTAGGACAAAAAGAAAAGAAATCTAAACTGGATACGCGCTATATGACGTCGAGGACAAAAGTCTAAGTGTTTGACAAACTTAGGATGTAAGTTGATGGGGTGAGTAGCACAGAGAGGTACTTGCAATATGATGACGCTGTTGCTGCTGCTTGTATTTTGCTTGTTTGGAGTTACATCAAGGATGAAATCTGCATGTGTGTTCTTACTTCTTGTCCTCCTCAGTATCTGAAAATTTTATGTATGTAATTGTTTAAGTAATATGTTCATTTCAGAAGTTCTAATAATTTCGACTGCAAAGGGAAAAAGATGTTAGGCTAATATGGTGTTATGAGTGATTGAGTGTGGAGATCAAATGTTACTTTGTCGAACTTGGTAGTGCAGGCTTGTAAATTTACCAAAAACAAACGCAGTAACGGATACCTAAAAGCACCAAATGAACAAACTAAAACTCTATAACTCAACCCAATCGAAGAAACTTAACCTATAGAAAGATTTGGAAAACCAGGCGATGGGAACGAGTGCAATTTTGCTCACCGTCCTTATTTGGTGGTAACGCTCCCACCCTAACGATTATTGTTCGGTGAGTTTAATGTAATTTATTTATTACACAAATCTCGAAATTAAATTCGTCTAAGAGCAATTGATAAGGTGATGAGCACTACCACCACTTAAGGGTGGTGAGCAAAAATATTTCCAGGTGGGAACTCATTTGGCGAGCAACTCATAATTGAGTTTCCATGTTGAATAAAACAAACAAATCTGCAAAGTCAAATCTTAAGTTTTGAAGATTATGTAAATGGGCACCATGGACATCGATGAAGCAAAGATCATCATTTAGAAAGAGAACATACTCTTCATGTTCCATAGCGTTTTCTTGATCAGTTGTCTTTTTACCAGTGATTGAAGTCTGAAGTTCTGAATGACGAGGGGAGTGAAAATTGTGGTACAAAGTTGACATGACTGTCCACCTCAGCAGCTACATATGTTGGCATAGAACCGTGGTACCAAATTGTGTTAAAAGTAGTACTGTTAAATCTCTATAAATTAATAGTTCTGGGATCAACGAAAATCTATTAATTTAGCGAATATTAAATAATTAATAAATTAATTAATAACTTATTAATTTATCAAGGTTTTTCTTACCCACCTCCGATAGGTGCGTAACAAACCACTATTACTACTCAGATCAAGGTATTCCTTATTTTCTTAAATATTGTACATAGTATTTAGTTTCTCGTTTTACAAACTAACAATTCTATATATTTGTTTAACCAAGTAAAATTCATGAATCTACTTATTTTTCCTAAAAATAGATTGTACATTATTTAATGTACTATGTTAATTTATTTTATGAATATTTTAACCAAGCAAAAGCACTATGTATCAGGAAATTATTATCTTATATATTACGTGTCTTACAAAATTAGTGAATTATTAATTTACCACATAATCCCCAAGTCGAGACCGGCTAAAAATATTATTTAACCTAGGTTATTGATTTATCGGGTATTAAATTATCGAGGTTCTATTGTATTATTGAAGAACAAAATATTTGTATTTAAGACTATCACCATCTAACGGTCAGATAAAATTTTATATGTATTTAATAGAATTACCATCTGACCATCGAGATATGTTGTGAAATTCATTAGTTTTTTCACCTTATTGTTGTCCTCCTCCCTCCTCTCCCTGAATCTCTGGTATTTTTCCTGATAAAAAGCGTTTTCCCTCCCAAACCCTAAAGCCTTTTGTCTTCTCCCCAAAACCCTAACCCTAACTTGACCGTGTTGCTTTTACTTTAATTTGCAGGATCCAGGTCCACGTCCAAGCCGTCCTCCGGTTCCTATGTCAGAAGGAGTAAGTAAACTGTAAATATGGCGCCCTTGTACTTTTTTTTACATTGCTTAGAAATTAGATTAGTACATGATTATACTACATGTTCCCAAGCCTGTTACATCAACTGGGTTTTCTTCTTGTGTATACAGTCACTCACTTCACATTATGATTTCTATATTGCTATCGTCACCATTTAATTTCACGCTAACACGATCAGTTTCTCTCTTTATTTAATTACAATACCAATCATCTAATAATATTTGAATTAGATCCCAGTGCCCCCTGATGAGGTTGTCGTGAGATATCTAAACGGAGTTCGAATAGTAGTGTTCGTACGAATAGTAGTGTTCGTACGGTTGTTCATCATCAAGATTATTTTAGTACCAAGTAGCTTTCCGCCGCTACTTGGTAGATGATTGTGGTATTCAGATGGATGTTGGCGAGTCGAAGAATGGTTCGACTTCCACTAAATCGGCCTCAGCCTTTTCTATATTTTTTGGTGCATGATGACAAATTGGCAGTTGTTTATTCATTTTTAGTACAAGCGATAGTCTACTCTAATCTATACTAAAGGAGAGGAAGGAGGGTTTGAACCCATAACGCACTAGGTTGAAGAGGAACTGAAGAAGACCTTAATCACCAAGACAATTCACCACTTGTAGTGGTTGTTTAATTATCCCTTTCTGAGTTGTTGGAGGTATGCCCACTGCACTATGGTGGCCCCACCAGCTACATTGTGTGGCGACCACGGAGCACCACCGTGCCGTGTTAAAGTCCAAAATAGCTTCCACAAAATATGTCCAATCGAAGAAAACAGAACTAAAATAGCTTCCACAAAATATGTCCAATCGAAGAAAACAGAACTAAGAAGTTAGACCATCTCCAATGGTCATGACTCATGCTAGCCATTGTAACAGGAACCCGTACCATACAAGTTGTTCTCATTATTTAGAGTAGTCATTTGGTGATGAGCATGCAAAGTGTACTATAATACTATACATAACAATTACAAGTGATGAGAAAAGAAAGGCAACATTGCTTCAAGTAGATTACCTTGCTCGTTTGTGGATACAAGATTTGTGCCAAACTCATTTTTGGCTTCTAGGATATTACTGCATCTAATTTTGGTAAAATTGTCTACTCTTAAAATGGTGAGCATGAATTTGATCGTTACTACAATTTATCTCGTGTTCTTTTGATTCCTACACTAAACAGCTCTGAGTTTTCCCAATTTGAAGCGGGTCACATCTTCAGAATAAAGTATGCCGTCGGGAGAAATCAACCGTTGTAGAGAGAGGAAGAACCGACTCTGAGAATGAAGACTGGTATTCAGACAAGTTCAAATCGGTAAATTCTTTAAACAGGCAGAACCAGAGATATTGTGCTTACCCACTGGAATGCTGCCAGTGCCCACCAGCAGCCTGCTAAGCCAACTCCTCTACTGCTCACAAGCTGGTGGAAGAAAAATGGGGAGGCTAGTGTTAGTGTATGTATAAAGAAAGAACCGATAACAGTTTAAGCAGACACCAGAAAAAAATTAAAACAGATCTTACCAGCAATAGAAGTGCACCTAAGGAAAAGCATCCGCTCATGGACAGACTAATAAATCTGAGATCTCGTCCGGCCTGAAAAAAAACAAAATATTGATGCTGGAGAAAAGTTTGTAACTATGATGTGAGAGAGCTCTCTCTAGTATTATCTAAAATCAAAGAACAACTTGAAGTTTGTTTTTAACTCCAAACATTTCAATCATGAGAGGCTATGCCATTAATTATAATTTCGATACTAAGAAAGTATGCCACAATTAGCATAACTATATATCTTGTTGAATGCGCGTTTGTCCTGTGATACTGAAATTTCACAAACAAAAGAAAAGTCCACTTCCAGAAGTATGATTTCCCAAACACCTAATGTCTCGAGAGGCTTATGTGTTTACTACGCCCAAACGAAATTCCTAGGACAAAACATTTCAGTTAAACTAATATCAAAACTCATATAATAGAGAGAAAATTGAGCTCGCTATGCATATTTCATGAAGATAACACAAATTACAAGAAGCATTCATCAGACGTTATACCATGCCATGAAGATATTAGAATCCCATTCAAGTATATAACACGACCATCAGATTCAAAAACAGGATGAACTGCTCAATATTTCCACAGGGTACACAATATTGTAGCTTAATCAATTTTGGGTCAAAACGACAGGCACAATTTGTGCAAACAAAAATGCTTATAATAAGAACGTGAGAAGAATCATCACTGAAGATAAAATTAAACATACCAGCAATGTTCCCTCAAGGCTGTGAGTGGGGGGCGTCACAACTAATGCAAGAAAATATGGTACCAGCACTTTATGCATCTGCATAACACATACCAGAATATTAGTACACTTGTGGCACTTTTTATCTGTCATTACCATTTTTCATGACCCACCGACTTCTGGAACAAACATCAGTTATTGCAACTTTCTTTTGCTAAACGGAAGCCCCCAATGAATAATCATATATATATGGAGCTCAAAAGTTGGATATTATTGGAAGAATAAGTGGTGATGATTCAGTTTAAGAGCAGTTGTCGTGACTCACAACCCACTTATACCGTGTTGTCTGGTGGTGGAAGCTACAAATAGAGAAGTGATTTGTGCACTATTTTTCTTCCCTTGCCACACCCTTAAATATTTCCGGCCTTTGGATTGAATATATACATGGAGAATCAAGGGATAGAAACAAAAAAGGGTATGTAGAAAGAGAAAAGGGGCATGCAGGAATCATTTCCCTACAAATATGTATAATAATTGATATAACTTATGATGGAGCAATACAATCCAACTTGACTCTCCCCTTGATTAAGAGACCACAACACCACTTATAATTAATGACAACAAAAGAAATAGGAAGTAGAACGACTTTAACGAGTTCAAGAAAGCAAGAACCAACCTCCTGAATGATCTTCTGATCAGGTGTAAAGATATTGGGAAACAACCACGGAACACATGTCCCAACAATCCCTAATACTGAACCAAGTATAGCTCCAATGATGACAAGTGACTTGAGCAGCATTCGAGCCTGTTTCATATCATAAAATTTTCAGAAGACAATGAACCGATAGAGATTAATATAGGTAAAGATTCAATATAGGAATAATCTACATTATATTCATTGAAAGAGGAGTATTCTATCTAGTTTATTTGTTGAACCCAAATACACATGAAAAATCTTCGCATCTCAACCAGTACAACCCAGATTGAAAATTAGATGTTACCATATTAATAGAACTGAGTAGAACAAACCTTTGCCAAACTTCGATTTACTCCATATATAAACTCGGGCATAAACGATTGTGCAGTTTGAGAGAGAGGTTCACCCCACACCGTACACATGCAGAATGTTTGAATCATGACCTAGAGAAAATGGTGAGGATCAATGCAAATAACCATCTTATCTCCAAAAAGAAAGACCAACTAACAAGACAAATCTGACCAAAACCAACCTGATGAGCAGCCATGGTATGTGTTCCCATAGATGTCGCAAAATATACAAGGAGAGAGTAGAAAGCCACCTATATACCACAGTATCTCTATTAGAGAACAAAAGATATTTAATTAAGGATTCCAAGGTAGTTAGGATATTTTGGTTGCCTAATCTTGTGATCTAGTGTTTCCTGAATTAAGTGATTTGGTTGTTGTTTAGTTTCATATTATGCTTAGGTTGTATTTTCTTTAAATCCTTCTGTAATTAAAGCATCTAACTTTCTCCTTTTGTTCTCATCACGGTAACAGCGCATTGATTTTGAGACCCAATCATCTTCTAGAAAAGAGAGTTCTGTTTCATTTTTTCGACAAACTTCACTTTGTTGTATATATGTTGTTATGTTTCTGAACAAACTTCTCTATGATGTCTTTGCGTTGAGAAGACACATAATGCCATCTAGTTATATCACATGATGCCTAAGTTGTTAAAGTAGACTGATATTTCTAGTCATTCTTCAGGCAAGCATCAGCATCCAAGAATTTCGGAGTTCCAGTTCAAAACTGCTTGTTATCAATTTGAGGGGGAGTTCAAGAGTATGGGTGATGACAAATTCGCATGAAACTAGATAAAGAAATCTAATTGAGTCAATTGTAACCTTTGACATCATTGTAACAAAAACGGGAGCAGCAAGCCCAAGTACTGTTAGAAGTTCCTTGGACGAGGGAACAGAGATGGCATAGCCATTGTATCCTTTCTTGTTGAGAGCTTCAATCATCATATATCCTGCAACAACCTAAAATAAACCAGTCAATAGTAGTGGAAAGCCAGTTAATGCGTCAACAAAACTATGATTGAATATCCAAACCATACCGGTCAATAGCAATGAGAAAGGAAATTAATTTGTCAAGAACATGTGATAAAATATTCAAACCTGTGACACCATTGTTGCCCATGCTGCACCAGCAATACCATAGCCTAAAAAGCTGCACAAGAGTACATCACCAACTCCATTTATGGCACTGGCTACAGCCAATGCCTTCAAAGGACCCCAGGAATCTTTCATGCCAAGACTGGGAAACAGATTGAGAATATCAGAGATTGAATGAAGTAACAGCTGCCCACAAGCTCATTAACCTCACATTTAAAATTCCTGCCAGAGATAACCTTCCCTTAGGCAATAAATAAGTAATCAAGTCAAGTAAGAGGTCAAATTGAGAATGCTCGTCTCATACTTGTTTCTGATA
The DNA here is from genome assembly GCA_018257905.1 of Gillenia trifoliata. Classification (NCBI taxonomy): domain Eukaryota; kingdom Viridiplantae; phylum Streptophyta; class Magnoliopsida; order Rosales; family Rosaceae; genus Gillenia; species Gillenia trifoliata. The sequence continues at coordinate 17,955,138 of CM031080.1, read as the reverse complement.
TGTAAATACAATGCCTAATTTCTTTCTCCAACAGTAAATTCTTCTCAGTGCTCACCCAATAGAATCAATATCACCCGTGTTCAAAAGATATTAAGGCTGTTAACATATCCATTACTTAGAGAAGTTGCTAATTATTTTGAACAAACAGGACAACTGGAGCTTCTATGATTTTACAGATTTATCTCTATATCTATAAACGGATAGAAATTTGTGCTGTAGATAATCCATGGGTAGAGATATAGTAACCTTGCACTCTGAGCAACCCAACCAACAAGAAGTGCAGGCCATGCCAATCCTCGTATCTGCCAACAGAAAATATTCTATTAAATTATAAAGCATTTAAAGAAATATTAGGGATTCTTCTACTTGTACTAGAAGAACATGAAGTAGAAAGATATGTCAAACGTTCATCCATTGAAGTGGAGGATGAAATTGACGTCATAGCAATAAGGTAAAAAGAAATATCATCCTGAATTTCATCTACTAATGACTAATGAGAAGTAATCACTTATTTTCTGGGCAAAAAATAATGTTGCAGAAGCAGTTAGTTTGACTTTCCCTCAGAACTAACCATTCACATGAATAATACTAAGAAATAAGGCAGATTCTTTTTTATGGACCTTCCGTGTGATAAATATGAATCATGGCAATAAACAAAAAGAAGGCAAAGTCTAACACAAATCTCGTTCTCAATGTATGTATCATTGTACAGCATAGGTGGTGACCTAATAACTGCGAGCAAATCAAATGTAACAAAAAGAAAAATAAAAAAGACAAATCTGTTATACTTATTAACGTTTCCCAGGAAATTAACACTTTTACAGTTTACCATTTGTAAAGGGAAGAATCTTTGGTCAGAGGTGTAACCGAGCATGTTTAGCTTAAAGAAGAAAACCAAATGAATGATTAAAAGACAATAAAAAGAAGGAAATAAACCTGAACATATGTATTTGATGCAAGAATAATATCCATGTTCTTTGATCCAGTAAAAGCTGAAAAAGCCAGAAATTGCATCAGTCAATAATCGTCTATGACTCTATGCTAGTTCTACAAACTCAAAACACTGTTACTATGTACTATTTTCTAAGATGCACTATTTGAAAAGAAAACAAAATCAAGCGATATTTAAAATATGTACCAGTCCTTATTACCAGTTAGTGCCCATGAACCAAAGAATATTGTGAATAAAAGCATTAAGAAGCCACTGGCCAATCCAACAAAGAGCAAAATAGATATCTGATGTTGCACTTCACTTTTATCCTGCACCAATATTAAGAGGTAAAAAAAAAAAACAATAAAAGTCATGCAAAACAGTAATTAAAGTAGCAAATGAATCCAGCGTGAGCATTCCCAAGTATACAGAATAGAAGCTTATTTCTCTCGGAAAAATAAAGACAAAAGGAGAGAAAGAAAACATGGTTTTATGCCAAAGCAATAAATGTAGTTTACTACAATGGAGTGATAACAATGAACAAATGTACATACAGCATAAAAAATAACAGTTGAACAAGACACACAACAAACGCTCATGCCCAGCTCACAAGCAAGTAATCAGCTATCATTTTATGTGTTCTGCTAGACAAGTCCTGCAATGACATTTCAATAAATAACCAAATACATTGTTGAGCAAAAGGCAACCCATTCAATGTGCATGTTTCATGCCCACTTAACTACGGTCGTTCAGTTGCATCCATTTTCACAAAAGATTATACCTCCCTGGACTCCTTTGTCTTGGAAAGTCTACTACTGTACCAGCAAACATGCCTTGTGCTTATAGAACTTGGGTGTTCTGTGCTATCTCATGTTTACAAAAAAAATCTCAAGGACGTGCCAAAATGTCAAGCGCTGAAAGCCCCCACTATGACATTCATTTTGACAAAGAGAAAGTTATCATCCATCCAAAATCGCCCCTCTTTACAGCATGAAAGTAATATAAAAAACAACAGCAAAAGTTCCATAGTATATGTTTTTTAAAGAACAAGTTAATGATTGATCTCGTAAAACCTAATCAGGGAAAAAAAATCCCAATTTGTTTAGCAACCGGAATAAGGTTATACATTCGCCGAGCGATATATAGCACAATTCGTAGAAATACATTTTAATTCCTTTTTAAGTTGCATTGAATTGCCTAAGAAATCTGTGCATAAGTGGGATACAAAAATACCCAGAATGAAAATTCATGACAAACTTATTTGGTTATCAACAAAAGCCTGCACATTTGTCCAAGATCGAACCCGAAACTAACCCGCCTAGCAAGCGCAGTGGCAACCATGTTTGAAGTTGCAATGGAAAGGAACATGAACACGTAACTCATATAATCACACATCACAGTTCCAGGTCCTGCATACAAAAATAGCAAACAGAGCTCAGAAAAATAAAATCTACCACAATTAATTACAAAAGTATATATTAAAAGTTAAATCAAAGTAAATTAGAACTAAGTACCCAAAGCAGCAAGCTCAATAGAGCTTCCCTGACCGATGACGACGGTGTCAATGAGACTCATAAGTGGGCCACACAGCCAAAGCCCAGTGGCGGGTCCTGTGAACACTGCAATCTCCTTCATCCGATTCCACAGATTCTGACTCTCCAGCTCTTCTTTCTTATTCTTAACCTCCACAACTTCCTCTGCGGACACCGAAGCTTCATCGCTCCTCCCATCGTCTGAGCCGCGGATTCCAGGTGTTTCGTCGAGGCTTCCAGTAATGCAAGCGGTTGCGAACCGGTTACGACGCCGTATTGACGCCGATGAGCGTAACCTTGGGAGGCGAAGTTCACGGGTGCGGTAAAAGCGTGGGGGGAAAGAGAGAGATGGATTGGTGAAGGAGAGAGAAGGTTGAGAAAGAGCGTTGCGATTTGGGTTTTGGAGGAGGGCAGAGTGAGGAGGGTGAGCTATCAGGGTTTTGGTTTGCATTTTCTTTTTTGATTTTCCGGGAAAATTGGGCAGGAAAATCTCTGCCGCCAGAAAAGAAAAAAAGAGAAGGAAACTTGGAGGAGACGACCAAGGCAATTTTTCTTCGGTGCCGTTTGCCTTCATGCCAAACTTTTTGTAGCCGTCCGATATCATCCAAAGGGATGAGAATCATCACCTGGTAACCTGCTATCAACTATTATATGGGAAAATAGGCAAACTACTCACTATTTACCTTCTTAAATAAAAAACCCTCACTTTTTTTAAATTTAATAAAAAATACTCAATATCAACATTGTTGATGCACAAAATCGGGTGGACCTTGAGTCAACGTAAAGTGTGGTGTAGTGACTTTCATGAGGGTGCTTCGGTTATTAAGTAATGGTTATATGTAAAGAGATAAGGGTAGAGAATTAGACACTAGATGTACGTAGTTCATCTCAAGTTGATTTACGTCCACAGGGTTAGAGGAGTTCTCATTAATGATTTAGTGTTTACATAATTCAATGGTTTATGCATAAGTAGAGGACTAAGCCTAGATTAGGGGTCCTAAGATCCAGGAGGCCCAAATTGTGAGAGAGAAGTCTCCTTTTATAGATGAGGAGAGTCTCTCATTCTTGTCCATAGTCAGTGTGGAACTCTAGGAAGGTTGTTGTAGTGTTGTCACGTGTCCTTGAGCAAGTGGGCTCCAAGTTGGAGGAATGGAGAGCTCATTTGTTTGAGGTTGGTTTGTGTGCTTCGGCAAGGATGCCGAAGCGGGGACCCTTTGAAGGGTTACGTAGGCTTTCTAGTTGGTAGTTTCGAGGTCAATATAATATGGTACCAACAGTGCTCTCTAAAGTTCTCGAGTGAGGAAGAACCTCTCGGTTGGGGACTTGTAAAATCCAAGTAGATGAGTAATCACGAAACTTCCGAGTGTCGAAGAATAATTGCATATGGTGGGAGTCCCCCCAAGTCTCCAATCGAGGAGGATTGCGAAGGGAGGTGCCTTGATTTTTGTTTAGCCACCGGGGCCAAAATTCCATCCCTTTCTTCATTTTTTTTGTGTAACATTTTTTACCTTTGTCATTGTTGATTAGCACCCCAAGCCCATTTGTTCTCTTTGTTTTTGTTTTTTTTTTTGTTTTTTGTGTAGCTGCTAGGCCCAAAGACAAGGCCAAGTGCCTATTTTTGTAACATCCCATGCTTTGTTTGTTATTTTTTTTAATAGCTTTGGTAGGTGTCTGAAGGTAGAAGCTACATAAATTGAATAGCTTTGAACGTTACTCATGGGAACCCTAGCTTCATACACGGCTCAAAATTGAAGGTGTTGAAGCTTGTGAATAAATTTTAAGGTTGAAGGGCACGAGTCATGGATCTAAAGATTGAAGCTTCATACACAGTGGGCTTCAAGGGCTGTTGTGGGCTGAATTTAAGTGATGGTTGCTAAAGGTGAAGAGAGCGGAAGCTTTACCTGCAACTCTCAGATATGTAGCGTTAGGACGTTGGCCTTTGAGAGTGAAAGTAACATGAGTAGGTTGCGGAGTGATTGAAGGTTATTGACCCGCTAAAGGTGTAACTTGCAAAAGGTTAGGCTTCATATGTTAGGGAAGCTTGAAGCGCAAAGCTATGCTGCTGTTCGAAGGTGAGAAGTAGGCCTGCACGAAGGTTAAGGCAGTTGCTCAAATCCGCAGCTTGGGGCTTGTGATTTCTTGATCTGTGCGAAGGAAGAGGCATGGGCCTGAAGGTTGAAGACAGACAGTTGTAGGGCGAAGCTTGGTGAGGTTTGAAGCTGAAATTGAGGCTGCTGACGGGCTGTCGTTACTCTGAAGGTTAGAAGGTGGTGGCAGCAGTTGAAGATGGTGTCGAGACTGCGGGTTGCAGGAAAACTGGAAGGGGGGCCAGACCGATCGATCCTTGACCCGGATCTGAAGGTTGATGAGTGGAAGATAGCTCACATGAGGTCTCGAGATGCGGGAGTTGGTGGTCGCTAAAGCTAGGCGGTGATTGTTGAAGGTGAAGAGAACAGCTGAATTGGGGTTGATGGTCAGCGAGCTTCATTAATTCAGGTGGCTGAAGCTTTGTGAGTTTGAGGGTTGGCTAACTTGTTGCTTGTTTGCCGGTCTGAAGATTCTCACAGGGAGATAAGTGTCGAGACTTGGACAGCTAAAGCCCTACCATTTTTATCTATTATACTTCGCGCCGTGTTGAAGCTTGTGAGCATATCTTGGGACTGTGACTAGTCTGTTAGTTTGTGGCAGCCTTAAAAGGTGCTGAAGGCTGAAGCTTGAAGTTGCAGGAAGGTGATGGCAGCAGTTGAAGTTGTAGGTAGCTGCAGTGCTGGTGTAAACCGACTAAAGTTGTTGGTTGCTGGGGTGAGTCGTGTAGGTTTTGAAAATTTGCAGCTGCTGTTGCTGAAGCACGAAGAATAGAAGATGTTGATTCCAAGTTATAATTTCTGCTTGTCTTGTGCTCTTCAATCCTTTTAGCAAACTGAAAGTCAAGACTTACTAGTAGCTTCCCTTAATAATTTTGGATTGGGCTTGGAAAATGTTGAAATGATGGGCCCAAGGTGGCCTTGTGATGTAACTGCCCATTTGACATTTTTGTGAGCCTAGATGGCTTCTTTTCCTCCACATCCTTTGGTTTCTCTCTTTTTTTTTTGTATGTATAATAGCTCTTGAAAAGTGTTTGAAGCTTTTGCCTTCGGAAATCTTGTGAATGTTGGGGGTAGAAAAATGCTCGAGACTAGAGAGCCCATAAATTAGTCACCTTCAAACGTTACGCATAGGAACCCAAACAAATCTTGATAGAGGTAGTTGAAGTTTGGGAGTCTATAAATTAGCCTCCTTCGAACGTTACGCATGAGAACCCAAATAAACTTCGATAGAAATAGTTGAAGCTTAAGGGCCAATAAACTAGTTTCCTTCGAATGTTACGCATGAGAACCCAAATACACCTTGATAGAAATAATTGAAGCTTGGGGAGCACATAAATTAGTTTCCTTCGAACGTTACGCATGGGAACCCCAATACACCTTGATAGAAATAGTTGAAGCTTGGGGGCCCATAAATTAGCTTTCTTCGAACGTTACGCATGGGAACCCAAATAAACTTCGAAAGAAATAGTTGAAGCTTAGGGGCCCATAAATTAGTCACATTCAAAAGTTATGCATGGAAACCCAAATAAATTTTCCGAAGCTATGATGTTGACTTTCTTGTATATTTGAAGGAGATATATAATGATGCTTCGTATATTGCAAGGCGAAAGCTAAGTGACTGAAGGGTCAAAGTTTCCATATTGCTTAACCTTCCAATGGTGCCCTTGGGAACCCACACGTGGGTTGAACTATTTGCATTGTTAAAGAGGGAAAGGTCCGAAACTCTCGCGATACCATATAAATTAATTTTTCTTCCATTGGTCTTGTGGAACACCCATATGAAGGTTGAAACTTTACCGTTTTGAAGAACTCATCGAATGTAGTTGAGGCTCGTGGTTTTGAAGCTTTTGCCTTGCTTGAAACAAAAAAAGTTCTGAAGGTCTGAAAGTCGAGGATTATATGTCTCTCATGTTTGTCTTCTGATTTGCTTATGTAACCCAAGGAATAAGGTGTTCTGATTCACTTTGCGAGTTGCAAAAAGTGCCTAAGGGTCTTCTGACCAAATGACTTGTTGAATTGTCTTGAAGCAGATGGAAGATGGTTGAAGAGCTTTGCTAAGTGACTACCATGATATGATGATTGACATGTTGATGGAAATAATCTTGTAAATATTTGACCTTTGTATACCATACCATGTGTAGCTTTCTAAGTTAATAAAACTTCTGAGTTGTCTAAGGGACTTGTAGGTAATATCAGGTTGAAGCATCACATATGCACTAAAGCTCATGCTGGCTTGTTGAAGCATCACACATACACTGAAGCCTTTGTTGGCTTGTTGAAGCATTGCACATACACTGAAGCGCTTGTTGGGTTGTTCAAGCATTGCACATCCACTGAAGCTCTTATTGGCTTGTTGAGGTAATGCACATGCACCAAAGCCCTTGTTGGCTTGTGATAATACTTTTTGTGGTTGACTATTACCCCTGTTGGCCTTAAGTGCTCCCTAAGTTAGGTTAAGTTGAGTTTGTTCATGCCCTTTTCAATTGTAGGGCTTGAGAGTTTTTCCATAGATACGAGTTGTACCGTTCCTCACCTAGTTGGTGGGAAGAAGGTAGGTTCATTCATCACCTAGTTGGCAGGTTGTCAAAGGACAAAAATGTTTATTAGAGTACTGGTTGTACCCTTTATCACTTAGTGATACGAAGGTGAGTTCCTTCATCACCTAGTTGGTGAGTATAATGGCGAGTTGCCGAGGCGCAATGTAACACATGCCAAAAGGCAAAAATGTTTATTGACACCCTTTCAAAGCTCAGTTGACTTATGTGTTTCTGTTGATTGGCATGAGTGATGCTTATGACATGCGCGTTGCTCATGCATGCGTGTTGCTGATGCATGCGTGTTGCTTATGTGTTGAATGATATGATGTTAATGTTTGAGTGATATACTGACACACCCCGCCCTCGAAATCCATGTGGACCCCGAGTTTGAGGCGTGCTGGGCGACACTCGCAAGTGACGAAGTCATTGTATGCATGACAACACTTAATTTAAACGATTCAACTGTCAAATAGTTTGCGGAAATCATTACAAATATGCACAAGGTTCAGAGCGTAACTAATATAAAGCAACGGAAATAAAATATAGAGTCAAGCTCCTAAAATTTCTAACTATAACAAGGGTGGATATTATTAGAGAAACTGAATGAAAGATAAATCCCTACATTGTCGGGAAGAAATCAGAGCTGCCAATTAGATGCATCGACTTCACCAGATGCACCGCTACTAAGTCCTGAAGGGGGTGCAAAAACAAAAAGTGTGAGTGAACGAAAAATAAAGTTTTCTAAACCCTTTTCTCTTTTCAACATAATAACCCCCTGTTTGAAAATCAGTATAGGTATAAAATCGTACTACCAAAGTATATGTGAAATCATACTTTATATGTATAACTGAAAAGTAGATCTCAAAGTATAATCCGTAAAGAACCATTTATAATTCCAAAAGTCATACCTCAATATAGATCCATAAGTATAATAAAGAAAACCAACACAGGGTATGTGTGTGATCACCCATGTACGTGTTGAGGAACCTCATCCCAACCCCGTACAAGCACTTTATGTTATCATTCCATTTGTACTCCTAGTACCACACACATGTAAGCACTTGCGCAATAGCATGTCACACCCGAGTCCTTACGTTGTGGGGCCTTCCCTAAAAAAATAAACATAAATGTAAGACAAGCTTGCACTAAGGTATTTATCGGACAATACCCCTGGAGTGCAGTGCGTGTGACCCAAACATGTGAGACTTGTCCTATGACCGTGAGACGGTACTACAACATAGTGAAAGCATACCAAGTGTGTTTGAAAACATACATATATACATCATGTGTATAAATAAAGAATAACTTATACTTCATAATTTCACAATTTATTCAAACGTTGCATAAGTAGCATAAATATCAATATCTTTATGCTTATCCAAAACCATGTACCAAAACTATTTCATAATATATGTAAACATGCTTCAAAAATCATTTAAAATCATGTATATACCAATACCATATATATTTGTAAGCATAAAAATCATTTAATAAAACAAAAGTCCACTCACTAGTACTCGAGAGTATATTCCTCCTCGGTGTTGCGTTCCTCGGAGCGCCCAGTCGTAGGATTACCTATTTAATATTAGGGAATAATATTAAAAACATCCCTAAAATAAATAATAACCCTTGAATAAAAAGAATCTAAAAATAATATTATTTTAGCGAAAACGGGCTCGAAAAATGATTTCCGGGACCCGAAAACCTTCCCGCCGCCGTGCACCGCCTCCAGTGCCGCTGCACGCCAGGAAACGGTCGGACGCACTGCCACGCGCCTGGAGGAGTTGCCACGCGCTAGCACGCGTCGCCATGCGCCGGCACGCGCCTGCTGACGTCACTCACGCGCCTGCTGACGTCATCGTCGTTAAAGTCAACGACGTCAGTCAAAGTTAACGGAATATACCTTTTCTGACAGAATATTCCGTCTCCTTTAACCTCTCGCCGGTCGTCGGAGTCGCTGCCGACCACCGTCTGGTTCTCCGGAATTTGGAAAAAATTTTCGAAATTGTCCAAAACTTCAAAAATTCATATCTTCTCCATTCCTTAGCCAAATTCGACGATCCATATATCAAAATGAAGGTATTGAAGAATGGCCGGAGATGGCTTGAAATTGGGGCCGGAAAAATGGCCGGAGATGGCTTGAAATTGGCCGGAAAGCTTTGGACAAACCCTAAATCCGTTCTACTCCAAAACTGCACCAAAATTCACGTTCTTTATATGGAATTGAACCTACTCAATGTGATAAAACCAATGGAAATGGTTTCGAGGCTTACCTAGGTCGAAATTGTCACAAACTTTGTTGAACAGTTTGTCGTTTCGGTTCCGATATCGGTTTGGCCGATTTGGTTCGAGTTTGAGAATTCTGAAATCACAGTCTCGTCAAGAATGACGAGACGATCGTAATGGCTATGATTTTGTGTGGTGGTTTGATGGTTTTGTGATTAAACCAAAATCTAGGGTTTATGGGTGTTTGTCTGTGTTTTGGCCGAGAGAGAGAACGAGTGAGAGAGAGAATGAGGTCGGGGAGAGAGAGACAGCTGCAGAGCAGCTAGGTCAAATCCCCCAAACCCTAATTAACACATGGGTGTGAAAATTACTAAAATGCCCCTAAACTTTAAAGTTTCGTAAAACCTTCATTTTAACTCCAAATTGAGTTCCGCTTACGTCCACGTGTTTGTATCGACGAGTACTACTTGAATATGTAAAGAAAATAATTTTCACATGTCGTTTTGAAAAGGTCAACAAAAGTCAACATTTGTTTACTAGGGGTATTTTGGTAATTTTACATGAAATTTTGGGACGAGTTGTAACATATACGGGATGTGTATGAAGCATGAAGTATTGAACAGGGGTTCCATTTAAAAAAAATAGCCCAATTGTTTGTGGACTTGATGAGGACCACATGGTTTATAGGATGTCCCATTTACTAAAGTGGTGAGGTTCACCAAGAAAAAAATTTAATCATCACACTTTGGCAAGCTTGAAGGTTTCAAAATGAAGTTTGAGTAGTCCCCCCACTTGTAGTTATGCATATGTGGCCTTCCTCCTTTAATGTTATTGTGTAGAGATTTGTAGTTGACGAATATACGATGCTCGCATTTTTGGAGATTGCTTTCTTCCTTAAGCCCTAAGGTGTTGTTGAGTCGACACTACTGAAGGGTGTTGAAGCAAATGGATGAGTTGCTTTAGTAAAGTACTTGGGCTCAGAGTTGCCGAAGTAATCAAGTTGACCCTTTTCAAATTGAATAGCTTCAGTAAAGTGTTGCGAGTCAACAACTCATGGATTGATATAAAGGAAAAAGAATACTCTTCAACCAATAAGTTATGTAAGGTAGTTTGTTAATGAAGTTGATTTTTAAGGGGAGTTGATACTCCTAGATCAGTGGGTTTAGGATTAGCAGCTTTAGGATCATCATACTTTGTGTGATAGTGGTTGATGAGAATGTGTTGATCACTTTTAGTGCCCTATTCTCTCTAGAGGAAAATGTGTCATGACAGTTGTATAAAGCCAATGACCTTTTAATTTTCTGACGCGTTGATTGTCGCAGGCTTGTGCTTGTGCTTTTCCTTTATTTTGAGGGTGTTGCATTATACTTGGTAAAGGGGAAATGACCGATAATGTACTTCTCAACCTTCCAACCGATCAATTTGTTTGATGATTTGCCCACTGACACCCATACCCATGGCCAAGCTTGGTGGCGAGGTGCCGAAGGGCATTCCATTGAAGATAAGCCAAGTGGCAAGATGCTGAGTGATGTCGAGCATGCTTAAAGCAAAGAAATGCCAAGTTATGAGCAGATATGACTCATAAAGGAAGGAGGAAACCATAATGCTCTTCGTGCGATCCACATTTGGACTTTCTTCGCTCCTCATGTTGGGGAAAGATGTTAAACTGAAGGTGAAGGTTTAATAAAGATTGATACTCAGCTTGACTGAGCTAGAGAGATCATAGAAATCAAACTGTCGATTCCCACATACGGCGCCAAATATTGATGCACAAAATCAGGTGGACCTTGATACAACGTAAAGTGTGGTGTAGTGACTTTCACAAGGGTGCTTCGGTTATTAAGTGATGGTTATATGTAAAGAGATAAGGGTAGAGAATTAGACACTAGATGTACTCACCTCAAGTTGGTCTACATCCACAGGGTTAGAGGAGTTCTCATTAATGATTTAGTGTTTACATAATACAATGGTTTAAGCATAAGTAGAGGACTAAGCCTGGATTAGGGGTTCTAAGATCCAGAAGCCCTTAATTGTGAGAGAGAAGTCTCCTTTTATAGGTTAGGAGATGTCACATCCCAGACCAGCTCCGCCGTAGCACGATATTTTCCGTTTTGGGCCACGCCCTCACGGTTTTGTTTCTGGGAACTCACGAGCAACTTCCCAGTGGGATTGCTCTAAGCCTAAACTCGCTTAACTTCGGAGTTCAGATGGAATCCGAAGCCAGTGAGCTCCCAAAAGGCCTCGTGCTAATTGGAGGTGGGCATGTACATATGAGGCACATCACCCCCTCTCCGTTGGTTGATGTGGGATGTCACGGAAGAGTCCCCCATTCTTGTCCGTGGTCGATGTGGGACTCTAGAAACGTTGTTGTAGTGTTGCCACTTGTCCTTGAGCAAGTGGGCTCTAAGTTGGAGGAATGGAGAGCTCATTTGTTTGAGGTTGGTTCATGTGCTTCGGCAAGGGTGCCGAAGCAAAGGCCCTTTGGAGAGTTACCGAAGCTTCCTAGTTGGTTGGTACTCGGTGGTTTCGGGGTCGATATAATATGGTACCTACATACACTATATAGACACCGTATCGACACTATATCTGTCGATATTGAGTACTTTTGATTAATTTTAAAAATGTGAGTGTGTTTTTTATTTTAGAAGGCAAATAGTGAGTACTTTTGTCAATTTCCCATTTTAAGGACAAGTTTACTAATGCGTAATTAGAATGAAAGGAACTGAATTGAGGGAGAATTGAATTAAGGAGGAGTTGGGTTGAGGAGAAATTAGAATCAGATTCCTATCAAAATTGCTTACTATAATGTTCTTGAATCGGAGTTGGAATGATATAAGTTGTTTACTAATCTCCTTGAATCAGAATGAAAACGAGTATAATTACTAAAATACCCTTATCCTAATTAATAGAAAAATTCAAAACTTTATTCAACAATTTCACACTTTAATAAAACAATTATAAAAAAAAAGGAAAATTAGGTTTAATAGCCTCTTTACAAACCCTCAAACCAGAAATAGGCCTGCTCCAAATATCTATTCTAAACTAGCCCTCTTTACCTAAAATACCTCTAACTTAAATACTCCAGCTTCATCATTTCATCTTCCCCAGCCCTTCTCTCGACCTTTCCTTTCTCTCAGCAAACTTGCATCTACGCGTTCTTTATCGGAATTTGGCGATCGAAATTTCTGAGTTAAAATTCTAAGGGAAGAGGTGTAATTCTTCAATTCCTACTTTTGGCAGATAATTTTATTTTCTGCTGCCAATTTGTTCTAGATAAATTCTTGAGTATGCCAGTCTGCCCAAACCACTTCATAGAAGAAGAGAGAAAGGAAATCAGCTTGGTTTCTGGTTAGTTTTCAATTTCAACATAGTTTCAATTCAATCCATCTATGAGTTTCCTGATGTGTGGGTTAAATCTTGTTTTTTTCTTTTTTTTCATTGAACTAGGCTTGGTCTCTGGTTTTTTCGATCAAAGAGAAGATCTTGAATCAAATTTGCTTCTCCTTCTTGCTTCCTTCGTTGAGTGTTTGTTTACTCTGTATCTAAATGTATGGATAGTTCCTCCAATTTATTTATTTTATTTTATTTTATTTGAATACTATTTGTGTTTTTGTCTGGTGGATTCTTCTAGTTTTTGTTGGTTCCCATGGCTTGTTGGATGTTGGTGTGTTTTGTCTTATATACTTATTAATAAGATAACCTAAATGTTGTTCCCACCATATTTCCTAGAACCTCATTCTGATGCTATTTGTTGTTTATTTCTCCTCCATAATCAGAACATTACTTTCGTAACTATTGGATAGGGGTCATCATTTGGCCCAGAAGCCCATGGGCCGGTGGGGGCCCGCCTGGCCCAAAGAGAAAAAGCCCGGCCCGGCCCACCACCAGGCCCAGGCCGACCCAGCCCATCGATTAGTAGGCTAGGCTTGGGTTAGGAGTTTTGAAGCCCGGCCTGGCCCATAGGCCCGGCCCACGTAGGCCCACATAGGCCCAGCCCGGCCTGCCCAGGAAAGCCCAGCCCACAGGCCCGCCTATCAATTTTTTTGCAGATACATCATACATGTTTATTATATGAGAGCTGCATTTTTTGTATTTTGGAGTTTCATAAGTTGAAGACAATATGTTTTGAGCTTTTTATAATTTGAAGATACTTCTATTTCATATTTTAATATGATTTTTTCTAGATTTTTTTTTATTATATTTTTTTGTCTTCAGCCCGTTTAGGCCCAGCCCAACTGGGCCAGTTCGGCCCGGCCCGCCAAGCCCACAAAAGCCCGGCCCATGAGCTGGGCTTGGGTTTTAATATTTTCATAAAAGCCCGGCCCAGCCCGGCCCATATTTTTTGTTATTATAATTGAAGCCCAGCCCGGCCCAGCCCAAGCCTAGTATTTTTGGGCCGGGTTGGCCCGGCCCGGCCCATTGCCGACCTCTACTATTGGACTACAACTTTTGTGCTAGCGTAGCAATTTTAAAGATGGAAATATTGCCAGGAAAATTGAAGGAACTAAACATTACTTTTGTAAAATTACATTTGCTAGTATAGTAATATAGATTTCAATCCATTTAGGCACTTCATTATTATGTACATACATACATATTTCGTCCATCTCATATACATATGTTGTCAATATCATGTTCATATGCCGTCGTCGAGACCATATATATATATGCCGTCGAGATCACATACATATTCTGTCAATATACTTTCATATGTCTCTCTAGATTATGTTCATCTACATAATAGTTTCTTATCCAACTCCTCACGAATCAAATATTTCTTAAAATATTGTGCACGATGAATGATATCCAACTCGTCATACATAGGTTAGTGTCTTCACATGTGTCGATAATCTTCATATTGTTTCGATTTATTCTTCATATTATTGGGACACTAGGTTCATATACAGTTGTAGAAATCGCATTGGCAACTTATATTCAGTTAACATGAAATAAAACGCACTTTCATTATCTCTGGGTTCAAGGTAACAACATATTTTGCAAATACAACACCTTCCCACTTCAACAACGAACTTAACTCTGAAGTGACTTAATATTGCAGGAATTCACCATCCATGACTTGCAAAATATAGAGTATTTACGCATGCTAACCATCATAAGATAATACAAAATACTAAAACCAAAATAACGACATATGACGAACTTTATGACAAACCCTGCGTTAGAATCATTTCTCTTCAACCTTGTAGTCCTTAATAGGACCCTTGATCACTTTGATTCTAGTTTCTTTCCATTTCATAACATCAAGAAGCACATTATTCCGAGCTGCCTGCAAAGAAGAAAAACAAATATTGTTGGACTTGGATCACAAATGACTATGTTTGCCATCGAAACATATAAACTCCAAAATATGAGCAAGCTTACGAGCTAAGCAAGACAACTCAAACATGGATGCCAAGAAATTAGTTGAGAAAGAAAACAGACTGCAGAGTACAATGGAGTAGATACAATTTTCTGCTAACAAACCATACAGAAAAAACTAAGGGAGTGCCAAAATTCCATTTGTTACTATATCAGGAACAGACAAATGTTATGAAAACAAGAGCATAAAAAAAATTAACGATTGTAACGCAGTGAAAAGACAAGAATGTGGAAATTGAGAGAAGAGGCTTCTCCCCAACTTTTTGATTCCTAACCTACAGAATTAACCAAGATGTCAATAAGTAAAAAAGAAAACTAAGTCCATCCTGAAATAATATCACAAGTGCTTTGCAAAATACTAATTATCAGGCATCTCTCTCCCTCCATACCCCTCAATTTTAAACTTCCAAAAAATACACAAGCAAATTCATCCTTTTGGCATAAATAATTCCACAATCTTCAATAGGTGGGAGCTCTTAAGCTCTCACCCACACTTTGATTCCAGAATGCTCACCCAAATGAATGCTCACATGGAACTAAGGTATTTTCTAGCCTCATCTCAAAACCTCGGCATTTCAACATAGGAGTTGATGTCATTGACAAGATAGACAATATAGACATTTTTTACTGCATTAGATAATATAGACATCTTCA
Organism: Gillenia trifoliata; assembly: GCA_018257905.1. Taxonomy (NCBI): domain Eukaryota; kingdom Viridiplantae; phylum Streptophyta; class Magnoliopsida; order Rosales; family Rosaceae; genus Gillenia; species Gillenia trifoliata. The sequence goes on along the minus strand of CM031080.1, from coordinate 17,939,792 downwards.
ATCACAAATAAGTGATGGCACAAACACAATGGCTTGTGTTCTTCTCCTTAAGGTTGAACACCGTCTAATTTGGCATTTCATCAAACACATGATGGGCATAATTTCATATACTAACTAATTAAAACCAAATTACTCACATTGTACAACATTATGGATCTCAACAATCACTAAAAATTTCAAATTACAACACTTTTAAATATATATATATATATATATATATATATATATAAGAATAAAACAGAACAGTTGCAAGTAAACTTCATAAAAACCCAGAATACCCAAGTGAAGCAATCTCTAATAGTTTCCCACAAGTGAAAAATATAGACAAGGATGCATAAACATAGAAAAAATAACACCAAAATTTACACAAATTGATACTTACGGAACTGGTGGTTGAGTGGTAGTCGTGGGTTAGGTGACAGAGTCCAATACCTGCAAATTCAAAACAAAAATTGCCATGAAAATTCAAAAATAAAAGGGAAGATGATAAAATTGAAAGTAAATAGAGGAGGGAGAAAGATTGTGTATGTGAAAAATACGATGAATTTATTTGTAGCCAGAGAGTGCAACAAAGAGCAAGAGAACCAGTCGAAGATAGAGAGAGGTTGAGAGAACGACAGGGGCAGCAAAACTAAAACGAGGGTTATCGAGACTTCCTCGATATTTTTCAGTGCGTGGTTTATAAGGTGAGGGTATTTTTGTCAAAAAAGGCTAGTAGAGATTGAAAATTAGAAGCAAGGCTATTTTTGGTTACTGAATTTCTATATGGGCTAATAAACCCAATTTCCAAAAAATAAAAAACAATTTTGTTGTGGACAGTTTTTAGTGAAGGGTGCGGCAAGAGAAGAATAGAGAGAATTTGGTGAAACTGTAGTGTATGTGGAATATGTAATTCATATATTCCACATACCAGGTGCCTTTATTTATAGTAATAGAAGTACAAGTACAATAGGATACTAATCCCTTACAGAACGGAATAGCCTAATCCATATCTACCTAGGATTTACACAATCACATTTAACACATGTTATATTTTATCTACAACACTCCCCCTTGAGTGTGCAAATACTCAAGTAGATATCGCATCAGATCTTCAAGATGATGATAGTTGATGAAGTCGTCTCGTAGGCACAGTAGAGAACACTCGAGTCTCATATAGGGAACTTGCATATAAAAAGAATAAAAACTCTCACAAAACCTGGCTATGGTAAAACCCAAGACGGGACAAAACCCATAGTCTAGGAGAAAAGTGAGTTAATGCAATGTCGATACTTAACATCTTCAAGACGTAAGTAGTAAGAAAACACACAAGGGTATGACCAGCCCAGAATGGGTGCCTCGTTAAAACCTAGTCAGGCAACAAAAACCCAATGGGAAAAATGATCCTGATCGTAAGGAAAAAGAGTACATTAAGGTCAAGTGAGTATACTTCAGGATACTCCCCCTGAGTTCGACGAAACTCCCCCTAAGAACTACAAGCGTAGCAAATGAGAAAATTTGCACATACCAAATCCTCGAACAAGCTTCTTCGGCAATGACTTCGTGAAGAGGTCGGTAAGGTTGTCTTTGGATCAGATATGCTTGACTTCAATCTTCTGATGCTCATGCTGATATGATGTAGACGCAATATGCTTGGTGTTGACTTCTTGGATGTATCAAGTTATGGTCTGGTCGATACATGCGGCGTTGTCTTCATAGATCGTTGTTGGAACTCAACGAAGGATGAAGAATTACAGGTGCTTCGAATATGCTCCCATGTACACGGGTGGCTTAGTGTATGGCGATGAGCTCGAAGACGTCGCAACTAAGGTCTATTTGGTTGACCTCCAAGATATTGCGGTGTTCCTAACGGTAAAGACATAATCCGTTTGGAAACGTGCCTTGTGCGGAACAGACGGATAGTCTGTGTCAGCGTATCCCACAAGGTAAGCATCATTCTGATAACCAAGGGGTTGTGGTTAATTCTGAGATGCGCAGGGATAGAATAAGCCCAAATCCGTAGTAACGGAAAAACGTCTTTAACACCTATTTGGTGGTAGCGTGTAGGCGCAGTGTTGTATCTTACCAAAAGATCAACAACGAATGAGATGTCATGCATAATGCAATGAGCTAAGTACAATAAAGTGCTAATTGAACTTAGATATAGAACTTCAGGTTCCACAACCTTTTCAAGGATCTCATTTGCATCTAGCGTATGAACGGTCATGGGTGTACTCAAAGGCAACACCTTCTGGGTGTAGTTCGATTGGTGGACCAGAATACCATCTGAACTTTGCTCGAAACTTCGGGTCGAGACATAAATGAGTTTTCCCAAGATCTTTCATCTCAAATTCCGACTTCAGGTGCGAGGCAGTTTTCTCAAGCTCTTCCAGAGTCTAAGTGAGATTTATGTCATCGACATAGACTGCAACTCTTGCAAATTCGGTTTTGTACACGCAGGGGCATAGTTTATTCACATATCCCTAACTGATCAAATATTCACTTAAACGGGTATACCACATCCGCTCGGATTGTTCCAATCCGTAAAGTGAAAGCCTCAATTCAATAGAGAGGGTGTTCTGTGGTCTAGAACTATTTGGATCAGTCTATAAGTTCTTCGGGAACTTTCACATATATTTCCGTATCAAGATCCCTATAGATACGTTACAACCACGTACATAAGCTGCATATTCAGTTTTTCGGAAACTACCAAACTGATAAGGTAGTGGAACGTTATAACGTCCATTACGGGGGAAATAAGTCACCTCGTAATCAATCTCAGGGCGTTTGAGAGAAACCTTGCGCCACAAGGCGTGCTTCGTATAGCACTATTTCATTCTTCTCATTTCGATTCCTTACGAAAACCCACTTGTAGCAAACGGGCTTCACATGTGGAAGTGTAGGAACTACAGGCCCAAACACTTTACGTTTCGCAAGTGAATCAAGTTCGACCTGGATTGCTAGTTTCCAGTTTGACCAATCAGTTCTACGTCGACATTCATCAACGGAACGTAGTTCGATATCGTCGCTTTTCACTATTTTCGGGTAGCTACCATATACGTGAATATCATCGATGATAATCTCATTCCAATTCCATTAACTCATCCATGCATGCATAATGGACCAAGACTACAGGTCTCGGGATAATCCGGATTAATTTCATGAGGTGGAATGGTTGAGATAGCGAGCGAGGAAGGGATTCATTTTGTGCCATACTTCTCCACTTCTAGGGAGGTGAATCCTTCGAACCGAGTGATCTGTCGCGCTTCAGGCCGAGAACAGATTGATTGGCTAGCCGTCGGCGTACCAGGCTGTCCAACAGGGGCGGCCAAACCATCCTTCAGGGGCGGCACACCCTTCGGGGATGTTGACTCGACGTCCGTTAGGTACGTCTATCCTTGCAGGCATGTTTGCAGCTGGTATATATGATCTCGTCACTTTATCTAGATAAGAGAAAGCGTCTGGAACAACACTCTGGAATCTAGAATATAGGGATCAAGATGAGACATAGTGGGTACGTCCACGATAATTCGCGTCGTTTTTCAGGAACGTTGACGTTCTTATCTCCCCCTAACGGCGGGAAGACTGTCTCATCGAAGTGACAATCCGCAAAATGGCGGTAAAGAGATCGCGTGCAAGGGCTCTAAAGAGCTAATTCGAAGGAGAATCACAATCGACAAAGATTCACATCCTTCTTTGAGGACCCATATTGGTACATTGCGGCGGCGCAATATGGCAGAATGTGCATACCCAAAAATGCGTAAATACGAAACATCAGGTTCGTACCCAGTAACCAATTGTAACGCTATAAAGTATCGGGTAGCAATGGGCCTCAGGCGGACCAACATAGCTGCATACAAGATTGCATAGCCCTAGGCAGAAACCGAAAGCTTGGTGCGTTCACCAAGGTCCGGGCGATCAATTGATAATGCGCTTTATGATCGCTTCTGCGAGGCTGTTTTGGGGGTTGAACATGGGGAATTCAATGTTCAATTTCAAGCCCAAAAAAACATGCAATACTTATCGAATACTGTTCGATATAAAATCTCCGGCATTATCCAGTCTTCTAGACTTTATGGGATAATTAGGGTGGTGAGCCCTTAAGTAAGAATTGGCCAGGAGTTTAGCAGCAATGTGTATGTGGACAGACATGTGACCATTGTGTCGATATATCAACCAAAAACCATATTTACATGGTCCGCATTTTTGGTTGGAAGAGTCCACATTATTCCCTTTGATCCACTGTGAAAAGAGGGTTATGTAGTAACTTTGCTAGGGATGATGTAAAAATCCAATTTCCCCAACGAGCAGGCTTTGGCAAAGTGTGCTTGTAGGCACAAAATCCTTACTTCAGGTAAGGTGATGCATTGTGTAACATATTGCATCGTGTTTTGACCTGAATGTTCCAAACGGTCGTGCCAAAGCAAGTAAACTGCTCGAATCACCCGGCTTCAAGCCAGCCTATATGTGGCATGTCTCAGTTGGGAGGTAGCCCATTGGCCCCAAAACATAGCTTCAGGCTTCATATTTTGGAAGGTGATGCAAAGATACGTCACTCTATTTTCGACAGTGGTTTTTATGATCATTGTTCGCTCGAATATCCTTATAACTCAATGACGTTCTTCTGGAACGGAGAATATAAGGCCCCTTAATAGTAATTCAATACCATTAATACAACGAGGTGCAGTGCCATTGCCCTTAATCAGGTTAGGTAGACCTGAATTCGTTGCTAGAGGGGTGATTTAGGTATGAAGTTAGTGTGCATAGTCGCACGTTCATCCAGACAACTAACTTCCCCACATTTATACCTTATCACATGTTAATTGAATTCGGTCACATGTATAAGAAACATGATTCAATTAACTCATATTCGAGGACAATATCCATAATAATATCCAACAAATTTAAAGCAAATACCAAAACAATCATCCAAACAAAAAGGAAAAATTGTTCAAAACTTAAACCAAAAGATAGGGGGTTTCGGCCAACAGGGCCTTCCATGTCAAAATTTTGCTTTTCCATATGTGTTAGGTGAAGCAAAATTAGTCTCACAAATTGATTACAGGAATGGTACTCCTCAACAACATTGGTAGGGGCACAAATAAGTGCATAGCCAATAACCAATGATCTATTCCATCAAAAAATGAAAGTAGATTTTGCACGGTTGAGGTGCGGGAATACTGTCCCTTATTCTTGAAGTTTTGGGTCTTAGTTTCCAAGGGATCACGTGTTTGGTCGTGATGCCACCCCCTTGGTTGACCCTGATTCTACCACTATTCAGTACTCTCCAGCCGAAGAAGGAAGAGTAGATTCGGTAGGCCTCTGCTGAAGCAGAGCCTTAAGTTCGGTACACCTCTGCCGAAACAGAGCAAGACCTTCGGTACATCCCTGCCGAAGTAGGGCATGCCGTTCGGTAGACTTCAGCCGAAACTGTCTATACCGTTCGGTAGACTCTGCCGAAGCTGAGTCTATACCATTCGGTAGGCTCCAGCCGAAGCTGGATCACACCGTTCGGTACCTTCCAGCCGAATCACTGAGGTGCCGCTTTCACTGTTGTGCTTTTCAGTGAGCAAAGTGGTAGTATCAGATCCGAGAATTTAGTGAACCTCCACTCTCTAGGGTGCTTCTTCAGGAGCATTTTAGAGGTATGGAAGGACGAGAAAATCTTCTCTAGTCAAAATTCAATCGGATTCTATAAACTTCAGAATTGTACCTATTCACAGATGGGGTTCAATCATGCCTTGTGTCAGGGCAAGATATGTCTTGCTTTTGACAAAGTGTGTCTTGCGTCGGGCAAGGTGTGTCTTGCTTCAGGCAAGGTGTGTCTTGCTTCGGGCAAGATCATCTTTGCATGATTAGAACGATTCGTAGAGTGAGTCAAAGAGCCATGGAATCCTCGTCATTGAGGTACTTCCATTTATAATGCTTCAGGCATAAATCTTCGGATGAAGATCATGACGGATGCTTATTTAGCTCTATCCACGTCATTGTTGGCTTCAATGTTTCTCAACTTCTCAGTAGTCAAGTGGAGCTTCACAACTTGTGCCCACATAAAGTGGTTTCTGCTAGAAACTTCCATGTTAGTGAAATTGAACTTGTTACGGTTCGAAAATCCACTGGATGGAGGGAACAAAAATTGTGGTTAGTGCTTATGGTTATGGGAAATAAATTCTCCATAATCATAAAAGTTAGAACATTCGGGTTCTAAGACATGGTTTGGTTTAAATTTTCATGAAAACTACGGGTTTCATGGGTATTTAATTTTTAAGGAAACTTCAGGTTTCATGGCACTTATTCGAAGCTTCGGGTTCGAATTTATGAACTTTAAGTTCATATATACCTGCAATCAAACGCAATATATATAGAACAAAAATAAAAAAAATAATAAATTTGAACATATATTGTGAATGGGTAGTGAAATATAGATCTACGGGACCTTTGGGGTTTGCAAATATGACCCAAATAATTTTTGGTGGGTCGTGATTAGAGCTGCAGGCCCAACCAACAGAGGCTGGACTGCTGGCCAGCAAAAAAAATGAAGAATTTTGGACCAAAGTGAGCCCAAAACAGGGGCTGGGGTCCAAAGCCCACACGGGCTGGGTGAAGGAAGGAAGGCAGCAGCAAGCTGCAGGCCTGCTGTGCATTTGGGCTGCAAAGGCCCTGGAAGTGAGGCTGGCCCATCAAGGGCCAAGCAAATAGACACGGGCCGAGAAAATCTGGGCTTTTGGCGCGGGCTGGACTACAGGTACCAGCAAAGGGGCGCGGGCCGAGGGGAAGAAAACAGGCCCAAGGAAAAATCTGGGCTTCCTCTGGCTCGGCTGGAGCTGTGCGCAGGGTCGGCTCGGCTGCAGGCCGATGTCGACTCGGCTCGGCTTGGCTCAGCGCCAGCTCAGCTCGGCTACAGGCCGGCTCGGCTCGGCTAGGGTTTTTTTTTTTTTTTTTCTTTATTTTTCAAAAAAACGAAAAATTTTTTTCAGTAAAGAATTTCTAGTTTTTTTTCAGAAAAACGAAATTTGATGTTTTTTGTAGAAAAGCGAAAAAAAATAAGAAAAAAACCCTTAATTTTTCCTTCGTTCACACGATCATCAATTCACTTAATATATTTCAGATATATTAAATGTCGATGCTAACACAATATTTGCAGAAGATCAATAATTCTTTAAACGCAGAAAATTGGGTTATGCATCATGGTGAAGGTTCATGCAATCAGGTCTGACAAAATATCGACAATCGAGACCGTGTTTTAGAAGAACCTGGATTGCTGATGATGATGGTTGAACAATTTGTTTGCAGGATTGCCTTCAACTCCGAATTTCCATCGTCAATGCGTTGAATCTCGTTCAAAATAGCAGGGGAAAAAAAATTGAATCAATAGCAATATATTAATTCAATAAAAATAAATAAATCAAAGTAAAAACTATTGAAATTAATACTCCCCATGATTGAAGATGGCCAAAACTCTGGTATAATTCTCTTGAGCACAGCGGAAAGAGCGTGCTGATAACGTGTTGTGGACAGTTTTTAGTGAAGGGTGCGGCAAGAGAAGAATAGAGAGAATTTGGTGAAACTGTAGTGTATGTGGAATATGTAATTCATATATTCCACATACCAGGTGCCTTTATTTATAGTAATAGAAGTACAAGTACAATAGGATACTAATCCCTTACAGAACGGAATAGCCTAATCCATATCTACCTAGGATTTACACAATCACATTTAACACATGTTATATTTTATCTACAACAAATTTTACACTAATAAAACTTGATTCTTTTTTTATAAAAGAGTAAAAAGCTCAACAAAAAAATTTTTAATTATTATTCTTCTAGTAAAAAGACATTGACATAAAAAAAAATTTTAAAAAGAAAGAAAAAAGAAAACAAAGGCAACAAGAAAAAAAAAAAAAAAGTTCTAGAACCTCTACGCTTCTAACACAACCCTTTTTACTCTCCTCCTCTACATTTTTCAAATTTTTTATTACGATCTGCCCCAATTGCCAACTCCTTGCCACTCCCGACACATCACCCTCCCTCTACATCAAGTAGAAGTTACAATCTTCCTGGGTTTTCATGCCTCTACCTCCCACGTTTGAACCACCTGCACAACGGCCCAATCAACATGATGGTGAGGACAAGGACTGCACTTCTCTAGGATAGGTGATTTTATAGTTAAGTGAAATTTAGATCGATGTTTAGTTAAATTGTTTTGACTTAGGACGAGTATCACACTTAGTGTTTAGGGTTTATACTTTTGAGATGCATACCTTATATTTTGTATGGTGAATTGGTGATGTACACTTGAATATTGTATGGATCTTGTTTTAGTATTAAATATATATGTTGACTGTTGTCTAATTAATTTGTTATATTTTTCAATCTACTAATCATTTAACATAATAAAAAAAATTCAAGTCAAAAGAAAACAGACCATCGATGAGAAAGTAAGGAGACAACACAAATTAAAATTTGTTGTCTCAAGATTTTTTAGACGACTGAATATTTTGTCGTCTAAAGTAGGTTTAGTTGACCAACCAAATCGCTGGTGACATTATAATTGTATTGTTCTGGACATCTTAGCAACAACAAACTTCGTCGGGTAAATTTTAACAACAAACCTTGTCGTCGTCTAACAGGGACTTTGCCTACTAATAAATTTGTCATCTTAGGAGTTTTGTAACAACAAGTTTTGTCGGCTCACTAACAGTTAGACGACAAAGTAGTTCGTCGTAAAACTTTAGCCCACGTAATCATTTAGTCGTCTAAGCTTGTTGGTACAGGGTTTAGACAACTAATTCCCAGAACTTTGTCACTTAAAAGCTTCAGTGACGAGCTTTTTGCAATGAAGCTATCGACGAAGTACTTAGGGGACGAAATTTGACTTTAGTCGACAAAAACTGTTTGTCGCTAAAATGATTTTTTCTTGTAGTGTGGAAATAATTAATTAGATTAATTATTTTGGAAAAATAATTAAATTGTTTGACTAATTATTATGATGGTTATGTCTAAAATGGGCCTCAAAATAGTTTTGGGAGTTGCTGGGTCCATAAGGCCTAAGCCCATTAGGCTTATTTCAATTTATATGATGATTTGGAGTGCACTAGTCTCCCAAAAAGGACCAATACCCATTTTGAGTGGGAATGATATACAAAATGGTGACAAAAGCAACTTGCCTTTATGTGGTGGTGTATGGAGGAAGATTGGTAAGAGAGAAAGCTTCCATTGGAAGCTTCAAGACTCGCTCTTTATACGCATATGCATGTGTAAGAGATTGTCTCCCACTCACTCTTGAGAAGATAGAGTGGTCTTCCACTCATCCTCAAGAGAGATAGATGCTTTTATCCTCATATGCACTTTAACTAAGAAGAAAAAGTTAGTGTTTTTCAAGAGAGGGTTTTTCTCTCTAAGTCTCTACAAGAGAGAAATCTAGAAGAGAGAAAAACGCCAACACCACCAAATAAACCATCCCCTCTCTTTATGCTAGAGTGTTCTAGCTCAACACTCTAGTACATCATCCATCCTCACCTTAGTTCTAAAGGTGAACTATGACGGTTTGATAATCTATCTGGGTTCTTTATGGTTATCTTCCCTAAAAACACTTTCACTTAATTAATTAAAAAAAGAAGCAAGGAAACGCCTAGACCATTGCCTAGACCTCCTAGGAGCCCCTAGGCGGGTGCCTAACAACTCCCTGATTTTGGCAAACGATTTTCGCAACATCTAGGAGGAGCAGCATCATAGTTAATCACATAGCAGCAAAGCCGCAAATGGACGGACAACCCATTCGAGTCAAAGACATACAACAGTTGCTCGACGAGTGACTTAGGATGTTCAGGCTAGAAGAAAACTTTGAGGATGCGCTACGTAGGCAGGTGGTCACTGTGAATGTTTCACCATTCACAGACGAGATCGAGTAGGAGCAACTAGCATAAAGATTTTCCACACCTTCCTTCAATGCCGTTCACAGAAGATTCATATCCTGATAGGCACCTGAAGCACTTGTGAAGTGTCATGATGAAGCCTTGATGTGCAAAGTTTTTGCTATGAATTTGCATGGAGAAGCTTAGGATTGGTTCCACACTCTAGCCCTACAGTCTATTGGTAGTTTCAAGGGACTCGCCTCCGTTTTTACAAAGGATTGGTCCTATCGAGTGTTAAGGAAATGTCAAATCATCTATTCAGCACGGGCGTGTTTGATACATCCCGATCCTAAGAAGCCAAGTGCCGAGAAGTGCTAGCCGACACGTGTTAAGTGACGAAAGCCAAATTATGCAAGTGATTGAGAAAAGTGAGTAAAATTAGAGTTGGAAACGGAAGTAAAGTGCGAGCTGATGGGTAAAACCCATTATTACAGGTGCATAACAGTCAGAGCATAGTAAATAGTGCAGGAATACCAAATATTTGCAACCTCGCGAGGATGGATATTACAAAACATAAAGATAGGAAATGAATCCTAATTTATTCTGGAGAAGCTGTCAGAACCACTAACTAGCAGGAGGGTGCCCTCGTCTCAGTGTTACTCAAGCCTGCTACTAAGTCCTAGAGGGGCGCAAAACATAAAAGGTGAATGGGTCAAAAAGTAAAGTTTGGTAAAACCTTTGTTTTCAAAACAATAATAACCCCTCGCTGTAAAACATGTATAGTTATGAAAATACGTCATACTCCCCGATATGATCCTTGAAAATACTATACAATAATACGAGTACTCCCTTTTGGGGGGGGGACTCGGGGTGAGTTTCACACATCCAAGGGCATGGTTGTGATCATCTCATCGAGTGGAACAAGATGGTGACCTCGGATCGCCTCAGTTCATCGGTGTTGCGACAATGTGTACTATGCACACACGGTTAGAGAGAGAGAAAGTGGGAGGGAGAAGAGAGAAGGAGAGAAAATGAGAAAGAGAAGTGATCAGGGGGGGGGGGAGAGAGGGAAGAGAGAGATATTTTGTTTTGGGGGTACTGTGCACTTGTAAAAAAAGTACAATCACACGGTCCCGTGAACAAACTAATACACACATATCCAAAATATCCCTCAGGGATTCATTTATGACAAACTTTGGACGGGATGTTACATGTTTGGAAGTGTTTTAAAAATGACTATAAGCGCTTTTGATGAAAGTGTTTTTGGGTTCCAAAGCACTTGAAGTGCATTTTGGAAGAAAGCACCAGTTATATGCTTCTTGCATGAAGCACTCAAGTGCTTTTCCAGGATTCACTTGCATTTTTACTAAGAATTGGTTCCAAATGCATTTTCATCAAAAATACTTTCAATCAATTTAAAAGCATCTAATTTGGTAAAATTGTCAACACGTAAAATGGCGAACATGAATATAACCTAGTCTAAACTGTTATGAGTTTTTCCAATTTAAAGCAGCTAGTATATATCTTCAGAGTAAGGTATGCTGCGGAGAAAAATTCAAGTTAATTTACATACATATTCATTGAAACGGGAGGGACTATTCTATGTAATTTATTTGTTCATGCTCTCAAAATTATTTTCGCCCTCTATTGTAAAACAAAGTAAACTCTAACCACTAATTACACACGTTGGTTAGTGATCAGTCGATATTATATTATATTTTATGGTATTCCAAGTCAGCTTTTGTGTTTGTTTTTGAAAGAATTTTGTTACTTCTTTGTATGTTTTTATCATAGGATGGATTGAATCGGCTTTGCGCATTTAATGGACAAATTGTGGAGTTTTGGAGCTAAGAAGATTATGTCGTTTCAAGCCTTAATTCTATGCCGTTTGATCATGACGAATAATTAAAGACAGATTACGTAATTTGGACAGATTCACATTTTTGGGCTTATTTGGCATATAAGTGATCCAAGATGACATTTTTGGGCCGAGGTTTCTTCTACAAAGTTGTAGAGGACGTTTTTTTTCTTTCCAACGACATATAATTCGAAGCTGATTTGGTCAATCAAAAAGAGGATTTTCTGCAGCAGTCCAAGTCCTGGTTAGAAAAGGATTCTGTAATTTAATTTATTTTTATTTTTGTTTCCTGATTTTTTGGGAAGCCTATTTTTAGTAGGATTTGGTTTTTCCTAGTAGTATATATAGTCAAGTCTCTAGGGTTCAGAGGGGAAAACGAATTTGGAGAATGGAAGGGTGGAGAACTGGGCTCAACTTTTCTACAATGGTGTTTTCTAAACTTTTATTAATTTATTTTATGATTTCAATTATGATTATGCGTAACTAATTCTTTTTCTAGAGTGAGGCCTTGAGCCCTTAGCATGAATATGTAGTTTCTTTTCAATTGCTTATGATATTATGCATGCTACTTTGAATTGTCAATCACCGGTTTAAACTATCTATTTATCTTAGTGCTTGATCACCATTAAGATGTGTAGACAAGTAATTGGATGCAATTTATGTTGGAATATCACCCTTAAATTGGCTGGGGCTTCTTGTGATTGATAATTGTAAGTTCACTTAAGGCGAATATCACGCTCTTCAGGGTTGTATGGTTTTTCAAAAGGTTTTCACAAAACTTAATAAGTCTTGCATGTTCATATTTGATCTGAATATCACATACAGGTTGCATGTTAGATATACGTTCTAGCTAGAATATCACTAGTAGAATATGCAATAGGAAAACCTAACCTTCAAAGTGCATGTGTAATTCATAAGTAATTGGTTGAACTATATAGGATTGTTATTGGTGATGGCTGAACTCTAGAGTTTCTTATTTTTGTTTTCTGATAATTCTTGATGAACTTTATTTCTGAGAATTTTAATTCTTGCAAAATTTTAATTTCATTATTTTGTTATTTCAATTCATGATTTCAAATTTTTATTTCTTGTATTAAATAATTAATTATGACACATCCCGATCCTGACACGCCAGGTGTCAAGAAGTGCTGGCCGACACGTGTTAAGTGACGAAAGCCAATTATGCATGTAAATGAGAAAAAGTGAATAGATTTAGAGTTGGAAGCGGAAGTCAGAGTGCAGTGATGGGTAAAACTTATTATTACAGGTGCATAACAGTCAGAGCATAGTAAATAGTGCATAGAATAAAAACATTCACATCCTCGTGAGGATGGATAAGTAGAAGTTAACTAAAAGTAAGAGCGAATCCTATATAATCCGGAGGAACTGTCAGAACCGCTAACCACAGTCGAAGTAAGCCCACGTCTCCCTGGAAATCGAATCCACCACTAAGACCTGGAGGGGCGCAAAACATAAAAAGGTGAGTGGGTCAAAAAGCAAAGTTTGATAAAACCTTTGTTTTCAAGAGCATACTATCCCCTCGCTGGAAAACAAGTATAGTTTTTGAAAATACGTCATACTCCCCGGTATGATCCTCAAAATACTATACTAGTAAAACGGGTACTCCCCGTAAACCAGACTGCTCAAAACACGGGTACTCTCCGAAAATCAGACTGACTGCTCATCCATATGTAAACACACAAGCCCAAGTAGATAAGCTACGAGGAACATGCTAGGTATATGAGTAATACGTTGAGTACTACAATGACGCGAGTCTAACGCTAATCACTGTGCACAAAGTGCGTCACACAATTTTGAGTTGCCTAGTGCAACCTAGAATAGGCTAGTACCTACAATGGATCCAAAGTTACGTAGCGGTACTGGGAGTGACATCTCCAAACGTCAAGGCTAGTCCTGGCCATAGGACTGAGTACTGATACCCAAGGTGTTCTACATCTACTGATGAGCAACAATATAGAAACATGTATGGCAAATATAATATGAATGTTCTACTTCCAACAATCGCATATGATATGAGTCATGCTAACAAATTAAAGAAAGCATTGAAAAACCATACGTAATAATACATTTATCAAAACAAAGACCCACGCACTCACCTGTAAGTAGCCGGGTCGTAGCCCCCTATCCTGGGTAGCCCCAGTAGTCCTCTGGATAAGTCTCACCTATATGAGATATCACTATAGTAATAATTAAACTCATAAAGGTTACTAATTAAACTAATTAATTAAACATATCCCTTGTTTGCTCAACACGGAGGTCTGAAACATTCTAAAAAATATCATACGTACTACCCCTAGGTAGTATATGTTGTCACGAGTCGCCTCGGGTCAACAGAATTCAAAAATAGTGCCCCACGCGCCCTCACGTGCGGCACAGGCGAGGCTCACCCGCGACTTATGCTCTGGGTCAACGCTCCAGTCAACTGACGGCGTCAGTTGATAGCGTTAGATCTAACGGAATATTTCAGCATCTCCGTTAAATCTAACGGAATATTCCTAACGGCGTTAAAGGAATATTCCTGATGTTGACCGTTGCTGACGTCAGCGGCCGGTCACCGCTGCAATTGGCTCTAGTCGCCGGCGCCGCCGACCACCGTTGCCGTCGCCGGAATTTTGGCCGGTTTTCTAGAGAATTTTCAAACCTCCATAACTTCTTCATTTCTTGGCCAAATTTCATGCTCTTTATACCAAAGTGAAGCTAGAGAGGAGTAGAATGATGGTGTACCTTTGGTTTGGCCGTACAAGCTCGGGAAATGGCCTGTATTTGCCTCGAAAGGCCCCGGCTACTGTAGCTTTGTCGATCTACGTCAAAACTCAACCAAATCAATCAAACGACGTATGAAAATTCATCTACTTGACAAGAGGAACCCCAATGGTGGTAGTTAGAAACCTCACCTCGGTCTAGAATGGAGAGAAAATCGCCGGGAAGGTCCAGTTCTTCCGTGAGCTTTTCCCGTCAAACGGTTGGGAGTTTGGACGAACGGTTTGCACCGTTGAGTCCAGGGCGACGAGACGAAGATGGTGGTGATTTTAGTTCACCTCGGTTTGACAGGTTCTCGTCGATGTGCACTGTGCACAGACGGTGAGAAGAGAGAGAGAGAGAGAGAAATGGAAATAATGAAAACAAAATAGGAAAGTGACGAGGAAGAAGAGAAGGAATGAGATATTTTGGGTTTTGGGGGTATTGTGCACCCACCAAAACAGTAAAATTACACGGTCCTGGGTACAAAATAATCATGCACGTGTCCAAAATATCCCCCGAGAATTATTTTATAACAAACGTTTTTTACGGGATGTTACAATCTACCCCCCTTAAGAAAATTTTGTCCTCGAAATTCAAATTACAATTAGGTAGAAGCGAAAAACAAATAGGGGTAGTTGGCTCTTATGAGCTCTTCCATTTCCTAGGTAGCCTCTTCCACAGAGTGGTTTCTCCACAAAACCTTCACTAAACGAATCGACTTGTTCCGTAGAATTTTGTCTTTCCAATCCAGGATGGTCACCGGTAACTCGTCACAAGTCAAATCCTGGTTGATCTCCAATGGTTGAGGATGAATAACATGGTGGGTCGGAGATATAATGTCGGAGCATGGACACATGGAAGACATTGTGCACCTTTGACAATTCGGAAGGTAACTCAAGTCGATAAGCAACCTCACCAATCCGTTTGGTGACGACATACGGACCAATGTAACGAGGACTCAGCTTTCCTCGTTTTCCGAATCGCACAACGTCTCTCCATGGTGATAGTTTCAACAACACCATGTCACCAAGTAAATAGACTCGGTCGGTCAAGTGACGGTTGGCAATACTCTTTTGTCGATCCTGGGCAGCTTTCAGGTTTCCTTTAATCACCTAGATATTATGAGTCGTCTCCTCTACAATTTCAAGACCAACAAGAGCTCGCTCACCAACTTTTGACCAACACAAGGGGGTTCGGCAAGGCTTACCATACAACGCCTCGAATGGAGACATGCCGATACTCGAATGAAAGCTGTTGTTGTAGGCAAACTCTAGCAAAGAAAGATTATCATGCCACTTATCTTCGAACTGTAGCACTAAGGACCTCAGCATATCCTCAAGGGTCTGGATAGTTCTCTTCGACTGTCCGTCCGTCTGAGGATAATAAGTAGTGCTAAACAGTAGTCTTGAACCCAAAGCTTTCTTAAAAGCTTTCCAAAACTTCGAAGTGAATCTGGGGTCACGATCGGAGATAATACTGACAGGAACACCGTGATCATTGAAGATCTTGCACGTTTCTCCATAGAGATAATGTCGCCAGACTTTCAATGCGAAAACGATGGCTGCTAATTCCAGGTCATGAGTAGGGTAGTTCATTTCATGCGGCTTCAACTGACGGGATGCATAAGCGATTACCCTACCATGCTGCATCAGAACACAGCCTAGACCATTCAAAGAAGCATCACTGTAGACCTCGAAATTCCCATTGTCATCGGGAAGTGCCAAGATAGGTCCATGAGTGAGACAATGCTTCAAATTCTGAAAACTCCGCTCACAATCAACATCCCACTCGAACTTGACTTCTTTCCTAGTCAACTTCATGAGAGGAAGGGCTGTCGCCGGAATTTTGGCCGGTTTTCTGGAGAATTTTCAAATCTCCGTAACTTTTTCATTTCTTGGCCAAATTTCACGCTCTTTATACCAAAATGAAGCTAGAGAGGAGTAGAATGAAGATGTACCTTTGTTTTGGCCGTACAAGCTCGGGAAATGGCCTGTATTTTCCTCGAAAGGCCCCGGCTACTGTAGCTTTGTCGATCTATGTCAAAACTCAACCAAATCAAGCAAACGACATATGAAAATTCATCTACTCAACAAGAGGAACCCCAATGGTGGTAGTTAGAAACCTCACCTCGGTCTAGAATGGAGAGAAAATCGCCGGGAAGGTCCGGTTCTTCCGTGAGCTTTTCCCGTCAAACGGTTGGGAGTTTGGACGAACGGTTTGCACCGTTGAGTCCAGGGCATCGAGACGAAGATGGTGGTGATTTTAGTTCGCCTCGGTTTGACGGGTTTTCGTCGACATGCACTGTGCACAGACGGTGAGAAGAGAGAGAGAGAGAAAAAAAGAAATGGAAATAATGAAAAAAAAAATAGGAAAGTGACGGGGAAGAAGAGAAGGAATGAGATATTTTGGGTTTTGGGGGTATTGTGCACCCACCAAAACAGTAAAATTACACGGTCCCGTGTACAAAATAATCACGCACGTGTCCAAAATATCCCCGGGAATTATTTTATAACAAACTTTTTTTACGGGATGTTACAGATTAAGAATTAATTATAATTACAAGTTATTTACATCAGTCCCTGTGGAAACGACATTGCTTGAGTAGCTATATTACAATAACGTTATACTCTTGCAAGTATTTTTTATGTAATTTTTACCTTAAAATTGAGCGTGGTAAAATTGCTATCAGTTAGAAAAACTTATATTTTACAAATAAAACATAAAATCAACTATTTTGAGGCTCCACATGAGGTATGACTTCATATTTTATCATTGTGCACATAAATGATCACGAAACAGTCTTTGGTAGAAGACAAAAAAAAGGGGGAAGATCTCTCGCCAGAGCTCTACCAAAGTTGTTTAATTTTTCCCCAGGACTGTACTGAAATGGTTTTTCAGCAGGACAATACCGTAATTGCATTAATTATTAAAGGGTCAAAGCTACCAGCCAAATTATGCAAATTTTCAACAGGTATCCACTTAAAATTTCTGTGGTGAAGACGAGTTCGTGTTTTTGGGACAAAAACTTTGGGTTTTACGTGGAGCGAGCGAGTGATAGTGTAGTTTGAATAAGTTAAGCGGGTGTTTTAAGATAATTTCTTAACTAACCAGTACGTTGAAGGTATTTTCAATAGGTGGTGTGTGTTCAGCAAATTGTTAATTAAAAAATAATAATTTTTTGATTACATAAAGCTAATCCAGAACACGTAGCATTATTATACATAATGCAGAGTTCTACAACATTGATCAAACAGAGAACCAGCATAGCTGCTTAGAAATTCTTTCTTGAAGCCAAACATTGCCTCCATTTGCTCATTTGATCTCGAGGTTGCACCTTCCTCGAGCTTTCGGCCTTGTTGCAGATAAAAAAAACTACTGCCAACCTCAATTTCGTCTAACTCGTAAAATGGTAACACTAAATTTTGATCCTTTACCAAGATTTAACCGTTTATCTCATTTATTTATATGAATCTGGAACTAAACAGCTCTGAGTTTTTCTTGTTGATACCGGCTCATATCTTCAGAGTAAAGTATGCCGTTGGTGGATGTAGCGCGCTGTAAAGACAGAAAAAGCCGAGCCTGGAAGTGAAAGTTTGTATTCAAATAAGTTTTCTTTTAGGTGAGATATTCAGATAAGTTGAAACAGGTAATACGAGACGCGAGGACATAGATGGTGGTCTCACCCATTGAAATCCTACCAGTGCCCACCAACAGCCTGCTAAACCACATCCTCTACTACTTACAAACTGGTGAAAGAAAAAATGGGATGTGTTTAAATTATGTATAAACGATAAAAAACAAAGTATACACCAGAAAATAATAAGAAGACACTCACCAGCAGTAGAAGTGCACCTAAACCGAAACATCCACTCATTGACAGACTAATAAATTTTAGATCTCGTCCGGCCTGAAAAAATCAAACAGTACATTCATGATGCTAAAGCAAAAGTTTCTTGACTATGATGTAAGGGAGCTTTCTAATAAATACTAAAACCAAGAACAAAAACTGAAAGCAAGTTTGAATTACAAATTACAGTGTCATGAAAGTAAAACAAGATTTGCAAAACTCGGCTAAGAGAAGAAAAGATTTGCGAGATTATGAACTATATGCCCAAAATAACTGAACTATTACTATCTCTACTTATGGGGTAACTGCATCCCTTGTCCTAAAAAATTAACATGATTATTAGATTTATTAAAACCCTTAAGAGCTTCATCAACGAGATGAATCGGTCTATTCCAAGGTATTTATCTACTGCAAACCCATCAATATAAACAGGATTAACTGCCTATTCCGAGGTATTCATCCACTGGAAACACAGCACAGGCATGACTCGGTTTTCAACTATCGTTGTTCCAAGACAGGCACAAGATGTGCAACAATATGGTTATCATACGAGCATGAGAAAAATCATCACTGAAGATAAAATCAAGCATACCAGCAATGTTCCTTCAAAGGTGAGAATGGCCGGTGTCACGGCCAATGCCAAAAAAAATGGTATTAGCACTTTATGCATCTGCATTAACATATAATAGAGAATCAAGAGTAAAATGTTTGCAGAAAGTACTCACTCAGTTATTACAACGTTTCAAGATCAATGGAAGCCCTGGGAAATAATCAATATAATACACACACGCACACATACATATAGATATTTGGAGCTCAAAAGTTAAATGCCTTTGAAGAATAATTGGTGGGATCAGTTAGGAGCAGTTGTCACAACTCACAGTCCACTTATACCATGTGATTTGGTGGAAAGCTGTAGGTATGAACGAATGATTGACAACTTACAAAGTTGAGACAAAACCCAACTTAAATCATCCCTTGCTCCAGATACCACAAGACCACTTAGAACTAATGTTAACAGAAGAAATAAAAACTAGAAAGACTGTAAAGAGTTCAAATACTAAAAAAAGAGAGCCAACCTCCTGTATGATCTTCTGGTCGGGTGTAAAGATACCAGGAAACAACCATGGAACAGATGTTCCCACAATTCCTAATGCTAAACCAAGTAGAGCTCCAATAACGACAAGTGACTTGAGCAGCATTCGAGCCTGTTTTATGTCATAGAGTTTTCAGAAGACAATAAACAAAATAGCCATCATCCCCATTATATTCATCAAAAGAGGAGTATTCTATACAAAAAAGCCTCGCTTGTTGTTTAGGATTTGGACAACTCACTAGATTCAAAGAATGTTGAATTAATAAAAGGATCCCCACTTGCATCTTTTGTCCAAGTGAAGGTAGAAGATGGATTAGCTATGAAGAAAGCTTATCTCTCCTATCTTCCACAAAAATAGTAGGCTAGGGAGGGAAATGTTTTCTTCATGGCTTCATTTTCTACCTTCACTCGGACAAAATATGCAAGTGGGCATCCATTGTTCATTCAACATTCATTAAATCTAGTGAATTATCCAAGTCAAGCCAATCCTAGACCCCTAACGAAATGAAGTGTCCATGACAAATTAAACAAAGATTATTCAACCCTCAACCAAGATAAAAATACACGTGGAAAATCTTCAAATCTCAACCAATACAACCAAAAACAAAATATACATGATAATTCTTCATATCTCAACAAATACAACCAAGATGAAAGTTAAATGTTATCATACAAATAGACTTGCAGTATGACAAACCTTAGGCAAACTACGCTTTACTCCATATATCAACTCAGGCATAAATGATTGTGCAGTTTGAGAGAGAGGTTCACCCCACACCGTGCAGATGAAGAATGATTGAATCATGACCTGGTGAGTAAATGGTAAGTCATCAATGCCAATAACTATCACTTATCTCCAAACAGAGCGATCAACTAACATTACAAGTTTACCATAACTAACCTGATGAGCAGCAATGATGTTTGTTCCCATAGATGTTGCGAAGTATACAATGAGAGTGTAGAAAGCCACCTGTAGATAGGGATTCTAAATTAGTTATAATATATGGTTTAGTATCCTATTACTCGTTAGGAGTTTAAATGATAATGATAGAAAGAGCGATCCACGGAAGCCATTAAAACCAGGATAAGAGCACTCTAACACGAACAGGACCGGGACAGACATCTCCCTATTAGATAGAAAAGGTTGGGGAGGGCATATGATTGATCTAAAGATTAAAGGGAGCTGGACCAAGCCATCCTGATCGTCCCATACCTTTGAAGGCCCACCAGCTAACATTCGGAATCACAAGAATAGCGCAGAACGCACTAATCTGCAACCAGCAAGTTTTCCAATTTTATTTAAATCCTTTTCAAAGTTATGATTAAAGCATCTATCTCTCTTCTTTTCTCTTAAATGGTATCAGAGAATCAATAGTACATAGAATTACAGTAGTACTCTCAACCAATAGTCATCCTTGTTTCTTGGTGGCGTAACTTCTGTTTAAGTGCTACCTAATAGATCCGTAGACTACTGATTGCTTAATTTATGGTATGTGTTTGTTAAATTTGGTGTTCAAGTTTGTTTGGTTATTGATTTCTAGTCCATAATTAAAAAATATATATGTTTACAAAACAAAAACAGTTGAGGTCCGTCATTGTGTTCAGTTGTTAAATTTATAGAATGCACTATAGATTAATTTGATTGTTTGTTTTTCGAACAAAAGGTGTTGAGGCTCGTCGTTGTGAATTTGACGCCAACTCTGTGGTCGAGAACATTAACTCGTACATCCTGGAGAGCATTTTCCTGTCCCCACCCTCAAGTGGTGGTGAGCATTACAACCATATTAATTGCCAAGTGGTGGTGGTGAGTAAAAATGCTCCCTACACTCTAGGCTAGAGTCTCCCCCGGCGATTCTCAGAGTAATGAAGAAAGGAATGATGAAATTAAAACACGAGACTAGATAAAGAAATATAATTGGGAAAA
Source organism: Gillenia trifoliata (assembly GCA_018257905.1). Lineage (NCBI taxonomy): Eukaryota > Viridiplantae > Streptophyta > Magnoliopsida > Rosales > Rosaceae > Gillenia > Gillenia trifoliata. The sequence continues at coordinate 17,918,469 of CM031080.1, read as the reverse complement.
CTGTAACCTTCGACGTCAATGTTAGAACCACTGGAGCAGCAAGTTCAAATACTGTTAGAAGTTCTTTGGGCGAGGGAACAGAGATGGCATATGCATTATATCCTTTCTCGTTCAAAGCTTGAATCATCATATATCCTGCAACAACCTAAAACCATACCATAGCAATGAAAAACAAATTAATGTGTCAAGAACATATAATAAAATATTCAAACGTATATGACATATATTATAATGTCTGTTTGTCCTACATACCTGTGACACCATTGTTGCCCATGCTGCACCCGCAATACCATAGCCCAAAAAAGTGCACAGGACTATATCACCAATGCCATTTATAGCACTGGCTACCGCCAAGGCCTTCAAAGGACCCCAGGAATCTTTCATGCCAAGACTGGGAAACATATTGAGAATATCAGAGTACGAACATGAAGTAACAGCTGCTTACAATCTCATCAACCAAAGCATTTAAAATCCCCTGCCAGAGATAACTTTCCCTTAGGCAACAAATAAGTATTCGAGTCAAATAATGCTTGCTTTATACTTGTTTTTGACAAGCCAGAGAGCATTTACTTAGGCGATAAACAAGAATGCTTGTTCACACGTTCATATAATCAGTCATGTTTACTTGGTGGAATTTGAATTTCTAATGCATATATGGTGCCATACTTTCTTTGGCAGTTAATTCTTCTCAACCGATAGATTTAATATCCCAAAAAAGATGTTTCGACATTACAATATCCATTGTCGTATAGTTTTCGATGAATTGAACAAAGAGCATAGCTATGCCGTACATAATGCATGGGAAGAGAAGAAGAAATATGTAACCTTGCACTCTGAGTAATCAAACCAACAAGAACTGCGGGCCATGCCAAACCTCGTATCTACCAACAGAAAATATCACGTTCAATCACAAAGCCATTGAAAAGAAATCGTGTGCAGGAGTATAGGACCCATGATAACGAATCTATTTTCCAGTCATAGAAGAGCAAAGGACATGTCAATGAAGATAATGCATTGAAGTGGAGGACATCAAAACAACCAATTAAGAAAAGATTCAGTCCTACTAACGAGAGATTATTGAGAAATTGCTTTCTTTTTCAGGAAGACACTAACATTGCAGATACGTTGTTTAGAACCTAGTTTACAAGTATTAATGTGGACCTAAGAAATGAGAAATATACGAAATAGCAATAGGAAAGTACAAAAAAGAACCTCTTGGGTATGGATAGCTTGACAAGAAAATGCAGAGTCTAGCATATTATCATTCCAAGTATATGTGACCTTCTAATGACTCGTAGAAAACAAGTTCTAACAAAAACAAACAAACAAAATAAAATTTCTATGATATTTTAACACTTCTAGACCAGGTAATTAATTTAAAGGAAAGCATCTGCTGAAAAAGGAGTAACCAACATTGTTTAGCTCAAAGAAAAGAGCATATAAATGGTCTAAATAAAAAATAGGAAGAGACCTGAACATATGTATTTGCTGCGGGAATAAGATGCGCGTTCTTTGGTCCACTGAAAGCTGAAAACCCAGAATTGTATTAGTCATGACTCATCTATGCTATTTTTACAGACTCATTAAACTCTTGTTATTTACTATTTGCTAAAATGCATTAAAGAGATAAGAACAAACAAAATCAAGCACTCAATATTTATGTTCACGTAAATATATAGAAAACATGTACCAGTCCCTATTACCAGTTAATGCCCATGAACCGAAGAATCTTGTAAATATAAGCATTGCGAAGCCACATGTCAATCCAACAAAGAGCAAGATGGATATGTGATGTTGAACTTCATTTCTATCCTGCACCAATACTTGATAGTCAGACAATATAACAAAATCATGCGAAGAGATAATAGTGATTAACATTGCACATGATCCAGCACAAGAATCCAAAAGCACACTTAATCGATTCATTGGCAGGCATTCCAAAATTTCCTAATCTGGCAACCAATCCCTCATAATTTCCTGGCAAATTGCACCAAATTGCCGAAGAAAATTCAAATTCTGAATCAGTGTTGCAAAAGAAATGTACCAAAAACATGGAAAAGGCACGTTGAACTCATTTTCGCAATAAACACAAGCATACAAATTGATTCACCACACCATCACAGAAGCATCAAGAGAAGGAAAGAAACTAACCCCTTTTGCAAGGGCAGTAGCAACCATATTTGAAGTTGCAACAGAAAGGAACATGAACACATAACTCAGACTATCACACATCACAGTTCCAGGTCCTACAAAAATAGCAGTAAACAGAGCTCAATATCCTCAGCTAAAAATCTACCATAAATCAAACTAATACAGAAAAAGCGGAGGTGGGTTAGGCCAGTTGGTCAGGACAATCTGCCCGCCCCCTCGCTAAGTTCGAATCCCCCTCCCTGTATAGTAAAGTAGTTTAGAACATATATATCGTCTTGTCCAAAAAAAAAAAAAAACCAATAAAATTATGGAAAAAAAACCCCCAAATCAAAAATAGTAAATGTGATAAGAGTACCTAAAGCTGCAAGCTCAATGGAGCTTCCCTGACCAATGACGACGGTGTCGATGAGACTCATGAGTGGGCCACACAACCAAAGCCCAGTGGCGGGTCCTGTAAACACTGCAATCTCCTTCATCTGATCCCATGTGCTCTGACTCTCCAATTCTTCTCTCTTAACCTCCACAACTGCTACTTCTTCAGATACCGAAGAAACATGGCTCCCATTGTCTCCGATAAGAACCCTATCGCCAATGCAGGCGGTTGTGAACAGGATACGGCGGCGTATTGGGGTGGAGAAGCGGAGTTTGGGGAGGCCAGGTGGGGTGTGGTTAAAGCGTGGGGTGAAAGAGAAACGCGGTGCGTTTGTGAAGAAAAGAGTAGGGTTTTGGAGGAGAGGAGGAGAGTGAGCTATCAGGGCTTTGGTTTGCATTTTCTGAAATTTTTTTTACTTTCCGGGAAAATGGGGGAACTTTCTGGGAAAATAGGGGAGAGAACGTTGGGAAAAGGAAAGAGAGCGAAGAAGGATATATCCTTGTCCGACAGGGGAGGATAATGAAGGCGAGTGGTGTATAGGTCCAAGTTCAAGTGAGCTGCGTTGGTGCCACGTGGAAGGATTGCGGTCAGCGATGGCTTTTCGTTTTCTGTTTTGGCGGTTTTCTTCGTCTGTCAATAAGAGTTCCACCTGAATTTCTAAAGAAAAGGAAAGGGTACACATGGGTTGAAATAGGACAAAAATGTCAATTTCATATCCAAGTGGGTATTTTACATTACAAAGTCACCAACCAAAAAATAGCCTTTGCTCCCAACATTTGATTCAAAGTCACAAACCAAAAAATAGCCTTGTGCTGGTGAGGTTATTAGCCAAGACAATTGCCCACTCGCAAGAATCTCATGTCGTCTAGACGATAAATTTTTTGGTCCACAGACCGAACCAGGTGGCCATACGGGCAACACACACAAAATCACCCTTACTCCGCCCTTTGATTTTTTTCATGTTCACCCGGGCCCATTTGTGTCCTATCCCCCTTACACAACATGAAAGAGTTCAACACCAACGATGGCTGCACCCAAAACCTTCTCCGTCAGACCCATGCCCAATGACTCCTCCCACTACCAAGGGAGTTGGCATGACACCTAGACCAAGCTAGCATCACTCTCTAGCCTTTGACTCGTGACCTTATGCTATTCGGAGCCTTCACGGCTCTTTAATTCCATCTTTGCTTCTTTGCCTATTGGCTCTCGCCGTCTTGGCTCATAGCAAACTTTTTGTAGTTGTCGTGACCTCTGGCTCTTGCCACTTAGTTTCCCACCATTGTACCCTTTGTGATCGTCACAACTCTCTAGCCTTTGGGGCATTCATGCCTCTTAGCTTCCTTTGTTTCTCTCGAGGCCGAGATCTCACTAAACCCGACATTCGTCCTTGGCCCTCTTGGCCTTTTAGCTCCGTTACTATAGTTCACTGACAACAGTCCTTGCATTGCGCATTCATCTTGCCACTTGGGAAGCTTGCATGGCTGCCTTCTCGACATGGGACTAAGGGCTAGCACTTATCCATACGCCGACCCTCAAGCTAGCAAGCAAGCCTTTGTGCTAGCTTGCCACCAAAACACATATCTTAAGACTCACACCCAAGTGAATACATCTTAAGCTCACATGCATCTCATTAGGCTTGTCTCTCGCAATTATACTACCGGCTAGTAATATTTTTTTGCAATCTTAAATGAATAAGAGGTCTTAGATTTGACTCCCTTAAATGACGAGTTTGATACCAAACAATCGAAACTCATATGAACTCACACGACTTATATATGTAGTGTACTTGATGTTCATGTTCTTTTTTGTATCAGATGCTTTTGGTTTGTAATTTCTAATCAAACACTTGAGGCTTGAGAAGATATGTGCCTCATCTTTGTTTAATTGTCTGCAAAGCGTGCGAATAATCAACAAAACAAAACGGAGTACTTTATTCTTATCGAGTACTTTGAGAGAAGTCATAAATCCATGAAGACATAAATACAGAAGAGAATGAATGAGAATATAATCAACTATATGTACTCCCTCCAATTAATCTAATTCACGGTTTTTAGGAATTGAATTACAGTTTGTAATGTGAGATTTACATATATAATTCCTTTTATTCCACATGTGTTAGTAAACGCAGAAAAGTCGGTCCAACTAATTCTAAGTAAATATATATATTAAAGGGTAACAATAAAGGACAATACTTGCATCTACCTCGTGAGTGCACCTTTTTGTTCACCGATTGTGATTGATGTGTTTTAACCGTACACATGTTATAACCGAAATCCTACACAAAACAACCCCCCAATCCATACAATTACACGGTGACCCATAAGGCTTAGGTCTCTATCAATTTTGTTTAAACTCTTTGATTTTGTGAGCAAAAAACAAAAAATCCTTTGATTTTGTTGACAGGGTTGCTTTTTCAACCGTTTGGACGTTTATATCTTGGAGCCACCTATTAATATAAGTATACTCTTTCTGAATTGGAACTCTTGATTGTTTATAGTAGTTGGCTTCATTGTGGTTGAATTGAAGGCAAAAACCGTGACTGCTAGTTGTGACTTGTGAGCTGCAAATATATACAAAGCACAACAACACAGTTCCACATCGACGATTCGCAAAACTGCAACAGTCTTTATATATTCATTTGTGCGCTTAGGCCATCTCCAATGGTATTCCTATATTTAGCCTCTATTCCTAAATATAGCACACCAAAAATATAGTATTTAACGAAATAGTGGTGTGCTATAATTTTCCATCTCCAATGGTGACACATCCCGATCCCGGACACGCCAGGTGTCGGGAAGTGCTAGCCGACACGTGTTAGGTGACGAAAGCCATTTAGAAAAATTGAAGAATAAATAAGGAAAATTGAATTAAATAAGGGTCAGAGTGCACGGAGTGCGGGCAGAAGAATAGTAATAAAATAATGGGTTGTGAACAAAGTAGAGGATACAAAGTAAATACAAGAGTAAAGAACCCCTACATTGTCATACCACCGCGTCTCGACGTCACAAGCTCCAAGCCAACTAATCCTGGAGGGGCGCAAAACATAAAACGGTGAGTGGGTCAAAAAGCAAAGTTTGATAAAACCGTTGTTTTCAAAAGTCTACTAACCCCTCGCTGAAAACAAGTATAGTTTGAGAAAATACGTCATACCCTCAGGCATGAACCTCAAAATACAATAAGAAAATACACGGGTACTCCCCGATAATGATTTACTGACATGCTCACCCATATGTAAACACACAAGCCCAAGTGGCTAAACCACAAGGAACAGGCTAGGTATAAAAGTAATACGCTGAGTACTACAATGACGCGAGTCTAACGCTAAGCGCTGGTGCACAAAGTGCAGTCACACAAGTTCGAGTTGCCTAGTGCAACCTAGAACAGGCTAGTACCTACAATGGATCCAAAGCTGCGTAACGGTACTGGTAGTGACTACTCCAAACGTCAAGGCTAGTCCTGGCCACAAGACTGAGTACTAATACCTGGGGTGTTATACATCTACTGATGAGCAACAGTATGAAAACATGTATGGCAATATAATACGAATGTTCTACCTCCAACAAACGTATATGATATGAATTATGCTAACAGTTTGAAGAAAGCATTGAAAAACCATACGTACATATACATTTATCAAGACAAAGACCCACTCACTCACCTGTAGGTAGCCGGGTCGTAGCCCCCCCGGTCCTGGGTAGCCCCTAGGGGTGGGCAAAAAAACCGAAGAACCGAGAAACCGAACCAAACCGAGACCTAAAAAACCGAAGAAAACCGAGTTGGCCAAAACCGAGGAAAATCGAACCGAAAACCGAAGAAAACCGGCCAGTCAGTTTCGGTTTCGGTTTTGGTACCCCAGGGAACCAGACCGAACCGAACCGAACCGAGGTATTATATATATATATATATATTTTTTAATGTGTCAATTTTTAATTGGTTGAAGGTAGGTTCTATTATCCTAGAGTAGAACATGGTACACCGAATCACAACTTAAGCAATTTTAGGGTTTCTGGTTTCATTTCACTTCTTTCTCTGCCTCCTTCAGACTTCTCTCTCTGCCTCCCTCTCTTCTCCAGTTCACGGCCTCCCTCTCAGTCACTCTCTCCGCCTCCCTCTCTTCTCCGTTCACAGCCACGCCACCACGATCTGTCTCCCTCTCTCAGTCCCTCTCTCAGTCCCTCTCTCCGTTTACTGCCACGACCCACGAATGTGAGTAGATTTTGTATTGTGATATTCTTATGATGTTTATGTATCTTTTCTGCATTTGCTTCCTGGCCTTTGGCTTGCTAGTCCTAAGTTATTTTTTTTTTCTGGGATTTGACTCGAAATGTATGCCACCCGATTTCTTTCCTATTCAAGCTCATAGATTTACAGTCCTTTTTCTTGATACCAATGTCATTTCCCGAATAGAATTAGAATGTGTTTTGAGACCAGTGAATCCTTCCTGTCACAGCATTTCATAGGAGTGACAATTTTCGATATGTATTGTTCTTTTTGCTTCTTTATTTGCCCTGTAATGCCATCACCAGCTCAACCTCTACAGCTAAAATATGAATTAGTATAGTGATTGTTTTAGGTTGTAGCCGATGTTTGCTACAGCGTCTTGTTTTTTGCCTTAGACTTATTGAATTTCAAACTGAGTTTTGTTACTAATCCACTATATATGCATCTCTTGTTCCTGTGAGCATGTATATAAGTGTTTATCTGCATGATGTTTACTTCATTGGCCGCACCGCCATGGTAACTACATGTTTTTAGGTTGTAGCATTTTAGGCTTTTTAGCTAACTGAATCTGATCACGAGCATGTGATTGTGTTGTCCTAAAGACTATGGTCATCAGTCCTCATGAAATATTTTCAGCACTAGTGTGCTTTGCAGCAAATAGCATACACTTGAGTTTCCTAGTGTTTCTTGTTGTATAAGGGAAAATTTCATATTTATGCATTATTCGGTAAAACAGAATAATCACGTAAGCCGGGCCCTAAGCACTTCATGCTTTATTGCTTAGTAAAGCTTTAATGTGGTACAGGTACATTGGAGGATACTGTTGTCATATTATACTTAAAATATAGGTTGAATATTGACAGTAACTGCGTAAAAAATCTAGTTGGTGACAATTTGAGAGTTAAAACATTTTAAAGTTGCTATTACTCTTTCAAGTTCTCTTCTTTTACTGCCCTTTCAACTGTTGAAAACATTTCCTGGTGCAGCAAAATATCTGAAGAGTAAGTTGCATATTTCTCATATTTTTCCAAGATTCTTTGCGTATGTATCTGTTGCTATCAATTAGAAATAACTTTTTCATCTTTATTTTAAATACAGCACTTGTGAGCTTTGGCAAGGTTACACCTGAACAAAAGGAAACACTTGAGCAGTATGGAGTGGCATATGATAAATTAGAAGTACTCCCCTTATGCAAATGATGCTTCTCTATCTGTGTGGAATTACCGAACTGCTAATCAGTTGTTTGAAAGATAATTACTGTGTGATAATTTAGAGGAAATGTGTAATGTGTTCAAGGAAGGGATTCTGGTTGTAATTGTCATATTTAATTCATTCACAGTTTGGTTAATTATTCATTTCCATATGATCAGTACTTTTCATTTGTTCTGGTTGAGTTTTAAATATGTTTCTGCAGGGAGAGAATAAAGATTTTGACCTTCCAGTGAAAAAGAAAAGTGATATCTGCAAAACATGATTTTTTTTTTTTTTTTAAATTTACATTAATTGGGCCCAAAATTGCAAGGCCCAAAACAGGCCCAAACCGAAACCGAACCGAAGTTCACCGAAACCGAACCGACCGGTTTCCACAAAAAAAATTCGGTTTTCAAACCGAACCGAACCGAACCGACACTGTTCATTCGGTCCGGTCCATAATTTAAGTCCAATTCGCACCGAACCGAACCGCGCCCACCCCTAGTAGCCCCGGTAGTCCTCTGGATAGGTCTCACCTATATGAGATATCACTGTAATAATGATTAAACTCATAAAGGTTACTAATTAATTAATTAATTAAACCTATCCCTTGTTTTCTCAACACGGAGGTTCAAAACACCTTGAAAAATATCACACGTACTGCCCCTAGGTAGTACGCGTCGTCACGAGTTGCCTCGCGAAGACGGAATCGAAAAAGGAGTCCCCACGCGCGGCAAGCCGCGGCTCCACGCGCGGCTCCACGCTTGGCTCAGCCGAGCCGGTCAGCGCCGGTCTGAACCGGTTTGCTGAATTTGGCCGGAATTTCTGGGTAATTTTCAAAGCTTCATAACTTCTTCATTTCAAGGCCAAATTGCACGATTCAAGTACCAAAATGAAGCTAGAAGTGAGGAGAATAATAATTTACCATTTTGGGGGCCAAAAACTGGCCAGAAGTGGTCTGAAATTGAGGAAGAAGCCACGGTGCAAAAATGCCGATTTTGGTTTTGTTGATTCTCGGCCAACCACTGTCATCCAAGGCTCGAGCAAGGTACAATGGACATCCAAGAACACGATGGTGATGAAATCGAGGTGATTCGAGCTCTGTTTCACCGAGAAATTACGAGGAAAGTTCTCAGGTTTGTCGGGTTTTTGTGGGAAATCAAGCCCGAGGCTTGAGCTGGGTTTGCAGAGATGCTAGGTTGTGTGGATGAGCTCAACTAAGATGGTGATTTGGTCTGCAAAAACATTTGGCCAAGGAATTGGCTTGGTGAGGAGGAAAAAGCCATGGGGTGGCTAGAGAGATTGTGAAGTCTGGGTTTGTTTGCAGACAGAGAGCACGGGATAGACAAAATCCAGGATTTCAGGGATAAGGCCACATGGGCCTGCAGACATTTGGGCTCCAGCCCAACAACCCAAACTGTCCAAATTTGAAAATACGGGAAACGTCGGAAATCCAACGCCCGTAAAATATTCGTTCGGAGTCCGAACGACGTCCTGCTCGCGTCTACGCGTTCGTAACGACGAGCACGACAAGAAATTACAAATAGAAGTGTCGTACGAGTTACGACGCAAAAGTCAACCGAATGGTCAACCCAAGGGCATTTTCGTCATTTCCCACTTTCGGGAATAAAATACTTCTAATTTTTTGAAACGGGCTGTAACAAATGGTGTAGGGACTATATTTTGTTTCTCTCAATATTTTATTACTTTTTAGCATATTGAGAAATATTATGGTACATCACTCACACAGCAACTACTATATATTATTCAAATTAATTATTTACACTTATGTAAACATATTTTATGGAACAAATTGTTTTAAGAAGATATATATTGACAAATAGTTCGAATATGGCACGTGTAAAATTACAACAAATTTTACACCTAAAAATTTAAATACTAAAAATAAAAAATTACAACTTTGAAATTAAAGATACGAAATACTTAAAAATTAAAGACAACCTAAACATTAACAAGACAACTACTTAAAGCGGATAGTCATCATCGCTCTCCACATCCTCTATCCCAGCTGAGCTTGAACATGAATAGCGAAACAACTCACGTGAGCGGTGTCGCCTTCGAATTTCCCTCTTCTTCTCATCAAAGAACGCCTTGGTGTTTGGCGTATATATCGAGGTATCTCGCTCCATATTCTTCTCATCCATCTCCTCTTGTTTTAGCCAGTTCATTTCGTTAAGTGTATGCACCTTATTCTTTTCCGCTTTGGAGGTTTGTTCATTAAAAGCTCGCACGGCGGAAGTGAGATCATCTAAAAGGGCCTTGTTATCCCTCTCATTACCCTTTTTCTTCTCTTTTCTTGCCTTGTTTCGCCCTAAGGTTCTAGGAATGTGCGGTTGAGCCGGAGATGGATCTCCTTCGCCTTGGGGAGATAATTCTTCATTATCCTCCTCCAAATCAATGCCTACATTGCTTCGAAACGATGAAGAATTATATATTTCTTGTGGCGTATCTTGAAAGGCCACCCAATCTTTACAAATTTTCCAACAATGGTGGAATTTAAATGCTGGTGTTGATACGCTCATAGTAAGCGCATAATTTAACCCTGAAAATGTCATCGTTAGTATATGGTAAATAGGGATCGTTCTAATCCGGGGATTGAGGGTACACCTGTCAATAAAAATACAAAGTATATTATTTACAAAAATAAAATAAAGTAAAAACATATTTAAGAAATAAAGGGGGGGTTTCTGTTTTAGATTTTCAAAAATTAAAAGAAACAAAGAAAATAAAATATATAAACACAAATACAAGAATGAAATGAAAGAAACAAAGATCAAAACCAATTCCATAATCAAATTTGATTCAACCCTACAATTGTTCATCTAAGTCATGAGAAAGAAGTTGATCATGTGAAACATTCATAGCAAATGATTTCCCATATTTTACTTTCCTTAATTAATTAATCTAAATGAAAGCACCTAGATTAATTCTATTAAACATGCAATCAAAGTCTAGAAAGCTAGCTAATCAAAACATGTTTAACGCAATACACATAGAGAAAGGCTATCAACTTAAGTGCACAACCTAGTATGAATAAGTTCATCTATTTGCAATCCTTTCCAATTGAATTCGACCTTTGTCCAAAGCCTTTACTACTTGTGATTTAGGTTCACAAAACTATTAGGTGAATCGTTTACCTAAATCTAGCACCAATTACATGTATATATCCTAAGTTGGCCACCAAAGAACATAAACATATAAAAGTTTTCTGTAAAGCAAATTCAATTGAACAATCTCACATAAGCAACTAAGAATCACAATTATAAAGATCAAACTTTATTCAATCATAAGAATTCGAATTTAAACTTTGTTCTAACATCAATGTCAACTAGAAGCAATTCCAACGGAAATCAAACAAGGTTACAAAGAAATAGAATGAATTACACCGTGGATGGAAGATGGAGATGGAGGCTTGACGGTTGGATTCTTGAAGCTTGAAAGCAAGTCTTCAATGGTGGATGATGGATGAATTGCTCACGGCTCCTTCTTCTCTTCTTGCTTTCTTGCTTGAAATCCGTGGAGTTGCACTAGAGGATGGAGAAAGGGAGAGAGGATATTTTTTTCTCAGAAATCTGTATGTTTTTAGAATGGTCTCTGAATTACCTTTCTAACTGGCTGAATCATCCCCCTAATAGCTATTTTATTGATGACATTAAGTGAAAGAAAAATGGTTACACAAGTGTAACTCTTTTGGGTGGCCTTTATGCCAATTACTCCCACTTATTCCTCATCTTTAATTTCATTTCCTCAGCTATTTGAATAGGTGTTTTCTGACTTGTTCTTGGCTGCATCTGTTTTGGCTGTCAGATTTATTGGATTTATTGCTTTCGTTTCAGTTACAAACTGCTCAGCATCTTCTGAACCTTTCAGTGTTAAAATGGCCATAACTTCTTCTAGGAAATTGATATGGACAATCCGTGAAATTCTCCAAAAAATAGACATCTGTAGCTTTCCAAGCATATAAGGCACGTTTTTTAATTCATTCTGAGCTGTTCACAACTTGCTTCCAAAGTCAGCTGATCTGCACAGGCAGTTTTGACGAATCTGTAACTTAAAATCCAATTTGTGCTATTTTTCTTTTCTTTGCTTGACAAATCCTACAAAACACAAAAACAAAGTAAATAGCTCAAAAATATAAGGAACTAACTAAGAAAAGACAAGTAAATTTGATGTAAAATATACATAAATATGAGCTTGTCATAACCTAATTTTGAGCCAAAACTTCCCAACACTCTTAAATCGACTAAATGACTCAGAAAAGCAAGGATAAGGGCTACACAATGCTTAGAATGAAGTATAAACATATTAAAATCGTAGCACAAAGTGCTCCTATCAGGTGTGGTCGGTTTGTCCTTATAGAATTCCTCCGCTTGGCGAATCTATAATAATAAAAACATAAACATTAGATAAAGAGAATGTTGAACTCACGACATCAAAGGCATTTGTTCCACTTCGATTGAGTTTCTCGGCTTCCTTCAAGGCTTTCTTCTATTTGTTCATGGCGGGTTGGATATGCTTCTTATATCGAGAACTACAACTTTGAGGAGGTCTAAATGTCGGAGGGACATGGCCTTCATAGAACTCCACGTATTTTTGTGCGACGCGAGACCAAAGAGTTTCCGAGGACATGTTAGTCTCCTTAACCCTATATTGGGAGCATTGATGGTAAGCCTTGCAAAGTGCTTGATCTTCATTTCGTTTCCAATTTCCACCTTTCGTAGTGCCGGCCATTTTCAAAAATTGTGGAGAATGAAAAAAATGAGGAGAACAAATTGGAAGAAATGTATGAAGGAAATGAGTGTAAAAGTATGTGAATAAGTAAAGAATGTGGAAATATTTTCTTCTTCTTTTGGAGATAAGAAGGTGTGAAGTTGTTTGAATGTTAGATAGGTATTTATAGATTTTTTTTTTTGGATACTTTTACAATTTTTTTTTTTACAAAAATCTATTTTTTTTCATTAAAAAATTATTGTCTTAAAAGATGGGAGGCTAGCTGAGGCTAACGGTTAGAAACGGTAAATTTTTTATTTAAAAAAAAAAAAAATCACAACAGCTAGCTGACGTCAGCCTGCCTTTTCGACCATAACCGTTGGATGAATTTGCCCCTCGTCCTGCAGACAGAAAGGCAGCAGGGCATGGCTACAGTCCACTTCAATATGCTTGGTTCTTTCATGAAACACAGGGTTGGAAGCTATATGCATGGCTACCTAATTGTCACAGTGCATACACATTGGTTGGGTGCAGGCGAGTCCCAAGTCACTGAGTAAGCTCTTCTACCAGATCAGTTCACAGGCAAGGGATGCCAACGCTCGATATTCTGCCTCTGCACTGGACCTAGCAACAACCGTTTGTTTTTTACTTTTCCAAGTCACCAGGTTTCCTCCCACAAAGGTGCAGTAACCTGTTGTTGACTTTCGATCAAGAGAATTTCTAGCCCAATCTACATAAGTGTATCCCATGATGTTTAAGTGACCATTGTTGGTCATGAAAATGCCTCGACCAACTGAACCTTTCAAGTACTTGAGAATTCTCTTGACTATGTGAAGATGCTGGTCTGTTGGTGCATGCATGAATTGACTCACTAAGCTCACTGCATAGGAAATATCAGGTCGTGTAATGGTGAGATAAATCAATTTACCAACAAGGCGCTGATAGACCCTGATATCTGCAATAGGAGATCCTTTGGCATCTAACTTGAGTTTGCTATCAAGAGGAGTACGTGCTGGTTTACAATCTTGAAGATTTGCTTCATTAAGAAGATCAAGGACATACTTGCGTTGATTGAGAAAGAGGCCTTTGGAGCAGGTGGCCATTTCTATCCCAAGAAAATACTTCAAGCCTCCGAGGTTCTTGATGGCAAACTTCGTATGCAAAGCTGACTTGAGTGGTGTGATATCTTCTGCATTGTCCCCCGTGATGATGAGATCATCCACATATACAAGCACCACTAAAGTACCAGCATGGCCATTTCGTACGAACAAGAGTCAGCACTACTTCTCTTAAAACTAGAAGCCAAGAGCACAAAACTCAATTTCGAGTACCAAGCTCAAGGAGATTGCTTCAGACCATAGATGGCTTTGTGAAGTTTACATACCATGCCCGGCTCGTGTTCTTGGGAATGGCCAGGAGGCAGTTTCATGTATACTTCTTCTTCAAGATCACCATGCAAGAAGGCATTTTTAACATCCAGTTGATAAAGAGGCCATTTCAAATTCACAGCAACTGACAAGAGTACTCTGACAGTATTCATCTTTACAACTGGAGCAAAGGTCTCCTTGTAGTCCACGCCAAACATTTGAGTGAACCCTCGAGCTACTAGCCTGGCCTTATATCGTTCTATGGTTCCATCAGAGTTGAACTTGGTTTTCAAAATCCACCTGCTGCCCACGGCTTTCTTTCCTTTGGGAAGCTTGACCACACTCTATGTATTATTGTTATCCAAGGCTTCAAGTTCTTCATCCATGGCTTTCTTCCATGCTGGTAACATGCAGGCTTCGTGAAAATTGAGTGGTTCAGCAACACTTGATATTTGACTTAGAAAGGCACGGTGTGATGAAGATAGATTGTTGTAGTTGACATGTTGAGAGAGTGGATACTTGGAAGCACATTTAGTAACATATTCTTGAAGTCGCGTGGGAGGATGTCTGTCACGAGGAGGATTTCTTCGAGGTTTTTGAGGAATTGCTGGAAGGCTTGAAAAAACTTCTTGGGTATTTGATTCTTCTTGTGCACCTTCATTAGTTTCCAGATTTATAGTACCTCATGTGCAATTTCATTTGTTTCAGGTTCCTTATCAACGGAAGAGCTCTTACTGAGATCTGTGGGTACTGGGATTGGAGAAGGTTGAAAGATTTCCTCCCCCTGTTGACCTTTCTCAGAATGCTGTGAGAAGAAACTTCGAGACTCATCAAACTTGACATCCTGAGAGACTAGCAACTTCCTGGAGTGTGGATCATAGCATTTATATCCCTTCTGTGTAGGTGAATATCCCAGAAACAAACACTTGGATGCTCTACGGTCTAGCTTGTCTCCCTGAGAAGACTGAATGTGCACAAAGCAAGTACACCCAAACAACCGAAGATGAGAAATGTCCATCTTTTTGCCTTTTAAGAATTCACATGGTGATTTGAAGTTAAGAACATTGCTTGACAGTCT
The DNA here is from genome assembly GCA_018257905.1 of Gillenia trifoliata. Taxonomy (NCBI): domain Eukaryota; kingdom Viridiplantae; phylum Streptophyta; class Magnoliopsida; order Rosales; family Rosaceae; genus Gillenia; species Gillenia trifoliata. The sequence continues at coordinate 17,903,357 of CM031080.1, read as the reverse complement.
GTTAATGACATATGCAGCGGTAAGAATGCCTTGAAACCAGAATTTCTTAGGAACATTTGTTTGGATCATTAAGGCTCTAGCTTTCTCAAGAATATCTCTATTTTTTCTCTCAGCAACTCCATTTTGCTGTGGGGTTCCTACACAACTGGTCTGATGAATAATACCATGAGTGCTCAAATAATCAGTCATATTGTTAGATGTATATTCAGTACCATTGTCTGATCTGAGAATGCAAATTTTTGATGAAAATTGATTTACAACAAGATTATGAAAGTTCTTGAAAGCATTTAAAACTTCACTTTTAAATTTCAAAAGATACAACCATGTAGTTCTCGAGAAGTCATCCACAAAAGTTGCATAAAATCGATAACCATCAAAAGACTCTGAGGGAGCTGGTCCCCAAACATAGGAGTGCGCCATTTCAAAACATTTAGTAGTCCTAGACTGGGAATTTGGGAATGGAAGTCTGGTGAACTTAGACACATGACAGGTTTCACACTCTTGTGAAGTTTTACAAAAAATTGGAAACAAAGTGGATAAAACTTGTGCAGAAAGGTGACCAAGACATTGATGCCATAAGAGTTGTTCTTGAACTGATGTGGAACTGGCTTGAAAGCATTTTGAAATCACTGCCTCCTTTGATAGGTAATATAGACCATTCAGGAAGAAACCTTCACCAATCATCTTCTTGGTGACTTGATCCTGAAACACAACATCATGAGAATAAAAGGTAACTAAACAATCCAATGAATTGGTTATTTGTCCAACTGGCAAGAGTTTAATTGGGAATGAAGGTATAAATAATGCTGTAGACTCTTTAATCCTTGATAAAAGATTTATTTTTCCTCGTCCGACAACTGGTACCCTTTTTCCATTTGCAATAGAAACATGAGTTTTTTGTGTGAATTTTTCAAATTCATGTAAATCAGTTAATTTATTTGTCACGTGATCAGAGGCATCTGAATCTACAATCCAACAATCACTAGAATGACTGATATTTAAAGCAGTTGAAAAAGCACTCATGATACCTATTGTGCCTTCTTTGGTTATCGAGGTTGTGTCTGCTAAAAAGCCAGCAAACTTACCAAGAAGTGCAGTTGAGTTCCCAGCTGTCTTGTCACTGCTTTTCTTCAACAGATATGCAGCAAACTCATTGAGCAAGGTTGCAGGATTTGACCTGAAGTTTTTTAGTCCTTCAGTCACGGGTTCAAAGATTGAGAAGGTGGTGAGATTGGCTCTGGAATTGGAATGGTATGTACCCTTGCTGCCCCTTGTGTCCCTCGGACTTCTTTGTTCTCTATCAAACTTTGGTTTCAACTCTGGATGGAAAATCCAGCACCTTTCTCTAGTATGGCCAATTTCTTCTCTGCCAATATTTTCACAGTGTGAGCACTTTAGATCTGGTCTCTTTCCTTTGTATGTCTTGTCACTAAAGGCTTTTTTATTTACTGTAAAAGCCCTAGCTTCAGACCTACTTGCCTTTACCTCCAAGTTCATGACCTTGCGTCGTGTTTCTTCATGTTGAATGGCATTGCATACAGAGGCAAATGAAGGCAATTTTGGATTCATCAAGAGATGACTTATGAGATCCTCGTACTCAGACCCCAAGCTTGCCAGAAGTTGGAATACCTTGTCCTCATCAGCCCTCTTCAGTAAGATCTTAGCATCAGTTGTGTGAGGCCTGTACATACCGAGTTCATTCCACATTGTCTTCAACTTCACCAGGTGTTGAACAAATGAGTTTTCTCCTTGCTGCATGCATGCTAGATCTCTTTTAAGTTGAAGCACTCGAGCTGCATTATTTTGGTTTCCATACATATCTTTGACGTCATTCCAGAGAACATGCGAAGACTCAGAACCACTGAATATTTTTGCGATTCTGGGTTCCATGGAGTTGACGAGCCACGGCATGACCAGTGGGTCTTGAGACACCCAAGCTTCATAGTTTTGAGAAGAGGAATCTGGAGCCTCACTTCTTCCATTGATGAAGTTCAACTTGGATCTTCCACCGAGAGCAAGTGATATAGCTCTAGACCATGGAAGATAATTGAACTCGTTCAGTAATACTGAACTTAGACGCTGGTTTGGATTTGGATTTCCATCAGCTTCAGGTATGGGGTTGAAGCGCTAGCAGCTTGAGAACTTTCAACCTCTATGTTGAAAAGGTCCGCCATTTTAGTAACAACGACGAAGACGATATGCAGAAACAGTATCAGTTATGGTTCCTGCTCTGATACCATATAGAATTTTAATGTTGGTATATTGTTTTCATCATGAATTGTAAGTACAATGGAAGAGAAATATATAGAAGATTACACATCAGGTTAAGATCCAACGGAAACAAGCCATGGACCTCCATCCTTAATCTACGCCCTAATTTATGGTCTTGGAACTGGTTACACGGCAATCAGCCACCAAATATGAGTAAGCAGGTGGTTAACCCAGAAACATAGCTCCAAGCTAGCTAGAAAAGATAATAAGCTACAACCCTAGCTCCTACCCGATGAACACAAGGATGGTCTGACCAACCCGACGGGTATAAGGCTAACCCGACGAGACCAACCCGATGGAGTTCAACCAATCCGATGAGTTGATTTCTTCAATAATACCCTTACCACTCTTTGCTGCTTTTTGCAGTTTCTTAAAGAGTTAATTTATGAACTCTGTTTTGTGTTTTTCTACAAATAATTGTTTGCCTTTATGCTCTACACCAGAACAAAAAAATTCATTTTTTTTTGTTAATCTCTTTTATCTAGGAAGGAATGTAATAGCTTTAAGTTCTTGCTACTTATGACATTTACGGGTAGACAATGTTAATCCACCGCATCAGTTTGTAGTCCTTCTGGAATACTTTTTGTCTTCAGAATGCTGAGAATTTGTGTCATCTTTTCCTGTGTAGGATGATTCGATATGCCGTTGCCAATGTTACAAGAGAAGGGATAGAGCGCTTAGCACTCTAGCAGAAGTCGAGGTTGGTTATGTCCCTTCTATTTTGGAGTCCCATCAAATTCATGGAAATTAAAATTTCAGAAGAGAGAACTTTTTTTTCTTTGATGTGTTCTATTTCGTACTTCAACTAATGACTTCAATATGGATCTTATCTCAACACTTACAGTGCATATTTATTTATAAGAAGCTAGGTACATTAGTATTCCACAAATAAGTTCTTTAGGCTTCTTCTTTTTATTAGGTTGACTAATGCACCTGAGGCTATGATTTATCCAAAGTATGGTCACGGGGACTTATCATACCCCCCTTTCAAAAAAAAAAAAAAAAGTGTAGGTCCACCTTCAATATACCTTTTTATCAGTTACCAGTCCATATTCCACTCTTAGGCACCAAATGAGCCCTTGCAGTTATATTCATGTGTCATATTTATGCCTAAGATATCTACCATGCAGGCTGAACAAGTTCCAGCTTCGGTGCTTATGGACAAGGTATGAGATTGAGGGTAGTTATGTTTGAATCTTTGGTACCTGAAAGTTGCAAACTAATTCATATTTGTAACAGCTTGAGACAAATAAAGGTGTTAGATTATCTACAGGTCAGAATTTGTTTAGTCATCAGCTAGTTTTGGATCCAACCTTCAAGGTCCCATTGCCACCAGCTTTATCTCCACCTGATCTAAGCGAAAGTCTGAAAGATGATAAAAGGAAAGGTGGCTAGGGGATTATGTATTATAACCAGTTCCGTGAAGCCAGATATATCAAATTGTTTTCTTGTATATCCTCCTGGATGTAAGACGTAATTTTGGTCATGTTACTATTCTTTTATTCAAAATGAGTAGCAAAAATTATCCATCATTTTCCTTTTTTCCTCGCTAGCTTTGTACCCTGAACAGCGTCTTCAATCAGGGCTATCAATTAGCTGGCAACTCGGCTGGGATTTGTCCAAAGGGCATGTAAGTTTATGCTGAATCTTTTAAAGACAATAATTCGGCTGAAATGAAATTGGTCGTCTTTGGTTCTGTAGTCATGATATGGAACTGCTAGCTACTTGCCTAATAGTGAGTGAAATGAGGTGGCTAACTATTATCAATGGAATATAACTCTTACGCAGTCAGGGATTTACTTGTACTGTTTACCAGGCCGCTGCCATTGTGTATTTATATCTATGTTTGTTGCTTACGTATTTGATTAGATATATTACGACAACATATACCGCATTCACTCTCAATCCGTTAAATTCGACATTGTTTATCTTCTCTTCTTCAGGTTTGTGTTGTACTTTTCTACTTTATGTGATGATGCCGAACACGTAAAAAGGTTGCTACATAATAGCTGCCTTCACTCTCAATCCGTTAAATTCATGTGGTACTGTTTACCATGAATGCTCTCTCACACTTCCTGTTTCTGGAAATTCTCGTGATTCCACAGCTCACAGTGAAGACGTAGAGGTAAAACCAACCTTAGTATGGAGCACGTTGTATACTATATTCAGGAGCTGCTTATATATGGTATGCCGATCATCCTGACTTTCATACGTCTGCACTAATTCTCATTAGGTCTGCTCACATCCTGTAATCCACACACCGAGACACAGGCTCAAAATGGAAAACGAGGAACGTATAATGTGGAAAAAAGACATTAGTGTTAGTAAAGCCATTTAGTTAGAGATAATTTTCCATGATTGTAATTCATTGTATAATTCTTTATTTATTCTTATTCATTGTATCTAGCAATTGGAAGTATTCTCTGTACCTTCGAATATGAAGGGTCATTGTACATCTATATATAATGTATTCTTTTCACTCAATTTAATAAAGGAAAATCAGAAACTTTCACATGGTATCAAAGCCTTGATCCTCTTTTTTTTTTTTTCCATGGCTTCCTTATCCCCCTCTTCATCTTCTGCCTCCTCAATCACCATCCCCAATATTTCTACCTTGGTCTCTATCAAACTTTCTGAAACCATCTATCTCTCGTGGGAGAGTCAGGTGAAACCTTTTTTAATTGGCCAAAACTTCTGGCGTTTTGTCGATGGATCGTATCCGTGCCCTCCTCTTGTCATCCCTACTACTGCTCTAGTTGCCTCTCCTACTACCTCTGCCGATACTGATACTTCTACTGTTCTTCCCCCTGTCATCACTTCTTCTCCCAACCCCGAGTATCTTTCTTGGTATCAAACTGACCAAACCCTTGTCAGTATGCTTCGTGCCACCCTCACTGAGCCGATTCTTGCTTTAACCGTTGGGCTTTATACTTCTCGTGAAATTTAGGAGCATCTTCGTCATAATTTTTCACAACAGTCCCTTGCTAGTGCCACTCACTATCGGTTTCAGTTGTTTTCACTTAAAAAGGGGACTAAATCCATTGCGGATTACCTTGGTCAAGCTAAGGCTATTGCTGATCAGTTGGCATCCATTGGTCAACCCATTGCCAATGAAGATTTGGTGTCTTATGTGCTTCGTGGCTTAGGACCAGAGTACAGTGTAATGGTGGCGATGTTGACTAATTTTCCTCCTTTCCCGCCGTTCAATGAACTGCGTTCTCGGTTGCTTTTCTTTGAGTCACACTGTTTTTGAACCGCCCGCATCTGCTCCTCAGGTGTTTTATTCTGCTCGTAATGGTGGGAATGGTTCCTCAGAGAGTCGTACTGCTGGTGGGCAGCTTCCTCGAAATCTTGGTGGTCATGGTGGTTTTCGTGGACCTAGTGGCAATGGTCGTCACGCTCAAGCTCCTGCTATTGGTAGTGCTGGTTTGGGGCGTCATAATCGTGGTGCTCACCGTGGTAATTCCTCTGCTCCTGGGCTCCTTGGTCCTTCTCCCAATTCTCATGGTCCTCAGTGCTGGGCATGTCGTCAATATGGACATATTGCTCTCCAGTGTCCTCAAACTGCTCGTGGTGATGATGATTTATCAAGGGCCTTTGCGGGAATGCATGTTACTTCTTCTACAGATCCTTATTGGTATCCCGATATCGGTGCAACCCATCATATGACTAGTGATGCTCGTCCTATGACATTTGCTACTGGAAATAGTCAAAATGGTCAGGTGGTTGTTGGTAATGGTGATGCTCTCCCTATTGCGCACACTGGTAATATTTCCTTTGAGTCGGGGTCTTTTATTTTTCATTTTTCTCACGTTCTACATGTTCCTGCCATTCGTAAAAACTTGTTGTCTGTTGCTAAATTCACAAGGGACAATTGGGCTAGTTTAACGTTTTTACCTTAGGGGTTTATCATTCATGATTTAAAAATCGGTGTTATTCTGTTTCAGGGCCCATGTGAGGATGGTCTATATCCTATCAAACTTGATTGTGCATCTAGGCGTAAATCGTCTCAAGTTCATGCCTTTACTTCACTCTTCGCGTCACCCTCCTTGTGGCATCATCGTCTTGGGCATCTGCCTCGTCAAGTTCTTAGTGTTTTAGCGTCTAGTCATTTGTTAGGGTCTTCCTTTTCTGTTTCAAATAAAGAATTTTGTAATAGTTGTGCATTGTCTAAGTCCCATCGCTTGTCGTTTAATTCTTCAAACCATTGTTCCATGTCCCCTTTTGATTTAATTCATTCTGATGTTTGGATGCCTCCGGTAGCTTCTGTATCTGGTTTTCGATACTGTCTTATTTGCAAATGATTTTTCCCGGTACATTTGGATTTTTTCCATGTCTCACAAATCTGAGGTGTTCAAACATTTTAGTAATTTTTTATCCTATGTTCAAATTCAATTTTCTAAGACTATTAAACAGTTTCAAAGTGATGGTGGTTGGGAGTTTAATAATTCATCCTTCAAATAGTTGTGTGCGCAACAAGGGATTCATCACAAGTTCTCTTGCCCTCATACACCGCAACAAAACGGTCTTGCTGAACGCAAGTATCGCCACATCACTGAAATGGATCGCACTCTTTTACTTGCTGCCAAACTTCCGTACAACCTTTGGGCTGAAGCTCTCACTACTGCAGTTTATTTGATCAACCGTTTGCCTACACCTATACTTAAGTGGGCTTCTCCATATCACACTTTGTTTGGGTGTGATCCGGATTATCTCGCTCTTCGTATTTTTGGATGTGCTTGTTTTCCATATTTGGGTGATTACACTACTAACAAGTTACAATCTAGATCCCTGCCTTGTGTTTTTCTTGGCTACAGTGAGCAATACAAGGGATATCGTTGTTTACATCCTGCTACTGGGAGGGTTTATTTATCTCGCCACATTGTTTTCAATGAGAACGAGTTCCCTTATGCTTCTCTTTCTACCACTCAACGTTTGGATTCCTCGGAACTTGTTTTTGTTCCTATGGTGCCTGTTGCGTCCTCACCTACACCTTCAGGCGATGACACATTGCCCCCACCGCCCACCTCTTCACAGAATCTGCCTTCCACAGATGCATTACACCTTGGTACTGCCCCAGATAATCCTGCTGCTGCTTCATTAGTAGCTGACCCACCTTCCCATGAATTACCTTCAGCCGTGCAACCTGTTTTGCCCTCCACTAGTTCTCTACCATCTATATCAGTTTCAGCCCCATCTACTGGCCCACACACACGGTCCAAGTCTGGCATATCTAAACCCAAAGTCAGCTCCTATTTTGCTTCTCGCCACCCACTTCCTCAAGTTTTTACAGCTCTCGTCGTTGAGGACTTTGAACCTTCTTGTTACAGTCACGTATCCCATTCTCCCTCATGGCGTCAGGCCATGGTTGATGAATTTAATGCCCTCCTCAAGCAACAGACGTGGTCTCTTGTTCCTCCCGTACCTCATGCTAACACCGTTGGTTGTAAATGGGTCTTCAAGTTAAAGCGCAATTCAGATGGTTCGGTCAAGCTCCATAAGGCGCGTCTCGTTGCCAAAGGCTTCCATCAGCAGGCAGGTGTTGATTTTTCTGAGACTTTTAGTCCCGTGGTAAAACCGATAACGATTCGTACTGTTATTAGTCTTGCTGTCTCTTTTGGGTGGCCTCTTCATCAACTTGATGTAAATAACGCTTTTCTTCATGGTTCACTAATGGAGGATGTTTACATGACTCAGCCCCCGAGTTTCGTCTATCCAAATCGTCCTCATTATGTCTGTAAGCTTCACAAGGCAATCTATGGCCTCAAGCAAGCCCCCCGTGCTTGGTTTCATCGCCTTAGCTCCTTTTTGATTCACTCTGGGTTTCTCCAGAGTCGAGCTGACAATTCCATGTTTATCTTTCATCAAGGTTCTGTAATTCTTGTGTTTCTCCTTTACGCTGATGACATTGTCCTCACGGGTAATTCTCCAACTTTTATTCAATCTTTTATAACGACGTTGGGTCGTGAATTTGAAATTAAGGACTTGGGCAAGTTACATTACTTCTTAGGGATTGAAGTTTCCTACTTGTCTACTGGTGTTCGCTTGACTCAAAACAAATACACTTTGGAGATTTTGAAGCGAAGCAATCTTCTTGAATGTAAACCATGCTCCACTCCGCTAGCTGCCAAACGGCACTCTGTGCAATCAGGCTCTCCTCTTCCTGATGCTTCCCTTTATCGTCAACTCGTCGGCGCCCTTCAATACCTAACACTCACCCGTCCGGATATTTCGTATGCAGTGCAAACAGTCTCTCAATTCATGGGTTCACCTACTACTGCCCACATGGACGCTGTGAAACGTATCTTACGTTACCTCAAGGGAACTCTGGGAAAGGGATTATGCTTCACTCCTTCTCCCTCACCATTCCGTCTTGTTGCTTATTCAGATGCTGATTGGGCAGGGTATCCAGACACCAGTCGGTCTACCACGAGATTTTGCATATTCTTGGGAGGGAACTTGATTTCCTGGTGCGCTAAAAAGCAAAAGACTGTTTCCCGTTCAAGTGCTGAAGCCGAGTACCGGGCCCTTGCCTTTGCGTGGGCAGATACAATATGGATCATGAGCTTGTTATGCGAACTTCGAGTGCCTATTACTTCTCCAGTTTTGATGCATTGTGACAATTTAAGTACGACATATATGGCAGCTAATCTAGTTTTTCACTCTCGCACGAAGCATATTGGTTTGGATTATCATTTTGTTCGCGAAAGTGTTGCTTCTAGAACTCATCAAGTTCAGTTTCTGCCCTCTGTCTCACAATTGGCTGACGTTTTCACAAAAGGGCTACCCAAAGCGCGCTTTCAGGAGCTGTGTTCAAACTTGGTCTCCTCCCCGGAGTCAAGTTTGTGGGGGAATGTTAGTAAAGCCATTTAGTTAGAGATAATTTTCCATGATTGTAATTCATTGTATAATTCTTTATTTATTCTTATTCATTGTATCTAGCAATTGGAAGTATTCTCTGTACCTTCGAATATGAAGGGTCATTGTACATCTATATATAATGTATTCTTTTCACTCAATTTAATAAAGGAAAATCAGAAACTTTCACAACTAGAATAACAATATCTGTCCGAGTAATCTACATTTTCATATAGGGATCTTGTTGAAACCATGTGTAAAAACTCCCTTTTGTATAATCTTGATAGAGGTGTGACCTATCATGAATTTTTTTTATTCACTTTGATTTCAGGATCACCATGAATATTTTTCATCTCAACTCCCATGCCAGATGGAAACCTGAACTACAATGATCTGATAGATGCAACTGCAGAGGTATATCTTTTTATTAACATCCTGTGTTTCATTATGCGTGATTTTTTGTTGCCATAATCGCCTGATGTTGACCTACGCCCACTCTTTGGAGAACATGATATGATGAAATTTGTAAGTTATGTTCGCGCTGGGGGGAGGGGGTTACTGTCTATCGTTGACCTCTGTGGTAGAATCACGCTTTATTCCTTTGTTTTATGGCGCTCCTTGGGATCCCCCTCCCCCACCTTTGTTAAATACTGGTGTTGAACCAGAAGAGGGTGTTTAAACGTCTTGGCCAGTTGTGGGTGTCTGAAAGATGACGGCTTCCCTATGTAAAATTTGGTTTTGATGCTTGTACTTGACAGATTTTCCATAGGATTTATCCTGATGAAGAATTCTTTTCACTGCACCCTCGGCTGGTAATTTGGAGGATGATTGTGGCCTTATTCTAGAGAACTATGGCTCTTTTGGTAAGTGAATTGGATTTACCCATGTTGTATTGTTGTGGTTGTTGTGCAGTACTTTCCTCTGTTATCTTTTTAGTTTGAGTAAAATTTAGAATTAGTCCCTGAACTTGCACCCTAGTTTAGAATGTGTACTTAAATTATTTTTCCGTTAATTTACGTTCCTGAATTTAACAAACTATGCACCGTTCGTTCTTTCGGTAGATGTCGTCAGCCTTCCCGTCAAAAAAGACCATGTGCCATGCATGTGAGGTGTTTTTCAAGAGTATATTGGGCAACAAGAGGGAAAATCAGATTTGGAGACAAGGTGATTTTGGACAGGAAGGCAGGCGACATCCACTAAAAGGATGAACGGTGCACATTTTGTTAAATTCAGAGACGTAAATTAACAGAAAAATAGTTCAGGGACGAATTCTAAACTATGGTGCAAGTTCACAGACTAATTCTATGATAGGCTTTTTGCAAAAAAATGAGGAGGAAACTCCGTAAGACGTCGGAGAAGCGAAATATAGGTCGATTTCTTGCGGCTAAATATGAATTGTTGTTTTCCCATCCATCCGTTTAGTTTATTTGTATTTGACATGGTATAATTGGAATTGTATGTTTGGTGACAGAGACTCAATTGGATCGAAACAAACATAATTGTCGAGACATGGGGGAGTGTATTATTAACTTGTACTACTCAATGTAAAATGGTAAATTATTTCTTTACAAGTACCACCGGGACTGTCCGCGGGTGTGCGCATTTGCCACTCGCTAAATTCTTTAATGCTCACTGTACCTCGCTTGTGCAGTAGTACCTCGCTTGATCTTTCAGCCTTGTTGCAGATAAAAGACCGGTGACCGGTGACCGGTGCCTGCATACCAAAATCTTACCTTTTATCTCAGCTATTCAAATCATTCTTAAACTAAACAGCTCTGAGTTACTTCAGCTTTTGCGGGCTTGTATCTTCAGAGTAAAGTATGCTGTCAGGTGAGATGAGGCGTCGTTGGTAGAGAAAAAGCCGAGCCTGAGGGTGAAAATTCGTACTCGGGTAAGTTCTTGTTTTGGTCAGATATTCAGATGAGTTGAAAGAAATAGGTAAATATTAGAAATGTGAAGCCATAGATGGTGGTTTTACTTACGCATTGAAATCCTACCATTGCCCACCATACTCCAGCTAAACCATATCCTCTGCTACTCACAATCTGGCCAAACAAAAATAGGATTTGTTAAGCAACTTTTCAAAGCATCGGAATTTTCTTTAATACTACGTAGCATTGAAAAATACAAATAAAAAATTTAAAGAAATATACCCACTTGAAGTAGAAGTGCACCAAAACACGAGCATCCGGTCATTGACATACTAATAAATCTCAGATCTCGTCCAGCCTACAAAATAATACTCGATTCGTGTTGAGTAGGTAGGTCTTCGTGCAATGATAATCGAATTCAAAGAACAAATGAGACTTCCAGCAGTAGAAAAAAGTTCCCAAACTATTACTTATACATGCAAACCCAACAACAATATAAACAGGATGAACTGCCGATCACATCCACTGGGGACTCAGCTCGTACAAGACTCGGTTTTCATCAATCTATAGTCCAAATGGCAGGCACGATATGTGCAACGATAAGGCTTATAATAAGAACTCGAATATAAAATCAAACATACCCGTAATGTTCCCTCGAAGCTGAGAATGGCCGGTGTCACAACCAACGCCAGAAAAAATGGTATCAGTGCTTTATGCATCTGCATTAACACATATACGGTAGAGTATCAAGAGAAACTATATTCGTGCAGTATTTTCATAAATATGTACGATATGATTTATAGAAAAGAGAAAATCGGAAACAGAAGAAATATAAACTAGCAAGACGTTGAAAGGTTCGAAAAATGAAAATGAAGAACCAACCTCCTGTATAATATTTAGATCAGGTGTGAAGATATTCGGAAACAACCATGGAACACTTGTTCCCACAATTCCTAATACTGAACCAAGTATAGCTCCAATGGTGACAAGCGACTTGAGCAGCATTCGAGCCTGCAGTTTCATATCATTAATTTTTCAGAAGATAATTTGTCCCTAACAAAATACAGATGGAAATTCTTCAAATATCAACCAATTTGACCAGGATTAGAAGTTAGATGCTGTCATATCAGTAGAATTTGAGTATGACAAACCTTGCGCAAACTACGTTTTACTCCATGCATCAATTCGGGCATAAACGCGTGTGCAGTTTGAGAGAGAGGTTCACCCAACACCGTGAAGATGAAGTATGTTTGAATCATGACCTGGAGTAAATGGCAAGTCATCAGTTGCAAAGGGCCGTCACTTATCTCCAAAGTCAAAGATCAACTAACACAAGTTTAACAAAAAATCTAACCTGATGAGCAGCCGTGGTCTTCGTCCCCATGGATGTTGCAAAATACATAAGGAGAGTGTAGAAAGAGACCTATAAATCACAATGTCTTTATTAGTGAACAAAGTATATTTTCGTTGTGATTTTAAGCTCGTTAGGATATCTCGCTTCATAGTGTCTTTCTTTATTTGATTTGGTTTCCTGTGTGTTTCTAGATATGTAATTGAGTAAATTGAAACCTTTGACATCATTGTGACAAACACTGGAGCGGGGAGCCCAAGTACTGTTAGAAGTTCTTTGGGCGACGGAACAGAGATGGCATAAGCATTGTATCCTTTCTTGTTCAGAGCTTCAATCATCATATATCCTGCAACAACCTATCATCCCAGTCAATGGTAGCGGAAAAGGAAGTTAGTGCGTCAAGTTTCAAGAAGAACATAAGACTTAATATTCAATGCCATGGCCTAAATTGTTTATCTGTACTTTTAAATTTTTTTGTCCAGCATACCTGTGACACCATTGTTGCCCATGCTGCACCGGCAATACCATAGCCTAAAAAGCTGCAGAGGACTATATCACCGACGCCATTGATCGCACTGGCTACAGCCAAGGCCTTCAAAGGACCCCAGGAATCTTTCATGCCAAGACTGAGAAACAGAGAGAATATCAGAAGTCAATATACGAATGCTTCTAGTGCAGTTTCCCATGACTTTGAACAAAGAACTAATAAATCTTCTATGATTTATGGATTTATTTATATATCTTTAACTTGTTAGATATTCATGTCATAAAAAATGCATGGAAATAGTTGAAGACATATGTAACCTTGCACTCTGAGTAACGAAACCAACGAGAACCGCAGGCCATGCCAAACCTCGTATCTATCAACAGAAAACATTCTGTGAAATTGCGGAGGCATTTAAAAGAAATCGAAGTGTAGCAGTATGTCATAAAAATCCAGGATAATATTTCCATTTACTGGTTATAGAAGTACAAGTGCAACCTCAATATAACTCGTGCAATTTTGTACTGGACACGACCACAATCAATTCGAGAAAAAATTTGGTTCGAGTTCCACCTACGAATGAGAAATTATTAAGCAATATCGTAATAATAATATAGAGTCTATAGACTGATTAATTTTTCATATTCAGAACTTGCTTCACAGTATCTTTGTTGTGATTCAGAGTATAAGCAAGCTGCTAATGACTAAGAAAAAGCAAATTGTAAATTTTAACACTTGCACACCAGATAAACGATTTAAAGGAAATCAACTTGTGAAAAAGGAACCACCATTTTTAGGTCAAAAAAACGAGCACATGAATGATTTAAATCAAATAACGGGAAAGACACCTGAACATATGTGTTTGCTGCAGGAATAATTTGTGCGCTCTTTGATCCAGTAAAAGCTGAAAAGCCAAGATTACATCGGTGATTACTCATCTGTGCTACTTTTACAGACTCATGAGGAAACTATAATTATCTACCATTTGCCAAAATGCATTTATGTAAAGAAAGCAAACAAAATCGAACAGTTTCTGCAATGCAAAGATTTCGAACAGAAGTACCAATTAGTGCCCATGAACCGAAGAATCTTGTAAGTAAAAGCATTAAGATGCCACAGGTCAATCCAACAAAGAGCAAGATCGATATGTGATGTTGCACTTCTTTTTTATCCTGCACCAACATAATCATGCAAGAAAATATTAAATATGAAACGTATACATGTAGGACTCATTTCTTAATAACAATAAAGCATGGAAGCATACACATTTATACACTACAGAGGAATGAACTAACCCCTCGAGAAAGCGCGGTAGCAACCATATTTGAAGTTGCAACAGAAATGAACATGAACACAAAACTCATGTTATCACACAGTACTGTTCCAGGGCCTGCAAAATGAAAATAGTAAACATAGTTCAGCTAAAAGTTCTATCTACCCCTATAAAGAAAATGGGCTTTATGATCGCCATCCTTGGATAAGATGGTTTTGGTTTCAAGTTGTCCATTGAACCCTTCCCCCTTTGCAAGTCAATGGACTTTCAAGTTTCTCCAAGTTGGGAGTGGGTTACAACCTGGGAATGTGATAATCATTTAAATTACAAATATCTAAAACAATATGCAACAGTAGATTAAAAATATATTGGAATAGCAGTATGTTTTGGGTATACTTAATTCTGCTTAAGATGATAATGAAGATCGTTGCATTATCATTGTAATCTTTTGAATAGATTCTGAAACATTGTTTGGTGATTACATTACCTACCCTCATGCTTATATCTGATTGGTGGATGCAGTCATTTATCCCTAATTAAGAAACCTAGGCTTGTGTCCATGGATCATGTCCTGTTGGCCCTGGGAGCAACCAAGGAGTAGAGGGAGCTCAGAATCCGCACTCTCTTTAACTTCTTTGACACCGCAAATGTTGGTTATTTGGAATTTAGAAAAAGTCTAGTTAGTGAGGTCAAGATTTGACTCTTAAATTATGTAGTAACAATTGCATACGTGTAAATTATTAAGAAACTGAGGGTATTATTTTTGTGATGGTATAGGCAAACGCAAACTAAGGCAGCATAAACTATTTCTAGAAATAGTGTAACCGTTTCTCTAAATAGTGTCACCATTTTTAGAAATAGTGTCACAATTTTTCGAAATAGTGGTCACCATTTGCAGAAATAGTGTCACTGTTTCTAGAAATAGTGTCACCGTTTCTCTAAATAGTGTCACCGTTTTTAGAAACAGTGACACTGTTTCTAGAAAGAGTCACCATTTGTAGAAATAGTGGTCACCATTTGTAGAAATAGTGGTCACCATTTATAGAAATAGTGGTCACCATTTGTAGAAATAGTGTCACTATTTCTAGAAATAGTGACATTATTTCTAGAAACTGTGACACTATTTCGAAAAACGGTGACACTATTTCTAAAAAAGGTGACACTATTTAGAGAAACGGTGACACTATTTCTAGAAAGAGTGACACTATTTCTAAAAAGAGTGACACTATTTCGAGAAACTACGCTATTTCTAGAAATGGTGACACTATTTTTAGAAACAGTGACACTATTTCTAAAAAAAGTGACACTATTTCTAAAAAAAGTGACACTATTTCTACAAATGGTGACCATTATTTCTAAAAAATAATTTAAGAAATTGTATTATTTTAAAAAAAGTAACAAACAATAAATTGGATGGGATATTGCTACTATGTAATTTGAATGATGTTATTTGTAATTTTAATTTGATATGTAGTTTGTGTTTTGTTGTTGAATTGTTAAAATTTTCAAATTTTGCTATTCATGTTGCTTCATTATTAGAATGGATTATTTGATACATGAATAATAGAGAGTAGTGATAATTATAGCTTGTTTTTGTATTTCTTGAAGAGTTCAACAAAAAATATTATAATCAAGAGCATTAGGCTGATTATAAAAAAAGACATTAATGAGTTAATGTCATATTTGTAAATAATGAAAGTTTTAATGGCATTTTCATAATTAAAAAATGATAGATTTAGGCTAACAAAGTTTGGATTATGTCAGGAGTAGATTGGGAAAAAAAATTGTAGCTTGCATGTTGGGCTTTGCTTCCAGCATGTGGGCATTTTTGTTTTTTGTCATGTTGTGGTAAAGTTTGTCCTTTTGATTAAAATTTTTGCCATTTTCATTAAACAAAGTTATTATGGTGCTTTTAGTTAAGAAAAAGTTTAAAATTTTCATTTTCATTAAAGTTCCCAATTATTTAATCGAGTGTTAGATTGCACAAAATTAGGAACTTTTTAGCAAGTTAATTTTTCAAGGTACCCTTCTTAGTTAAATTTCTGTCTCGGTCCTTGAATACATCAATTTACATACAATGTAACTCCGAATAATATGTCCACAAAAATGAACGTACCTACATGTATATTCATAATAATGTACTTAATCGAAGAACCAAAATTATTAAATGTAATCTAACAGTGCGATTTAATAAAATAGTCATCTTATCTAATGGCTTTCTCATCAGCGCTTTTATTAGAAGTAGGTCGAAATTTTTAGTAAAGACTCACCTAAAGCAGCAAGCTCAATTGAGCTTCCCCGACCAATGACCCCGGTGTCGACAAGACTCATTAGCAGGCTACATACCCAAATCCCAGTAGACGGTCCCGTAAACTTTGCAATCTCCTTCACTTGATTCCAAATGCTCCGACTCTCCAGCTCTTCTTTCTCAACCACCACAACTTCTTCTTCAGACACCAAAGAATCTTCGCTCCCTCCATCTCCCACACCAACCCCATCGCCAATGCTGCAGGCGGCTAGGAGCAGGTTACTCCGTCGTATTGTGGCGGAGGAGCGTAGCTTTGGGAGGGCAAGTGTGTGGTAATAAAGGCGTGGGGTGAAAGAGAAATATGGTGGGTTAGTGAAGAAGGTGTGAGTGGGGTTTTGGAGGACAGGGGAGGGAGGGGAGTGAGCTATCAGGGTTTTCCTGGTCATTTTCTATTTTGTTTCTCCTTTTTTTGCGGGAAAATGGGGGCAATAACTTATGTTAAAGGAGCTCCGACGACTTTAAAGGAAAAACGGGAAAACGACAACCGACAAACGGATAGAGAATGTACGAACGTGAGTGGTTTATAAATCGTTTGAATCTATAAGAACTTGGCAGGAGCCGCCACGTAGACGTTTACCGGCCTAATCTATGCAACACGTGAAGCTTTTCTGCCAATTATTATGGACGTTTGCATGGTCTCAAAATGCAGCCAAATTGGTGCCAATTATTGCATAGATGAGAAACAAAATTTCAGAAATCAGAAATCGTTTAATCAAAATTCCACTGTTTAAGTGAAGGGAAATGATTTTCACACACTATTTTTAGCTTCTTACACACTCCTATATAATCCTACTCATTAGTTTCGCTTGATTTGTTCAATCCGTATTCGATGTTCATAAGTAGAGAGGGGTGTGTGGAAAACTAAAAAAGGTGTGTGAAAATGGTTAATTTTTTTATGGATTTTTAACCAAAATGGTCCGCAAAATTGACCTAACTCCTCAATTTGGTCCCTAATAATGAAAATCGATAAATGTGGTCCCTGACTTTGAATGTTGAACATCAATGTAGTCCTTCCGCTAGAATTCCGTCGATAATTCTGTTAGTGTGCTAATGTGGCACACGAGTGGTCCCACCAGTCCAATCATATGGTGCCACATGGATTAACCATAATCTTTCTTTTTTATGGGAATTTAGCCAAAATAGTCAGATTTCAAACTGGAATTGCCAAAATAAACAACATTTAGGCTCATTGCTAATATAATCAATTTTAGACATTGAAAAGACTAAAATACCCCTTCCACAACTCTCTTCCTCCTCCCAAACCCAAATCTCTCATGCTCGCTCACCTTTCTCGACTAACCCATGGGTTGTACTATTATGATTCGAAGCTTTATACCTACTGCAGCTTGTCCGATTTCACCCTGCATTGGCTTTTCTGTCGTCGCCATTGGCTTCTGCAACTTGGACCTCCTTCTCAGCCAGGCCCTCGTCAAGAACAAGTGATGGTCTACCTTCAAATTGAGCTGCATCCTGAACTCGCGTGACTTGCTCCATTTCTCTGTCGTCTGTCAGAATCCAAGCCGTTTCTTTGGCAGATTGGAGAAGACGTAGATATCGTGTTGATACAGTAGTAATATATTGTCTATATCGTAGATATCGTGTTGATACAATAGTAATACGTTGTCTATATCGTGTTTTGACGGTGTTATAATGTCGACACATGGGGGAAGGGAAAATGAGAGAGAAGTTGTAGAAGGGGTAATTTAGACATTTTCTCCTATCAATACGCTGTCTATATTGTAGTTCGTGTCTATATGATTATTTTAGCTAAACACTTTTGAAATTAGACTATTTTGGCTAACTAGCCAAAAGATAATAAAGAATACTCATATTTACATTCTAGGCGTAGTCATCCCCTTCGTTTTCTATGCAATTAGAGCTACAACTCTCTCTCTTTCTCTCTCTTTCCTCATCAGATCTTCCATCGTCGACTCTTCTACCACGCTAACAGAGATAGTGAGATGTAGCGAAACTGGCAAGATGTGAAAAGAGGAGTCAAGATGCAAGAAAACGAGATAATCTATCTTGGTTCTTTCTGGTTTTCTTCCCAAAAAACCCTTTCACTTAATTAATTAAAAAGAATTAGCAAGGAAATGCCTAGACTATTGCCTAGACCTCCTAAGAGCCCTTAGGCGAGAGCCTAACAACTCCTCAATTTTGGCTAACGATTTGCGCAACATCCAGGAGGAAGAGCATCACGGTGAATCATTTGAAGCAGGCTCCACCAACTCTCTTGTCTAGCAGTTACCGGAAGCAGAGTGTAAACCACTGCAGAATCACATAGCAGCGGAACCGCAGGCAGACAGACAACCCATTTGAGTTGAAGACATACAACGGTTGCTAGACGAGCCACTTAGAAACTTCAGGCTAGAAGAAAACTTGGAGGATGCGCTACGTAGGCAGGCAATCATTGTGAATGTTTCACCATTCATAGATGAGTTCGAGCAGGCGCAACCTCCACAAAGATTTTCCACACCTTCCTTCAACGCTGTTCATGGAAGATTCATATCCCGAAAGGCACTTGAAGCGCTTGTAAAGTGTCATGATGAAGCCTTGGCGTGCAAAATTTTTGCTATGACTTTGCGTGGAGAAGCTCAGGATTGGTTCCACACTCTGGCCCCACAGTCTATTAGCAGTTTCAAGGAACTTGCCTTCGTTTTTACGAAGGAGTATTCGTCCTACCAAGTTGTTAAGGAAATGTCCAATCACCTCTTCAGCTCGAGCATGTTTGGAAGTGTTTTAAAAGTTGACTAAAAGCGCTTTTGATGAAAGTACTTTTGGCCCAAAAGCACTTGAAGTGCATTTTGGAAGAAAGCACCAACTATATATTTCTTGCATAAAGCACTAAAGTGCTTTTTCATAATTCACTTGCATTTTTATTAAAATTGTTGTGGACAGTTTTTAGTGAAGGGTGCGGCAAGAGAAGAATAGAGAGAATTTGGTGAAACTGTAGTGTATGTGGAATATGTAGTTCATATATTCCACATACCAGGTGCCTTTATTTATAGTAATACAAGTACAAGTACAATAGGATTCTAATCCCTTACAGAACGGAATAGCCTAATCCATATCTACCTAGGATTTACACAATCATATTTAACACATGTTATATTTTATCTACAACAAAAATTTAATTTTAAATGCACTTTTATAAAAAATGCTTTCATTCAATTTAAAAACATCTAATTTGATAAAATTACCTAAAATGGCGAACATGAATCACTGCCAAAAGGTATGAGCCAAAAGTCGGTTATTTTGCTCCGTCTTATTCGAAAACACCCGAATCACTGCCATTTTTGTACACACAACTTCCTACTACTGGCATCAAAACTGCCTACTTTTGCGATTTTCATTATTGGGGCAATTTAATAGTCTACAACAGGTCACCAAATGGCTCAATTTCAGCCGCTTGATCAAATCAGACGGTGACAAAAAATTCAGTATGCAAAGCCCGTTGCACTAAGAAAAATCGATATTTTTTACTTAATTTTGTTTCGAAGCGATTTTCTCCACAAATTCATAACATTTGTCAGGGTGTTAGTTTTCCCTATTCATCTGGAAGATGCCTAACAAAGTAAAGGTGAGGTTCATGCCCACTTCTTTTATTGTGTCTTCTTCCCGTTTTTACTTTTCTTTTTCTTGAAAAGGTTTATGTCCCCTAACCGAGTGCAACTTCTTTGTTTTTGTTTCAATAGAACATCTCTTTGTACGGTTGAGTTTTTTATTATAAAAATTAAAATATTAAAATCCACATGGTATGGACATATCATGTGGTTTTATAAGATCTTGAGTCTTGACCCATTGATATTAATTGATTTGAGTTGAATTGTTAAATTCTAGTTGAAGTTGAACAACTTTTTTTGGTCTGAAAAAAAAAAGTTGAAGAACTTTGAATGTGAAATTTCATCTGCCATTTGCCCCAAATGTTTAGAATGGTGGCCTATCACAACAACTACTCCAACTTGAGTCTTGACCAGTTGGCCATTATTTTGGAATAAAAAATAAAAACATCCCACTACCGCCACATGGCACCCATGTGCTCTAAGATCTCCTTCGCTTATTTTTCCGAGAAATTTTTCCAACCCTCAGGGATTTGAAGTAATACTCTCTATTCTATTGTCATAATATAAATGAAGAAAATAATATGTTTTTTCGTGTTCTTTTATTTATATCACGACACGTGGAATATCCACTTGAATACTGGACATTTTGAAAATTTTATTTCTCCGCATGTAGGGAGACAACTTCATTTGCCAACTACTATTCTTATCCTTCCTCACCTCTTCTTTTCCCATTGCCTGTTCTTTCCGTAAAATCAAATCAATGAGGTATTTCTTCTACTTTCTGAAATGAATTGCTTTTTCAGAAAGCTGTTTTTATTTTGGTAAAAGTACTTGAGTTTTGTAGACATTCTTGTTCACAACATGTTCAAACGCATACCCCCATGAACTCTTTTTCGAAATCTTTGCAAGACTGCCTGTGAAATCTCTGTTGCAATCGAGATGCGTTTGCAAATCTTGGAACACTTTAATTAAATTAGCAGCCCAAGTTTCGTAAACACGCATCTTGACAGGAATGCCAGGAAAAGTGCTTGTCAGCACCAGCAATGCAAAGTGCTTGTCACTCTTTTGTGCTGAAACATATGTCAAGTGTTTGGATTTTGAGCTTCCTAGGGACTTGATCAGTTCCGGTTTCTCTGTTTTCGGTTCGTGCAATGGTTTGGTTTGCCTATCTGATGCTACATTTGATAGTTGTATATATCTATGGAATCCATTACTTAGAAAATTGAAGAGACTTCCCCAATGCCTCATTTGTTGCACGCATGTCGCTATCACTACACTCGATTTTGGCTTCAATCGTGTAGAAAAAGATTATAAAGTTGTGAGAATTGTGAGGACTGGATGCACGGAGAGTATCTTCGAAGCTGAGGTTTACAGCCTTAGGTTGGATTCCTGGAGAAGAATCAGGTCATCATTTCCCCTGGCTTCACATCATGCCTATCTGCAGGATAAATGTGCATGTTTGAATGGAGTTGTGTATTGGATTGTTGAGGATTTCTCTCCACGTTGCTAATCAATCCTGTCTTTTGATCTACGCAGCGAGA
This sequence comes from Gillenia trifoliata, assembly GCA_018257905.1. NCBI lineage: Eukaryota > Viridiplantae > Streptophyta > Magnoliopsida > Rosales > Rosaceae > Gillenia > Gillenia trifoliata. The sequence goes on along the minus strand of CM031080.1, from coordinate 17,881,837 downwards.
GTTTCCAGACCATGATGCTTCCTGATAGACTAGTAAGCGTGATCACTATGACTAGTAATGCAATTAGTACTCAACAAGTACTTGAGAAATCTCCATCTTTGTTCCATCTAAGACAAGATGCGAATGATCGGTACTGTGACATATGGGTTCTGGGAAGGGATACTTGGAAAATGATTCGCACAATTATTCTTCCGGAAGGTGGAGAGATAGCGTGGCCACTAGGCATTACGACAAAGGATGAATTTCATCTTGTGGTAAGAAATGAAAACTCGCAGTCCCAAGAGTTGGTTTTGTATGATCCTAAATCACAACAGATTAAGGATACTGGAATCGAACTGAGTTTCTATGGCTTGAGCAGGTACATTGATGCGTATAGCGAGAGTCTAGTTTTACTCGACTGAGTTATGAGTGCACTTTTGGCGTTGTTATACGAGGTCCATTCGCATTCCGAAAAAATTTGGAATGGAACTGGAATCCCTTGATTCTGATTGCGAGTTTTATTTCGGGACTGCTGTATTTCATGCATTTTCTAGATCTGCATTCATAATTTTTCAAATCACAAGTACATTGTGTAAAACTGAAATCACATCTTATTGCAATGATTAGCTATCGAATGGCAACTTTGAACGCCAAAATGTTTTTACTCAGTGAATAGTAAGCACTTATATAGTTAGATTCATATTCCACATTGAAAAGCTCACAAATTGGTCAAGAGGAATACAAGAAGTTGTTAATGCATAAGGAAAAGGCTAGCGTCAATCGCGTGTGATGCTTCCTCAGCCATTGATGTTTGTTGGACTCACAATGAGTCCTACACTCATCACCAGCTGAGTAAACGTCATGGGACTCACAGTGATCCGACAATCATAAACGACTGAAACAAATTAATGCTCATTGCTTATTCATTCCTTGCCAATTGCTTATTTCCTCTTAAACTGTTGCCCTTTTCTGGTGAGTTAACCAAAGGCACAATTTTAACCATTTACACTCCAAACTGAACATTTTATAATTTATTCTGCGCTTGTAGAAGAGGGTGCAGAGAAAAAAATAAGAGTGTAAATCACTTTCTTACAGAGTAAAACAATTGATCTAAATGGTATTGTAAAGGTATTAAAGAATGATTGCAGTCCGATCTTTGGGAGCAAGGACAGAAGCATAAGCTGAATAAACTCCATGACTTGAGAATGAAGCTGCCGGCGAGGAAGGGAAATTCGAGGAATTGGCTTCCTCAGCAGCTTCTGGAAGTTCTCTCTCATTATGAATGGAGTGAAATTATATATGAACCAAACCGGATTCTGAAAATCAAGTAGCTTTCAGCACTTCTGTATGAAGCATGCTGTTAGGAGAAAGAAACCGCTGGAGAGCAATGAAAAATCAAGCCTGAAAAAGCAAAAAGCTTGCGCATTAAGTTAAATTGTATATGTGATTCAATGTCTTATAGAAGAGTGATGACGGTGTTTTGTCGTACCCATTGAAACCCTACAAGTGCAACCCAGCAACCTGGCAAACCAAATCCTCTGCTACTCGCAAGCTGGTAATGGGAGCAGTGATTACTAATATAATTTGAGCCTGCACAAGAAAACGAAATGTTTTGATGCTGCGATACAAGGGCGCTGCATAGAGCTAAGCTCATATTCAACTATTATTCATCTTGACCAATAACACAGGAAAAAATCTTGACCAATAACACAGGGAAAAAAAAACAGAAGGATCTGATTAGATTATCGACCATACCAGCAATGTTCCCTCCAGGCAGTGAGTACAAGGCATCAGAGATAACCCGAGGAAGAACAGAAACAATACTTTGTGCATCTGCTTGACAGTAGGAATGAATGAATCGTAAGCAATATTCGAAATCAGATATTCCAAGTTCGCTCTTTATTGTTGAATTAAAAATATAAACATATTCCTTTCACATAAACATAGTGAGAAGATTATTAATGCAATATTCATTATTCTCCAAACAAGAGCTAGGATGCTTGACAATTTACTTATCGGATCAACTTTTACACGTGCTTAAGTAGCTCGGTGTTATGTATTGTATTGAACGACAAATAGTAACTAGTGACAATCAATTGTCGAATTCAATATCATTATCCCACTTATGCAGCAATTATAATGTGTTTCACAACGAAAAACTAACCTCTTGTATGACTTTAAGATCAAATGTAAAGATATTAAGGAACAACCAAGGAACAGACATCCCAATAGCCGCTATTGCCAATCCAAGCATGTCTCCGATCATTAGGAGTGACTTTAGCAGCATCCGAGCCTGTCCAGTATTAATTTTAAAAACATTAGAATACTTCTTGCAGACAGAAGTCCATTAGGAAGCAGATTTTGCAACTACAAAGATTGGTTCCGCATGCATACATCGTGTTCATTAAGAAAAATGAAAATCTACATAAAATAATCAAATATTTTACTCGGGTTTGGTGGCAAGAGATCTAGCAAAGACACAAAATATGATGGTAGGATAACAGAAGTTGAACATTACGAACCTTCTCCAAACTTCGATTAACTCCGTATAACAACTCAGGCATAAATGACTGTGCAGTTTGAGAAAGAGGCTCGCCCCATACCACGCACATGCTAAACATTTGAATCATGACCTGCAGTGAACGACACATTGTCAAGATACTTGCATGTTCTAAGCAGATGGAAAAACTACCTAAGAATGGATGTAAAGCTAACCTGATGAGACGCAACTATATGTGTACCCATAGCAGTAGCAAAATATGTCATGAGAGAGTAGAAAGCCACCTAAAACATTATTAGGTCTCCAGATGCTTAGAATATGTACGCTGACATGTTAGCCACTTCAGCTACAAAACTAAGATAGCAGCAAACCTTTGAGAACATTGTTATGAACACTGGTGCAGCAATCCCAAATATTTGTAGAAATTCACTGCGCAATGGAACGGAGATGGAAAAGGCACTAAATCCTTTCTTGTTCAGAGCTTCAATCATCATATAAGCAGCAACAATCTGGAACACACGGTGATCAGTGGCAGCACTATATAATGTGTTTGTGTAAAACATTGAGTTGTTAAAAATGTCTTGACAAGAATGTATTAAATACTCAAAACTAGATATGTTAAATATTAAATGTTTATCCGACATACTTGTGATCCCATTGTGGCCCATGCTGCACCAGTAATACCGTAGTGTAACAAGTTGCAGAGGACCACATGTCCAATGCCGTTCACAGCACTGGCAACCACCAGAGCCTTTAAAGGTCCGAGTGAATCTTTCATACCGAGACTGGGAATAGAAGAGGAAACATGAAAGTAATTTTAGGATTAAGAACCTGAATTTCATAATTACCAAAGGAAAAGCATCAGATTTAGCATGCCTCTATGAGGCTTGACGAGATTGATATAGTAGTTTCTTGCAAGTACACGAATCGAATGTTGGGAGTAATTATAGAACAACTACACTAAGAGGCTAGCAACTGATAACTTGATTGATGATGTAGGAGAGAGGAATGTCATCACACCTTGCACTTTGAGCAACCAATCCAAAAAGAATCGCAGGCCATGCTAATCCGCGAATCTACTGACAGAAAATATATCTTCAGTTAACAAGACTGCAGAAAAATTGAGTGAAAAGGTGGTCTTAATTAACCCCCGAATCTGCTGTCAGAATATCAAGATAACAAGTTGGTTTGACAAGTGTTCTGAAGATTTTTCATATAATCCCTCAAAAGTATATGTGAGATTCCACACAACCAAAGCTAAAGAATGGAAACATTCAACGGTTATGTACTCTAACATTATGGTTACCTCAGAAAACTAAGAACTATCGAACTTTCTATGCATAGGAATTAGGAACAAACAACATTTATTTTAACCGAGAAAGGATTTATCCAAAACAAAACGAACCTGAACATATTTGCTTGCTGCAGGTATAATATGCGCATTCTTGGGTCCAGTGAAAGCTGAAAAAACCAACATCAGAGAATTCATCAGACACTAATGGCCTATGTTTTTGTGCAAACTCTAAAATGGTACAAACGAGTTAAGTTAACAAGCCCATCTATGTGTCATATAAATATAACCAAAACTTGAACCAGCCTTGATTACCGGTTAGTGCCCATGGACCAAGGAATTGTGTGAACAAAAGCATCAGAATTCCGCAAGTCAACCCAACAAAGAGCAAGATAGATATCTGATGCTGCAGTTCATTTTTATCCTGCACTAGTACTATCATGTCAAAAATGTAATCCGAAAGAGAGAAGAGCACATATTAAGGAGAGAATGCGGAATACAATATTTCTGTAATCATGTAGACAAAATGTACCCGTTAATAGAAAATGCAACACACACTATGACAGAAACACCTAACAGTAAGCGGGTTCAGTTGCAGAATGCGGTATACAAGCAGCTTCTGTTTACAATCTGCTTTTGAGAAGATTAAACAGGGGATGCTTCTCAAAAGTGTTGTAAATTTGTGTTGAATGAACTTCATCGAACTTTTATCTATGCCATAACTCAAGCCACCTCAAGTTCTCCTAATCTACAGTTTCATAGTAACTCCTGCAAAGCAGCTTTTTTCGAACGCCCTATATGAAGGGATGCACATTGGGTACTCATAGGGAATCACAAATCACCATATGTACGTATGCGTGTATATGTGTGTATCAAATCGATTCCATCCATGCCTCAGTAAGCACAGAATGATCCTTATAACAATTGATCATATCACACGACAAAAAAACAAGAACACCATTTATAAGGTGAAGAAACGAACCCTTTTGGCGAGCACAGTGGCAACCATATTTGAAGTTGCAATTGATAGGAACATGAACAAACGATTCATGTTATCACAAAACACCGTTCCAGGACCTGCCCATCCAAATCCACAATCAAATTGATGAACCCTTTTCCTCAATACCAAAATTCAAATTCAATATTTGAAAAAACAAATTAAAGGGTTTATATACAAAAACATCCATAGTTCAAAAAGCTAGTTTAAAACAATAGTAGTAGAAGTAGAACTCCTCTCCTTACCGAGAGCAGCAAGCTCAGTTGAGCTGCCCCGACCAATGATGGTCGTGGAGATGAGACTCATCAGCGGTCCAGAAATCCACAACCCCGTGGCTGGACCCGAAAACATGGCAATCTCCTTCATTTGCTTCCATATGGTCTGCTCTGCCAACTCCTCCCTCTTCGTCTTCACCCCAAAAACTTCCACCACTTTCTCTTCTTCTTCTTCTTCTTCGTCTCTCTAAACCAAACCCACATTACTGTTGTTTAGAGTATTGCCGCCAATGCACGCGGTTATAGAGCTATTGCGACGTTCACTTTTTGCTGCGAAAACAAGCCAACTGGACGGCTGATATTCATAGCGAATACCTGAGTGGCGAGAGGTGAAGATTGAAGGGTGAGAGAAGCGTTTGAGATCATGGGTTTTGGTTTGAGCATTGCGGGAGTGGAGAGCCATAGTATTCAACTGCATTTTTGTGTAAGTGTAATGCAGAAGTTGGACATTTTTGTGTGTGTATATGTTGATGGAAATTCGACAGAGAAGCCGACAGGGGAGCAGCCAGCGGCATTCAAACGCTGCACCCATCAATCTGGAAGATATGGAAAGATTAAGAATGTAAGTTTTTCTTTTAATAATTTTTTTATGATCTGGAAAGATTGTGAAGCAAGTTAGCTAGCGTGGTTTGGTTTATTTTCCTGCATTTCAATCATACAATATCCCCCTACACGATTCACGTGGATTTTATAGGACGCTAAAAGTTGTCTTTCGACATCACAGATTGGATTTTATAGAACCATTGACTTATTTAGCTAAAATATATACATCTATCAATCTACCTCAATATTTGACCAAAAAAAAAAAAATCAATCTACCTCAATATAAATATAAATTAGGGTTGCAATTCGGGCAGGTTAGATGGTCAACCCAACCCTAACCCAACATTCCTAATTCGGGTTTAATTTGGGTTTGGGTTCATGCGAGTTTGTAACATCCCGTAAAAAAGTTTGTTATAAAATATTTCCCGGGGGATATTTTGGACATGTGCGTGATTATTTTGTACACGGTACTGTATAATTTTACTGTTTTGGTTGGTGCACAATACCCCAAAACCCAAAATATTTCAATTTTCCATCTTCTTCCCCCTCACTTTTTCCTTGTTTCCTCATTTCTCTCTCTCTCTCTCTCTCTCTCTCTCACCGTATGTGCACAGTGCACATCGACGAAAACCCGTCAAACCGAGGCGAACTAAAATCACCACCATCTTCATCTCAACGCCCTGGACTCAACGGTGCAAACCGTTTGTCCAAACTCCCGACCGTTTGACGGGAAAAGCTCACAGAAGAACCGGACCTTCCCGGTGATTTTCTCGCCATTCTAGACCGAGGTGAGGTTTCTAACTACCACCATTGGATTCCTCTCGTTGAGTAGATGAATTTTCATATGTCATTTGCTTGATTTGGTCGAGTTTTGACGTAGATCGACGAAGCTACAGTAGTCGCGGTCTTTTGAGGCAAATACAGGCCATTTCCCAAGCTTGTACGGCCAAACCAAAGGTACACCGTCATTCTACACCTCTCTAGCTTCATTTTGACATAAAGAACATGAAATTTGGCCAAGAAATGAAGAAGTTATGGAGATTTGAAAATTCTCCAGAAAACCGGCCAAAATTCCGACAACGACGGCGACTGGAGCTAGTTGCAGCGGCGACCGGGCGGACGGGGCGCTGACGTCAGTGGTGACGTCAGCATTGACGTCAGCAATGACATCATCAACTGGTCTAAACCCGGAATATTCATTTTAACGCCGTTAGGAATATTCTGTTAGATTTAACGAAGATGCTGGAATATGCCATTAGATCTAACGGCGTCTGTTCAATTGACCAGCGCGTTGACCCAGCGCGTGAGTTGCACGTATGCCGCGCGTGAGCCGCGCCTGTGCCGCGCGTGAGGGCGCTTCCGTCGACGCAAGGCGACTCGTGACGATGCGTACTACCTAATAGGGGTGCAACTCGGGCAGGTTGGGCGGGTTGGATGGTCAACTCAATCCTAACCCAATCTTCACAATTTGGGTTTGGGTTTGGTTCAGGTTCATATGGGTTTAGTCAGGTTTGGGTTTTAATTGGGTTCGGGCTTATTCGGGTTGGGTTCGGGTTTGCCCAACTTTACGAGTTCAATCTTATAACACCTTATTTTGCATGATTTTTCAAATTTTAAACCAAACAACGTTAATAATAGTTAATATTCTATTTACACACAAAAGTTAAAGCAAACAACTTGAAGACTATTTCTAATATTTCAAACATGCAAAGTTGAAATTAAATTACAAGATGTATACCAAAGCTTTAACAAAAAGAAATGTAAAAGTAACACTATCATGCATTATCAATATGAAAGCGGACAATAAACTTCAAGTATAGTCATTCCAAAACTCATACATAACTTATATAATATGAAGTGAGATGGGTAATATATGTATAGGTGAATTCGAGATCAAAATAGAGTTGGGTTGGGGTTGACATGGGCGGGCAAGACATCAACCCAATCCAACCCAATAAAAAATCGGGTTGGGTTTGGGCGGGTTTTTTCCTTATTCTAACCCGCGCGATTGGATTTGAAATCGGGTTAGACATGAGCGGATTCGGGTTGACCCAACCCAAGTTGCACTCCTACTACCTAGGGGCAGTACGTATGATATTTTTTTGGAGTGTTTCGGACCTCTGTGTTGAGCAAACAAGGGATAAGTGTCGTTAATTAGTTTAATTAGTAACCTTTATGAGTTTAATCATTATTATAGTGATATCTCATATAAGTGAGACTTATCTAGATCACTACCGAGGCTACCCAGGACAGGGGGGCTACGACCTGGCTACTTACAGGTGAGTGAGTGGGTCTTTGTTTTGATAAATATATTATTAAGTACGGTTTTTCAATGCTTTCTTTAATTTGTTAGCATGACTCATATCATATGCGATTGTTGGAGGTAGAACATTCGTATTATATTTGCCATACATGTTTATATATTGTTGCTCATCAGTACTCAGTCCTATGGCCAGAACTAGCCTTGATGTTTGGAGATGTCACTCCCAGTACCGCTACGCAACTTTGGATCCATTGTAGGTACTAGCCTATTCTAGGTTGCACTAGGCAACTCAAACTTGTGTGACGCACTTTGTGCACAGCGATTAGCGTTAGACTCGCGTCATTGTAATACATAGCGTATTACTCATATAACTAGCTTGTTCCTCGTAGCTTATCTACTTGGGCTTGTGTGTTTACATATGGATGAGCAGTCAGTCTGATTTTCGGGGAGTACCTGTGTTTTGAGCAGTCTGGTTTACGGGGAGTACCCATTTTACTATTATAGTATTTTGAGGATCCTACCGGGGAGTATGACGTATTTTCAAAAACTATACATGTTTTCCAGCGAGGGGATAGTATGCTCTTGAAAACAAAGGTTTTATCAAACTTTGCTTTTTGATCTACTCACCATTTTATGTTTTGCACCCCTCCAGGACTTAATGGCGGATTCGATTTGCAGTGAGGCGTGGGCTTGCTTCTGTTGTGGTTGATGGTTCTGACACTTTCTCCGGATTATGTAGGATTTGCTCCTACTTTTAGTTAATTTCTACTTATCCATCCTCACGAGGATGTGAATGTTTATATTCCTTGCACTATTTACTATGCTCTGACTGTTATACACCTATAATAATGGGTTTTACCCATCACTGCACTCTTACTTCCGCTTCTAACTCTAAATCTATTTACTTTTTCTCATATACATGCATAATTGGCTTTCATCGCTTAACACGTGTCAGCCAGCACTTCCCCACACCTGGCGTGTCAGAATCGGGATGTGTCAAGTTATTTGGGTTCAGATTTAAATTGGATTCGGGCTTACTTGGGTTGGGTTCTGGTTTGCCCAACTTTATCAAGTTCAATCTTATAACACTATATATTTTGTACATCATCATCCATGCAATTTACACATCATCATCATCATCATCCATACAAAAGATAAGTCAAATAGCGTGGGACGCATTTCTAAAGTTTCAACCTCGCAAAGTTAAAATTAAATTACAATACAACATATAACAAAGCAACTAGGGCGTGTTTATAAAGTTTATTTAGGGCCCATCTCCTAATGATATTTTTTTACTGTCAAAGACTTTCACTAGATTACATTATGGTAGAAATAAAAATTATAGGGTTTTATCACAAATTGTGATGTCTCCTCAGTTTGGTCATTAAAGTTGAAAATTGATCAATATCGATCAGTTATGGTAAAAAAATTAAGATTTGTGGGGTGTAGATAGAAATATTATAATATGTCATCTTTTGTCTTTTTATACAATTAAAATTTAAAATCGAAATAAATTTAAGAAGTGGATGAACTTAGACGGGAGAGGTTGTGTTTAAAAAAACTCTTATTTTAATTAATAAGGTTAAATTGTCTAACCTTGCGCAACACTTAATATTATGGTCTACTAGTATTCCACTTTATTTGTAAGTGAGAGATCTTAAGTTCGATTCTCACCAAAGGCAAATTCAAATCAAATTCAAATCAAATTCAAATCAAATTATTATGTGGCAAGTCCATTGTAAGGTAAACCATTCGCCTACTCATTTGGGAGTGAAAATATCAAATGTAATTATCAACTTGATCCATTGCCATTAAGCATGCTTTGAGTGATCAAATCCATACATTTTCAAAGACTTAATAAGATGGGTTTAGACAATCTAACTCAAAAGCGAGGACAACCAACTTGAGTGATGCAATCAAAACACAAAAAACAAAGATTATTTGGTTAAATCTCAACCGCTTATTTGTGAAAAATAATGTGCGAGAGAGAATTATCACAACCAACTTTTCCATCAAACTTGATTTAAAAAACGCAAGGACTTTTCTCTTAGCTTAAAAAATTGCACGCCTTACTGAAAAGTATTTACATGAGCCTTTGACTCTCAAATTTATTGCTCTGCTACTTCTAGCATGCAATACCATTCTAACTTATCTCTTTTCAAGGAATCAACACTAAAATATAACTCAACCCGACGAGCTCAGTTTCCAACTCGACACTCTTTTTTTCCAAAAATTTTTGGGTGCTCCAGAGTACGGGGTACTCCGGATTTTTTAACCGTTGGATCTTAATTTTTATATTTTAAAACAAAAATTCAACCATTAAAAAACCCAGAGTACCCCGTACCCCGGAGTATGCAAGAAAGACTCCTTTTTTCCAGCTTGATCACTTCCCAACTGATTCATTTATCCTTGTTTAACATTTAGATGTACGTTTTAGTTTGTTATTTACAATTTTCAGCAATCCAATAAAGTTCATTTGTAGCTTTTTTTCAATCTCTATGTAATATGTATATAAACAAGGCAGTTCAATATGAATTGATTAAAACCAGCATATTTATTCAATTAATATTTGGATTATTGGTAATTCACTAATAAATATACCAATTTTTTAGCTTACAAGGCATATAAAATAATTAAGACTGGCCAATACAATCTTCTGATTAAGTAAGATTGTTGGAGATGTTTGAGTAGTAATACATTCCAAACTTTGTCCCACATTGATCACCACCAAAAAGTTCCCACTCTTTATAAGGCTTTGTACCTCTTACAAAGTGATTGGAGTAATGGAACCATGGAGAGGAAAATTGGGCTCAATCTTGGGTTTGGGCTTTGGGGATGTGAAAATTAATTAATAATTAATATATATAAATAATATTAATTAATTATTATTTTTTAAATTTCGGATTTAATATTTTATTCTTCAACAGACTCATCCTTTCAGATGAAGTCTGGGTTGAAGAAGAAGCACCAGAGAGCAGTCACATCCTTTCCAACAGATACATCCCAACAGTCACATCCCATTCTCATACCTGTTGCGAACAGGTAACCATACTCTATATATTCATCCATTTGCATGGCATTTTAGCATCCAGAAATTTGTATTCAAATCTCTGTAAACCAAAATCATCCTACTGAGAGAACCACATTCTATATTCGCCAGAAGTCAATTTTCCGGTGCTGGAATTTTGACTTAGATCGTTGAATCCTGGTGAAGTAGTCGTCCATCGAACTACAAGCACAGAGTAGGGACGAAATTCTGTTTCAAGGACATTGCGGTACGCAAGCCTCGATCTTCATATTTCTTAAATTTATTTCGTATTGTTTATATACTGCCATTGTTCTTTGTATTTAATTATTAGCATAAATAAAATTATCATTGATTGTTGTTCTATTTCCAACAAAGATAACTTGTGGCGCAAGCAATAGTTAACTATATAACTATCTATTGGCACGAGCCAACAGTAGCACACCTAGCACTCTAACACATCCAACTTGGATTTTCTCCTAGCTTTTTATTTGCATTAGCAGAAAAACTCGGAGAAAGAGAGCCTGCCCCTCGTCCTTTTGGGGCATCAACACTAATTAATTTTGTTAGAAGTTGGATTTGTTGGTGTGTAGTCATTAATTGTGTTAGGCACTTTGCAATGGTACGATAGTGATAGTTTGTGCAATTTACAGAGACTATCTTGCATTAATTACCTGATTTTGGAAAGCAACTTATATAGAACAGGTTCACCATCATGTGACGTTTTAATCCACTAATACATTGTCATGTGGAGAAAAATTTGCACTTAACAATGTATTTGAATACGGGACGCTACGTGACTGTGAACCCGTTTCATGCAAATCCTTCTTCTGATTTTGGAGCCAAGGAGATTATGAACAAACATATGATTTCAGTTTCATTCCTCTTTCTTTCTAATAATTATGTCCTACAAATTTAAAATTTAAAAATTTGTTTGGGATAAAATAATTTGATTAGGCCATGCGTCACACGTGTTTTTGTTTTCTTTATATATCAGGCAGGCAGTCCCCACAGTTGGAGTGAGTGCAACTGGCCGGGGGTAGGTGGAGGCATTTTCAAGGCCTACTGAAATATACATACATATATATATATATATGTAATGTGTATATATATAAGTAATGATGATATAATAATAGTATATACTGAGGCAGTGTTTGGATCCTCGTGGACATGCAGATGTTGTTCGGTTTCTTTTGCTCCATAAAAACTACATTTATATCAATTCTCTCCACAAAAACAAAAATATTTATTTATTAACCAAATTTGTTTTTCATAATAAACTCTCAGCCTGTCCTACTTATTTGATAAAGGAAATAACTTGGCTCCTAAACAATTCAGCAGTCATTCTTACTTGCACTCAATTTCATGTGAACACGTGTCCAAGTTTTGATTAAAAAATCAAAATTTGGACACGTGTTCACACGATATTGGGTATAAGCAGGAGTGGCTGCTGAATTTTCAGCAGCCAAGTTGTTACATCCCGTTCCGGAAAATAATAGTATTTTATTCTCAAAAGTGGGAAATGACGAAAATGCCCTCGGTTGACCTTTCGGTTGACTTTTGCGTCGTAACCCGTACGACCCTTCCCTTTGTATTTTCTTGTTGTGCTCGTCGTTACGAATGCGTGGACGCAAGCGGGACGTCGTTCGGAGTCCGAACAAATATTTTACGGGCATTGGATTACCGACGTTTCCCGTAATTCAATCTTTGGACTGTTTGGTTGTTGGGCTGGGGCCCAACTTTACTGTTGGCCCATGTGGCTTTGTTTTTCCCTGTCAGTTTGACTCCCTTGTTTCTTGGGTCTTTGTCCCGAGCTTTGTCTCTGCAACACAAACAAACAAAACCTCTCCATCTCTCCCCCTCACCGATCTCTCTTTCTCCCTGAGCTCACACTGAGCCATTTTCATGGCCAACCTGCCAAATCCTTTCCTGTGAGCCAAACTGAAACCAGTTGAGCTCATCCACACAACCCAGCATCCCTACAAACCCAGGGAACTAGGAACCCAGTTTGAACCCCAACAAACTCGAAAATCTTTCCTCCGCAATTTCTCGGTGAAACCGAGCTCAAACCCTCTCGAAATCATCACCATTGAGTTCCTGGATGTCCCTTGTCTGCTCGAGCCTTGGATGGCAGCGTTTGGCCTAGAATCGAAGAAACCATGTTTGGCCGGTTTTGCACCGTGGACTCTTCCCCATTTTCAGGCCACTTCTGGCCAGTTTTTGGCCCCCCAAAATGGTAAAATATTATTCTCCTCACTTCTAGCTTCATTTTGGTACTTGAATTGTGCAATTTGGCCTTGAAATGAAGAAGATATGAAGCTCTAAAATTTTTTTCCAGTTTCCGCCCAAATTTTCCAGATTCCGGCGACCGGCGACTGGAAAAAGGACAGGGATGATCGGCGTTGACGTTAGCGATGATGTCAGCAAACCGGTTCAGACCGGTGATGACGTTAGCAACCGGTCCAGACCGGGCTGACGTCAGCGTTGACCGTTAACCGGTGCGTGACCGGCGCGTGTGGAGCGTGGCCGCGCGTGGGGGGCTTCCAGCCGAGCGTGGCGGCGCGTGAGGCCATTTGACAGCGTGTGGCGGCGCGTGCGGTGGCGCACGGCGGCCCACGGCGGCGGTTTTGGGTTTTCCGACCAACTAACTCCGTTTTCGGGTTTCCGAACGCCGTTTTCTTCGTATTTTCGAATACTTTATTAATTGTGGGTGTTCTAAAATAGGTTTTGGGGACCCGTGGAGTACGGAGAGCGTGCATTTGGGCTTTTCCGGCAAAGGTTTATGTGAGTGGGCCCTTTCCTTATTAAATTGATTATTTTTGTGCTTGGGAAATTATATTTAGGCTATGCCTACACTTTTAATTGGTATTTATCATTTATACTTAGTGAACTTTAGTATTATATTTATACTCGGTTTACTAGTATTGACCCAGCTATATTTTAGGGGTTTTGGAAATTATATTGCCCATGCTTTTAAATGTGATTTATTTATACTTGGTGAAACTTGGGCTATATTTACATATTCTGACACACCCCACCCTCGATACCCACGTGGATACCGAGTTTGGGCGTGCTGGCCGACACTCGTAAGTGACGAAGCCATTAAATGCATGACAACACTTAGTGGAAACAAAATTAAAATACTATTAAGTTTGCGGAAATCAATGTCAATATGCATATGGTTCAGAGCGTACTAATTTTGAAACAGCGGAAACCAAATAATAAAATAAGTTCCTAGAATCTCTATCCATAACAGGGATGGATATTATTATAGAAACTGAAAAGAAAAGATAAATCCCTACATGGTCGGGATAGATGATCAGAGCTGCCACGCAGATGCCTCGACTTCGCCGGATACACTATCGCTATGTCCTGAAGGGGGCGCAAAAACAAAGGTGTGAGTGGACGAAAATAAAAGTTTTCGCAAAACCTTTCTTTTTTCAACATAATAACCCCCTGTTTGAAATCCAGTATATTTGCAAAATCATACTATCATAGTATGTGTCAAAACGTACTTTATAAGTATAGCTGAAAACGTATATCAATATAAAAGAATCCGTAGATAGCAAATCATATTTCCAATAGTCCTTTCATCATATATACCAATAATATAAATATAGGAAAACCAACACAGGGTATATAAGCAATCACCCATGTACGTGTTGAGGAACAGCCTCTCAATCCCCGTACAAGCACTTTACGTTATTCAATTAAATTGTACTCCTAGTACCACACACATGTAAGCACTTGCGCATTTGCGTGTCACACCCGAGTCCTTACGTAGTGGGGCCTTTTCCCCAAATATAAACATAAACGTAAGACAAGCTTGCACTAAGATATTTACCGGACAATACCCCTGGAGTACAATGCGTGTGACCCAAACATGTGAGACTTGTCCTACGGCCGTGAGACGGTACTACAACGTAGTGAAAGCATACCAAGTGTGTTTAAAAACATACATACATACTCATGTGATTATATATAAGAACAATATCCCTTTCATAATTTCCCAAATATCTAATATTGCATAAATAAAATCTTCCCTCAAAACCATATATCAAAATACCATTTAATATTTATGCAAAAGTGATATCATAGTGTAAACCATTTCAAAATGTATAGTCATACTTTGGTATAAAACCACAATCACCATTTAAATTCATATCCCAATATAAAACCATAAATAAAACAAATATGGTTGCATAAACAAATATCAACATGTATATATATTTATAAATAAATATATATATAAATAATCATGCTTCGAAAACCATTTAAAACCATATAGAAATCAAATTCATAATCATTTTCAATCATAAAAACCATTTAATAAAACAAAAGTCCACTCACTGGTATTCGGGAGTGAAATCTCCCCCGGTGTTGCCCTCCTCGGTGTGCGGAGTCGAAGAATTACCTAATTAATATTAGGGAACAAATTAGAACTTCCCTAAAATAAATAAAAAATAGGCCTTAAAGAAAAATCCCCCAAAAATATTATTATTTTAGCTAAAACGGGCTCGAAAAATGATTTCCGGGCCCCGAAAACCCTACCCCCGCCGTCCACCGCCGCACGCGCCGCCACGCGCCGGGAAACGGTCGGACGCGCCGCCACGCGCCGGGAGGTGGCCTCACGCGGCAGCCACGTGCTGGCACGCGCTGGCACGCGCTGGCCCGCGCTGGCACGCGCCGGCACGCGCTGACACTTGTCGCCACGCGCTGGCGCGTGACGCCCACGGGCTGGCGCGTGACGCCCACGCGCTGGCGCGTGACGCCCACGGGCTGGCGCGTGTCGCCCACGCGCTGGCGCGTGTCGCCCACGCGCTGGCGCGTGTCGCCCACGCGCTGGCGCGTGTCGCCCACGCGCTGGCGCGTGTCGCCCACGCGCTGGCGCGTGTCCCCACGCGCTGGCGCGTGTCCCCACGCGCTGGCGCGTGTCCCCACGCGCCTGCACGCTCTTGCTGACGTCAACCCCACGCGCATGCTGACGTCAGCCACGTGCCTGCTGACATCAGCGCCGTTAAAGTTAACGGAATATACCTTTCTGACGGAATATTCTGACGCCGTCAGGAATATTCCGTTACCGTTGACGGAATATTCCTTCTTCTTCCTCCTCTCGCCTGTCGCCGGAGCCGCCGCCGTCCTCCGCCGTCTGGTTCGCCGGAATTTCTGGAAAATTTCCGAATTAATTCCAAAACTTCAAAAATTCATATCTTCTTCGTTCTTTGGCCAAATTTAACGTGCCATATATCAAAATGAAGGTATTCACGAGTAGAATATTTTCACACCAATTTGAGGCCAGAAAAATGGCCGGAGATAGCCTGAAATTGGCCGGGAAGCTTCGGGAAATCCTAATTCCGTTCTCCTTCAAAACTGCACCAAATTGGACGTTCTTTATATCGATTTGAACCTAATCAATCCAATAAAACCAATGGTAATGGTCTCGAGGCTTACCTTGGTCTGGTTTGCACAGGAAATTGACGGACAGTTTGCCGAAACCGTTCCGACGTCGGTTTGATCGATCGGGTTCGAGTTTGGAGATTCTAAAATCACAGTCTCGTCCAGAATGACGAGACGATCGGGATGGTATGGATTTGAGGCAACAGTTCGACAGTTTTGTGATTCGTCCAAGGGTTAGGGTTTCGGTGAGTTTTGGAACTTTTTGGCTTAGAGAGAAAAATGGGAGAGAAGGAGGATGAGAACGTGCAGACTGAATGAGGGGGTTGGCTGCACAGCAGCCAGCCAAAAACCCTAATTTACTTACGGGGTTGAAATTACTAAAATGCCCCTACACTTTAAAGCTTCATAAAACGTTCGTTTTAACTTCGAATTAAGTTCCGCTTGCGTCCACGCGTTCATATCGACGAGTACATCATGAATATGTAAAGAAATAAATTTTTACAAGTCGTCCCGAAAAGTCAACAAAAGTCAACATTGACACTAGGGGTATTTTGGTAATTTCACATAAATTTTGGTACGGGTTGTAACATATTCGGTGAACCTTGGGTTTATTATTTATATCGTATCTTGGTTCACTTAATATGTTATTATTAAATTGGTATTTTATGTACCTTGGTACCTGTGTGGTATATACTTGGCTTAGTATTTTAAGTATTTTGGTATACTTGGTATTTCGGGTACGGCATCCGTGAATACCTAATTATACGTTTACTTTGAGGCTTATTTTAGAAAGGAAATTACCCCACCTTATTTTATTTAGAAATATTCCGTGGTATGTTTTTACACGCTCAATTAGGAATGTTTACACGGTGTCAGTAGTACTGTCCGGAGCCAGGACCAGCTTCACGTGGATGTTCACACACACCGACACGCTCACTTTGGATCCATCGTAGGTGCCAGCCTGTCTAGGTCGCCTTGGCGACTCTTACTCGTTGTGATGCGCTTAGCGCCAGCTTCACGTGTATGTAGTACATGAGAGTAACATTATTTATACACCCAGCTTGTTCATGACAGAATACCTCTGTATGAACTTGTGTGTCTGTCATACCTATCGAGCGTATACCCTATTGTTTTATATTGTGATTTTATTATCGGATTTCACTGATGCCACGGAGGCTTCTACTATTTTACGGGTTTCCCGTACTATCTTATTATTACTGATTTTCTAGTAAAGTATTTTTACTAAGCTATGGCTTTCTGCCCGTTTTAGACGGTAAGTACATTTCCGTACTTACATTGTTTTTCCACCTACTACTGTAGTATGTTTTCCAGAAAGGTTTTCCGAAACTATTACTTGTTTTGACTACGATGGGTTATTACTTTCAGAAAGGAAAGGTTTTACAAAATAATTACTTATGGCCCACTCACCCTTCTGTTTTTGCGCCCCTCCAGGATAAGTGGCTTGGAGCTATTGACGTCGAGACGCGGTGGTATGACAAATGTAGGAATTCTTGGCACTTGTAATTATTCAGTATCCCGTACCTTATACAACCAATTATTATTTTATTAATTCTTTCCGCCTGCACACTTTCGTGCTCTCTGATCCTTATTTTATTCAAATTGCTTAAATTATTTCATAAATTCTTCTAAATGGCTTTCGTCACCCCACATGGTGTCGGCCAACACACTCGACTTTTGGGTGTCCACCTGTACATCCGGGTCGGGGTGTGTCACAAGTCTTGTTCTTTGATAAAACCAAAATAGTTTAGTTAATACTCATGTTTAGAACAACGACTTATATGAATACCGTGTTGACTCGGTCTAATAATATAATATTGTGCATAAGTTTTTTTTGACATAACATTATATTATTTAACTGCGATGCCATGTGACGGTAAATCATTTCATACCAGTTAATCTCCACTTTAAACCAATAATAACTGAGAGTAGTTTTTGTGTTCCATGTACATGAAAAATTTCTCCTCCACTGTAATGGCTAAGCTAAGGAGTCGAAATAACTATAGAAAAACAAATAAATTTAGGGTAATACTTAATAGTTATCCAACGAGCTCTTCACGAAGGACTCAAAATAATGCAATTTCACACTTTAAATATGCCTAACCCAAGCAAGCCCTTAAAGTTGAAATAAAAAAAAAAAAATTCAATGGAAGTGTTCAAATCTGGAAGTCCACACATTCGCCGCTACTGTTGTAGGCTTGTAGCTCGCATGGCAATTGGCATACTGCCAGTGCCCACTCTTCTAGTCAAACAAATCAGGCCCTAGGCTCACACAATTTTTTATTTAAAAAAAAAAAAAATTTTATGTTTATGTATCGAGTTTTTTGTTTACCAAATAAGAGGTACATACTGTTGAATGATTTAAAATTTATTTGAGGCCCATCGAAAATTAATATGAGACCATTCAATAGTCGGACCATTGAATGATACATGCCATCCAAAATTTTTCCCAGTTTCTTTTACACTCACAAATATTTTATGTTTATGTATCAAGTTTTTTGTTTACCAAATGAGGGGATTCCACGGTTAGATTTCTTTCAACATTGCAAAAATGTTTTATTTGATCAGAGCTAAATTCTGTTATACTCAATAAATTTGGTTTACCAGTGCTGGGACAGTTTTTCATTTTAATCAAAAGCTCAATTCACTATACATTTTACTTATTTTTAACAAGTAAATACTTAAATATAGTTTTATTTTTTAGTGCGACTTATATCTTGAGGGTTTGTTTGATAACTACTTTTTATTTTCTTTGAAACTGAAAATTTTATTTGGTAACTGATTTTATGTCACAAAACATGCATCGTACTCTAGTCTCAAAACCCAATATCTAGGATTTTCTATCTAGTTTCGACCTGGCCGTTTTACTCTGGTATTCGGCCAAAGACTCAATCTGAATCCCGAGACCCTTGAACTGGCCTCAAGACCTTTAGACCATAAAAACTTAATCCTAGTACTAAATAACTCATTAAAAATTTAATTTCTCGAGGAGGTCAAGTTCAAAAACTTATGAACCCTTTTCATAATTTCAATTACATATTCGTTGGAATAGTGTTTGATATAAATAATGCTCCAATTATAATAGAGCATGATTCGTCTTAAAAAATGAATCAATTAGCTCTTTGTCACATTCTGGATCGACTCTGTCGTAGCACGATATTGTCCGCTTTGGGCCACGCCCTCACGGTTTTGTTTCTGGGAACTCACTAGCAACTTCCCAGTTGGTCACCCATCTTGAGATTGCTCCGACGGAATCCGAAGCCAGTGAGCTCCCAAAAGGCCTCGTGCTAAATGGAGGCGGGCATGTACATATAAGGCACATCACCCCCTCTCCGTTGGTCAATGTGGGATGTCACAATCCACCCTACTTAAGGAGAACCCGGCATCCTTGCCGACACATTCATACCGAACGGCAGAGTGGCTCTGATACCATTCTATCACATCTCGGATCAGCTCCGCTGTAACACGATATTGTTCGCTTTGGGCCACGCCCTCACGATTTTGTTTCTAGGAACTCATAAGCAACTTCCCAATGGGTCACCCATCCTGGGATTGCTCTAGCCCAAACTCTCTTAACTTCGGAGTTCTGATGAAATCTGAAGCTAGTGAGCCCCCAAAATGTCTCGTACTAAATGGAGGTGGGTATGTACATATAAGGCACATCACCCCCTCTCCGTTGGTCGATATGGGATGTGCCTTATATGTACATGCCCACCTCTATTTAGCACGAGACTTTTTGGGAGCTCATTGACTTTGGATTCCATTGGAACTCTGAAGTTAAGCGAGTTTGGGATAGAGCAATCCCATGCAATCCCATGATGGGTGACCCACTAGGAAGTTGCTTGTGAGTTCTTAGAAACAAAACCGTGAGGACGTGGCTCAAAGCAAACAATGTCGTGCTACGGCAAAGCCGGTCTGGGATGTGACATGTTGGTCTAGTATCATTTCTCTTTCTAATGTTAGAATAGGTCTTAAGTTCGAATTTCTGTCTCTAGTAATAAAGAGAGTAATAATTCTCACACTCTCGTTTTTACTTTGCTTCTTGTTTCTGTCCCCTTAATAGTTTTTTGATTTATTACATCTGAAGACAAAAAACTTGTGCAAAACTAAATGAGTGGAAAATTATCTCTTTATTTCTACAGCACAAGTTTATAAAGAAAATAATAAATAAATAAATAATGCAAGTAGAAACAAGAAAAAGAATATCAGAGTTAACACACAGAGTGGAGCAAGCGCACGTATTGAACGACTTTTTTTGGCTCCAAATCATTCTTTAATTTCTTAAAAGTTCCAGGACGCCAGCTTGGACCAAGCCTCCCGTCACCGACCTATACAACTACAAAAACGCACTCGAAAAATATCATCGAACCAAAATTCCCACCTCCCAATTCCATCCTCTCTCCGTCGGATTTCAAATTCTGCGATTTGGGTTTTGATCTCCGGTCCAGATCGAAAAATGGGTGCCTTGTCGACCATGCTCAAACACCCCGACGACATTTACCCGCTTCTGAAGCTCAAAATTGCATCGAGGAACATCGAGAAGCAGATCCCGGCAGAGCCCCATTGGGCTTTCTGCTACACCATGCTCCAGAAGGTCTCTCGTAGTTTCGCTCTCGTTATTCAACAGCTCGGTACAGAGCTCCGCAACGCTGTAAGTTTTATATATACATATAGTGTTAGTTTCTGTATCTGATTTTATGTTTTTTTGTTCTTTTTCCAAGTGGTGATTTCTGGGTTTTGAGGAAGTTTCTTGATTATGGCCTTGGCTGTTGATTAAATACATTTTTTGGGATTAATATTTTCTATGGTCTGTTTTTAGTAGAATTGAAAATTTTATTAGTGTTTTTGTTCTCTTTTTTACTCATGTATGATGCTAATGGTTCACATCGGAGTTTTATTGCTTGTACGAAAAAGGGGAGGCCGCCTATTTTTTTTGGTTTTAAAAAAATGTTTGGTAGTATTTTCTGTGGGTGTTTTGATTGGTATTGGATTATCTACTTTTGTGGGTAGATTGTTATTTTTCTGCTTTTTTTTGGGTCTTTCTCTGTATTTTCTGGGAATTTGAGTCAAATCCGAGGCTAGCCATGGAGTAACTTTCAATTCCGGCCTTAATTCTCTTGCGGAAGAGGCTGTTGTTTACTTTGATTATTTCTTGTTACTGCATTTTGTTTCTCTTGTTACATTTTCATCTTTTGTTTGTTTTTGTTGTGATTTTCTAATGTTTGACTTTTGCGGTTTTGCAGGTCTGTATATTTTATCTGGTTCTTCGAGCTCTAGACACTGTCGGTATGTTTTTATTGTCTTTAGTCCTTTGCTTCCTTTTTACTTTCCCATAAATTTGTACATGCTCCTTGTTCGTGTGGATTACTTTCATTTTTGTTACAAGTGACACTATATTGTAATTTATTAACTCACCGTGCTTTCATCGATATAATTTGTTCTGGTGGACCTATGCAGAGGATGATACAAGCATTGCAACGGATGTCAAAGTCCCTATCTTGTTAGCATTTCATCACCACATATATGATCCCGCTTGGCATTTTGCATGTGAGTGATTTAGCATTCCAAGACTACATTCTTCATGTGTGCTGTTTTCCTGTATCCTATGGACGAGATTAGGATATAACTTACTGTGCTGCCAATATCTTGTTATAAAAAGTTCTATACACACGCACAGCACGCATACATGTATATATTTATATATAACATATCATATATGTGGAGTTTTATCTAATCAAGGACATGATATTCAGCCATTTGATCATATGGAGGGTTAACATGCATAGGAGATAAAATACAAATTAATGCACTAAAATACCCATATTTGATCTAATAAGTAACAGCCGAGAATGGGGTCCTAATAAGAGTTTATTAGCTTATAATTATACATATAGAAATGAATATAGGAGCATATATGTAATAAATATGCCATCGAGAAATTCTTAGTAACATGTTAGAGAGCGTACAATACTGGTTACACTCATATTAATCTACACCCTCATTATAGTATTGTGAACCTTATAAACTTTGTTATCTGCTTGACTTTATGGTAATAGTTTGAACTGTAACCAGAAAAGATCAGACTAATTTCTTTCCTTGTCTCTTACAAAAGGCTATTCTTTCTATGTTGTGGTTGCCAGTTGACATTCAGTGCATTATAAAAAATTTCTCATCTTCTTGTTATAAAAAAAGAAACATATATAAGAACATAAGGAATGAGTATGTTTGTTGTCAGTCCTTGGTAAGTATAGTACACGCACACTTTCACGTTACTATGTTGATGAGACTTGTCTGCTTGCTCAACCTTCTTCCTTGTCTTTAGGTGGTACAAATAACTACAAAGTTCTCATGGACGAGTTCCATCATGTTTCAACTGCTTTTTTGGAACTCGGGAAAGGGTAATTTCTTATCCTTGTATATGTCATTGCTCAATTATTTGAAAGATCTTTTCTGGACGGGAAATTTATGTTCGTTCATAATAATTTATGGTGCACCTTCTCTATCAACGGACTGATTGGAAATCTAGTTTTTGGTTCTTTCTCTTAATCTTTTCATACTTGTTACTGTTATGAGGGTTCATCTGAAGGAACGTCACTTAGTTATTTCATGTAGTTCATAATCAATTCATAGGTGATAAGCATGGTTGATGAACTTGATGGTTCAAACCAGTTACTGCTAACACACACGCAGGAACATATGCGGAGACTTACACACACACACACATACAAATCCAAGTCATGAATTATATTTATCTAGTGAATGTGAAAACTGATTTCAAACATCGAGCTTTAAACACCTTCAACAGATATGATCATCAATTTTCCAATTTTTTTGAAGATTCTTACATAGGATTCTTGAAATATGTTCAACTCTCTATGGATTTCATGAGGTTGTTATTGACTGAATTCTCTTGCATGTTCTAGCACAATATACTTGACCTTGTCCTTCCTTTATGATGTCCGGAGAGGTTCCCACGAAATGCAACTCAGTAATGCTGATCCGCGCTTCTGTTAATAATGATAGCTCCACATCCTAGTGTTCTTGGTGATTATAAGATAAAGTGAAAAATTTTCCCAACATGTTGGCTATATGTATGAAAACTGTGACCAAATTACTTAGCATAAGACATCTGATCATTTAGGGCAGTGTCTTTTCTATTATGTCGATCACGTGATACGTGATGATTGATAAATGGGTAATTCTGGTGCTTCATATAATTTTTTATAATTAAAATACCTAAAATGAGTGGTGATGTCCAACCCAACTGACTGTGTTGGACACTCCAGGTTCTCAGAGAAGTTTTGCCTTTGGAAAAATATGTTAACGCTTGTTCTTTTTAATGAGTGTATACTTTGCGGTTGGCTTGTTGGACTTATAAATACTTATTGCTTGATGACATTTAGCTCTATAAAATATTCCTCATCTTCGTGTTGTAACGACTCTCTGCATACACTTGTTTTCGTTTATAGCATATACATATATGATTGGAGTTTTCATTGTACAATATTTTGATAAGCAATTGGTATGTAATCTTGCAGTTATCAGGAGGCAATTGAGGATATTACCAAAAGAATGGGTGCAGGAATGGCAAAATTTATCTTGAAGGAGGTTTGTGATGCATCATATATTTTGTAGGAAGAAAGAGTGGATATGCTCTGATGTTTCATGTTTCTCATGCTTCATTTAAAATAAACTCCTCTTTCAAAACCTTTCTGACATTGTTTGCATTGTTTCTTGACATATATTTATGATAGTTTTGAAATATATTTCAATTTTTTCACATATTCACATATATTTAATATATAATTGTTTTGATCTGTAAATGGTTACTATTATGGATGTTTGTGGACATGTAGTTATATTTTGAATGCTAATTGAAAGAAAAACAAAGACTACATTTAGATCAACCATAGACATAGTTTTGGCATCTGTTTTAAATTAGGATTTTCTTGAGTAATTTAAAAGTGAGTTAAAACTATAGAAAAAAAAAAAGTTTCTGCAGTCAACTGGTTTCCACAATTTATAAGTATCTATGGACCATAATTTGTGCATATAAGCAGGCACATTAGCTTACTTAATGTTTTTGCACTATGGGAAATCAGATTCTGCATTGAAGTGGTTAAGCATAAATAAAGTTTGAATTATTCTCCATTGCATGATTTCCATTTACAATATTCCAAGTCTTATTATCAGTGTACATTTTGCCACAATGTGCAAAAAGGTAAGGTGTATTTCTTATGCGATTTGAATGTATTTTGCCTCATCTTGCAGGTAGAAACCATTGATGACTATGATGAATACTGCCACTATGTGGCAGGACTTGTTGGTTTAGGTTTGTCCAAGCTCTTCCATGCTGCTGGTAAGGAAGATTTGGCCTCAGACTCTCTCTCAAATTCAATGGGCTTATTTCTTCAGGTATAACAATAATTTTAAAGCTAGAAATGCTATCTGCTCTCAGTATCAAATTTGCTTCATAGTTTGATTCTGATTCTACAATGTCTGGATTTGATAAACAACAGAAAACAAACATCATTCGGGATTATTTGGAGGATATTAATGAGATACCAAAGTCACGCATGTTTTGGCCACGTCAAATCTGGAGTAAATATGTCAATAAACTTGAGGTGCTTCTTCTTTACTTGTATAATTCTAACAGCTTCCTATGCTATTCCTACCTTTTTGCCTTCTTAGTCACTTCTTTTATTTCTAGTCTAGTGGAGACTTATGGTAGTGGGGTGATATAGGATTTATGTATCACCCATTGCACAGTTGGAGTTTTTGTCTGAATAAAATTTTTTGATATTGCAACACAGGACTTGAAATATGAGGAAAACTCAGAGAAGGCAGTGCAATGCTTGAACGACATGGTGACTAATGGTTTGATACATATGGAAGATTGCTTGAAGTACATGGCTGCATTAAGAGATCCTGCTATATTTAAATTTTGTGCCATCCCTCAGGTAGATTATTCCTCAACTATATCACAAATGTTAGCCTTTTGTGGTGTGTCATAATCTGACATGTGTGTTTTACAGATGTATGGAACAAATACAAACATTAGATGAATTGAGTGATTTTAATACTATTTTTAAACATAGCATATGGTGTAATCTTGATATACATTGTTGGCCATAAGAGAAGGTTACACTGTTGGACCTTCAGGATTGATTAGTCGATTCCAAAATAACCCTCTTGTCCTATGTACAAGTCATAAGAGATCCTATTGACTTGTAACTTGATTGGAAGTTGGACCAGTGGAATGAAATTGATCCAAGTGCTTCCAAAATATCTTGGCTAAACAGTATCTCTGGATGTGCTTTTGTTTCCTTCTTGATGGTCTAGATCTAGAATGTTTCTATTCTCAAACCTTTGGAATTCCCTTTGTAACTCTTCATTTGATCAGGAACTCTTCAGATTGAGTTTATCTTTCCCTTTCAACAAAATTCAATATTACTTTTTGTGACTTCATAGTCTGCTGTTTAATTACTTAACCAAGATCATCTCTAAGTAATCTCATTTGATTTGTGCTGCCTTGACTAGATCATGGCAATTGGCACCCTAGCATTGTGCTACAACAATATTGAGGTCTTCAGAGGTGTAGTCAAAATGAGGCGAGGTAAGATTTTAATCTATGAACACGGTATTCCTTTCAGTTATAACTGGATACATTTTGATGTAATCAAAACAAAAACAATTGCATAATGTATTTTATAAAGAAAATAGCTTTGTCAAAAAGGGTGTATGCATGTTCCATGAGATGGTCATTTGGCAGATAGTGGCATCTATAGGAATTCCACAAATCCTAGCAACATTGTTTTCTTAGTTTTAAAGATATTATCAGAGATTTTGGGAAGCTTACGCTGTTGGAGACTACTCTATAGACTAGCACATTTTAGTAACTACAAGTAGTTTTATATATTTACTAGGGAAATGCTCTACGAAATCACGTCATGATAAAAATTATCTGTTAGAAAAATGAAGGTACTGCGACTACTGGTTGATTATGCCTTCCACCCCTGAGCCCTTCATGCGCTACTGGTTGATTATTTGAATTCCTCTCTCATTCTATTGGGGTTTGCGATGGTTTGGATAGAATACATATCATGTTGTGTAGTTTTCGGTCATGTGATTTATCATAATTCTTTACTGAACAGTATTCAATTATTTGCTGTATTTTCTAGGTCTTACAGCAAAAGTTATTGACCGAACAAAATCAATGGATGATGTCTATGGTGCTTTCTTTGATTTTTCTTCCATTCTAAAGTCCAAGGTAAGATGCTTCAAGAAACTATATATGTATCATCTCCTAACAAGATTGCTTTTACTTCATACTAAACCGAGGGTGAGAGTTGGGTTAGATGAACCCAACCAACCCCAGATTTGGCCAGTTTTGGGCAACCTGGGTATGGAATTTGATAAGTTGAGTAACCATCTATATATAATATCTTTAGGGTGCTATTATTGGCACTCCAAAAATCTTGTTGTGCTCTCCAAGCTTTCTATATTTAGAAAGAAAAATACAAGTATGAGGAGTGCACAATGAGTTTTTTGGAGTGCCAATGACAGCACCCTATCTTTAACCTGAGTTAATAGTTGAGCAAACATGGTATAATGAATTTTTAACCCAAGCAGCCCGAGGAACTATAATATGAATGTATTTTATAGGAAAATGTTCTCTTGTCGGACTGTCTAGCAACATAAGATGCTTGTGTAGACTATGAATCTGGACCATTGATCAGGCTGGCTGAATGTGTGGTCCACATCAGAGTCTGACAATATAAGCTCTCTCTAGCAACGGAAGTCTGGCAGGGCAACATTACCCGTAGTTTGGAAATATATATATATATATATACTTATATCAACATATACTTTGAATATATTTTTTCGTAATGTTCTTTCGGGCTTGTTTATTTAATTTGTTGTACCATGCAATACTTTTTGTGTTTGGGTAAGGGAATACATTATTAGAATTCTTGTGTTGAGCTTGTGAGGCACAATGGAGATTGTAGTTCTTCCCCCTGTTTGGATTATGTAGTCTCTAGGAAACGTTTTATTTACAAGAAATATATTTTGATTAGGGAGATGTTATTGGCACTCCAAAAAAGTCATTGTGCACTCCTCATAAATGTATTTTTCTTTCTAAATAAGAAAGTTTGGAGTGCCAACAACAGCACCCGTTGATTGTACAATATTATTGTTCAAACACTATTCATCATGTCTTTTACACAATAAACCGACCCATTCAAGATACCATATAATTTCTATAACCAGAGATACCCTAAGATCTTAGGCAAACATGGAGAAATGTCCCATGGGTTCCTTGGCAAAGTAGGTTTATAAATTGGGTAAATATGAGAAGACTTCTAAACCGCTTAACCTGACTCTGCACTTTAAGAATAAACTCTTTTGGATGCACCAATTTGTCTAGTTTTTCCAGTATGGATTTATCTTGGATTTTATAAACCAATTAGATTTTTCAAAACATTAAAAATTTAATATTGGCTGCAGGTTGACAAGAATGATCCTAATGCAACAAAAACATTGAGCAGAGTGGAAGCGGTACAGAAATTATGTAGAGACTCTGGAGCTCTGAGCAAAAGGTATGTATTTCATAGTTTCTAGTTTCTAGTACAAAAATTATTGAACATTCTTCTTTATTGATTATCTGACAAATATCTATGCACCACACCAGGAAATCTTACATCGTCAAGAGCGAACAAAGCTACAATTCAACTCTGGTGAGTTTCATCTTAGATTAAAAAAAAAAGGACTCGAAAAGTAGAATCATTGTAGAATTTACATACTGATTAGTGCACATTTGAATGCAGATTGTGGCATTGTTTATTATATTGGCGATCATTTACGCTTATCTCTCCGCTAGCCCAAGAATCTAATGTAAGTTTCGTCGTGATGAACAATCGATAACTGGTCTCATAGTCTTAAGTTGTTCTAGAAAGCAAAACCACTACTTCGTGTCCCTTACTCCAATTTTCTTCTTGTTGCGCAGGGTTTGCATTTCTTGGATATTCTTCAACATAAATGGCTGGTTACAAAAGTATATGCCTCATTGACTACATTAGTTTCTTGTATTTGTATGCAATAATGGCGCTGCTGCTGCTACTGTTGCTGCTGCAACCGTTGTATATTCAGTATAAAGTTGCCCCAAATTAAATTATTGCCGTAGCTTTCGACGCCATTTAGGATAGTTACTGTTGGCAAACAATTGAGCCTGTGTTTTTTTCTTTGGAGGAGTTCATATGTGATTGAGCCAAGACATTGTTCCACTTTGAAAAAGAAGAGAGGGAGATACCTTGTTATATGAAAGTAATGTAGTATTTTATTCTTGTTTAAACAATAACGGCAATATGCTTATATGACAATTGAGCCTGATTTTTCCGAAATTAATTCATAAATATCTACTATTTTGGTAATCTCACCTCAGGATTAAAATATCGATATCGGTAGGTCAAATTTATGGATGTATCGGTGTCGAACGGTTAGCACCATTGAGTCTAAGGCGTTGAGACGAAAAGGGTGGTGACTTTTGATTGCCTCGGTTATACGGGTTTTTGTCGATGTACATTGTGCACACACGGTGAGAGAGAGAGATTGAGAGAAATGAAAATAAGGAAAAAAAAAAGACGGGGAGAGGAAGTGTGAGATATTTTGGTTTTTTGGGGGTATTGTGCACCCACCAAAAACAGTAAAATTACAATCCCGTTGTGACGACCCGTCCCAAATTAAATTGTATTTTATTTTCCCGAAGTGGTAAATTGACAAAAATGCCCCTGAACGGGCTAAGTGGAGGTTCTACGTGGACGTATGAGTTCTTTATCAATTTTGACTACTCACTTACCGTATTCTCGTAGTATTCGTCACTACGAACGCGGGAGCGCGAACGGGACGAAAATCCGACATGTAACGGAAACGTTACGTACGTTTAAATATTATTTCCTGTTATGGAAATATGGTGGTGCGTGTACTAGGCGGGATCCAGTTGCCCGGCCTAATTCGGGAAAAATCTCTTTCTTTCTCTTTTTCCCCCTCACTATTTTCTTTTTTGCCTTATTTCTTCTCCGCCTGTGAAAAGTGCACAGTGCACAGTGACCACCCATTTTCTTCGAACCGAGCCAAACCACCACCACCATCTTGTTCATTGTAACTCACTGAGTTCAACTGTGCAAGCTGATTGCCCAAAATCCCCATCGTTTGACGAATATTGTACACGGAAGAACCGGACTTTTTCCGCGAGTTTCTCGAAAATCCCGACCCAGGCGAGGTTCCTAAGCACCACCATTGGCTTCTAAGGCAATTGACCTTTCGAATACTCATTTATAAGGGTCAAGTAGCATATTGGGTGTGTTTAATAGCCAACATGTTATATGTTGAAAATTCACAATTGTATGCCCCAATAAAGGGTCAAAACAGAATTAAATGTGCCGAAAGACTCCAAACGAATGGGCAAATGCGATCTCTAAGGAAATTGACCTTTTGAAAACTCCTTCATAAGGGTCAAGTAGCATACTGGGTGATTTTAATGGCCAATATGTTATATTTTGAAAATTCACAATTTTATGCCCCAATAAAGGGTCAAAAGTGCATTAAATGGGCCACAAGACTCCAGACGAATGGGCAAATGGAATCTCTAAAGCGATTGACCTTTTTGAATACTCATTCATAAGAGTCAAGTAGCATACTACCGTTGTGTTTAATAGCCAACATATTATATTTTGAAAATTCACAATCGTATGCCCCAATCAAGGTCAACTTGACATTAAATGGTCCAAGAGCGACAAGCGAATGGACAAATGGAATCTCTAAGGCAATTGACCTTTCGAATGCTCATTCATAAGGGTCAAAGTAGCATAATGGGTGTGTTTAATAGCCAACATGTTATATATTTGAAAATTCACAATTGTATGCCCCAATAAAGGGTCAAAGCAAATTAAATGTGCCGAAAGACTCCAAGCGAATGGGCAAATGGGATCTCTAAGGGAATTGACATTGAATGCTCATTCATAAGGGTCAAGTAACATCTTCCAGGTGATTTTAATGGCCAACATGTTATATTTTGAAAATTCACAATTGTATGCCCCGATAAAGGGTTAAAAGTGCATTAAATGGGCCAGACTCGGACGAATGGGCAAATGGAATCTCTAAAGCGATTGACCTTTGAATACTCATTCATAAGGGTCAAATAGCACATCTTGGGGTGTTTAATAGCAACATATTTATATTTTGAAAATTCACAATTGTATGCCCCGATGAGGTCAAAACAACATTAAATGGGCCAAAGAGCGTAGCCAAATGAATGGGCAAATGGAATCTCTAAAGCAGGTGACGTTCGAATACTCATTCATAAGGCTCAAGTGTATACTAAGTGTGTTTCATAGCCAACATGTTATATTTTGAAAATTGAGAATTGTATGCCGCAACAAAGGGTCAAAACGGCATTAAATGGGCCAAAGACTCCCAAATCATACTTGGTGTGTTGTAGCCAACATATTATATTTTGAAAATTCACGATTGTCACATGACAAGGGGTCAAAACATCATTAAATGGGCCAAAAGACGTAAGCGAATGGGCAAATGGGATCTCTAAGGCAATTGACCTTTCGAATACTCGATCATAAGGGTCAAGTAGCATCTTGGGTGTGTTTAATACCCAACTTATTATATTTGAAAATTCACAATCGTATGCCCTAATAAAGGAGTCAAGAAACAACATTAAATGGTCCAAAACCGCCAAGCAGACTGAATAAATGGGATCTCAAAGGCAATTGACCTTTTGAATAATCATTCATAAGGGTCAAGTAGCATCTTTAGGTGATTTTAATGGCCAGCATATTTATATGTTGAAAATTCACAATTATGCCTCAATAAAGAGGTCAAAAGCAATTAAATGTGCCGAAATACTCCAAGCGAATGGGCAAATGGGATCTCTAAGGCAATTGACATTTCGAATACCCATTCATAAGGTCAAGTAGCATCTTTGGTGTGTTTAATAGCCCACATGTTATATTTGAAAATTCACAATTGTATGCCCCAATAAAGGGTAAAACAACATTAAATAGATAAAGAGCTTAGCAGGTAAAATAAGTAGAATCTCTAAGGCAATTGACCTTTATTACTCATTCATAAGGCTCAAGTAGCATACTTGGTGTGTTTAATAGCCAACATGCATTATATTTTGAAAATTCACAATTGCTTGTTGCCGCAACAAAGGGTCAAAAAAAGCATTAAATGAAGTAGAAAAGGGCTCTTAAACGAATGGGAAATGGAATCTCTAAGACTAAAGGGACCTTTGAATGCCCATTGATATCGTTAGAGTAGCATCTTTGGGTGATTTTATGCCCCAATAAAAGGGTTAAAAATGCATTAAACGACCCAAGAGTCCAAACAAATGGGCAAATGGAATCTCTAAAGCAATTGACCGTTTGAATACTCATTCATAAGGGTCTAGTAGCATCTTGGGTGTGGTTCGCAGCGGCGTAATATATTTTGAAAATTCCTGATTGTATGCCATAAAGGGTCAAAAATGCATTAAAATAGACCAAAGACTCAAACTAATTGGCAAATGGAATCTCTAAGGCAATTGACCTTTTGAATACTCATTCATAAGAATTGAGAAGTAGCATCATAGGTGATTTAATGGCCAACAAGTTATATTTTGAAAAATCACAATTTTATGCCTAATAAAGGAGTCAAAAGTGCATTAAATGGGCAAAAGACTTAGGGCGAATGGGTAAATGGAATCTCTAAAGCGTTGGTATTTTGAATGCTCATTCATAAAGGTCAGAAGTAGCATATGGGTGTGTTTAATAGCCCATGTTATATGTTGAAAATTCACAATTGTATGCCCCGATAAGGTCAAAACGGCATTAAATGGTAAAAAGGCGTAAGCGAATGGGCAAATGGAATCTCTAAGGCAATTGACCTTCGAATACTCATTCATAAGGCCCAAAGAAGTAGCTTTATCGGCTGTGTGTAATAACAAACATGTTATATTTTGAAATTCACAAATGTATCGCAACAAAGGGTCAAAACAGCATTAAATGGGCCAAAAGACTCCAAACGAACGGGCAAATGGAATCTCTAAAGCAATTGACCTTTTGAATACTCATTCATAAGGCTCAAGTAGCATACTGGGTGTGTTTAATAGCCAACATGTTATATTTTGAAAATTCACAATTATATGCCCCAATAAAGGGTCAAAACAACATTAAATAGTCCAAAAGACTCCAATCAAATGGGCAAATGGAATCTCTAAGGCAATCGACCTTTTGAATACTCATTCATAAGGGTCAAGTAGCATACTGGGTGTGTTTAATAGGCAACATGTTATTTTTTCAAAATTCACAATTGTATGCCCCAATAAAGGGTCAAAACAGCATTAAATGGTCCGAAAGACTCCAAACGAATGGGCAAATGGAATCTCTAGAGCAATGGACCTTTTGAATACTCATTCATAAGGGTCAAGTAGCATACCGGCTGTGTTTAATACGCAACATGTTATATTTTAAAAATTCACAATTGTATGCCCCAATAAAGGGTCAAAACAACATTAAATGGGCCAAAAGACTCCAAACGAATGGGCAAATGAAATCTCTAAGGCAATTGACCTTTTTGAATACTCATTTATAAGGGTCAAGTAGCATACTGGGTGTGTTTAATAGGCAACATGTTATATTTTGAAAATTCACAATTGTATGACCCAATAAAGGGTCAAAACTGCATTAAATGGGCCCAAAGACTCCAAACGAATGGGAAATGGGATCTCTAAGGCAATTGACCTTTCGAATACTCTTTCATAAGGGTCAAGTAACATACCAGGTGTGTTTAATAGCCAACATATTATATTTTGCAAATTCACAATTGTATGCCCCAATAAAGGGTCAAAAATGCATTAAATGGGCCAAAAGTCGCCAAACGAATGGGCAAATGGGATGTTTTAGGCAATTGACCATTTGAATACTCATTCACAAGGGTCAAGTAGCCTATTGGGGGTGTTTTCCAGCCAACATGTTATATTTTGAAAATTCACAACTTTATGACCCAATAAAGGGGCTAAAAGGCATTAAATGGGCCAAAAGTCGCCAAACGACTGGGCAAATGAGATGTTTTAGGCAATTGACCTTTTGAATACTCATGCATAAGGGTGAGGTAGCCTATTGGGTGCGTTTACCAGCCAACATGTTATATTTTGAAAATGAAAAATTTTATGACCCAATAAAAGGGTAAAAAGGCATTAACTGGGCCAAAAGTCTCCATCAAATGGGCAAATGGGATCTTTTAGGCAAATGACCTTTTGAATAATCATTCATAAGGGTCAAGTAGCCTATTGGGTGTGTTTACCAGCCAATATGTTATATTTTGAAAATTCAAAATTTTATGACCCAATAAAAGGGGCTAACAGGCATTAAATGGGCCAAAAGTCTCCGTCGAATGGGCAACTGGGATCTTTTAGGCCATTGACCTTTTGAATAATCTTTCATAAGGGTCAAGCAGCCTATTAGGTGTGTTCACCAGCCAACATGTTATATTTTGAAAATTCACAATTTTAAGACCCAATAAAGGACCTAACAGGCATTAAATGGGCCAAAAGTCTCCGTCGAATGGGCAAATGGGATCTTTTAGGCAATTGACCTTTTGAATAATCATTCATATGGGTCAAGTAGCCTATTGGGTGTATTTACCAGCCAACATGTTATATTTTGAAAATTCACAATTTTATGACCCAATAAAGGGGTTAACTGGCATTCAATGGGCCAAAAGTCTCCGTCGAATGGGAAAATGGGATCTTTTAGGCAATTGACCTTTTGAACAATCATTCATAAGGGTCAAGTAGCCTATTGGGTGGGTGTACCAGCCAACATGTTATATTTTGAAAATTCACAATCATATGACCCAATAAAAGGGTAAAAAGGTACTAAATGTGCCAAAACACTCTTTCGAATGGGGAAAAGGGATCTTTTAGGCAATTGACCTTTTGAATAATCATTCATAAGGGTCAAGTAGCCTATTGGGTGGGTGTACCAGCCAACATGTTATCTTTTGAAAATTCACAATCTTATGACCTAATAAAAGGGTAAAAAGGCACTAAATGGGCCAAAACACTCCATCGAATGGGCAAATGGGATCTTTTAGGCAATTGACCTTTTGAATAATCATTCATAAAGGTCAAGTAGCCTATTGGGTGTGTTTACCAGCCAACATGTTATATTTTGAAAATTCACAATTTTATGACCCAAGAAAGGGGCTAACTGGCATTCAATGGGCCAAAAGTCTCCGTCGAATGGGCAAATGGGATCTTTTAGGCAATTGACCTTTTGAATAATCATTCATATGGGTCAAGTCGCCTATTGGCTGTGTTTACCAGCCAACATGTTATATTTTGAAAATTCACAATTTTATGACACAATAAAAGGGCAAAAAGGCATTAAATGGGCCAAAACCCTCCATCGAATGGGCAAATGGGATCTTTTAGGCAATTGACCTTTTGAATAATCATTCATAAGGGTCAAGTAGCCTATTGGGTGTGTTTACCTGCGAACATGTTATATCTTGATAATTCACAATTTTATGACCCAATAAAGGGGCTAACAGGCATTAAATGGGCCAAAAGTCTCCGTCGAATGGGCAACTGCGATCTTTTAGGGAATTGACCTTTTGAATAATCCTTCATAAGGGTCAAGCAACCTATTGGGTGTGTTCACCAGCCAACATGTTATATTTTGAAAATTCACAATTTTAAGACCCAATAAAGGACCTAACAGGCATTAAATGGGCCAAAAGTCTCCGTCGAATGGGCAAATGGGATCTTTTAGGCAATTGACCTTCTGAATAATCATTCATAAGGGTCAAGTAGCCTATTGGGTGCGTTTACCAACCAACAAGTTATATTTTGAAAATTCACAATTTTATGACCCAATAAAGGGGTTAACTGGCATTCAATGGGCCAAAAGTCTCCGTCGAATGGGAAAATGGGATCTTTTAGGCAATTGACCTTTTGAATAATCATTGATAAGGGTCAAGTAGCCTATTGGGTGGGTGTACCAGCCAACATGTTATATTTTGAAAATTCACAATCGTATGACCCAATAAAAGGGTAAAAAGGCACTAAATGAGCCAAAACACTCCCTCGAATGGGCAAATGGGATCTTTTAGGCAATTGACCTTTTGAATAATCATTCATAAGGGTCAAGTAGCCTATTCGGTGTGTTTACCAGCCAACATGTTATATTTTGAAAATTCACAATTTTATGACCCAATAAAGGGGCTAACTGGCAGTCAATGGGCTAAAAGTCTCCGTCGAATGGGCAAATGGGATCTTTTAGGGAATTGACCTTTTGAATAATCATTCATATGGGTCAAGTAGCCTATTGGCTGTGTTCACCAGCCAACATGTTATATTTTGAAAATTCACAATTTTATGACCCAATAAAAGGGTAAAAAGGCACTAAATGCGCCAAAACACTCCGTCGAATGGGCAAATGGGATCTTTTAGGCAACTGACCTTTTGAATAATCATTCATAAGGGTCAAGTAGCCTACTGGGTGGGTTTACCAGCCAACATGTTATATTTTGAAAATTCACAATTTTATGACCCAATAAAAGGGTAAAAAGGCACTAAATGGGCCAAAACACTCCATCGAATGGGCAAATGGGATCTTTTAGGCAATTATTGACCTTTTGAATACTCATGCATAAGGGGTGAGGTAGCCTATTGGGTGCGTTTACCGGTAATATGTTATATTTTGAAAATTGAAAATTTTATGACCCAATAAAAGGCTATGACATTAAATGGTAAAAGTCTCCAGTCAGATAGATGGCCCAGGATCTTTAGGCAATTGACGCTTTTGAATAATCTTTTCATGCAAGGTCGAGCGGCCTATTGGGTGTGTTCACCGATAACGTGTTATATTTTTGAAAATTCGCGATTTTAAGACCCAATAAGGACCTAACGGGCATTAAATGGGCCAAAAGTCTCAAATCGAATGGGCAAATGGGATCTTTTAGGCGGTGTGCGCGAATGTCATTCATATGGGTGTGCTTTATTGGAGTGTATTCTGTGCGGCATGTTATATTTTGAAAATTACGCAATTTTATGACAAATAAAGGGGTTAAGCGGCACTCAATGGGCGAGTCTCAAAATCGAATAGGAAAATGGATCTTTTAGGCAATTGACTTTTGAACAATCGTTACGCAAGGGTCAAGTAGCCTATTAGTGTATCTTGCAGAGTACGGCATGTTATATTTTGAAAATTATGATAATATGACCCAAATAAAAGGGTAAAGAAATGTTTAAATAAGTAGAAACACTCATCGAATGGGCAAATGGGATCTTTTAGACAGTGGCCTTTTGAATAATAATTCATAAGGGTCAAGTAGCCTGTGGGTGTGTTTACCGGCCAACATGTTATATTTTGAAAATTCACAATTTTATGACCAATAAAGGCTAAGCTTTGGCATTCAATGGTAGAAGTCTCAATCGAATGAAGTAGATAGGATCTTTTAAGCGATTGACCTTTTGAATAAGCATTCATAGGGATCAATAGCCTGTGGGTGTGTTTACATTGACTATGTTATATTTTGAAAATTCACAATTTTATGACCCAAATAAAGGGAGCTAGCGGCATTCAATGGGCCAAAAGTCTCCGTCGAATGGGCAAATGGATCTTTAGGCAATTGACCTTTTGAATAATCATTAAGCTATGGAGTCCAGTCGCCTATTGGGGCTGTGTTTACCGGCCAACATGTTATATTTTGAAAATTCACAATTTTATGACCCAATAAAAGGGCAAAAGGCATTAAATGGGCCAAAACCCTCCATCGAATGGGCAAATGGGATCTTTTAGGCAATTGACCTTTTGAATAATCATTCATAAGGGTCAAGTAGCCTATTAAGGTGTGTTTACACGAACATGTTATATCTTGATAATTCACAATTTTATGACCCAATAAAGGGGCTAAAAGGCATTAAATGGGCCAAAAATTAGCCAAGCAGTTGGGCAAATGAGATGTTTTAGGCAATTGACCTTTTGAATACTCATGCATAAGGTGAGTAGCCTATTGGGTGCGTTTACCAGCCAACATGTTAGATTTTGAAAATGCAAAATTTTATGACCCAATAAAAAGGGTAAAAGGCATTAAATGGTAGAAGTGCCGTCGAATGGGCAAATGGATCTTTAGGCAAATGACCTTTTGAATAATCATTAAAGCAAAATTCGAGTAGCTATTGGGTGTGTTTACCTGACCAATATGTTATATTTTGAAAATTCAAATTTTATGACCCGATAAAAGGGCTATGAGGCATTAAATGGGCCAAAAGTCTCAGTCGAATGAGCAGCTAGGATCTTTTAGGCAATTGACCTTTTGAATAATCTTTCATAAGGGTCAAGCAGCCTATTGGGTGTGTTCACCGGCCAACATGTTATATTTTGAAAATTCACAATTTTAAGACTGATAAAGGACCTGCCCGGGCATTAAATGGGCCAAAGTCTCAGTCGAATGGGCGAAATGGGATGCTTAGGCAATTGACCTTTGAATGTCATTCATATGGGTCAAGTAGCCTATTGGGTGTATTTACCGATAACATGTTATAGTTGAAAATTCCACCGTTTATGACCCGTAAAGGGGTTAGCGGCATTCAATGGGCCAAAGT
Source organism: Gillenia trifoliata (assembly GCA_018257905.1). Taxonomy (NCBI): domain Eukaryota; kingdom Viridiplantae; phylum Streptophyta; class Magnoliopsida; order Rosales; family Rosaceae; genus Gillenia; species Gillenia trifoliata. Next base: position 17,843,885 of record CM031080.1, on the reverse strand, counting down.
CTCAGTCGAATGGGAAAATGGGATGCTTTTAGGCAATTATTATTTTGAGCAATCGTTCCTTAAGGAATTGAGTAAGCATTGGGTGGAGTGTCTGGAAGCCCGGCAGTATTATATTTTGAAGATTCCTTGTCATTATGACCCGATAAAGGGTAAAAGTCTTAGAAATGTGCCCAAAAACAACTTCGAATGGGGAAAAGGGATCTTTAGGCAATTGACCTTTTGAATAATCATTGTAAGGGTGAAGTGTAGCTGTGGAGTGGAGTGTCTTGAAATGACATGTTATGTTTTGAAAATTCGCAATCTTTATGACCTAATAAAAGAGGGTAAAAGGCACTAAATGGGCCAAAACACTCAAGTCGAATGGGCGAATGGGATCTTTTAAATGATTGACCTTTGAATAATACGTCATAAAAGGTGCGTGCTTTATTGGGTGTGTTTAAGCCAGCATGTTATATTTTGAAAATTCATGATTTTATGACAGAAAAAGGGGCTAGCGGCATTCAATGGGCCAAAGTGCTCCGTCGAATGGGCGAATGGGATCTTTTAGGCAATTGACCTTTTGAATAATCATTCGTATGGAGTCGAGTCGCCTATTAGTGTGTTCATAAAGCGTGCCTATTTTGAAAATTCGCGATTTTATGACCTGATAAAAGGGCCAAAAAGGCATTAAATGGGCCAAAGCCACTCCATCCGAATGGGCAAATGGGATGTTAGAAATGATTGACGCTTTTGAATAATCATTCATAAGGGTCAAGTAACTTTGTGGGTGTGTTTACTGCGAGCATGTTATATGCGATAATTCACAATTTTATGACCCAATCAAAAGGGCTAGCAATTAAATGGGCCAAAAGTCTCTCTCAAGTCGAATGGGCAACTCTCTGATCTTTTAGGAATTGACACTTTTTGAATAATCGCTTCATAAGGGTCAAGCAACCTATTGGGTGTGTTGTATTGACGTGTTATATTTGAAAATTAGCGATTTTAAGACCCCGATAAAGGGCATAACGGGCGTTAAATGGGTAAAGTCTCAGTCGAATGGGCAAATGGGATCTTTTAGGCAATTGACCTTCGAATAATCATTCATAAGGGTCAAGTAGCCTATTGGGTGCGTTTACCAACCAACAAGTTATATTTTGAAAATTCACAATTTTATGACCCAATAAAGGGGTTAGCGGCATTCAATGGGCCAAAGTCTCAGTCGAATGGGAAAATGGGATCTTTTAGGCAATTGACCTTTTGAATAATCATTGATAAGGGTCAAGTAGCCTATTGGGTGGGTGGTACTGACCAACATGTTATATTTTGAAAATTCTGTCGTATGACCCAATAAAAGGGTAAAAAGGCACTAAATGAGCCAAAAACACTCCCTCCGAATGGGCAAATGGGATCTTTAGTGATTGACACTTTTGAATAATCATTCTGCAAAGGGTCAAGTAGCCTATTGATTGTGTTTACCGACCAACATGTTATATTTTGAAAATTCACAATTTTATGACCCAATAAAGGGCTAGCGCGATCGATGAACAAAGTCTCAGTCGAATGGGCAAATGGGATCTTTTAGGGAATTGACCTTTTGAATAATCATTCATATAGGTCAAGTAGCCTATTGTTTGTGTTCACCGGCCAACATGTTATATTTGAAAATTCACAATTTTATGACCCAATAAAAAGGGTAAAGGCACTAAATGCGCCAAAACACTCCGTCGCGAATGGGCAAATGGGATCTTTTAGGCAGCCCGACCTTTTGAATAATCATTCATAAGGGTCAAGTAGCCTGCAGGTGAGTTTACCGGCCAACATGTTATATTTTGAAAATTAACAATTTTATGACCCAATAAAAGGGTAAAAAGGCACTAAATGGGCCAAAACACTCCATCGAATGGGCAAATGGGATCTTTTAGGCAATTGACCTTTTGAATAATCATTCATCAGGGTCAAGTAGCCTATTGGGTGTGTTTACCAGCCAACATGTTATATTTTGAAAATTCACAATTTTATGACCCAATAAAGGGGCTAACTGGCAGTCAATGGGCCAAAAGTCTCCGTCGAATGGGCAAATGAGATCTTTTAGGGAATTCACCTTTTGCATAATCATTCATATGGGTCAAGTAGCCTATTGGCTGTGTTCACCAGCCAACATGTTATATTTTGAAAATTCACAATTTTATGACCCAATAAAGTAGCTAACAAGCATTAAATGGGCCAAAAGTCTCCGTCGAATGGGCAAATGCGATCTTTTAGGCAATTGACGTTTTGAATAATCATTCATAAGGGTCAAGTAGCCTATTGGGTGCGTTTACCAGCCAACAAGTTATATTTTGAAAATTCACAATTTTATGACCCAATAAAGGGTCTAACTGGCATTCAATGGGCCAAAAGTCTCTGTCGAATTGGAAAATAGGATCGTTTAGGCAATTGACCTTTTGAATAATCATTCATATGGGTCAAGTAGCCTATTGGGTGTATTTACCAGCCAAGATGTTATATTTTGAAAATTCACAATTTTATGACCCAATAAAGCGGTTAACTGGCATTTAATGGGCCAAAACTCTCCGTCGAATGGGCAAATGGGATCTTTGAGGCAATTGACCTTTTGAATAATCATTCATAAGGGTCAAGTAGCCTATTGGGTGGGTTTACCAGCCAACATGTTATATTTTGAAAATTCACAATTTTATGACCCAATAAAGTAGCTAACAAGCATTAAATGGGCCAAAAGTCTCCGTCGAATGGGCAAATGCGATCTTTTAGGCAATTGACGTTTTGAATAATCATTCATAAGGGTCAAGTAGCCTATTGGGTGCGTTTACCAGCCAACAGGTTATATTTTGAAAATTCACAATTTGATGACCCAATGAAAGGGCTAGCAGGCATTAAATGGGCCAAAAGTCTCCGTCAAATGGGCAAATGGGATCTTTTAGGCAATTGACCTTTTGAATAATCATTCATAAGGGTCAAGTAGCCTATTGGGTGGGTGTACCAGCCAACATGTCATATTTTGAAAATTCACAATTTTATGACCCAAAGGCACAATGGGCCAAAACACTCCTCACGAATGGGAAAATGGGATCTTTTAGGCAATTGACCTTTTGAAAATCATTCATAAGGGTCAAGTAGCCTATTGGGTATGCTACCACCAACAAAGTTATATTTTGAAAATTCACAATTTGATGACCCAATGAAAGGGCTAAATAGGGCATTAAATGGGCCAAAAGTCTCCGTCAAATGGGCAAATGGGATCTTTTAGGCACTGACCTTTTGAATAATCATTCATAAGGGTCAAGTAGCCTATTCCTGGGTGGGTGTACCACCAACATGTTATATTTTGAAAATTCACAAATTTTATGACCCAATAAAAGGGTAAAAAGGCACCAAATGGGCCAAACACCATTTAATGGGCAATGGATCTTTTAGCAATTGACCTTTGAATAATCATTCATAAGGGTCAAGCAGCCTATTGGGTGCTACTCAAATTTCCACAAGTTATATTTGAAAAATTCACAATTTTATGACCCAATAAAGGGGCTAATGTGCATTAAATGGGACAAAACACTCCGTCGAATGGGCAATGGGATCTTTAGGCAATAGACCTTTTGAATAATCATTCATAAGGGTCAAGTAGCCTATTGGGTGGGCTTACTAAACAACATGTACATTTTGAAAATTCATACCTTTATGACCCAATAAAGGGATAACAGCATTAAATGTGGGGCCAATAGTTCGCCGAATGGGCAAATGGGATCTTTAGGTACTAACCTTTTGAATAATCATTCATAAGGGTCATAGCCTATTGGGTGTGTTTACTCGCCCAACATGTTATATTTGAAAATGGCAATTTTATGACCCAATAAAGGGCTAACCGGGGGTACTAATGGGCCAAAAGTCTCCGTCGAATGAGCAAATGGGATCTTTAGGAATTGACCGTTTGAATAATCATTCATATGGGTCAGTACCTATTGGCCGTGTTCACCAGCCAACATGTTATATTTTGAAAATTCACAATTTTATGACCCAATAAAGGGTAAAAAGGCACTAAATGGGCCAAAACACTCCGTCGAACGGGCAAATGGGATCTTTTAGGCAATCGACCATTTGAATAATCATTCATAAGGGTCATGGCTCTACCGGGTGGGCTTACCAGCCAACATGTTATATTTGAAAATTCACAATTTTATGACCCAATAAAGGGCAAAAGGCACTAAATGGGCCAAAACACTCCATCGAATGGGCAAATGGGATCTTTTAGGCAATTGACCTTTTGAATAATCATTCATAAGGGTCAAGTAGCCTATTGGGTGTGTTTACCAGCCAACATGTTATATTTTGAAATTCACACCCATGACCCAACAAAAGGGTAAAAAGGCACTAAATGGTCCAAAACACTCCGTCGAATGGGAAAATGGGATCTTAGGCAATTGACCTTGGAATAATCATTCATAAGGGTCAAGTAGCCTATTGGGTGCGTTTACTCAAACCAACAAGTTGCATTTTGAAAATTCACAATTTTACGACCCAATAAAGTGTCTAACTCGCATCTCAATGGGCCAAAAGTCTCCGTCGAATGGGAAAATGGGGATCTTTTAGGCAATTGACCTTTGAATAATCATTCATAAGGGTTTAAGTAGCCTATTGGGTGCGTTACTGCCCAACATGTTATATTTTGAAAATTCACAATTTGATACACCCAATGAAAGGGCTGAAGAGGCATTAAATGGGCCAAAAGTCTCCGTCAAATGGGCAAATGGGATCTTAGGCAATTGACCTTTGAATAACTCGTCCATATAAGGGTCAAGTAGTTGGGTGGGTGTACCAGCCAACATGTTATATTTTGAAAATTCACAATCTTATGACCCAATAAAAGGGTAAAAAGGCACCAAATGGGCCAAAACACTCCGTCGAATGGGCAAATGGGATCTTTTAGGCAATTGACCTTTTGAATAATCATTCATAAGGGTCAAGTAGCCTATTGGGTGCGTTTACCAGCCCACAAGTTATATTTTGAAAATTCACAATTTTATGACCCAATAAAGGGGCTAACAGGCATTAAATGGGACAAAACACTCCGTCGAATGGGCAAATGGGATCTTTTAGGAAATAGACCTTTTGAATAATCATTCATAAGGGTCAAGTAGCCTTTTGGGTGGGTTTACCAGCCAACATGTTATATTTTGAAAATTCACAATTTTATGACCCAATAAAGGGGATAACAGGCATTAAATGGGCCAATTGTCTTCGTCGAATGGGCAACTGGGATCTTTTAGGCAATTAACCTTTTGAATAATCATTCATAAGGGTCAAGTAGCCTATTGGGTGTGTTTACCAGCCAACATGTTATATTTTGAAAATTCACAATTTTATGACCCAATAAAGGGGCTAACTGGCAGTCAATGGGCCAAAAGTCTCCGTCGAATGAGCAAATGGGATCTTTTAGGGAATTGACCGTTTGAATAATCATTCATATGGGTCAAGTAGCCTATTGGCTGTGTTCACCAGCCAACATGTTATATTTTGAAAATTCACAATTTTATGACCCAATAAAAGGGTAAAAAGGCACTAAATGGGCCAAAACACTCCGTCGAATGGGCAAATGGGATCTTTTAGGCAACTGACCATTTGAATAATCATTCATAAGGGTCAAGTAGCCTACTGGGTGGGTTTACCAGCCAACATGTTATATTTTGAAAATTCACAATTTTATGACCCAATAAAAGGGTAAAAAGGCACTAAATGGGCCAAAACACTCCATCGAATGGGCAAATGGGATCTTTTAGGCAATTGACCTTTTGAATAATCATTCATAAGGGTCAAGTAGCCTATTGGGTGTGTTTACCAGCCAACATGTTATATTTTGAAAATTCACAATCTTATGACCCAATAAAAGGGTAAAAAGGCACTAAATGGTCCAAAACACTCCGTCGAATGGGAAAATGGGATCTTTTAGGCAATTGA